>JAOPSE010000028.1:2215748-3424804 GCA_029449295.1 Zea luxurians | reverse complement strand
AATTTGTAATAGCAATGTGGCCGTATCCTGTCCTCCTTCAGATCCTACTAAAGCGTCTCCGGGCCCTCACCCGAAAGGAGACGAAGAAATTAAAAAGATGGCTGAAGCTATCATGGATGAAGTTGTTAACCGACTCCTGAACGAAGCTGCAGAAGTTGTTTTGAGAGAAGATTAAGCACTATTGTAAAAACTTCTGAAATGAAATATGTGTAACATTTGTGACCCTGTGATATATTGCTTTAATGATTCAATTCTTTACGATGCATGAAACTTTACATACGTACCGTTTTTGAGCCTTCGGCGAAAAAACACCTTCCCTTCTTTTCATGCTTCGTGAAGATAGGAAAACTTTATGCATCACAACAACGTCCATAGTGTTCTGATGAAGAATATCCAAGCTTCGTGAAAACATTCTCCGAAGCTATATTCCGAAGATCAATATTGTATCCCCTTGTGACTTAGCACGATTTTCACTTTCTCAAAGCATCCTTCCGAAGGTCGATACTGTGTCCCCTTCTTTTGCTATATGCAACATGATGTATGATGCTTATGCTATGCAAAATGATGTGATGATGTTATGTTATGTAGATGACATTTGTTCCGAAGATACACACATATCCCCGTAAAACACACAATATTTTTGTATCAGCGCTGACTTTTCGCTGTAAGCTCTGCATTTCCTTAGGAACGTCTTTGGAGCTTCTTCGCCTTTTACTTAGACGGTATCAGCGTTGACTTTTCGCTGTAAGCTCTGCATTCCCTTAGGAACGACTTTGGAGCTTTCGCCTTTTACTTAGGCGGTATCAGCGTTGACTTTTCGCTGTATGCTCTGCATTCCCTTTGGAACGACTTTGGAGCAGAAAACTTACACTGCGTCCCCTTTGGAACGGCTTTTTGTGACTTCAGCAAATTACTCTGCGTTCCTTAGAACGACTTTTTGTTGCTTCGAAGGATTTTTGATAATTCGAAGGTCCTCCTTGTTATCGCAAATCCTTAAGCTTCAGCAACTTAAGCCTGTGGAGAAAATACATTTTCCTTGTGGCAAACAACGAAACTATTACATGAAAACTAAAAAATGTCCTTTATTACACAGAAAATAGAACTGAATGGAAAAGACTGCTATCAAGGTAGGATATTGTCAATAGATGTGCTTCGATCTGGCACAGTGCTATTGACTGTGCGAGCTTCGGATTGTTCTCTGAAATCCCTTGGTGTGGAGCATATTGGGCCCTTCTGGCTGTTGGCCTTGTTGCAGCGGTGGTGGAGGCGGAGGCTGTTGCCAGAAGCTTGAGGTTGACTCGCCGAAGCAACAGAAACTGCAGGGTGGTTGCCTACGTATTCTGGGATGTAAGGCGGATGGTACGAAGCAGTATGCATGACCTGCTTCGGCTGAGCTTGTTGTGCTGCAGCTTCGGCTATCTCCTTTTGCTTCTGGATGGTAACATGGCACATCCTGGTGGTATGGCCCTTGTTTTCACCACAGAAAAGCAAAATATTCTCCTTGGTTGATCTCCAAATCTTCCGCCGAAGCCCCTGGCGCCTCTGCCTCTTGGAGCTGGTGGCCGGAAGAAGCTTTGCTGTTGCCCCGAAGCCTGTGAGGAGCACTGCGGCCTGTGCTGCTAACTCCCCTTATCATCATTTTGAGTAGAGTTGTGGATTGACCTGACATGCCTCGGATAGAATCTTCCTCCGAAGCCCCTGGTCATTTCAGAAAACCTGAAAGCCTCCTCCCTTCTTTGGCGAAAATCATTGTCGGCACGAATATACTCGTCCATCTTCTGGAGCAGCTTCTCCAAAGTTTGAGGAGGCTTCCTAGCAAAGTACTGAGCTGAAGGTCCAGGCCGAAGTCCCTTGATCATGGCCTCAATGACAATTTCGTTGGGCACCGTTGGTGCCTGTGCCCTCAAACGCAAGAACCTTCTGACATACGCCTGAAGGTATTCTTCGTGATCCTGAGTGCACTGGAACAGGGCCTGAGCAGTGACCGGCTTCGTCTGAAACCCTTGGAAGCTGGTTAACAACATGTCCTTCAGTTTTTGCCATGAAGTAATCGTTCCTGGTCGAAGGGAGGAATACCAGGTTTGAGCAACACTCTGACAGCCATAACAAAAGACTTTGCCATGACTGCAGCATTGCCACCATACGAAGATACTGTTGCTTCGTAGCTCATCAAAAACTGCTTCGGGTCTGAATGGCCATCGAATATGGGAAGCTGGGGCGGCTTGTAGGACGGAGGCCAAGGTGTAGCCTGCAGCTCAGCGGACAGAGGAGAAGCATCATCGAAACAAAATTTCCATGATGGAAATTGTCATACCAGTCATCTTCGTTGAAGAAACCCTCCTGATGAAGGTCTTTTTGTTGAGGCCTTCGGTTCCGCTCATCGTGAGTAAGATGGCGAACTTCTTCAGAAGCTTCGTCTATTTGCCTTTGCAGTTCAGCTAGCCTGGCCATCTTTTCCTTCTTCCTCTGCACCTGTTGATGAAGCATCTCCATATCTCTGATCTCTTGGTCTAGTTCATCCTCTTGATGCGTCGGGCTGACAGCCTTCCTCTTCTGGCTTCGGGCCTCCCGAAGAGAGAGAGTCTCCTGATTGGGGTCCAGCGGTTGCAGAGCTGCAGCCCCAGTTGCTGAAGCTTTCTTCGGCGCCATAGCGAAGGTTTATGGCTTTCGAAGGTGTTCAAAAACTCAAAGAGTGGAAGTGAGTTCACCGGAGGTGGGCACCAATGTTGGGGACTTGTTCTCAAATGCTTCGAATTAAGAACAAGGCAACATGAAAAGTGTTAAATGATAAAGTCCTTCGTCCTTTTGAAACATTATTTCCCTTCGGGATATAATGTATTCCGGACGAAGGTCACAAACAACATATCTTCGTAAACACAATAAACGATGATGAAGAACTTATATGTAACATAAGAAGTAATATAAACATTTAAATATTATCACAACGTCATTTCTATTTTATTATCATAGAAAAATAGAAATGACTTCAGATTACAAGTGTACCTTCGAATTGTAGGAAGGCAAAAGTATGAGGATGACGCAAAAGCAAATGCCCAGTCAGCGTGAACAGTACGGGAGTACTGTTCATCTATTTATAAGCGTGGGACGCAGCCCATGTAAAATTACATTCATGCCATTACATTTGCTAATGACTTATGGGAATCTATTAAGGCCTAAGTAGTCTTTTCATCTTTAAGTCGGTTTCCCTTTCTGCTATCGCGACGAAGCTTCTGCGCATAGCTTCGGCTGTGCACCATCCTTCGTACAGCTTGGTAATCAGCCCGTCCTTCATCTCAATCCCCCTTCGTCTGGCTTAGGCTTCGTTCTGATCGTACTCCATATTCATAATCTGAGTCCGAAGATAGCTGTTCATATAATTCACTTGGAAAACATTGTCAAATCATGTTTTTGAGGACCTTCGTAGGACGAAGGCCCCAACAAGGGGGTTTTGCGCAATGTCAGTGACTCAGAGAAATAGTAGCGCGGGGGTATAACTGAGAGAGTTGGTTTGGAAATAACCCGAGGACTTCGGTGCAAAGTGGGTTTTCCAGGAAACCTTTTAATAAATCTGATTTAAATTCAAACAGAACTTGAATAATTCGTATCTTCTGTTTTATTCACCCAAATCAAGTCAAACCAATTTTGCCAGACCTTAAATAATGTAGGCTACTTAAGAAAAATATAAAAACCCGATGTGCTATAGAAAACTTTAGGGTTCTGATTTAAATATTAATTTGGCCAAAAGCTAAATAATAGGAAGAAAAATAGTTGCACTATTTAACTGTGGCTAAGAAAATTTGGAGAAGTACATGACCACCTAATGACCTATTTAAAAATGCTAAACCCCTCTGTACACCCTATTAAGTAGAGTTTACCATTTATTTTATATTGTGCTTAAGGTTAAAGAAAATAGGAAAGATAAATTAAATAAAGAATCAGGGAGCCCCCATATTTTGTTAGTCTATTTATTCAGTATAGTTCACTAGAAAAATTTATTATACTCTAGTTTAGTATAAAATAATTGGGATACCTTTTATTTTGAGAAAACAAGGAAAACTTAGAAAAACCCTAGAAAAATAACCCAAGGCAAAAACACCCCAAACCTTGGGATAACTAATGGGTTGTTATTATGAACATAAGAAAAATATGAAGTCTGTTGTTTGATATTTTTCAAATAACAAGTTAGTTATAAGCACCTTTTTGGCATAAAACTTTAGAAAATCACAACTAAATAACCACCAATTAACCTTCTGTGATTTTTGGCACAGAAACTTGTGATTACTGTTAGATACCAATAAAAATGATCCTTAAGACAGAACCCACCCCTAGTTAAGAGTTGTAGTGTAAAGTGACCCCTTTTGCCCAAATTTTGTTATTTTAGTCCAAGGCATACCCTTCCCAGGATGGACCTCAAATTCATAGAACAAATTGTAATAACCAATGGCAACCCCTGTAATTTTTACAAAATTTTTGGAGAAAGTTTAATCATGGTTATAGTTCAAACCTACACTAGAATTCTTAAATAGAAAATAAAGAAGGGGAAAATGAATAATGGAAATTAGTGCCATCCTAAAACCCTTTGTAAGTTTTCCACTGAAACATATATGGGAAATCCAATCCACTATGCTTATCCTTAACAAAACCTAAACTTAGAATGATAAGCATAAACTACTAAAAGCCACGTATGACTAAGAAACCCTAAGTTGCCAACTAACTTAGTTTTTCTTCCTTTAGCATAATGTTATTAAATCCTGCATAATCATGACCTACATATTCATTGCATTTCGATAGACTGTAACCTCGCTGACGGAGAGTATGTCCTCGTGTCGGAGCAAGGAGCTGCTCAGGAGGTAGCCCCGGATCCAGCACCAGAGCCTGCACCAGAGGATCTGCCTACCACAGCTTTGGAAGGCAAGCCCTGGTTTTATGCATAACCTGTTCTATATGCTACTTTACTACACTTAATGTTTGTAGGCTTGTATTGTGCACTTAAGTATAGGAGTTGTTTGAAACCCTAGTTGCATGAACTCAGGATTCCTTTTGAGATGGATACTAGTATGCTAGGTCGAGTAGCTGCTTTATTAATTAGGATCTCGGTAGAAGTCGAGTGATTTTTCTAGCACTCGCGCGAGGTCAGGAAATTGGTTGTATCCACTTTCTTATCATAATGATACTGGGTTGTGGACAACAATCCATGGGGATTGGTTGTCCACGGGATGGAAATTTGAATAAGGATTAAGGTGTGGTACCGTGTGTCAAGCATTTGAACGTACTAAACACATACCGAGAAATATGGTAAATCGGTAAGCCTAGTACCTGAGTGAACCTGCCCGCAATTGCCCTCCTCACGCGACTGAGACGTGGTCTCCCATTCCGGTTATGGTGGGTACAAGTGCGGTCACTACACGACGGCAGTCGGGTCAGTGGGGCATTGTACGCCAAGGCGGTGAGCCCTTTCTGTTGCCAGGGAATCGATGGGGACGGAGTGCCTCACCACGTCGTGTGTTTAGGTTTACCTTGCAAGGATAAAAACTCGATTCGAATCGTCTGCTTCTCGCAGCTAATGAGACTGCTTGATCCATGCTGCTACATTGAGTAACAAGTGGAAATGTGATGAGTTGACACAAGATGTTGATTGCTAAATATGTTTGATACCATGTATGAGTAGATAGTACACTTTTAGCCTTAAGAGAGTCACACTTAAACTTGACAAAGCTAAAACTTGATTTTTAAACTCAGCTAGTGCTTTTGGCAACCAAACCCCACAGCCAGACAGCTGCATGTCTAGAGGTAGAGGAGTAGACTCCTCACACCGGGTAAGTCTAGCTGAGTATTAGCATACTCAGCCTTGCTTGTGGCATAATTTTACAGGTTCTTTGGAGGACATGGTTGCTGGAGTGACTTGGCCGTCCATCTTGCCACGGGTTGGACTGTCGAGTGGGACCCCACCTCGGCTGAGGAGGAGCATGAGGAGTGATGGGACAGGCTTCCCCATCTCTCCGTTTATTCATCGTTAGTTTTATTCCGCTGCACTTCGAACAATGATGACTACTTTTGCAAAACTCCGGGGATGTTGTAATAATTTAATACTCCTTAATATATGGTTTTATGCTTTATTGTATTTGCTCTATGGCTCACCATCGAGTGAGATTGTGGTACTTGATCCTGTCAGTGGCCTTGTTGGACTAGATCCGAGGGATTGACGGGTTATTCCTTTTAAGTGCGGTCTAGCCTCTAAGGCGGGACTTAGGCACTTAAGTCGGAATAATTCGAGCAGTTTCCGCCACATAAACCTACTACTGTCTTGCATACTTGCAACACTAAGTATGTACTTACATGTAAAAATGAAAATGTGTTTGCTAGAAAGATGGGGTCCAAATGCAAGGGAGACAAGACTTGTATTTGGGTCCCCAAGGCTATTGTAACTAACCTTGTAGGACCCAACAAGAGTTGGGTACCTAAAACCCAAGCCTAATTTTGCCTTGCAGGTTTATGCATCCGGGGGCTCAAGCTGGATTATCGACAGCGGATGCACAAACCACATGACGGGGGAGAAGAAGATGTTCACCTCCTATGTCAAGAACAAAGATTCCCAAGATTCGATCATCTTTGGAGATGGAAACCAAGGCAAGGTTAAAGGACTAGGGAAGATAGCTATTTCATCCAAGCATTCTATTTCAAATGTGTTTTTAGTTGAATCGCTCGGCTACAATTTATTATCTGTCAGTCAACTATGTAATATGGGATACAATTGTCTATTTACCAATGTAGATGTGTCTGCCTTTAGAAGGAGTGATGGTTCATTAGCTTTTAAGGGTGTACTAGACGGCAAACCCTACTTAGTGGATTTTTCGAAAGAGGAGGCTGATCTAGATGCATGCTTAATTGCTAAGACTAGCATGGGCTAGCTGTGGCATCGCCGTCTAGCACATGTTGGGATGAAGAACCTTCATAAACTTCTAAAGGGAGAACATGTGTAAGGTCTAACCAATGTATTTTTCGAAAAAGATAGACCTTGTGCAGCTTGTCAAGCAGGTAAACAAGTGGGAAGCGCTCATCACAGCAAAAATGTGATGACCACATCAAGACCTCTGGAGCTACTTCACATGGACCTCTTCGGACTCGTCGCCTACCTCAGCATCGGGGGAAGTAAGTATGGTCTTGTTATTGTTGATGATTTTTCTCGCTTCACTTGGGTATTCTTTTTGTAGGACAAATCAGAAACCCAAGGGACCCTAAAGCGCTTCCTAAGGAGAGCTCAAAATTGAGCTCAGGGTGAAAAAGATAAGAAGCGACAACGGGTCCGAGTTCAAGAACTTACAAGTGGAGGAGTACCTTGAGAAGGAAGGAATCAAGCACGAGTTCTCCGCTCCCTACACACCACAGCAAAACGGTGTGGTATTGAGGAAGAACAGGACGCTTATCGACATGGTGAAGATGATGCTTGGAGAATTCAAGATGCCCGAGCGATTTTGGTCGGAAGCTGTGAATATGGCTTGCCACGCCATAAACCGGGTCTACCTTCATCGCCTCCTCAAGAAGACCTCGTATGAACTTCTAATCGGTAACAAACCCAACATTTCATACTTTCGTGTATTTGTGAGTAAATGTTATATTCTAGTAAGAAAGGTAGAAATTCCAAATTTTCTCCCAAAGCTGTAGAAGGGTTTTTGTTAGGTTATGACTCAAATACAAAGGCGTATAGAGTCTTCAACAAATCATCGGGTTTGGTTGAAGTCTCTAGCGACGTTGTATTTGATGAAACTAATGGCTCTCCAAGAGAGCAAGTTGATCTTGATGATGTAGATGAAGATGATGTTCCAATGGACGCAATTCGCACCATGGCGATTGGAGATGTGCGACCACAAGAACACCAAGAGCAAGATCAACCTTCTTCCTCAACGATGGTGCATCCCCCGACTCAAGATGATGAACAGATTCCTCAAGAGGAGGCGTGTGATCAAGGGGGAGCACAAGAAGACCATGTTGTGGAGGAAGAAGTACCACGGGCCCCTCCAACTCAAGTCCGAGCAACAATTCAAAGGAATCATCCCGTCGACCAGATTTTGGGTGATATAAGCAAGGGAGTAACCACTCATTCAAGATTAGCTAACTTTTGTGAGCATTAAATGTTTGTCTCTTCTATTGAGCCTTTCAGGGTAGAAGAGGCCTTGCTAGATCCGGACTGGGTGTTGGCCATGCAGGAAGAGCTCAACAACTTCAAGCGAAATGAAGTTTGGACCCTGGTGCCACGTCCCAAGCAAAACGTTGTGGGAACCAAGTGGGTGTTCCGCAACAAGCAAGACGAGCACGGGTGGTGACACGAAACAAGGCTCGACTTGTGGCAAAATGGTTATGCCCAAGTTGCAGGTTTGGATTTCGAGGAGAATTTTGCTCCTCTGGCTAGGCTAGAGTATATTCGCATTCTATTAGCCTATGCCACTCACCATTCTTTCAGGTTGTTCCAAATGGATGTGAAGAGCGCTTTCCTCAACGGGCCAATCAAGGAGGAGGTGTACATAGAGCAACCCCATGGCTTTGAGGATGAACGATACCCCGACCATGTGTGTAAGCTCTCTAAGGCGTTCTATGGACTTAAGCAAGCCCCAAGAGCATGGTATGAATGCCTTAGAGATTTTCTAATTGCTAATGCTTTCAAGGTTGGGAAAGCCGATCCAACTCTTTTCACTAAGACTTGTGATGGTGACCTATTTGTGTGCCAAAATTATGTCGATGACATAATATTTGGTTCTACTAATCAAAAGTCATGTGAGGAGTTTAGCAGGGTGATGACTCAGAAATTTGAGATGTCGATGATGGGCGAGTTGAACTACTTCCTTGGGTTCCAAGTGAAGCAACTCAAGGACAGCACCTTCATCTCCCAAACGAAGTACACGCAAGACTTGCTCAAGCGGTTCGAGATGAAGGACGCCAAGCCCGCAAAGACACCAATGGGAACCGACGGACATGTCGACCTCAACAAAGGAGGTAAGTCCGTTGATCAAAAAGCATACCGGTCTATGATAGGATCCTTGCTTTATTTTTGTGCTAGTAGACCGGATATTATGCTTAGCATATGCATGTGTGCTAGATATCAATCCGACCCAAGGGAATGTCACCTTGTGGCCGTTAAGCGGATTCTTAGATATTTAGTTGCTACGCCTTGCTTCGGGATCTGGTATCCAAAGGGGTCTACCTTTGACTTAATTGGATATTCAGACTCCGATTATGCCGGGTGCAAGGTTGATAGGAAGAGTACATCGGGGACGTGCCAATTCCTAGGAAGGTCCTTGGTGTCTTGGAGCTCAAACAAACAAACTTCCGTTGCCCTATCCACCGTTGAGGCCGAGTATGTTGCCGCAGGATAGTGTTGCGCAACTACTTTGGATGTGGCAAACCCTCCGGGACTTTGGCTACAATCTGAGCAAAGTCCCACTCCTATGTGACAATGAAAGTGCAATCCGCATGGTGGATAATCCTATTGAACACAGCCGCACTAAGCACATAGACGTCGGCATCACTTCCTGAGAGACCACCAGCAAAAGGGGGATATCGAGATGTACCATATTAACACCGAGAAGGCGAGAACCAGCTAGCCGATATCTTCTCCAAGCCTTTAGATGAGAAAAGGTTTTGCAGGTTGCGTAGTGAGCTAAATGTCTTAGATTCGCGTAACTTGGATTGATCTCTAGCATACATGTGTTTTATGCCTTTGATCATGTAATTTATGCATTTCAATCTATTTTGTTCATTTGTGGTGCTGAAGTTGTAAACATGATCCCGGACCTCACAAGTCCATTTGCATGCGATGCACTTATTAGGGGGAGGCATGCTACAACTTGACCCTTTGAGACTAACCTTGTGTTTGAGTTCTTGTTTTAGTCTTAAAGGTGGATTGAAAGGGAAAGGTGAACTTGGACCATGCAAAGACTTCCACTGTACTCCGGTATTCACTCCAAGTTCATATCTATGCTCTTATTGCCTTTTTGCTCGTAATTGACAATTTTAGTGAGGCAATGGGTTAAAGGGCCAAGAATGATCCCATTTTGGTGCTTAATGCTAAAGGGGGAGAAATTAAGGCCAAAGCAAATGGATCAGCTACCACTTGTGAAATTTCGAAAAAAGTAGAGTTAGAACTTTTTGATTTGTCAAAATACTCTTATTGTCAAAAGTGGGGGAGAATGTTTGATTATGGGAAAAAGGGGGAGTTTTGGATCTTTGATCAATTTCTCTTGGAATACCTCTCTTTATGCCTCAACAAGTGTGTTTGACTTAGAAATAGGAAATTGAATTTGATTTGCAAAAAAACAAACCAAGTGTGGCAAAGATTGATCCAAATATGCCAAATTTGAATAAAAAACAATTCTTGTTCTCAATTGCATTGATGTTGCACTTCTTTTAGTTTCTTTTTGATGTGTTGGCATAAATCACCAAAAAGGGGGAGATTGAAAGGGAAATGTGCCCTTGGACCATTTCTAAAGTGTTTTGGTGATTAAGCGCCCAACACAAATGCTCTAAGTGTTTAATTTGTGCCAAAGATTCAAAGAAGTGCAAATCGAGTTTACAAAGTACCATTTCTATACGTAGTACATTGATTTGAGTACTAATGTATTGTGTCTAAGTGTTAGAAATAGGAAAAATTGGTTTTGGAATAGAGTTGGCGTGTACAGCCAAATAAATGCAGCTCGGTTTGGGTGCACCGGACTGTCCGGTGGTGCACCAGACAGTGTCCGGTGCACCAGACCAGCCTCCAGTGAAACAGGCCACTCTCGGGGACTTGATGGCGCCGTTACGGCTATAATTCACCGGACTGTCCGGTGGTGCACCGGACTGTCCGGTGAGTCGTCCACGGCGGAAGTCGTCGCTCTCGGGAAACAATCAACGGCGTTACGACTAAAATTCACCAGACTGTCCGGTGAGGCACCGGACTGTCCGGTGAGCCAACGGTCGACTGCGCAATCCGCGCGTGACGTGTGGGCGCGGCCAACGGTCGGCAGGGTGGGCACGGACTGTCCGGTGTGCACTGGACTGTGTCCGGTGTGCCAAACCTGCCGCAAATCTGCAACAGTCGGATGCGCTAGAAAAGGAAGGAGATCGCGCACCGGACAGCTATAGGGGACTGTCCGATGGCGCACCGGACTATCCGGTGCGCCACCCAACAGAAGGCAAGATTTGCCTTCCAAAGTTGCCTCCAACGGCTCCTAGCTGCCTTGGGGCTATAAAAGGGACCCCTAGGCGCATGGAGGAGTTACCCCAAGCATTCTTTGATCATCTCTAAGCATCCAGACTCCACTGCCACGCATTTGATTCTCTATGCTAGCAATTTGAGCTCCTCTTGGGTTGAGAACTCCGTGTGTTGAACTTAGAGCTCAAGTTGTGACTTGTGTGCGTGTTGTAAGGAAAATGGACCCCGGGCCATTTGGCTAATCGAGTTTTGGTGTTTGATGAACAACACAATCCGTGGACTAATATGTTTGCTAGTGTTTATAATTATAGTTCACAGGATGCGAAGAGAATTGGACCAAGGCAATGAGGATGCAACACCTCAAAAGAAGACATAAAAAGATGCATAGGAGTCCAATACTCAAGAACAAAAGAAGCCTGAAGAAATCAGCGAAGGAACCCAAGAAGCGGGCTGTCAGCCAGTGCCTGGTGGCGCACCGGACAGTGATGTCCGGTGTGCACCGGACTGTCCGGTGTGGCAACCGGACAGTCTGCGCAGAGAGGCCACAGACAGGCGCTCTCTGGCTGTAGCACCGGTCTGTCCGGTGGGACACCGGACAGTCGGCACCGGACTGTCCGGTGTGCACCGGACAGACGGCAACGGTCGGATCCAACGGTCGACTGCTACAGGCGCCAACGGTCGGCTGACGTGGCGTTGCACCGGACACTGCACAGTGGCTGTCCAGTGGTGCACCGGACTGTCCGGTGCACCCAACGACAGAAAGCTGCTACTTTCTGTCCAAACGGCTAGTTTTGGGGTGTGGAGGCTATAAATACCACCCCAACCGGCCATTCTCAAGTGTGAGAGCCCAAGCAACATACCAAGACACATAGTGCATATTTCCAAGAGCTCAAACACCCAAGTGCTTAATAGAATCACTCGGTGATTAGCGTAGGTGCTTTGCGAAGTGCTTAGGTTAGTTAGACCGCTTTAGCGCTTGCTCTAGGTGAACCCCTAGTTAGTTGAGTGAGTTTTGTAAAACCACACAACCCCTCGACTCTTGCGTGAGCCGTTGTAATTGTACCGAGTGGGGCGAGAGTCTTGCGAGGACCGTGACAACCGAGTTTGTGTCACGACCGCCACCGTGTACCGGAGGGAATGAGGCCCGCGGCGTTTCGGCCGGAAGCTCGATAGTGGAGACGGCGGGGAGCGTTCGAGAGGAGCCGGAAGCGGAGCACCACTTGAGCATGGAGAAGGCCCGCGGCTCTCTACGGAGTTACTCGACCGAGGTGCTTGGCCCTTGCTTGGCTTCCCTTTGCGTAGGGGCACCAACGAGGATTAGTCGGGACCTTGCGTGGTTCCGGATAACCTCGGTAAAAATACCGGCGTCATCCACGAGAGTTTGCTTCCCTACTTTGCTCTTTAAGTTTCCGCATTTACATTAAGCATTTAAGTTTCAATCTTGTATTCATACTTATCTAGTGTAGATTGAAACTTAGCTATTGCGGTAGAGATAGCAAACACTTAGGACAAAACCTAGTTTGCACATTCTAGTTTGATTACTTGCATAGGTTTTGCTCTAGGGATTTAATTGTGGCCTAGTTTAGTTAAAGTTTTAGAAGTCCTAATTCACCCCCTCTTAGGTGTCACTTGTTTCCTACAAGTGGTATCAGAGGCCCGGTTTGGCTCATTTGAAACGCTTTAGCTTCACCGCTAAAAGAGCCGACGCTTTTTTAGAGGAAGGGATGGATACCCATAGGCCACCACACTTCGACGGCACTAACTTCCCTTATTATAGTGCTAGAATGGCTTGTTACCTAGAGGCCGTTGATCTAGGTGTTTGGAGAGTCACTCGTGACGGGATGAAACCCCTCAAGAATCCCGAGAAACCCACCACGAGTGAGGAAAAAGAAATTCATTTAAATGCTAGAGCCAAAAAAATGCTTGTATGAATCTCCTAGCATGGATATTTTTAATCAAGTATTTACCTTGAAAACTGCTAATGAGATTTGGCTAAAATTGCATGAGCTCCATGACGGCACATCCAATGTCCATGAGCAAAAACATTGCCTAGTCTTAAATGAGTATAATTCTTTTGCTATGAAAGATGATGAGCTTGTTAGAGACATGTATTCTCGTTTGAATCTAATCATCAATGAGCTCAATTCTATTGGCATTAATAAGCTAGGTGATGCGGACATTGTGAGGAAGATTATCTCCCTGCTACCACAACAAAGATATGGGAGCATCATCACCATCCTTCACAACATGGAGGACTTGAGTAACATGACCCCGACCATTGTGATTGGGAAAATCGCGGCCTTCGAGATGTCGCGAAAAAATGAGTCGGGGAGAGGAGCCAACTTCCTCAAGACCATATGCTTTTGCATGTGATGAAAGGAAGGGCAAAAAGAAGGCTCCCACTCCAAGTTCCTCAAGTGAAGAGGAGGAAGAAGAAGAAAGTGATGATGATGAAGATAATCAACCGTGCACATCATCCTCCGAGGACGAAGAAGAAACAATCTGACGCGTCGGAAAAGGTAATGAGGATGATCTGCAAGATTAATCTAATGGGTGTGCCCCTGCAGGTAGAAGATCTTCTCTTTAATATTGACAGGAAAAAGCAAAGGAAGAGAGGATGCTTCGCATGTGGGGAGAAGGGCCACTTCAGGGACAACTGTCCAAATATGGCCAAACCCAAAAAGGAGAGGAGCAAAGACAAGGCGCTAACAAGTGTTAGAACTTGGGATGATTCTTCAAGTGAAGATGAACCTCCAAGGACGCGCAGCCACCGGTCCTCATCACGCTCATCACGGTCATCACACAAATGCCTTATGGCAAGAGGTAACAAAGTATTCCATCCTCTAGTGATGATAGCAGTAGTGATGATGAAGGTGAGGGAAAACCCTCTCTAGATGAGCTTGCGGAAGCCGTAGAATTTTTCCAGGATGTTTGCACTAAGCAAACGGCTCAACTTAAAACTTTGAAAAATAAGTTGGTTAGCTCTCAAAATGATTACAAAGGTTTGCTAGAAAAATTTGAAACTTTTGCAAACTTAAATAGTGAGCTATCAACTAAAATTGAGCTATTAGAATCTAGTGCTCCATCCACGGCTACCGATGAAAGCCTTATTAAAAAGAATGAAAAACTTAAGGCTAAGTTAGCTAGCTCCCAAGAAGCTATTGAAAATTTGCTAGAGAAAATGGAAATTCTTAGCATACACAATAATGAGCTAACTATTAAGCTAGAAAACATTGGTAGCACCCCAGCAGCATCTTTAGTTGAAATACCTGAAATAATTAAGAAAATGCCTCTATTTCCTGCTTTGATTTAATTAATGACTCTAACCCCTGCAACCAAGTCTTTGTTGAGAATATTGTTGTAGAAACATGTTCGGATGAGGTTGCAAAGGAAAATGAACAATTAAAGCAAGAAGTGGCTCGTCTTGGCAAGGCTTTGTATGACAAGAAAGGCAAAGCCAAACAAATCCAACCTCAACAGGATAACACCACTGCGGGAGTGAACAAGCCTATGGAGGGAGAAACTGTGATTTGAAGGCTATGCCACAAGGAAGGCCACAAGGTCTTTCCGATGCAAGGCGATGACCGGGGATAAACAAAGGCAAAAGCTCAAGCAAAAGCCATCAAGCAAAATCTCCAACACCTACATCAAAAAGGTGGACAAAAAGGCTACTACACCATATTTGATCAAGAAGAAAAAGAATGGAAAGGTGATAGCAATCAAGGCCAACAAGCAAGCCAACAAAGGAAAGGGGGGCCAAACGCATTTGGGTGCCAAAGGAAATAATTTCAACTATGAAAAGCACCAAGAAGGTTTGGATCCCGAAAGGGAAGTAAGTGGTCCGAAGGTAAACGGGAAATTTGGAGACTTGGCAAAGTTAGGATGTATATCATGGGATACATCATATTGGATCAAGTTTATTGCCAAGTGGGTTAGTGAAAATTTTGGACCCAAATTTCCCACCCATGACTAAGGTAACTAGATTTTTTGTATCTCTTGTTTTTAGATATGCGTATCTATTTATCTTGTATCCAGTTTACCTTTCTTGCCTAGTATTACATTTGTTATTTACTTTTGAATCATGCATACTAGGTAAATCACATGGTAGGATTGCTTGCTTTAAAATTCATATACTTAAGCAAACCTACATGGCTTAAAATGTTTACTTAAGCACGACACATAGCTTCTATATCACTCCATAGTAAATGATGCATCAATTGAAAATTTTGATTTCTACAAGTTGTATAATTTAACTTATATGTGCCAAAGTTAGGATTATGGATAATTTACCCCTCTTAATATCAAATCAAAGTGCATGTCTCCTACAAGTATTCAAAACTTGTATGCACACCTTTAGGGGGAGGTTACTCTATAATCTAACACTTTGAGACTAACACCTTTTCAAGTCTATTTCTTGTGATAGTCTCATTGTAAGGAAAATAAGGTCCCCAGAGAAAGACAACAATCTTCCACTGCAAAATCTCCAAGAACTCTCATGTCTCTCAAGCTCGCCATTAATCTTCAATTGGTATCTTTTGAGACTACATTCAGTATCATTTACATGTCTTCTCCAATATTTGATTAGACTATATTTCATATCATATACTTCCATGTTGCTAAAAATGCATAAGTGGTTAACTCATATTCTGTTACCTATGCATAAGGGAAGTTAGTCTTTTCAAATCATGTCTTGCACCTCTAATTTTCACCTGCTTTTTCCTAAGTAGAGGATCTCTGTCAGGGGGGAGTATTTCTTCATCTCTAAAAAGGGGGAGAAACTTCTTTCTAAAGAGAACACTCATTTAGGGGGAGTAATCTTTTCAACTGATATCATTCATATGGTTTAATTTAATATCCTTCTAGTGGTATCATTTGATAAAATTCTTGTCGAGGGCAAGATTTTATTTACTTCCTACATGCTTTTAATGTCTTCCTTTTCGGTGGTTGATGCCAAAGGGGGAGAAGTTTTGGGACCAAAGAAATGAAAACTATATCAAACACCAAAACACCACCAATTTAAAATTTTATATCTACAAATGGTTTTTCCAGTGGTTTTGGTTATTCGGTCCAAAAACAGGAAGTAAGTGAATTATGGAGTTAGGGGGAGGCTTAAGTCCATAATATCACATTGTGGGGCCAATCATGCATCTTAGCAAGTAGATTGCATATTTTAATTCAAATACTTGTATTATTTGCTTGCTTTGGTTGTGTTGTCATCAATCACCAAAAAAGGGGGAGATTGTAAGGAAAATGGACCCCGGGCCATTTGGCTAATCGAGTTTTGGTGTTTGATGAACAACACAATCCGTGGACTAATATGTTTGCTAGTGTTTATAATTATAGTTCACAGGATGCGAAGAGAATTGGACCAAGGCAATGAGGATGCAACACCTCAAAAGAAGACATAAAAAGATGCATAGGAGTCCAATACTCAAGAACAAAAGAAGCCCGAAGAAATCAGCGAAGGAACCCAAGAAGCGGGCTGTCAGCCAGCGCCTGGTGGCGCACCAGACAGTGATGTCCGGTGTGCACCGGACTGTCCGGTGTGGCACCGGACAGTCTGCGCAGAGAGGCCACAGACAGGCGCTCTCTGGCTGTTGCACCGGTCTGTCCGGTGGGGCACCGGACAGTCGGCACCGGACTGTCCGGTGTGCACCGGACAGACGGTAATGGTCGGATCCAACGGTCGACTGCTACAGGCGCCAACGGTCAGCTGACGTGGCGTGCACCGGACACTACATAGTGGCTGTCCCACGGTGCACCGGACTGTCCGGTGCACCCGACGACAGAAAGCTGCTGCTTTCTGTCCAACGACTAGTTTGGGGTGTGGAGGCTATAAATACCACCCCAACCGGCCATTCTCAAGTGTGAGAGCCCAAGCAACATACCAAGACACATAGTGCATATTTCCAAGAGCTCAAACACCCAAGTGCTTAATAGAATCACTCGATGATTAGCGTAGGTGCTTTGCGAAGTGCTTAGGTTAGTTAGACCACTTTAGCGCTTGCTCTAGGTGAACCCTAGTTAGTTGAGTGAGTTTTGTAAAACCACACAACCCCTCGGCTCTTGCGTGAGCCGTTGTAATTGTACCGAGTGGGGCGAGAGTCTTGCGAGACCGTGACAAACGAGTTTATGTCACGGCCGCCACCGTGTACCGGAGGGAATGAGGCCCGCGGCGTTTCGGCCGGAAGCTCGATAGTGGAGACGGTGGGGAGCGTCCGAGAGGAGCCGGAAGCGAAGCACCACTTGAGCGTGGAGAAGGCCTGCGGCTCTCTACGGAGTTACTCGACCGAGGTGCTTGGCCCTTGCGTGGGCTTCCCTTTGCGTAGGGGCACCAACGAGGATTAGTCGGGACCTTGCGTGGTTCCGGATACCTCGGTAAAAATACCGGCGTCATCCACGAGAGTTTCCGCATTTACATTAAGCATTTAAGTTTCAATCTTGTATTAATACTTATCTAGTGTAGATTGAAACTTAGCTATTGCGGTAGAGATAGCAACACTTAGACAAAACCTAGTTTGCACATTCTAGTTTGATTACTTGCATAGGTTTTGCTCTAGGGATTTAATTGTGGCCTAGTTTAGTTAAAGTTTTAGAAGTCCTAATTCACCCCCCTCTTAGGCGTCACTCGTTTCCTACACGTGTTTGTGCTCTCGTTTTGAGTCTTGTGTGCGTTGCTCTCCCCTCCCTTACTTCCGTGCTTCTTTGTGATCATCAATTGTAAGGGCGAGAGGCTCCAAGTTGTGGAGATTCCTCGCAAACGGGAGAAAGTATAAGAAAGAAGAACACCATGGTATTGAAGTTGATCATTGGATCACTTGAAAGGGGTTGAGTGCAACCCTCGTCCATTGGGACGCCACAACGTGGAAGTAGGCAAGTATTACTTGGCCGAACCACGGGATAACTCGCGTGTCTCTTGTGATTGCCTTTCTGTGTGATTATTGTGACTCGCAAGAACTCGCTCTATAGCCACTTGGTTTTATCATTCTAACACTTAATCAAGTTTTGTGGCTATTAGTTGTTAAATTTTATAGGATCACCTATTCACCCCCCTCTAGGTGCTCTCAGTAGGTACGGCGTTGTTTATGAGCGTTTGTTATGTGGATTTGTGCACTAAGATGTGTGTCAAAAATAGGTGGTGGACTTCCAGATCGTACTTAGTGCCTTTCCAAATCTCTGGTGAAGGCAAGTAAAGTAGTGATGGTTTATACCATTCGGTTGAGTTATGTGTCCTATTCTTGATTCATATAAATATCAAATGTGTTCATTGTCGAATTCCATTTTAAGAATTGTTGTTTGAAGTTTTTCATGTTCTACTATTTACATATGTTGAGGGCATTGTTCGAGCATGTTATATGTGTTGATTCTTGTTTTGAGGAAGTGGAAGTATATATTTAACACATGTTAAATGGGGTGGACTCATGTTGGTGTCATGCATAGTGCATCCATCATTCTTTGCATTGAAGTTTTGTCACGATCATATGGTCCGACCGTACCGGTACAATAAGAATCATACGTTGCCCGAGGAGGGGTATGATGCAACTTCATATCCTTAGAGGTATGAAGGCAGAAGTCATTATTGCATTTGTAGCCATGTGCACTCATGGGTAAAATGTGAAACCTGTCATGGTTATGTTGATATTGTGGATCTCGTCTTTGTGGTTTTGGAACTGGGTATTTGGTAATTTGTATACTTGCTGCACTTTAATATTTAAGAAGGGAGTTGTGAACTCTGTGGTTGGTAAAACACGGTTCGTTTACGTTATCCATTTGTTGCTTGATCATTTTACTTGCTGAGATGTGTCATCTCACTCTTGCATTGTTTGATGCAGGCACTTGAACTTTGCTTGGGAAAAGAAGGGAAGTACCAGCATGATCAGTACACCTCTAAACAACTATACCACTGCTTAATAATGATTTGAACCAGAGGCTTCGGGTCAAGGATGTTGGTTATTTTGAAATAGTGTGTGCCAGTGGTCTATTATGTTCTAGTCTTTGTGGTGGTCGTATTTTTGGTTAGGAGAATTAATTTTGGTCCTAAATGTTTATTTTTCTCTTGCATCATGATTATACACTATGGATTACCTTTCTCTTGCATCATGTTTAAACACTATGGTTTCCTCGTTATGCAACTTTCAAGGGAGGTGCTGCCGAATTTTTCCTTTCTATCTTCATCTTTTATTATACATAACCATTTGGGGGAAGTGTTTTGGTGACATCCATTGTGTTGGGTCAATGGGGTGTTATAGCTCCACCGTGGTCTGCTCCCTCTGGTGCCCCCGTGTCGGTGTCGTGCCTTTGTTTGAGTCCGCCGTGTCGCCCTGAGCGCCTCAGCCTTTCCCCAGTACCCTAGACGTTCGTCGTGTCCGTGCCCTCGCCTCCGGTGAGACCTCGTCACGGAGATGGGCGACGCTGCCATGATTAGACCAGCCATCCTGCCCACGCTTGCCGTTAGATATTGGGTGTTCATCCGAGATCGGGCGGCCTAGGTTTAATTAGATCTGAGCTAATCCCAACCGTCCGATGTAGATCTGGCCGCTCAGATGCGTGCCCTCGCCCGTGCCCCTGCAACTAGGCCCGACCGATCAGCCCTACCTCAGGTCGCTGACACCCCTAACCTGTCTGTCAGAGCTCGCCGCGTGTTCGCATGCACGCTTGCGCTCGGATCTAATCTTGGCCATTGATCATGGATCTGACGGCTGAGTAGACCCGATACCCCTTCGTGCGGTCTTTTTGTTAAAGAGACCCTCGATTTCCCAGAAAACAACCCATTGTCCCTCAGTTTCACGTGCAGTCCCCTGTCTTCTTGCAGACAGACCCCTGGCCTTTTTATTAATTACAGATTTAGGCCTAATTTTGTATTTTAAACTTCAAAACTTGTTTATTTCATATCTTTTGCATATGAACTCCAAATTGAGTGATTCAAATTGCAAAATGTTTATAGGATTATTCTCTATCCAAATAAATTATGATCATTCACTATCTGCGCATTCTAAGTTTATGCCTAGACTATAGGTTAGTTTATGTAATAGTTTATTTAGTTAATAAAGATAAATAAAAAGGAAACCCTAATGGTAATAAGATGTTTAACCTTGTGAGACTAATAATATGTAATGTATGGAATTATCCCTAGTATAACTTTTGTGTCTCATTAAAATAAGTGAAATGAAATTTTGTAATCATGGAGATAGACAACACTTAGGGAATAACAAACTTCTAAATGTGTTAGTTCACTCTATAACGTAAACTACCTCTTAAGTTTATGCTATTTTTTGAGATGTGTTCACTTGTTTGTACATGATTGTTGTGTTGTTCATTTGTGTTTATGCAAATGTATTGAATGCATGATTGCTTTATTTTAACAACGAGCAGCCCATGGTTCCTGAGTGTGTTGCCGAAGACCTTCCTGAGCAGCAACCTGGTGAAGGCAAGTGTCCTCTGACCTATTATGTCCTACTTAATTTATAATTTACCGTCCCGCATTACATTATTGAAACCTAAGGATTGACTAGTGTGTATTTACTTTATCCTTGTCACCTTTTTGGGTTACTATGGTTAGCTTTATGCTATTGCTTTAACTTAATCAACAAACATGATGCGAATATTTATGATACGATGATGTTATCCCGTTGATGATCTTGTGATACTTTAGGGGACTCAAGCTGTTTCCTGAGTACCTCTCCATAAGGACCTGTTCGTTGAGTGACCACCTGAGATAACAGTGCAACCATGAGGGTGGAATGGGACGCCCTTAGCTGAATAATTAGATGAACCTGGGGCTGTAGTTGGCTTTGCCGGAGGGCTATCAATGGGGGCCGAGGCATAGTGCCCGCTCTACTAAGGGTGGGTGCCGAGGTTCATTCAATTTGGTTTTGTTAGTCACCCACCTTAGGGAGGTGTACTATGTTTGTATGACTGACGAAACCTAACGAGCAGCTATGCATCAGGGGAGTCTTTGTAAAGGCTACATAGTGATACCCTGCCAGGCCACCTAGGTAGTGGTCAATGGAGAGTAGCGCTCTCTGGGTAGAAAGGGAATCACTACTCGTGGGTAAAGTGTGCAACCTCTGCAGAGTGTTAGAAACTGGTATATCAGCTGTGCAACCTCTGATCCTGGCATGTACATGGTTCACATTCGGTTTGCCTTCCAAAACCGGGTGTGACATAAGTGGTATCAAAGTCTTGCTGACTATAGGACCGCTAACCTAGACTAGAATGGTCTCCCTAAGGACTATAGACCCCTACCCTTACCATGACCTTTGGTGTCACTTCAAAAGTTGGTCATCTTGACCAATTCTATGTTATATTACTATCTATATAATCATCTTACATAATTTTTACCTCACTTTGCTTTCTGTTTACTTGCTGGTCATATAGTTCTACTCTCACTCTTGTGCATACAATGTCTTTTGTAGATGGCCCGTATTAGATGCACTACACGTAAGTCAGTGATCCCCTTTTTGCCCTCTTGTGTCGTACGATGATAGGTCAGTCTAGCCCTCTGGAGAGACTGCATCGTCGCCTGCACGAGGAGCAGAAGCACCGACGCCAGGAGTAGGAGCAGCAGGACTGTTCCCCCTTGCTTCAGCAAGAGGTGGAGTCTGGGAGGCAGCCTTTCCTTGCACCTCAGCCAGATATGCCCCCTACATCACCATAGGGTATCCCGGCTACTGGAGGAGACCCTGATGGAGATGACAACGATGATGGTGGCAGTTCGAGCCATAGCACGGAGCTCTCAGAGGAGCAGGAGCCAGAGGGATGGATCGCTAGACCCATCACTCGCGAGCTGGAGCACATCCAAGTGGGCATGTTAACTTGGAGCTCATGATATAGAGTTTTGACCTCGCACTGCAATCAAGACCTAGGCTCTGGTAGATTTCATATTAGAATGGACCGAGCACTAGGTTCCTAAGAATCTCGAGTCCCCGAGGTCTGGAAGATGTATTTTGACGGGTCACTGAAACTGCAAGGGGTAGGGGAGACATCCTTTTCATTGCCCCTGGAGGGGACCAACTCAAGTATGCACTTCAACTCTTGTTCCCAGCCTCCAACAATGTAGCAGAGTATGAGGCCTTGACACATGGACTCAACATTGCTGTGTCACTGGGCATCAAGAAACTGATGGTGTATGGTGACTCCTTAGTTGTTGTCAATCAGGTCAACAAAGACTGGGATTGCTCCACTGATTCAATGGACAGTTATTGCGCCGCGGTTCAGAAACTTGAAGATAAATGCAAAGGCTTAGAGTTCCACCACATATAGAGGGATTGCAATGCAGCAGCAGATGCACTGTCAAAGCTGGGGTCCAGCCGGGCGCAGGTTCCACCCAACGTCTTTGTCCAGGAGATACGATAGCCGAGCACCACACTAGGGCCTGCCAATGAATATAAGGCAGTGGATCAGGCAGATCAGACCTAAAGGACTAGAGGGAGCCAATTATCAAATACATCAAAAAATGAGGAGGAACCAGACGACAAGGCTGTTGCTGAGCGTATTGCAAGGCCATCAGCTCATTATGTTACATAGGAGGATTGTTTTATAGGAGAGGGATAGCAGGAGTCCTCATGAAATGCATCCATTCAGCTATGGGAAAGCATCAACTGGAAGAAATCCATGCAGGATAATGTAGAATACATGCAACATCAAGAACCTTAGTAGGGAAGGCCTTCAGAGCAGGTTTCTGTTGGCTGACAATAAAGAAAGACATGACTGATCTAGTCCAGAGATGCAAAGCATGCCAGTTCATATCTAAGCAGCAGCACCTACCAGCTCAGCAGTTGCAAACTATCCTGATAACCCGGTCCTTTGCATGCTGGGGGCTGGACATGATTGGATTCTTCAAGAAGGCTCAACATGGGTACACCCACATACTTGTCGCTATCGACAAATTTACAAAGTGGATAGAGTATAAGCCAATTGCAACCTTGACCTTAGCCAAGGCGGTTGAATTCATCCATGAAATCATGTTCAGGTTCGGAATACCCAATAGTCTCATCACAGACCTAGGATCTAACTTCATCAGCATGTCCACAACAATGTCATCGGGTACCACGACTTTGGGCCTCTTCATCAATATTCGACTGGCTCGGATCGCCTTATCCATCACCATGTTGCACAATGCCTTCATGATAACTCGATCATCCTCCAAGGACTTGGCATCGCGACGGGCGAACTCCGTGTCGTGGCGAGCGGTAGCCAGCTCTCATGACACCATCTTCTTAGAGACGCCAAGTTCTCTGATGATGGAATCCTTCAAAGATAAAGATCAATACAGAAATTGATCGAATCATCTGTTCCTTTAACCAAGAAAAAGTTTTTCTATTTTCCATGTCCAATCGCGGATCCCGGAATTTCTACAATAAATTAGATAGGTAGCTAAGCTAATCTAGTTCCCTATGCACGAGTCTGTTGTCATTCTACTACAATAGTTGTACTAGAATGATGAATACCTTGAGCAGGTAGAAATAGAAAGAATTTTGTTAAAAAGGAAAAGGGCTTTCTTTCTATTTCTAAAGGAAGAAAAGAAACGTGCTAATTTGATTAATATTAGGAAATGAAATGAGTGAGTTTATGCTTCACTATTGAGCCTCAACACATCATCTTGGGTTTCTTTTAGCTCATCCCTTTTGTGTTCCAACTCTGCCATGGTGATGCAATGGCTCCCCTCCAAGATCGTAAGGGAGCTACTAGAGTCCTGGTACAACTTGTCCAGGTTGTTCCGATAGTCAAGAAGTTTTTGCATCTCCTCTTGCGGGTAGAACTCGTGATGAAAGGCCAAACACACAAAATAGGTGATTTGAAGATCCCGACAGTTTACCTCATGAGTCTTCTTATCCAAAATAAGTTTCACATGTAGAGAGGAATTCATGGTACGAGCGCCATCAAGGATCGCAGTCACCTGATCATGGTCTGCCTGACCCTGTGCACACCTCTCTTCGACATCAGAGCACCACCGAATCAAAGATAGAAAAATATTCACAACAATTTGTAATATAAATGGGAAGACATGCTAATAGGATGTGTTATCAACTAAGTCACCGTCATTTGCAGACTCAAGATCATCTATCCATTTTTGAAGAGTAAGGGGGTTCCACTGCGACAGGGAAGAAATCTGCTCGGGAACAGGAGCACCGCATGATCTTAGCCGATCTGACACCAAGTCCAGGACTCTCTGTGGGTTCAGAAGTTAGCAAAGAAAGCACTCATTTACGAAAGTAGGGTAAATCAAAGAAGGGAACCCAACGTTGGAGGAATTGGGACACTCCCAGGAGAAGGGACATCACAAAAGGAACATCATGATCAGGACCAGACATCAAAGGTGCAGGGTAATCTAGACTAAGTGCAGCACCCGTTGGGATCTCAACTCCAAGAGCACCCATTGGGTTTTCAGCGCTACAGCCATTGACCTCTAAGGTGGCTGGGCTAGCCAAATCGATGAGCAGATTGGAGATTGTCACTGCAGCGTCATTAGGCCGAAGCACCATCCTTCAAAGCATTGTCTCCTTTCGAGCATAATGATTCTCGAACAAAGGTTATGAAGAACAAGTTTTCATCATTCATAAATAAAAAATGTAATTACAGATGTAACATTATGCTGATTATCCATTTCATATCAAATGTTAAACAACATCAATATCCATATCATATATTGACAAAGTGATACATAATGTGTATTACAATTGTACCTTCGGCTTGCTTGAGGGCGAAAGCGCGAATACAATTTCAATTCCATGTGAACTGTACGAGGGTACTGTTCATCTATTTATAGGCATGGAACATAGCCCAAACAAAAGTACATTTATGACCCTGACATATAAACAAAATCCTAACACAAACATCAGGAATTAACAGTTCTTTTTCTCTTTGGCTCAACATTGCTCTTGACTTTCATAACCACCTAGAGCTAAAGTTGCCATCCTTCGTCGCTTTGCACATGCTTGTTGTAGCTTCGGCACTCAGTCCCATTGCTTATAGGCGATTTCTCCGTCCTGAGGACCTTCGGCAGAGAAGGAGACCCCCAACTATAGCCCCTTTGCGGTGCTAGATCGTTTTTTCATAACGAGCTTGATCCGTAAAAAACACGAGGCTTTTGAATACCGAAGGTCAAAAAAACACCTTCCCTGAGCTTGTTATTAAAAACCAAATAAAAAGTTATGGCCTGTGCCGGTCCACCGATCAGTCAGTATGAGCGATGCGGCGGTTCACCTTTTTCACCTATAGGGCTATATAAACATATGAGTTGGTGAGAATTTACCACATCATTCATTGCTATTGCATCGTTGTGTTGTTGAAATTTTTTACTGAAGCCAAAGTTTTTTGTCATCTATGCACTTGTTGTGTGGCCTTCGAACAATCGTCAAGTTAGTTGAAATTTAGCTTTGTCTTAAGATCTAAAATGGCTAGGATTATGTCTACTACTAGGCTAACAAACGAAAGTGAAGAGACTGTTCCAACTGAGACGGCCCCAATCTCAGAAGTAATGAGACATTCTGGGTTGGTTGTTCAAGAGGGAGAAGGGGCTATTCCTAAGAAGGATGATGTTATTGTCGAAGCTGAACATATTATTGCCAAAGCTGCCAGTGATGATGAAGAGGATGATGACATCTTGAGTCCGAGCAAGCCTAGACATATTGAATTTGGAAAATCCACTGTGAAAGCAGAAGACTTAGTTTTAATGAAAAAGCTTGGGTATTTTGGGAAAAAGGTTGATGAGTCGATAAGGTTCGCTGGAGACGAAATAGTTTTAGAGCCAAGAGATAATGAAGTAGTTATTTTTAAGAGCTTCTTTAGAGCAGGGCTTTGGTTCCCTCTGTATGAAAAGATCGGTGAAGTTTTGAAGAAACTTAAAATTTATCTTCATCAACTGACTCCGAACACTATAGTAAGGCTTAGCATGTTTATCTGGGCTTTGCGAAGTCAAGGAAAAAGGGCTAATGCCGAAGGATTCTGTAGGGTCCACGAGTTTCATTATCAGACCAAGGCAATGGCAGATAGTCTACATAAAAACTTCGGATGCTACAACTTCGCATACCAAAAATATACGAAGGCTCCAGTGATTGGTTATTTCATCAAGTGGCCTACTGGTTGGACAAATGAATGGTTTTATGTAAAAGTTGATGAGAAGAAGAGGGAAAAACTAATGAGCATGGTGATGAGCCCGTTGAAGTTAAGCTTCGGCATGACGAGGCCATTGTGCAACATGCAATTCCGCTCCCCATGCCAATTATTCGAAGTAGATTTCAAAGTCGTGGCAGAGCATATCAATACTCAAGACTTGGTGCAAGAATATTTGGCTAACAAAACTTCTCCAACATCTGGTGGGTGGGGAATGCCGAAGAGAAAGGATGAAGGAAAAAATTTGAACTTGTTCGGTTACCATATCAGTTCAAATTTCAGAACACTTTCAGCGGCCCCTGTGCCGAATGGCTAGAAATGATAGAGACAATGTGCAATGAGATCCTTGGTAACTATACGAAGAAAGAGGATCAATTGTTGACAACCGCCTTTGCTACTCGGAAAAACAAAGGCTAAACCGGGTAATGAATGCCATTGTCTTCGAGTACCCAGACTATGAGATACTTGACAAAGAAGTTGTGGGGTGAAGAAAAAGAGGATTGTAAGCATTTTGAAAAAGCAAGAAATTAGACCTATTGAAAAATACAAGCAAAGAGCTGCCTCCAAGAAACAGAAAATTTCAGCGCAGCCAAAGCTTTTGGCTCCCAAAAAGCGAAAATCTTCAATCCTGGCCCCTATCGGGACGAAGGTGCAAGATTCACCAGAGAAGATTGCTGGAACCTCTTCGTCCTCTTCTATCGGCGTAACAGAATTCTGAAGGTAATGACTGAACCCTTCCCGTTTGCTATGCTAAGTCATTTGGGGTCAGATCTGACTAGCTTATTGCAGTCAAAGGAGAAGGGGGTTGAAAAAGGTGTTGAAGACGAGAAGAAGACTGCTTTGGCGACCGGGGAGAATGAGGGTGGTCAGAAGAAACAATGTATGATGGCTGTGATGAGGGCCATCCATAAGACCCCACCCCCGGTCGTGACAGATAAAATTGATGCCCCGCCGATGCTAAAGGTGATGAAATGGCCACTAAAGCTAAAAATAGCGGAGGCCCTTTAGGAACCACAATGTCGAAAATTGACAGTATTATAGCTGATGTGGTTCCGAAGAGGGAAATAGATGAAGTAACTACCGGTAGGGCTACACCTTTAAAGGTGAAAGAATTAGAAGGAGCTTCTTTGGAGAGTAAGGATTTAGACCTATGGCACTTGGGTTGCAGGAACTGTTCGAAGAAGATATCTCTGAATTAAAAGAGTTTGCTATTGTGGGTGGCTATCAGCCTGGATTCGTCCTCTTTGGTGGTGTTGACGAAGAAATTCTAGGGTGCATCCTTGATCATGCTAGAGCAAAGATTGTCAACACTTTATCGAAGAGCGTTGGATTCTCGAAGCTCGAACGAGACCTAAGTAACTATAGAAGGCAAATCACTGAAAGTTTATTCTACTCAAATTTTAAGGTGCAAAATTCATTGTTTACCTCTAAAGTTTATTAATTTTTAAATTTTAAGAGTTTCAAGCTAATGCAGCTTCGACTTTTTCAACAGAGCCTACTTTTAAGCAAAGCTTTGAAGTTGCAACAGGAGAGCGAAGACAGAAAGAATGAGCTTGTTGTCAATAACTTGGAAGGTAAAGCAAACGACCTTGAAAATCTTTTGGAGGAAAAGGATTCTAAGATCAAAACCACCGATGCGGGCCTTACCGAAGCTCACCTTCTGATTCAAAAT
Source organism: Zea luxurians (assembly GCA_029449295.1). NCBI lineage: Eukaryota > Viridiplantae > Streptophyta > Magnoliopsida > Poales > Poaceae > Zea > Zea luxurians. Next base: position 3,396,833 of record JAOPSE010000028.1, on the reverse strand, counting down.
CAAGTTATTCAAATCTCTGACCAAGACAAACAATTCAAGAGGTTAAGCTCAGAGCTCGAAAAAGTGAACTCAAACTTTAAAGATGCTGCGGACCGCTACGAGCATGAAATTAAAGAGCTAAAAGAGGAAGTCAAAGCCAAAGTAGAAAAAAGTTCTAAGTTAATTGAAACCCTCGGAATGCTTTGAGAAACCTGCTTCGGCTTCGCAACTCAGTGCTGCCTTCGTCTGCGCGAAACCTTCAATTCGATCGGAGCAGTGTCAGGAGATGCGAATTATTCTGCTAACGATATCCCAAAGGCGCTTGAGTTCGCCGAAAAATAAATCAATGACTTTGATGAAGTTATGGTGGGGCATGGGGATTTTTGCGCTCTAGTGGCCGCCCAAGAAACTACTACTATTTTTGCGAAAGCCGAGTGTAAACATTTGAAAATTTTTAACAAGCCTACCTTCACTATATGTCTAGCTGACCTTGAGAATATTCCAAGCGAGGCTCGAAGCGTGGGCAACAGATTTATTACCCAAATTTGGACGAAGGGTGGCCAAGAGCTAGGTGGAAACGAAGCTCGTGCTCTCCTTGATGAAGTATGAAAATGTCCCTACTTCCCCCCTTTTTTCCTGCTTCATACTACCAAGCATTTCATATGATATATTTTTAGGCTGATGTTGGCGAAGAATGAAGAGCCGAAGCTAAAGACAATGTTAGTATAGTCTATCTAAAGCTGAAGGATTTTGGTGTAGTCTTAGAAGAATTCTTGTAACTTTTGTGCAAAAAAAGTATGTACAAGTAATGAAAGATTGGCTTGTAATATAGTGCTACCTTGCAATTTTACCTTCGTTGTTGTCGTTTGCTTTGTTGTGGACGAAACTACTTTATTTCTTTTGAGCCAAAGGGGTAAAACACCTTCTATTCTTTTCGTTCACAATGAAGCATCTTTGAGCTGAAGGCAAAAACATTCTCTTCGTTCATAATGAATCATTCTTGAGCCGAAGGTGAAAAATCGCCTTTCCTTCTTTTTCCATTAGTGTCTTATGCAATGCTCTATGGTGCGATGAAGCTACAAATCTCTAATGCATGTGTTGTATGAATGCAAAGTATGATGTGATGAAGCATGCAAGTGCATGCCAAAGATAACAAAACCCACACAAATACACACACAGACTCTGCATAGCCTTAGAAACGACTTTGGAGTCTCTTCACCTCTTACTTAGGTCTCATTTTAGCTTTGCATCCACTTAGGAATGACTTTGGAGCTAAGCTCTGCATCCCCTTAGGAACGACTTTGGAGCTTCTTCACCTTTTACTTAGGTGGTATTTTAGCTCTGCATCCTCGTAGAAACGACTTTGGAGTACTTCACCTTTTACTTAGGTGGCATTTTGGCTCTGCATCCCCGTAGGGACGACTTTGGAGCTTTCTTATATTTTTACACTCGATAGTGTAATCTTAGATCTTTACAATTTACATATGGGGGAAATTTGCCCATGTATTGGACAGGACTGTCAAGAGAAAATGAAAATTACAATCTATGGCCCCATTAAAAACCTTTCTCCCCTCTTGAAAGAAAAATGGTGCCATAGGAAAAACAAAATTACATGACCGTTACGCATAGTATCTTTGAAGCTCGTTTGCGTTCCAGGATCTTGGAATATCATTCCCGTCCATGTTAGTTAACCTATATGATCTAGGTCTTGACGAAGATACTATCAAGAAGGGGCCTGTTGGGGGCCTTCGGCTTCCGAAGGTCCTCAAAAATATGATTTGACAATGTTTTCCAAGTGAAATATGTGAACAGGTATCTTCGGAATTGGGCCACGAGTATACAGGAATATGGTCAAGACGAAGCTTGAATAGGACGGAAGGCGATCATAACGAAGGATAAGATGATCACGAAGCTATGCGCAGAAAAAGCTTCGGCATGACAGCAGAAAAGGGGAACCGACTTATATGGTGAAAAGACAAATTGGACCTCGAAGAATCACTATAGAATTATTGATAAATGTAAAGGGCATTAATGTAATTTTCCACGGGCTGCGCCCTGTGCCTATAAATAGATGAACAGTATTCCCGTACTGTTCACGCTGATCTAGCATCTGCTTTTCACATCACGCCTATATCTTTAATTTTCGACAATCCAAAGGTACATTTATAATTTGTTATTATGACTCTGATAATACAAAATAGAAATAAATTGATGATAATATTTGTGTTATTGTTCGTATTCCATGTATGTATTCTCCTTCATCATATGTTGGACTTACGAAGGTCTTTTCCCTCATAACCTTCGTCTGAAATTCATTATATCCGAAGGGATATAATGTCTTGAAGGACGAAGGACTTTAACATTAAACACTTTTTATGTTGCCTTGTTCTTGACTCTTAGCATTTGAGAACAAGTCACCAACATTGGCGCCCACCTCCGGTGAACTCACGTCCATTTTTTGAGTTTTGAACATCTTCGGCAAGCATCACCTTCGTCATGCCGCCGAGGAAAGCTTCAGCCGCAGGGGCTGCTACTCTACAGCCGCTGCATCCCAATCAGGATGTCCTTTCTCTCAAGGAGGCCCGAAGCCAGAAGAGGAAGGCCACCAGTCCAACGCCTCCGGAGGACGACTTGGATCAAGAAATCCAAAATTTGGAGATGCTCCACCAACAGGTCCAACGGAAGAAGGAAAAGATGGCTTGTCTAGCTGATCTACAAAGGCAGATAGACGAAGCCTCTGAAGAGCTTCGACATCTTGCTCAAGATGACCAGAATCAAATGCCCCCGCGCAGAGAGCTTCATCAAGAGGGCTTCTACAACGAGGGCGACTGGTATGAAGATTTCCATCATAGAAATTTTGCTTTTGATGATACTTCTCCCCTGTCAACAGAATTGCAGGCTACACCTTGGCCACAGTCTTACAAGCCACCTCAGCTCCCCATGGACGATGGTCATTCAGACCCGAAGCAATTCTTGATGAGCTATGAAGCAACCGTATCTTCGTATGGTGGCAACACAGCGATCATGGCAAAGTGTTTCGTCATGGCTGTCAGGAGTGTTGCACAAACCTGGTACTCCTCTCTTCGGCCAGGGACAATCACTTCATGGCAAAAGCTAAAGGACATGTTGATAACCAGCTTCTAAGGGTTTCAAACGAAGCCAGTTACTGCCCAAGCTTTATTCCAGTGCACCCAGGACCACGAAGAATATCTTCAGGCGTATGTCCGAAGGTTCTTGCGTCTGAGGGCACAGGCACCAACAGTGCCTAATGAAATTGTCATTGAGGCCATGATCAAGGGGATTCGGCCGGGACCTTCAGCTCAGTACTTTGCCAGAAAGCCTCCTCAAACTTTGGAGAAGCTGCTCCAGAAGATGGACGAGTATATTCGAGCTGACAATGATTTTCGCCAAAGAAGGGAGGAAGCATTCAGGTTCTCTGAAATGACCAGGGGCTTCGGAGGAAGATTCCATCCGAGGCACGTCAAGTCAATTCACATTTCTACTCAAAGTGATGACAAAGGGAATCAACAGCAAAGGCCACAGTGCTCCTCACAAGCTTCGGGGCAACAGCAAAGCTCTTTCCGGCCGCCAGCGCCAAGGGGCAGAGGTGCCAGGGGCTTCGGGGGAAGATTTGGAGATCAACCAAGAAAAATTTACTGCCTATTCTGTGGTGAAGGCAAGGGCCATACCACCAGGATGTGCCATGTTACCATCCAGAAGCAAAAGGAGCTAGCAGAAGCTGCAGCGCAACAGAGCCAGCCGAAGCAGGTCATGCATACTGCTTCGTACCATTCGCCTTACATTCCAGAATATGTAGGCAATCACCCTGCAGCTTCTGTTGCTTCGGCAAGTCAATCCCAAGCATCTTGGCAACAGCCTCCACCGCCGCCACCAATGCAACGAGGTCAGCAGCCAGAAGGGAGTCAGCACGCTCACCTTCAGAGGGACTTCAGAGAGGAGTCCGAAGCTCGCACAGTCAATAGCACTGTGCCGAAGTCGAAGCATATTTACTGACAAATATCCTACCTAGTCAGCAGATTTTTGCATTTTCGCATCTCAGTCTTACTTTCTTTTTAATAAGGAACAATTATGGGAAGTTTAAGTTGCCGAAACATAAGAATTTATGGGGGCAAGAAGGACCTTAAAATTATCAAAAATTTGTTCTAAAGAATACAGTGCAATTTCTTCGAAGCAGCAAAAGTCGTTCCTAAGGGAGCGCAGTGTAAGTTTTCCGCTCAAAAGTCGTTCCTAAGGGAGCGCAGTGTAAGTTTTCTGCTCAAAAGTCGTTCCGAAGGGAATGCAGAGCTTACAGCGAAAAATAAACGCTGATTCCGCTGAAAGTAAAAGGCGAAGAATCTCCTAAGGGAGGCTTACAGCGAAAAATAAACGCTGATTCCGCTGAAAGTAAAAGGCGAAGAAGCTCCTAAGGGAGGCTTACAGCGAAAAATAAACGCTGATTCCGCTGAAAGTAAAAGGCGAAGAAGCTCCTAAGGGAGGCTTACAGCGAAAAATAAACGCTGATTCCGCTGAAGTAAAAGGCGAAGAAGCTCCTAAGGGAGGCTTACAGTGAAAAATAAATGTCGACCTTCAGCAAATATCATTTTGCATAACATCACATCATTACATCATTTGCATAGCATAACATCATACATCATAGTGCATCAACAACGCAAGAAGGGGTGCTTCAATATTGATATTCGAAGATCGTTTTGAAGAAATAGTGGCACGACACAAACAATGGCCATGGAAGGGTTATATCTTCGTCAAACTCTGAGATGGAAAGATCTATTGATCATTGATTTTACCAGGGTTGGTTACTGATTTTATGAGACCACGGATATTATTTACGAAGCATGAAAAGAAGGGAAGGTGTTTTTTCGCCGAAGGCTCAAAAACGGTATGTGTATAATGTTTCATGCATCGCAAAGAATAGAACTAAAAACAGCTAATAAATTACACCCTAAGTTACACAATATTACATATGATTCTCAACAAACATTACATTCTGAATGTTTTTGCAACATCATCTAATCTTCCCTTAAGACTACTTCTGCAGCTTTGTTTAAAAGTTGATCAACAACTCTATCCATGATGGCTTCGGCCATTTGTCTAATTTCGTCATCCCCCTTCGTGTGGGGGCCCGCAGATGACTCAGCAGGTTCTGAGGGAAGAGTAGATACGGATTTATTACTATTACAAACCCTGAACAAGTTCGAAGTCAAAAAATTACAACAAAGAAACAAAAACCACTAGTTAATACCTATTCGCCCTTCGGGCTCTGCGCTTTTCTCAGCAGCCTCTGCTTCTTTTCTAGCATCATGGATGCCTTTTTCGCTTTTTTGAATAATCTCTTGGGCCATTTCCCAGCCACCATTATCCCAGATGTCGGTGAAAAATTTTCCACCAACCATGCTAGCTTCGGTCGAGGGGTCTTTTATGTCTTCGGAGGATAAGGCAGCTTTGGATTGTGCTAAAGTTTTCACATGCTCGCAGCCTTTCCTCTCCAAAATAGTAGCAATCCCCCTGGCACCCGAAAAAGCACATATGTCTCCGCGGCTATTCAAAATTTCCTCAAAAGCCTCGGCTTCATGATTGATCCATTCAATCGGGCCCTCGGGGTTCCCCCTTGTGAAGTTTTCCTCGCTTGAGAATGCGCCAATGCTGGCGAAGCTAGTTTTTATTTTCTTAACGCATTATATAGATTTGTCATAGCACCTTTTCTTGGATGCACGAAGCTCTTCAACGTTTCCTTCTAAATGATTTGCCCACTGGTCGCTAAGTTCTCGTTTCATTTCTTCAAGTATGTGTTCTTCTTTAGCTCAGGCCAACTGTCTCCAAAGACCCTCGATTTCCTGCTTTTGAGCTTCAGCTTGAGCTTTAGAAGTAGCTTCGTCTTCCTTTATCTTATCCATCAATGTAAGCAGAATTCTGTCTTTTTCCAAGGCTTCGTTTCTTAGCTTTATAACCTCTGTTCGAAGGTTATTGAGAGCAATAGTGCAGCTTTCGTCTTCAGCATTCTTTTGTGCCCTTAAGGCATTGCTGAATATTAAGCCCTATACAAAGGAATGAATGGATTAAAAAAAATTTACCTTCAGACTATTATAGGCAAGGCTATCTGCAAGATCGTCCTTCGTCATGGCGCAGAGGCCAGCTTCGAGCTTCGGGAACCCCATACTTTTAGCCATCTCCCGGCAGACGGATAATTCCTTGTTATCTGGGAGGCAGTATAAGAAGTCATCTTTGTCTGTGCCATTGAATACTAAGGCCCCTTTTGGATACCTCAGTTCTTGGGCATAGTGATTAGCTTCAAAAATCTCTTCTTCAGATAATCTTTTTCCCGAAGCATGTCGAACAATATAATCAAGGGCTTTGGAGGATGCTTCGGGGGCAGCAGTGCCAGTTTCTTCAACTAAAATTGGCTCTGTCATTTTTGTTTCTTCGGCTTCCAAGGATTTTACCTTGGTCGGCTCTGAAGGCTCAGCTTTAGTCTCAGATTATTGCTTTGGAGCTTCGGCAACAAAGACTTCAGTACGCACTTCGGAAGTTTCAACAATTTTCTTCGGGGTTGTGCTTGAAGACTTAATTGTCTCCAAAACATCTAGCACATTAACCATTCTTTTTCTTTTTGGGGTCACCGCTGGACCCTTTTGGTTTTTTGCTGCCTCATTTTGCTGAAGGACTCAGAATTTCTGATGTTTTTGTTTCTTCAGTCCTTGGTTTTTCTGTTTTTTCTGCTGATGGTGCTTCGACCATTTCTTTGATTTTTTGCACTGGAGGTGGTTCTTTAGCTTCGGTGGCCGAAGAGGTCTCACCAATAAATTCAGGCACTGTGGCCGGTTCAATATAACATGGCCGGTGCGTGAGAACCTTTACCTTTTTTCTCTTCGGCGCTGGCTCGCTAGGAGCAGCTGAGGCAATTTCCTTTGCAGAAGAAGTATTCTTTCTTTTTTGACCCCGCGCTGGGTAATGGTAGTCGGGGTAGACAAACCCAATTGCATCAAATACTCGGTTAAGTCTCTTCTTCTTTCAGCCTCCGAAGGCCGCTGATAATGTAGTATCTTCGGCCTTCGAGTATACCCCAAGCAATTCGTCACTTATGGCCTCAATACTTTTTAACCAGTCATCATCTGGCTCAACAAACTTATCTCCGTATTTGAATGTGTATTTTAGCCTAACTAGTCCACCTTCGTCAGTCTCTTTAATGGTTTCCTCCGGCATTTCCCACTTTTCCACAAGTGGCCATACTCTGAAAGCAATGTGCTCTTGGACCAAATCCCTTGTTCCAATAAAAGAACAAACAACGTCGAAGGCTCTCTAGCATTCTTCGGCTGGTTCATTCATTTCCACCTTCGGCTTCCGGAGGCCGAAGCGTTGCCAGATAGGGCGCATAATGATACCCTTGATATCTTCCCGTGATTTCAAGTCATTTTTCACATAAAACCATTCCGTCATCCAGTCGCCGGGCCACCTCTTTCGAAAAGTTGGCACAGGGCAGCTTGACCCAGACCGAGTGCCGAAGCTGTAGCAGCCAAAGTTGTTGTGATACTGCTCTTTGCCCCAGGGTTTTGTCTCATACAATAGCTCATGTACATTACAGAAGCTTTTTGCGTTAGGTTCCAAACCTTGGCTCCTCACGGCCCACACAAAGATGTTCATCCTTATGATTGCTTCGGGGGTAAGTTGGTGAAGGTAGATTTCAAATATCTTCAGTACTTCCACGACAAAACTGCTCAAGGGAAATCGTAATCCAGCTTTTAAGAAGCTTCAGAATATCACGACCTCATTTTCCTTGGGAGTCGAACAAGTCTTCTCTCCTTCGTCAGCCCTCACAACAGACAAGTCCCGAAAATATCTGCCTCTCATATTGACAAGATGATTTTCCTTAATACTAGATTTACCAAAAACAGCATGGCTTGGTCGCCAGGGTCGATCTTCGGAATCTTCACCACCACTATCCACATCGTAACTTTCACTGTCGCTAGTATCTTCAGATAAACCCTCCAAAATCTCCCTGGTAATCTTCTCTGTATTAGTCTTTGACATTGATTCAAGAAAACCCAGATGCATCTCCTCAGAAAGGCTTAGCTTTGAAGCACCAACAACTTTCTTATCTTCAGACATCTTCGCAAATGCTGACAAAGCGCACTCGAAACCGAAGCTTAAAAATTTAAAATCAAGCAAGTGCTGTTGCGCGCAGGCTAAAAGTTGGGTGAGTAAAAGCAGCTGGCAAGGGAGCGTGCCAAATAACCTGGTAGTGAGCTCTTATTTATACACCTAGTGCGTTGAAAACTGGAGGGTCCCGCTTGTCAAACACTGTTGCTATTCTAGCAAAGGGAAGGTGTTTTTTCGGACCTTCGGCTTAAAGCCTTCGTCCATATCGCAATATGAATTTATCATTCCAGTAAATTAATATTGCGAGGGGCTACTGTTGGGGGCCTTCGTCTTCCGAAGGTCCTCAAAAATATGATTTGACAATGTTTTCCAAGTGAAATATGTGAACAGGTATCTTCGGAATTGGGCCACGAGTATACAGGAATATGGTCAAGACAAAGCTTGAATAGGACGGAAGGCGATCATAACGAAGGATAAGATGATCACGAAGCTATGCGCAGAAAAAGCTTCGGCATGATAGCAGAAAAGGGGAACCGACTTATATGGTGAAAAGACAAATTGGACCTCGAAGAATCACTATAGAATTATTGATAAATGTAAAGGGCATTAATGTAATTTTCCACGGGCTGCGCCCTGTGCCTATAAATAGATGAACAGTATTCCTGTACTGTTCACGCTGATCTGGCATCTGCTTTTCGCATCACGCCTGTATCTTTAATTTTCGATAATCCAAAGGTACATTTATAATTTGTTATTATGACTCTGATAATACAAAATAGAAATAAATTGATGATAATATTTGTGTTATTGTTCGTATTCCATGTATGTATTCTCCTTCATCATATGTTGGACTTACGAAGGTCTTTTCCCTCATAACCTTCGTCTGAAATTCATTATATCCGAAGGGATATAATGTCTTGAAGGACGAAGGACTTTAACATTTAACACTTTTTATGTTGCCTTGTTCTTGACTCTTAGCATTTGAGAACAAGTCACCAACAGGGCCCTCCCACTTGAGTTGTAGCTTCCCTACAGTTTCTGGGTTGGCTATTCTTCGAAGCACCAAATGTCCTGGCTTAATATTCTTTAGTGTCACTTTCCTATCTCGCTACTTGACTGTTTCAGCTTGTATTTATTGATACGACCTATTGCTTGAAGTCTGACCCCTTCTATAGTGTCTTTTGATACTTTGCAAGTGTCTTCGTCCTCTGCCGAAGCTAGAGTCCTTATTTATCCTATTCTTGCTTCTTCTTGTGTTATTGCTTCATCTCCGAACAAAAGCTTAAATAGAGTGAACCATGTGACCTCGAGACAATGGTGTTATGATTCCACACTGCTTTCACCAATTTGTCTGGCCACTTTCCCTTTGGTAGATTAAAGATTGATTTCATTATTCCTGTGATGATGACTCCATTGGCTTGCTCTACCAAACCATTGGATTCTGATGCCTCACTGATGCAAAGTGTAGCTTTGTACCAATTTGATCACAAAAGGTTTTAAATGTTTCAGAGTCAAATTGTGCTCAGTTGTCAACTGTAATGGCCTTCGGCACACCAAAACGACAAATGATGTTTTGCCAGAAAAAGTTTTGAACTATGGCCAAAGTTATCGTGGCTAGAGGTTTGGCTTTGATCCATTTTAAAAAATATTCCACTGCTACTACGACATATCTCAAATTCCCTTATGCTGGTGGAAGTGGGCCCAATAAGTCTAGGCTCCATCTTTGCAGTGGGCAAGGGGGTTGAATCAGCTGTGTTAAAGATGAAGGTTGTTTCTGATCCCTGGCACACTTCTTACAGTTTTCACATTTTTGTACCAAATCCGCTGCGTCCGAAGCAGCCTTCGGCCAATAGAATCCTTGTCTAAAAACTTTTCCAAGGAGTGACTTGGATCTGATGTGAGCTCCACATATTCCTAAATGTATTTCCTTCATCAACTCTTGACCTTCAGCTCTGGATAAGCATTTTAGTAATAGGGAGCAAACTCCTTGTTTGAACAATTCCCCTTCTATGATCACATATGGCCTTGTCCTGGCATGCATCATTTTTATATAAACTTCATCATCCAAAGAATAATTGCCTTGAAGGAAAGATACAATTTTTATTTTCCAATCCTCGCTATACATAGGTGAAATTGTAAGCACCGCTCGTTCCATGAGCTCAACTGAAGGTGCTTTGATTGTTTCAAAGAATATTCTGAGGGGAGCGGGAGCCCCTGTGCTGATGATTTAGCTAGTAAATATGTCTGTTCATTGTCTCCTCTTGGGATGTTTTTACTGAAAATCCTTCAAAGGAGGCCTCCATCCTTGAGACTATGTCAAGATATTTTTCGAGCTTCGGGTCTCTTGCCTTGCTGCTTATGTCAACCTGGCCTGTGATTACTTGTGATTAAAATTTGAGGACTATCCTTCTTATCCCCATGGCCCTAAGCTTTCAAAGTCTCAAGAGGACAACTTCGTGTTCTGCAATGTTGTTTGTACAATTGAACTCCAATCTAGCTGCATAGCAGGTTTTGATTTTTGATGGTGAAATTAGAATGATAGTTGCTCCTGCGCCGCAGGTTCCCCATGATCCATCACAGAATACTGTCCAAGCTTTGGTATCTATTGAGTTCACTTCTTCATGAGCCCCAGGCGTCCAATCAATAATGAAGTTTGCCAATGTTTGAGATTGAATCGAGGACCTATGGACAAAGTCAATGGTGAACTCGTTTAAAGCCGCGACCCATTTGCCAACCCTTCCTGTAGCTTCTCTGTTTCTTATGATGTCCTTTAGAGGTTGAAACAAAGGTACTATGATGTGGTAGGACTAGAAATAATACCGAAGGTTCCTAGAGGCCATCAGTACAGCGTACAGTACCTTCTCCAACTCTGTGTAGTTTCTTTTCGATGGACTTAGTACTTCGGAGATGAAGTATATTGAGACTTGTTTCTTTGTTTGTTCATCTTGCTTTTCTTGCACCAGCGTTGCACTAACTGCCATGTGGGAAGCTGCTACATACAATAGCAATGGGGCTCCTAACAAAGATGGAGTTGAAGCTGTCAGGTGTATAAGATATTGTTTCAAATCTTCAAAGGCCTTTTGTTGAACTATCCCCTAATTGGAATACTTCGAAGAATGGTAGATTCCTTTCTTCTAATCTTGAAATAAACCTATTCAATGATGCCAGCCAGCCAGTCAATCTCTGAGCACGTTTTCTTGACTATGGTGGTTCCATCTAAAGTATAGCTTATATTTTGTATGGGTTAACTTCAATCCCCTTTGTTGATACTAGACATCCAAGGAATTTTCCTTTCTTCACCCCGAAGACACATTTTTCTGGGTTTAACTTGAGGCCAACCTTTCTGAAATTAGCAAATGTTTCTTGCAAATCATCAATGTGGTCTTCTTGCTTCATACTTTTGACTATGATATCATCAAAATATGTCAAAACATTCGTGCAAATTTGAGTGCAGAGAACTTTAGAAAACATCTTGTATTCCTGTTGAAGCTTCCTTCAGCATTCTTGAGCCCCTCGGGCATCCGAAGATAGCAATAATAGTTCCACTAGGGGTTATGAAGTTTGTTTTGGGCTCATCCTCCTTCATCCAGACTAATGATAGCCTAAATAATAGTCCAGCAGGCTCATGAGCTCTGAAGTAGCTGTCGCATCTATGAGGGAGTCATTCATCAACAAGTACAAAGGAAGAAGGAAAAAATGCTTCGGCTAGCCGACCTTCAGAGGAAGATTGATGAAGCAGCTGAGGAAATGCGTCATCTTACTTAGGATGACCAAGACCGAAGGCCCCAACGTAGGGAGCTTCGTCAAGAGAGCCTAATCAATGAAGATGAATGGTACAACGATTTTCACCATGGTAACTTTGCTTTCGATGATGCTTCTCGTTTGGCAGCAGAGTTGCAGGCTACCCCATGGCTACAATCTTACAAGCCACCTCAGCTCCCCATGTATGATGGGCATTCTGACCCAAAGCAGTTCCTAATGAGCTACGATGCAACAATATCCTCGTATGGGGGCAATACTGCCGTCATGGCGAAGTCCTTCGTCATGTGTTGGGGACTTGTTCTCAAGTGCTATAAATTAAGAACAAGGCAACACAAAAAATGTTAAACGTTAAGGTCCTTCGTCCTTCGAAACATTATTTCCCTTGGGATATAATGATCTTCGGACGAAGGTTATGAAGGACATACCTTCGGCAACATAACATATAATGATGAAGAGGAAATCATATGAAATGTAAAAGATAGGATAAACAATTATATATCAACTCATTTCTGTTTCATCATTATGGAAAAATAAAAATGATATCAAATTACAAATGTACCTTTGGCTTGAAGGGAGGTAGGAGTACAAACGCGATGCAAAAGTAAAATGCTAAGTCAGTGTGAACAGTACTGGGGTACTGTTCATCTATTTATAGGCACAGGACGCAGCCTGTGAAAAATTACATTTATGCCCTTTACAATCGACTACAATAATGATGCAAAACATCATGGGTCTTTAAGTCATTTCATCTTTGAGTCGGTCCACCCCTTCGTCTTGAGATTTGCCACTGTGCCGAAGCTTTATAGGTAATAGCTTCGGCGCTGCTTCTGAGAAGATCGGTCGAAGGTGTTCTCTTTCTTTAGGATCTTCGGCTACGAAGCATACCCCCAACAGTAGCCCCTTCGCGGTGCTAGATCGTTTTTCGTAACGAGCTTGATCCGTGAAAAAATCTTCTAGGCTTCGGGATGCCGAAGATCCGAAAAACACCTTCCCTGAGGTCGTTGGCGAGAAACGATTAAAATAATCCTCGCGCGAAGTGGCCTGATCTTGCAGCAGTTACGCGCGCCCTGGCGATTCACCCTCTCAGACCCAGTGGCCCACCGTTCAGCGAGTGCGGGTGGCTGTTTGTCCGGTGCAGAAGACCTTGGCGATTTACCTTCCCACCTGCGGCACTATATAAACAGACGGGTAGGTGTAAAGTTACCACAACATTCATTGCTATTGCACTGTTTTGCTGCCAAAATATTGACCAAAACCGAAGCTTGTTTGCTGCATCCTCAACCGAAGCTATTTACTTTGCTCAAGCTTCGTAGCAAGAAAAAGCTTTGGCAAGATAAAGAAAAATTTTCAACTTCAAAAAACAAGAAATTCAATCATCAGATGGCCAGAGTGCGTTCCACAGCTAGGGTTACGCACGACAGAGAGGAAGCCGAAGTTGCTGAGACTGCCCCAATCTTCGAAGTGATGAAGCGGTCGGGGCTGGTAACATCGGAGGATGCACCTGCCGCTGAAACAGAACAGGCTGATGTTGAGGAGAGTCTGAAGATGATTACAGCGTGGTGCCAAGTAAACCCAGCCACCTGGATTTCGGGAAATCCACCATCTCCGAAGATGATTTGCCTAAGATGTTGAAATTGGGCTATTTCAGTGAAGCGAAGAAAGAGCTGGTTCGTTTTGGTGGGGAAGAGACTACTCCGAAGCCGAGAAAGGATGAAGTAGTAGTCTTCAAAAGTTTCTTTAAAGTTGGCTTAAGATTTCCTTTGAACAAGATGATTGCTGTTGTATTGAAGAAGTTTGGGCTCTACCTTCATCAGTTAACCCCCAACGCTATTGTCCGGCTTAGCGTTTATATCTGGGCTCTCCGAAACCAAGGAGTGGAGCCGTTTGGCGAAGGCTTCTGCCGAGTACACGAGCTTCATTATCAGACAAAAGCTAGAGGAGATGGGCTACATGAAAATTTTGGCTGCTACAATTTTGCCTATTGCAAGACCACAAAATTTCCCGTAATTAGCTACCGAAGCAAGTGGCCAACTAGCTGGAAGTCTGAATGGTTTTACGTCAAAGTTGACGAAGATAAGGAGGACCTGGTCCAGAGTCTCCTAGAATTGATCTTCGGAGAGACCAGACCGTAGTGCAATATGACACCAGGGAGTCCAAGCCAAATTGCCCTGGCTGAATTCCGAGTTATTGCAGATCATATCGGCACTAGGGACATAGTGGAAGAATTTTTGGCCTTCAGAGTGTTCCCTACTTTGAAGGAGTGGGACATGCCGAAGCTGAAGGGGGAAAAGAAGAAGGGGGAGCTTATTCGGTTGTCTTACCATTATAAATTCAAGAAACATTTCAAAGTGCCTTGCCAAGAGTGGCTGGACACGATCGAAGCAATGTGCATTGACATACTAGGTAATTACTCCAAAAAAGAAGATCAACTAATGACTGCAGCCTTCGGCACCCGCCCGAAACGAAGGTTGAACCGAGTAATGGATGCTCTGGACTTTGAGTATCCCGACTACGAGCGACTAGACAAAGATGCCGAAGGGCAAAAAAGAAAGAGAGTAGCTGGCGTTCTGAATAAAGGCGATGAAGAACAATTGAAAAAGAAAAAACTGAAGCCTGAGCCGAAAATAGATGCTTCGAAGAAGAGAAAAGCTACAGCTCTGAAGCAGAGGACAATTGACGAAGAAGAAACTGCTACAACACCCTCTACCACCGACAAAGAGGAAATTCTAAAGGTAATGACTGAATCTTTGCCTGTCAAGCTAAGTCCACTGGGGCCACATCTGATGAAGCTTTTTCAGAAGGAAAAGGAGCCCACAAAAACGAAGAAGGCAGCTAGGGCAAAAAAGCAAAGAATTATTACAGTGACAGAAGCCATCGAAGGGACACCACCAGGAGCTTCAACTCTGAAGGCGCCAGCTGTTGAAAGCACGACAGCCACCGAAGCTGCAGCTGTAGAAGCCACAGCTACCGAAGCTACCGGAGCCGAAGATATTCATTTAGAGTGCACGATTGTGGATATTGATAAGATATTGCTGCACATGGCCGCAGAAGAAGCTGCTGCAGCCACCGAAAAAACTACGACCCCAGAACCCTAAAAAGAGAAAGAAATAGCCGAAGTTGCTTCGAAAGATGAAATTTTTAACTTTCAAAACTTAGTTGGTCAAGAGCTGACAAAGGCCGAAAAGAAGAGCTAAAGGAATATGCTTTATCTTGCATATATCGGTCGGGAGCACTTCTCTTTGGTGGTATTGATGACGAAAAATTGGGCTGCATCCGGGATCAGACTGGAGCGAAGGTTATCGGTACTCTATCAAAGAGTATTGGTTTCCCGAAGCTCGAAACAGATATCAGCCGCTACCGACGGCAACACATCGTCGATAGTTTATTTTATTCCAATTTCAAGGTAAATTTTTCTTTAACTTTTATTATTTCAACAACGAAGATGTTTTGTAACAAAGGCTATTTGTTGCAGAGTATGCTACTGAGCAAAGCTTTGAAAATGCAACAAGATTTGGAAGACAAAAAACACGAAGTTATAATTGAAAACTTAGAAAGCAAGATAAAAGATCAATCAGCTGCTCTTGAAAAGAAGGACTTCGAGCTTCATACAACCGAAGGCTTATTAGCAGAAGCTGAAGCTAAAATAGCAGAGTTAAATTCGAAACTTCTCTCCCAGTCAGAAAGCTTCGAACAAGAAAAGCAGCAGCTTAATGTAAAATTTGAAGCTGAGGTCCAGAAAAGTTCGGATTTGAAAAAATCATTGGCAATCCTTCAAAACAAATGTATGGAGTTCAGCAATCGATGTGTTCAACGGCTGAAGCAAGTCTTCTATTCTGTTGGAGCCAGCAGCGAAAAATTCAATCCTTCGTCTGAGGACCTGCCGGGGGCCTTCGAACATATCGAAGGTGAAATTGAGGACCTTGAAGAAGTTATAGCTGGACATGGTGACTTTTGTGCCCTGGTAGCTTCCCGGGGTACAGCTGTCACCTTCTGGAAATCCGGCTGTGAACATGGAAAGGTTATCAATAGACCCAATTTCTGCTTATCACTAGCAGACTTGGATGATATTCCGATCCTTGCCCGAAGCATAGTGAATAGATTTATAAAACTGGTATGGACAAAGGGAGGTCGAAGCAAAGCTGGTGATGAGGCTCGAAGTCATCTTAAGCCGGTAACAAAATCATACCTTATACTTACCTCTTCCTTTAATCTTGAATTTTTCTTACAATACTTGAATACACACAGGATGACGAAGGCGAAGCCAAAGCTAAAGATTGAGAAGACGAAGCCAAAGTTTTAATGGATGACGAAGTCGAAGCCGAAGCTCAATGGATGCTAATGAAGCTTGAATAGATGACTGTAGAAAAAACTCTAAAAACCCTTGTAACAACCTTTGTAAAGAACAATGTAATTAATTTTTACTTTGTAAACTTTGTTCATACCTTGTAATATATTCTTACCTTTCCATCAGTGTATAAAGTGCTTTGGTGTGAACGAAATTAGCATTTTTGAGCCGAAGGCGAAAAACACCTTCCCTTCTTTTCGTACACATCGAAGCATAAATACTGCTTCTTTTTCTTTTTGCCAAAGCCTTATTTTTAGAGCCGAAGCAACTGCCTGTGTTATGATGATGATGATCCTATGTATGTCTAAATGAATGTTTATGAATGCAAATGTATGATGTAATGTATGGTGCAAATGAATGTCTAGACACACACATACGAAGCCACAACCATATCCTTCATTCCCTTAGGAATAACCAAAGTCTCTTTGCCATTTATTTTTCGGCTTCACCGCTTATTTTTCGGTGTATCAGCGCTGACTTTTCGCTGTAAGTTCTGCATTCCCTTAGGAACGTCTTTTGAACTTCTTTGCCTTCTACTTTGGCGGAATCGCGTTGACTTTTCACGGTTCGCCTTATATTTTGGCGGAATCAGCATTGACTTTTCGCTGTAAGCTCTACATTCCCTTAGGAACGTTTTTTGAGCAGAAAACTTACACTGCGCTCCCTTAGGAATGTCTTTTTGTAGCTTCATCGTGCTCTGCATCCCCTTAGGGACGTCTTTCGAGCTTCTCCCTGTTTTTCTTTTCTATTTGCACTCGATGGTGCATGCTCAGCTTTTACATTTACATCTTTGGAGGATGCTGCTCTTGTAGATCTGAATTAAAAAAAAGAGAAATTACATGCTATGGCCCCATTAAAAACCTTTCTCCCCCTTTGGAAAGGAAAAGGGTGCCATAGGAAAAAACAAAAAGATTACATTAAGCTACACATAATATCGCCGAAGCTCATCCGCATTCCAAGATCTAGGAATGTCGTTGTCGTCCATATCCTTCAATCTGTAGGAACCGGGTCTTGGCGAAGATACTACCAGAAAGGGTCCTTCCCACTTCAACTGTAATTTGCCTACTATATCTGGGTTGGCAACTCTCTGAAGTACCAAGTGCCCTGGCCTGATATTTTTAACTGAACCTTTTTATCACGCCATTTTATTGTTTCGGCTTGGTATTTATTGATGTTCTCCACAGCCTGAAGCCTGATCCCTTCTATAGCATCTTTTGCTACAGAATAATCAGCTTCGTTCCCTGCCGAAGCCACTGTTCTTATTGATCCTGTTTTTGCTTCTTTCGGGGTTATTACTTCGTCACCAAACAATAATTTAAATGGTGTAAAGCCTGTTGACCTTGACACCATTGTGTTGTGGCTCCACACCACTTTGATCATTTCATCCGGCCACTTTCCTCTGGGCTGATTGAAGATTAACTTCATTATTCCTGTCATTATAATGCCATTAGCTCTTTCGACAAGTCCATTTGACTCCGGATGTCTAACCGATGCAAAATGGATCTTCGTGCCAATTTTTCACAGAATTCTTTGAAAGCTTCAGCATCAAACTGTGTTCTGTTGTCCACAGTAATAGCCTTCGGCACTCCGAAGCGACAAACAATATTTTGCCAGAAAAACTTCTGAACGGTGACCGAAGTTATTGTGGCTAAAGGCTTTGCCTCAATCCACTTGGAGAAATACTCTACCGCCACCACAACATATTTTAGATTTCCTTGTGCTGGTGGAAGTGGACCTAGCAAATCAAGGCCCCACCTTTGCAACGGCCAAGTGGGCTGTATTAGCCGAGTCAGAGATGAAGGCTGTTTTTGATCTCTTGCACATTTTTGACAACCTTCACACTTTTGGACTAATTCTGCTGCATCTAAAGCTGCCTTTGGCCAATAAAATCCTTGACGAAAGACCTTTCTCAACAAAGGCCTAGACCCAATGTGAGATCCACACAGACCTGCGTGTATTTCCTTCATCAATTCTATACCTTTAGCTCTGGATAAACATTTGAGCAATGGAGAACAGACTCCATGTTTGTATAACTCCCCTTCTATTATTACATATGGTCGGGCTCTTGCCTCTATTCTCTTATTATAAGCTTCGTCATCTGAAAGACAATTGTCCTAGAGAAAGGATATAATCTCAGTTCTCCAATCTTCGCTATGAACTGGGGATATATTGAGCACTGCTCTTTCAAGAAGTTCCACCGAAGGTGCTCTTATTGTCTCAAAGAATACTTCCGAAGGTAAAGGCAGCCCCTGTGCCGCTGATTTGGCTAATAGATCAGCGTGCTCATTTTCTCCTCGTGGAATATTCTTGATGGAAAACCCTTCGAAAGAAGCTTCAAGCCTTCGAACTATATCCAAGTATTTCTCAAGCTTCGGATCTCTTGCTCTACAACTCTTGTCAATATGCCCAGAAATAACTTGGGAATTGGTTTTAAGAACCGCCGTTCTTATCCCCATTGCTTTTAACTTTCGAAGCCCCAAAAGTAAAGCTTTGTATTCAGTAATATTATTTGTGCAGCTAAAATCAAGTTTCACTGCATAACATGTTCTGACTTTGGAAGGTGCAACTAAGATAGCAGCTGCACCTGCCCCGAAGGTTCCCCAGGAACCGTCGCAGAACACTATCCAAGCTTTTTACTTGCTTCTTCCTGAGCCCGTGGCGTCCAATCAGCGATGAAGTCTGCTAGCGCTTGAGACTAGATCGAGGATCTATGCACATAATCAATGGTGAATTCGTTGAGCTCCGCAGCCCACTTTCGAATCCTTTCAGTAGCTTCTCTGTTCCTTATAATATCCTTCAAAGGCTGTGATGAAGGAACAATTATATGGAATGCTTGAAAGTAATACCGAAGCTTCCTGGAGGCCATTAAGACAGCATATAGCACTTTCTCCAATTCTGCATAGTTTTTCTTTGATGAGCTAAGAACTTCGGAGATGAAGTATACTGGGGCTTGCTTTTTGATTTGTCCTTCAAGCCTTTCCTGCACAAGCGCTGCGCTCACTGCAAAATGCGAAGCTGCCACATATAACAATAGAGGAGCCCCTGGCGTGGGTGGAGTTAGCGTTGTTAGATCTATCAGATACTGCTTCAGCTCTTCGAAGGCTTTCTGCTGGGCTGATCCCCATTGAAAGACTTCGGCCGACTTCAACACTTCAAAGAATGGTAAATTTCTCTCTGCTGATCTAGATATGAATCGATTCAGAGATGCCAGTCTTCCTGTCAGCCGTTGAGCTCCCTTCTTTGTGCTTGGCGGCTCCATCCGAAGGATAGCTTCGATTTTATTTGGATTAGCTTCAATCCCTTTTGTTGAAACTAGACAACCAAGGAATTTTCCCTTCTTTACTCCGAAGACACATTTTTCTGGATTCAACTTCAGGCCAGCTTGCCTAAAGTTGGCAAATGTTTCCTGCAGATCAGCAATGTGATTTTCTTGCTTCATTCTTTTTACTATGATATCATCAACATATGTTAGCACATTTCTGTCTATCTGGGAATGAAGGACTTTTGCTGTCATTCTGCTGAAGCTTCCTCCAGCGTTCTTGAGCCCCTCATGCATCCAAAGATAACAATATGTACCACTCGGGGTTATGAATCTGGTTTTTGGCTCATCTTCCTTCTTCATCCAGATTTGATGGTAGCCTGAATAACAATCTAGTAGACTCATGAGCTCCGACGAAGCTGCTGCATCTACTAGAGAATCTATCCTTGGTAGTGGAAACTCATCCTTCGGGCACGCCTTATTAAGATCAGTAAAATCGATGCACATTCTCCATTTACCATTGGCCTTCTTCACCATAACAGTGTTAGCTAGCCATTCTGGGTATTTTAATTCTCTGATGACTCCAGCACTAAAAAGTCTTTTCACCTCATTCCGAGCACCTTCAGCCTTGTCATCAGACATTTTCCGAAGCCTTTGCTTTCTGGGTCTGAAGGATGGATCGACATTTTGCGAGTGTTCAATGACATCCCTATTGACACCACAGAGATCGTTGGCGGACCATGCGAAGACATCTTTGTTGTTGAACAGAAACCTTATGAGGTTTTCCTCCTGTTCCTCAGACAATTGAGATCCCAATAACACCTTCTGGTCTGCTATATCTTCACATAAGAGCATGGGCTTCGGCTGATCGGCCGAAGCAGCCTTCTCCCTTCTGTACTTGTATTGCTCACAAGCTTCAGCTCCATCAATATTATGGATTACTTTTGAATCTGTCCAGTTTCCTTTAGCCTTTCTGGTAGCTTCCTGGCTTCCATGAATAGCAATAGGCCCTTGATTCGAAGGTATCTTCATGCAAAGATATGCTGGATGAAGAATTGCTTCAAAAGCATTGAGGGTCCCCCGACCAATGATTGCATTGTAGGGGTACTCCATGTCGACAATATCAAACACAATTTGCTCAGTTCTTGTATTGCTGACAAATCTAAAGGTCACTGGCATCATGATCTTGCCGAGCGCTACAATCTGTCTTCCTCCAAAGCCGCAAAGAGGGTGTGTAGCATCATGAATCTTATCCTCTGGCTCTTGCATCTGTCTGAAGGCCTTAGCAAATATAATATCCGCTGCACTGCCTGTGTCAACCAAAACATTGTGAACGAGATATCCTTTGATGACACAAGAAATAACCATAGCATCATTGTGAGGGTAATCCTTGAGCTGAGGGTCCTCTTGGGAGAAGGTAATTGGGATGTGAGACCATCTTGACTTGATGAAGGGTCCCTGTACCCTGACATGCTATACCCTTCTCTGTGCCTCCTTCTTCTGTCTCTTGTTGGCCGGCTCTGAGGATGAACCGCCTGTTATCGGGAGTACTAGCTTCAAAGCCAAAGCAGCTCCAGCTTGGTTGTTGAACGAAGCCATTAGCTCAAAAAGTGGAAGTGAGTTCACCGGAGGTGGGCGCCAATGTTGGGGACTTGTTCTCAAGTGTTATAAATTAAGAACAAGGCAACACAAAAAATGTTAAATGTTAAGGTCCTTCGTCCTTCGAAACATTATTTCCCTTGGGATATAATGATCTTCGGACGAAGGTTATGAAGGACATACTTTCGGCAACATAACATATAATGATGAAGAGGAAATCATATGAAATGTAAAAGATAGGATAAACAATTATATATCAACTCATTTCTGTTTCATCATTATAGAAAAATAAAAATGATATCAAATTACAAATGTACCTTTGGCTTGAAGGGCGGTAGGAGTACAAACGCGACACAAAAGTAAAATGCTAAGTCAGCGTGAACAGTACTGGGGTACTGTTATCTATTTATAGGCACAGGACGCAGCCTGTGCAAAATTACATTTATGCTCTTTACAATCAACTACAATAATGATGCAAAACATCATGGGTCTTTAAGTCATTTCATCTTTGAGTCGGTCCACCCCTTCGTCTTGAGATTTGCCACTGTGCCGAAGCTTTATAGGTAATAGCTTCGGCGCTGCTTCTAAGAAGATCGGCTGAAGGTGTTCTCTTTCTTTAGGATCTTTGGCTACGAAGCATACCCCCAACATCATGGCAGTTAGAAGTGTGGCTCAGACATGGTATTCTTCTCTTTGGCCAGGGACAATTACGTCGTGGCAGAAGTTGAAGGACATGCTAGTCATCAGTTTCCAGGGCTTCCAGACATAGCCAGTCACTGCCCAAGCTCTGTTCCAATGCACACAGGACCATGAGGTGTACCTGCAAGCGTACGTCCGAAGGTTCTTGCGGCTGAGAGCTCAAGCGCCTACATTGTCCAATAAGATTGTCATTGGGGCTATGATCAAGGGGCTCCGACCAGGACCCACAGCATAATATTTTGCAAGAAATCCACCACAGACATTGGAGAAGCTTCTCCAGAAGATGGATGAATACATCCGGGCTGATAATGATTTCCGCCAAAGAAGGGAGGAAGCATATAGGTATTTTGAGATGACTTGGGGCTTCAGAGGAAGACTCCACCCAGGCACGTCAGAACATTCCACAATCCCAACACAAACGATGACAGGACCAACCATACTTAGAGCAGCCATCACAGCTCATAGTCTTCGAGAACACAACAAACTTCATACAGGCCACTAGCCCCAAGAGGCAGAGGGGGAGAAGCTTCGGGGGAAGGTATGGTAATCAGCCCCGGAAACTGTTCTGCCTATTCTGTGGCAAATACAAGGGACACACCACAAGGACATGCCAAGTCACGATCTAGAAGCAGAAGGAAATCGCTGAAGCCGAAGCATGACAGAACCAGCCGAAGCAGGTCTTGCATACTGCCTCGTGCTACTCTCTATATATCCCGGAGTATGTGGGCAACCAGCAGCCTACGACCTCTGTTGCTTCGGCAAGTCATTACCAAGCTTCCTAGGCTCAGTTTCCACCACCACCACCACCACCACTGACGCCTGCCCTGAGTCACAATCAACAGCCAGAAGGGCATTGATAGGTTCAGCAATAGCGTGACCTTCAGAAGGAGTCCAAAGCTCGCACAGTCAACAACACTGCGTCTGAGTCGAGGCATATCTACTGAAGGTGGCACAACGCTTCTGCAAAAGAGTATTTTAATCCAATGTATTTTTACTTATTTTTATCTTTACATTTTCCTCTAAAAAAGATGATACAAGAAGGTTTAACCTTCAGTCCAATGTAATAAGACTACGATACACCATTGAGTGTAACAAGAGCGGCCCATAAACCTCCAAAGTCATTCCTAAAGGAATGCAGAGTAAGTAGCAAAGCTCCAAAGTCGTTCCTAAGGGAATGCAGAGCTTAAATGGCACCTAAGTCAAAGGTGAAGAAGCTCCAATGTCGTTCCTAAGGGGATGCAGAGCTTAAATGCCACCTAAGTAAAAGGTTAAGAAGCTCCAAAGTTATTCCTAAGGGGATGCAGAGCTTAGCTCCAAAGTCGTTCCTAAGGGAATGCAGAGCTGAAATACCACCTAAGTAAAAGGTGAAGAGACTCCAAAGTCGTTCCTAAGGAGATGTAGAGTCTGGGCGTGTATTCATGTGGGATTTTACCTTCAGCACAAATAACATTTTGCATCATACCATCATATCATATCGCACAACATCGCATCATACATCATTTTGGATTAGTAAAGAGCCATGTAGAAACAAGCAAAAGTTGCTTCTTTGAAAATATTTGTTGGATTATGAAAGAACATACTATAGCACAAGATATGCTTTCGGCACCTATATTTTCACACTCGAGGAGAATCTTTGTCAGCAGTATTACTACACAACAATAGTAGCACAATACCAAGTATTTAATAGACATAAGGAGAATCTTTTTCTTTGTGAAGCATGAAAAGAAGGGAAGGTGTTTTTTTCGCGATGGCTCAAAGAACGGTACGTACGAAGGTTTCATGCATCACAAAGAAATATATTTCATTAACACACATACAAATATTTCATGTTTGGTTCTTACAAGAGATGAAGGCCATGTACAAACATTAAACTCTTAAATATATAAAGTTTTAATCTTCTTTCAACACTTTTTCAGTGCCTTCATTCAGCAATCTGTTGATAGCTTCATCAATAGCTTCTTAGCAATTTTAATCATATCTAATGCTTCCTTTAAGGCCGGGTCAACTTCGGGAATGTATGTCTCCGATGGGGGTGAAAGTTCAGCTACATCATAAAAAATGTTGGTTAATTCCAAAGTTGAAAATGAATTCTGAAGCTAAATCTCAGTAAAGGTACTTATAAGCCTTGCACGCTCGATAGCTTCTTTAGCTCGTTTGGTTTCCTCTTGAGCATCGTGAGATTCTTTTTCATTCTTTCTAATAGCTTCATCAGCTATCTCACGGCCACCCATCATCCACACCTCGGAGTAAAATTTCCCACCTAGCGTAGAAGCTTCGGCCGAAGGGTTTTTAATGTCTTCCGCTGAGAAAACAAATCCTGACTGTACTACAGCCTTAGCATGTTCGCAGCCAGCTTTCTCTAAGATTGACGTGGCCCCCATTGCACTAGCGAAGGCACAGAAATCTCCTCGGTCATTCAAAATTTCGTCAAAAGCTTCGGCTTCTCCACTGATCCACTGGACAACTCCATCAGGGTCGCCCCAACCTTAGCAAAGCTGTCTTTTAACTTCTTGGCGCATTCCAAGGATATCTCATAATATTTTTCTTTTGAAGCCCGAAACTCATCGGCGTTCTTTTGCGCTCTTGACCTCTCGATCTCGCAAATCTCATGCTTCACAACCTCGACTTCAAATTTTTCGGTTGCTTCAGCAACCTTCTTTTTTAGCTCTTCCACTTCGGCTTTATGAGCTTTGGCTTGTGCAGCAAGACTAGCCTCACTATATTTTAGCTTCTCCACTAAGGAAAGTAATATCATATCCTTTTTAAGAGCTTCGTTTCCCAATGATATAACTTCTAAATGAAGGTTCCCAAGAGCTATTTGGCAGCTCTCATCCTCTGCATCTTTTTGGGCCTTCAAAGCCTTGCTCAAAATCAAACCCTGAAAAACGAAGAATGAGCATGAAATAAGGGTAAGAAAAACCATAGAAATGGTTCATTGTAGAACAGAAAACCAAAACATACACACCTTCAGGATATTGTAAGCAAGACTGTCTGCAAGTTGGTCCTTCGACATTGCGAATAGGCCAAGTTCAAGTTTTGGATATCCCATATTGTCCATCATTTGTCGGCAGACGTGTAATTCTTTATTGTCTGGTAGACAATAAAGGAAATCATCTTCGTCATTTCCACCGTACACCAAGGACCCTCAGGGGTACTTTAGATCCCTGGCATAATGTTGCACTTTGGCAACCGGCTCTTCTGATAGCCTCTTTCCCGAAGCATGTCGAACAATGAATTCCAGCTCTCTAACAGGTGCTTCAGGAGCAGGAGACTTGAATTTCTCAGAAACACTCTCTTTCTCCAGTGTTACCACTGCAGTTTGCAAAGACCTAGCTTCGGCAGGAGTCTTTGAAGGTCCAGCTTCAGCTGGAGTGTGGATTATGTTGGCATCACCAGTTTCCCTTGAATCTTTGGCCTGTGTGCTGGGAGCTCCAGCAGAAGCTAGAGTTGATGTCTTCACAGACTCCATAACATCATCTAACACACTAGCCATTCTCCTTTTCCTTGGAGTCGCCACGGGTATGTTTGATGGCTTCGGCAGTTCAGTTGCGCACGGTGGACTCAGTACCTTTAACGGTTCTGCCGTCTTCTCTAGTTTCGTCTCTTCAGTTGGATTTGTCTTAGCTTCAACTGGCATAGAGCGACCTGGTTCTGTGACTAGAGCAACCCATTCACTCAGTCTTGGCACGTCGGCCGTCTCAATACGCCTGGGTTGGTGTGTCAAAACTTTAACCTTTTTCGACCTCGACACACTAGAAGTTGCCGAGGTAGCAGCTTTCCTTTTCTTCCCTTGCTTTTGCGTGGGATAGCAGTAGTCTAGGTACACAAACCCGATAGCATCAAACACCCTATTCAATCTCTTTTTGCCCCGAGCTCCGAAGGCGGTTGTCATAGCTTCATCTTCGGCCTTTGAATATGCTCCAAGCAGCTCATCACTAGTCACCTCTATGGCATCTAGCTAGTCATCATTTGGTTCATCAAACTGGCTCCTATATCAAATGGTATACTTCAGATAGACTAAACCATTTTGGTTGGAGCCAGCGGCAGCCTCCTTCGGCATTTCTCATCCGTTTGCAAGTGGCCACACTCTATAAGCAATATGCTCCTGGACCAAGTCTCTTGTGCCTATGTAAGTGCACACTATATTGAAGGCTGCCTGGCACGCCTGCACGTCATTTCCAAGGGCAGTGGGTGGCCTTCTAATGCCGAAGAGAGACCATATAGGTCGCTGAATAACCCCTCATATATCCTCCCTCTGACTCAGATCAACCTTCACATAAAACCACTCTTGCATCCAAGAGCCTGGCCATTTTTTCCGAAATGTCAGCACATGATAGCTAGCCTCAGCGCGATGCACGAAGCTGTAGCAGCCAAAATTGTTGTGATATTGCTCTTTCCCAGTCACCTTTGTCTGATATGTTAACTCGTGCATATTGCAGAAACACCTGGCATCTGGCTCTAACCCTTGGCTCCTCATGGCCCATAAAAACCCTTACTTTGACAATAGCTTTGGGGGTATGTTGATGAAGATAAATTTCAAAAGTTTTTAGAACTTTGACCAACATTTTGTCCAGGGGGAATTGAAGTCCGGCTCTCATGATTGAAATATCATGAAAATATCTCCCTCTCATTGCTTTGATCTGCCCTTATTTAATAGTCGACTTTCTAAAAACAACATGGCTCGGTCTCCATGGCCGATCTTCGGCATCTTCATTTCCACTTTCTACATCGAAACTCTCACTATCGCTGGAGTTTTCATATATTTCAGCCAACATCTCATTGGTGATCTTCTCCATGTTGGTTTTTTCCATAGCTTCGTAAAATCCGGCCAGTGCTGGGTCAATTATCTTCTTCTCATCAGCCATTTAGGCAATGGTTGCTAGAATGTCGAAGCACAAAATCCAATTAAACTCAATGAAGCAAGGAAGGTTAAAATTGTGGTAGAACCTCCCAAGTTATTGGGCCCACATGCACCTGTCCTTGTCTCGAGGACCTCAAACGGCTATGCATATGCACCAAATAACTTAACAGGATCTGTCCGAGTGTCCCAAGGACCCCGGATAAACCACTTACTGATGAGGACATCAACACCAACACGAGCACATCTACACCAGCAGCACCTTCTCCAGCCCAGGCGCCACCCCTTCCACCTGGGCCAGTGACTCGGGCCCGTGCAAGAGAATTGAACTACATCATGTTGTTAAAGAACGAAGGCCCAGAAGAATAGACGACCAGCCCAATTGCGGCCCATAATGGACGACCTAGGGTTGGCCGCCCCTAGGGGCTGCGCCCCCTCTCTATTTATACAGGAGCTGCGCCTCCTTTATTTTCTGAGTTTTGTTTTAGATCTAGCTTTAGCTACTCTCGAGCACGCGCAAATCTGCGCTGTCTTCGTGTATTCAGAACTCCACCCTCGAGTAATAGATTAGATTGCTCGCATCTTTTTCTTGTTCGTTCTTCGATTGCGCACAGGAAACGATCTTCGTGATCAGGCCGATCTCGCATCAGCAAGGTCGGTAACCACAGGGAGTTGGTTCAGCGATTGCATTGGCGCCTCGGGCTTGCTCGTCGTAGTCGGATCGCAAGGGTCATCTTCCACCAAATCGGAATTATCTCTACTCGCCGAAAGATCGGGCACCTCAGCTACATCAATTGGTATCAGATTTCCAGGTTGATCGGTGAGTTTATCGAGTGTTTTTTTTTCCTACAGTCCACAAAACCACATAAAAATTCAGGTTAGACCTTATCCCAGCACCCTTTTGAGCCTCGCACTTTCTTTCAATAATCTGCATTGTTGAATTTGTGTGCTTTCGCGTCATTTGTTGCTGGTTGCATTGTGTTCTTCCACCATTCAAATCCTAGCGCCGCCACCATCTTCCCTTTGATCACGCCACAAACCGAGTCAACATTGTTTCCTTGTTTTTCTCCTTCGGTTACGTCAAAAAAAAACAGAAAAAACAAACCGAGTCAACGGCCGTTTCCTTGTTTTTCTCCTTCGGTTACGAAAAAAAACAGAAAAAAAAAACCGAGTCAACATCGTTTCCTTGTTTTTCTCCTTCGGTTACGTCAAAAAAAACAGAAACAAAAAAAAACAACGAAGGAGATAGGATACGATTGTTTCATCCCGGTCGTTTGAAAACATAACTTGAGCTACCTTCCTTAAACCGGGCATAACTTTTCGCTCGGGTGTCCGAAAAATCTGAAATTTTTACAGGAGCTAGTTGACACCATTCTGAGGCCGGCCAAACTCACCTACGGTCTGTTTGGGTTTCGACAAAATTGTCAAAAAAATTCAGGAAGATAAAGAAAAAAATTCATCAAAGTTCTCGCACGCTTTTCAGAGAACTTCCTCATTTTCTGTAGACCACATCTGAACTCTGTTCTAGGTGAAACTTCGTGTAGCTCCTATTTTGTTGCTTCTTGTGCTGAGAAAAATATCAAAAAATTCATACAAAAAAGAAAAACAAAATCACTTGTGATTCCTACTAGTGGCCTCGCTAGTACAATATTTACGGTGCTGCCATTCTGCTAGTTCCATCCGTCCTTTGCACTTGTGGCCAGCAATATAGTTTCGTGTTTTGCACTATAATTCAACTTTGCATTATTGTTTGGTCGTGCTAATCCTTGACTTGAGTGCAGCCTACCCAGAACTCCACATATTTCTACGACGAGTAGGTTTTCTGTTTCTCCAGGCAATCGCTCATCCAATCTTTCACCGGTTCCACCTGTTGGTTGCAGTTCACCACTGTGGCTTGGTAAGAACGGATAAGAATTTGATAACAGCACTAGTGTAAGCGCCTTGTGAGCAGTACACCCCTGTTTTTGTCGTTTTTTTTTGGTGTTTTGGTGTTTGCGCTAACTATGGCAGGAGCACATGACACGGTGGATGCCCAGTTGCTGGAAGTAAAGGGACAAGTTGATGGACTTGCTGATGACATTAGGACGATGCATGAACGGCTTGATTCAACGGTCACTTCGACGACCGAGCGTTTCAACCAGCTTGACCTTGCTCAAACGGCGACTCGCACCACACTCGACACCATCCTGGCACGCCTTGATGCGTTGACCACAAAGATGGAGCAGGACTACGGCGGTGACACTGAGTGGGAAGATGGAGATCGCCGTGGTCGTGCATGCCGTGTGGTTCGTCATCCCCCTAATGACTTATTTTCTAAGATTAAATTTAAAATTCCACCTTTTAATGGCAAATATGATCCTGCTGCATATCTTGATTGGGAGTTAGAGGTTGAACAAAAATTTTCATGCCATGATATTGCTGCACATTCTCAGGTTAAAGCTGCTATTAGTGAATTTACTGATTTTGCTTTAATTTGGTGGCGTGAGTTTAAAATTAAACATCCCACTACTATTCCAACCACTTGGGATCAGTTGAAAGCTGCGATGCGACATCGATTTGTGCCTTCGTATTATGCTCGTGATTTGCTTAATAAAATGCAGCGTTTTCAGCAAGGTTCTCAATCTGTTGAGGACTATTTCCAGGAGTTACAAAAAGGTATGATTCGTTGTGGCATATTAGAGGACAACGACGCTGCTATGGCACGTTTTCGTGGTGGTTTAAACCGCGAAATCCAAGATATACTTGATTATAAGGAATATTATGATATGACTACTTTATTTGAATATGCTTGCAAAGCTGAACGTGAAGTGCAGGGACGCCGCTCGAAGCCATATTCTAACCCCTTTGCAGGACGAAGCTCGACATCCACCTCAGCACCAGTTCCCCCTGCGCCATCCACGTCCACCACTACTCCACGCGAGAAGACGACCAAACCAGCCAGCACTGCCCCACCCACAAGTCGTACACGAGATATTCAGTGTCATCGCTGTAGAGGATTTGGCCATGTGATTCGGGACTGCCCAAACAAGCGCACTTTGCTCATTCGTGACGATGGTGAGTACTCTTCCGCTAGTGATTCTGAAGAAATTGAACATGCACTACTTGCCACTGACCATGCAGCTAAGGCGGAGGTACATGTCAACCCGGACGACGCTGATAGGTATGAAAGTCTTGTTGTGCAGCGTGTTCTCAGTACACAGGTCGCTTTGCCCGAGAAGAATCAGCGACACACTCTGTTCCATACAAAGGGTGTTGTGCAGGAGCGGTCAATTCGCATCATTATCGACAGCGGCAGTTGCAACAATTTGGCGAGTACCAAGCTGGTCGAAAAGTTATCGTTACCCACTCGTAAGCATCCAAACCCATATCACATTCAATGGCTTAATGATGGTGGTAAAATAAAAATCACACGTTCCGTGCGCGTTCCTTTCTCCATGGGTGCTTATTCTGATTTTGTTGATTGTGATGTTATTCCCATGGAAGCATGCTCTTTGTTACTTGGTCGACCTTGGCAATATGATACTGATAGCTTGCATCATGGTCGTTCGAATCATTATTCTTTCATTTTTAAGGGTCAGAAAATAATTATACATCCAATGACACCTGAACAAATTGTTAAAGATGATCTTGCCCGAGCTGCTATAACTGCTAAACAACTTGATCCATCGCCCTCTGTTCCTTCTGAAATCAAGTTGAAGGCTCCTGTTTTACTTGCTACACGTGCTGATTTTGATGATCTAAACGGTGCTCATTTGCCATGCTATGCACTTATATGCTCTAGTGTCCTCATTTCACTTGATGATGCACCATCTTTGGCTATTCCCCCTATGGTTGCTAACCTTTTGCAGGAGTACGCTGATGTCTTTCCCAAAGACTTACCACCGGGTCTCCCACCACTTCGTGGCATTGAGCACCAGATCGACCTCATTCCCGGCGCACAGCTTCCGAACCGCGCACCGTACCGTACAAATCCGGATGAGACGAAGGAGATTCAGCGCCAGGTACAGGCGTTGCTTGACAAGGGATACATTCGTGAGTCTCTTAGCCCTTGCTCTATTCCTGTGTTACTTGTTCCCAAGAAAGATGGGTCATGGCGTATGTGTGTAGACTGTCGTGCTATTAATAACATCACTATTCGTTATCGATATCCTATACCACGCCTTGATGATATGCTAGATGAGCTTAGTGGTGCCATTATTTTCACTAAGATTGATTTGCGTAGTGGTTACCACCAGATTAGAATGAAACTAGGTGATGAATGGAAAACGGCTTTTAAAACGAAATTTGGTTTATATGAATGGTTGGTTATGCCGTTTGGATTGACTAATGCTCCCAGCACTTTTATGCGAGTGATGAATGAAGTTCTAAGGCCCTTCCTAGGATTGTTTGTGGTTGTTTATTTTGATGATATTCTTATTTACAGCAAATCTAAGAAAGAGCATTTGGAACATTTAAGTGCTGTTTTTGATGCATTGCGTGCTGCCCAGTTATTTGCTAACATGGAAAATGCATCTTTTGTACACGACGTGTCTCGTTTCTTGGTTATGTTGTTACTCCACAGGGCATTGAGGTGGATAGCAGCAAGATTGCTGCCATTCGGGAGTGGCCTACACCGACGACGGTCACACAAATTCGGAGCTTTCTTGGACTTGCCGGTTTCTACCGCAGATTTGTTCGTGATTTTAGCTCCATTGCAGCGCCTCTACATGAGCTTACAAAGAAAGATGTTCCATTTGCTTGGAGTGATTCCCAGGAGGAAGCGTTCAACACTTTGAAAGATAAGTTAACCCAAGCTCCCCTATTGCAATTGCCTGATTTTAATAAAGTGTTTGAGCTTGAATGCGATGCTAGCGGTATTGGGCTAGGTGCTGTTTTGTTACAAGAAGGAAAACCAGTTGCTTATTTTAGTGAAAAATTAAGCGGTGCTAGTCTGAAATATTCTACTTATGATAAGGAGCTTTACGCTTTAGTGCGCACTTCGCATACATGGCAGCACTATCTTTGGCATCGTGAGTTTATAATCCATTCTGATCATGAGGCTTTAAAACATATTCGTACCCAAACAAATCTGAACCGTCGTCATGCTAAATGGGTAGAATTCATTGAGTCCTTTCCTTACATTATTAAACACAAGAACGGGAAGGACAATGTTATTGCTGATGCTTTGTCTCGTCGCTATACCATGCTGTCACAGTTAGATTTTAAAATCTTTGGTTTGCACACTGTGAAAGATCAATATGTTGATGATGCTGATTTTAAAGATGCTTTCGGCCATTGTATTAATGGGAAACCATGGGGCAAATTTCACATACAGGATGGGTTCCTGTTTCGCGCTAACAAGCTGTGTGTTCCAGCTAGCTCGGTTCGTCTTTTGTTGTTACAGGAAGCACATGGAGGCGGTCTCATGGGGCACTTTGGCGTCTACAAGACACATGAGGTGTTGGCTGCCCACTTCTTTTGGCCTCGGATGCGCGCTGATGTTGAGCGCCTTGTTGCACGCTGCACTACTTGTCAGAAAGCTAAGTCACGGTTGAACAACCATGGTTTGTATATGCCTTTGCCTGTTCCTACTTCCCCTTGGATTGATATTTCGATGGATTTTGTTTTGGGATTGCCTAGAACTAAGAAGGGGAGGGATAGCATTTTTGTGGTTGTTGATCGATTCTCCAAAATGGCTCATTTCATACCTTGTCATAAGACTGATGATGCTAGCAATGTTGCTGAATTGTTTTTTAGAGAGATTATTCGTTTGCACGGTATTCCCAATACAATAGTCTCGGATCGTGATGCTAAGTTTCTGAGTCATTTTTGGAGATCTCTGTGGAATAAATTGGGAACTAAATTGCTGTTTAGCACCACTTGTCACCCTCAGACTGATGGTCAAACTGAGGTAGTTAATCGAACTTTGTCTACCATGCTTAGGGCTGTTTTAGACAAAAATTTGAAACGTTGGGAGGATTGCTTGCCTCATGTTGAGTTTGCTTATAATCATGCAACCCATTCTTCTACAAAGATGTGCCCTTTTCAAATTGTTTATGGTTACATTCCTAGGGCGCCTATTGCTTTGTTTTCGCTTGATGCTGCGGACGCCCCACACATAGATGCTCTTGCACATGTTGAACAAATGATTAATCTCCATGAACAAACTCAACAAAACATTGCTGCTACTAATGCTAAATATCAGATTACTGGTAGTAAGGGCCGGAAACTAGTTACTTTTGAACCTGGTGATATGGTTTGGTTGCATTTGAGAAAGGATCGTTTTCCTACTTTGCGTCGTTCTAAATTGATGCCTCGTGCTGCTGGTCCTTTTAAGATACTAACCAAGATTAATGATAATGCTTATACCCTTGACCTGCCTGCGGAGTTTGGTGTTTCCACTAGTTTTAATGTTGCAGATTTGAAACCATATGCGGGAGAAGACGAGGAGTTGCTGTCGAGGACGACTTCAGTTCAAGAAGGGGAGGATGATGAGGACATCAACACCAACACGAGCACATCTACACCAGCAGCACCTTCTCCAGCCTAGGCGCCACCCCTTCCACCTGGGCCAGTGACTCGGGCCCGTGCAAGAGAATTGAACTACATCATGTTGTTAAAGAACGAAGGCCCAGAAGAATAGACGACCAGCCCAATTGCGGCCCATAATGGACGACCTAGGGTTGGCCGCCCCTAGGGGCTGCGCCCCCTCTCTATTTATACAGGAGCTGCGCCTCCTTTATTTTCTGAGTTTTGTTTTAGATCTAGCTTTAGCTACTCTCGAGCACGCGCAAATCTGCGCTGTCTTCGTGTATTCAGAACTCCACCCTCGAGTAATAGATTAGATTGCTCGCATCTTTTTCTTGTTCGTTCTTCGATTGCGCACAGGAAACGATCTTCGTGATCAGGCCGATCTCGCATCAGCAAGGTCGGTAACCACAGGGAGTTGGTTCAGCGATTGCATTGGCGCCTCGGGCTTGCTCGTCGTAGTCGGATCGCAAGGGTCATCTTCCACCAAATCGGAATTATCTCTACTCGCCGAAAGATCGGGCACCTCAGCTACATCACTTACCACCAAGATCGTAGGATTAAGTAAACACAACTCACATACAAACACTTACAGCGGAAATAAATTCTTTATTATAAAATGATTACAAGTTTATCAAGATTCTATTATACCTCATCGGAGTGATTACAAAAGAAAGTGATTCAAAAGAATTACAATTTGAAATGTTATAAAGTATTCGTAAATTTGAAAATACATGCTAGCTTAAGTGACAATCCTCAATAAAGAAGCTAAAGAGGGGATATACTTATATAAGAAGGCCGAGCCCACCGGCACTTAACATCAGTCACAATCAAAGTGACTCGTAACGTGTAGCAACAATGGGAATAAAACCCAGAGTACACAATTACTCAGCAAGACTTACCCGATTAAAGAAAAGACTCTTAAGGGCATGCTGGGTTAAAAGGATTCAAGGTATAGCTTATCAAGTTCAAAGACTCATTTTTGTAGAAGAGGTTACTAATACTGGGTCCTTAAGCCAAAATTTTATTTAGCAAGTTGAGTTCTTTTTTGATTCTATATTTGCCTAATCTAGAGCATTCACTTGTCCTATACTAGCTTTCTTTTAAAATCAAAATTTTGTTTCGCTTGTTATCTACGATGAAGGGCAGCGATCCAGTCTTCATATCCGAGAAGTAACGGCGATCCGAATCGATTAATACCCAGCTGCGGATCTCCAACCACACGACATATGTAGCACTTAACCCTTGCATATGTCAACCATTCCAAACGGATCCTCCACTACATGAACTGGTCCCCGCTACCCAGGAGCACATTACCCTACCATCCAGCCTCTTGCCAGGAGGGTAACTGCTACTCCCACCATCTCCCATGCCTAGTGCGCGGTTGTCTTTTCACGTATGGAATAGTCGGGTTCAGGCTTACCCATGATGAGGTATGTGGCTAGTTAAAAGGTCCTAGATCATCAGGTCAACAATCGGTACGGTCCTTAATCGACACAGACGGGGCGACCATGTCTGCTCAGCGTCAGGCTAGATTTATTCAAACCCTTTCCCCATTTTTGGTACCTGGCAGGGGTACTCTTTTCGAGTGACGAGTCCACTTCGGCTGTAGAGGATTCATCACCTTAGTTTGTTTTGATTTTTGAATCAAAAAGCCCATAACCAATGTTCCACATCATTCTTTTTGAAAACAAAGGATTTTTTAGTTTCTAAGCAGGACTAAGCATTATCAATTCTTTTTATAAATCAGGGATCAAGGTATATTATTCAAATTCCAAGGAATGGTAATGCATCAATTGTTCATCACACAACTCCTATCACCTAATGCATCATTTAAGGTGATAAAGCATTTAAAATGCAAGGAAGGTGCAAATGCACCGGGGCTTGCCTGGGAAAACAGTACGTTAGTGTTGTTAGATGATGACCACTTGGTGAGCATCTCTCATTCTGGCGCTTGTTTGATTCTTCCACTTTAGCTTCGTCCATCAGCATCACCTTGAGATCAATCCAAACCTTGTCTTCCACATCACGTGATCAATTAACGTACCTAAATGATATGCATAATGCATATGAGTGAATAAGAGCATAAATAGCACAAGATAGATAAGTTATACTAAGGAGGATACAAACTTAAAGCAAGACATCACAATTCTTAGGTGTAACAACTTGATATATTTAACTCTATATCAGACATGACGTTCTAGTCAATTGGACCTAAACCAATGATCAAGTAACATTAGCAATATACAAATCCTAATATATTTAGAATATAACACTGATGTACCACAATATTTAAAAACAATCACTATATGTTGACATATCACTACGTATCACAATTTCATTTTTCTCACTTAAACGGATCTAACTCAAGCATCAAAAGACTACACATAAATCCCAACCTCATGAACTAGAATATCCTACCGAATGATTAATACCACTCTTAGTACTAAGGAACAACTCATTATTAACAAGCATAGAATTCTATGGTATAATATTGTTGGTCGCTTGTTCTCAAATGCTATGAGTTAAGAACAAGGCAACACAAATGTTAATGGTAAAAGACCATCATCATTCGAAGCATTATCTCCCTCAGGATATAATGATCTTCAGATGAAGGTCATGAAGGACATACCTTCATCATTTTAATATGCAAGAATATAAACAGGGGCATATGGAACATAAAAAGACCATGAATAACCATATTAAATCATTAAATCATTCATATTGACAATGTATAATCATGAGCAAACATTAATGATATTAAATTATATTTGTACCTTCGGCTTGACAGAAGGTAAAAATCCGAGAGTGACGTGCAAGCGATTACAAGTCAGCGTGAACAGTACGGTGTTATTGTTCATCTATTTATAGGCACAGGACGCAGCCTGGGTAAAACTACATTCATGTCCCTGACATTTACTATTAACCAAAAAGTAAGTTGTTGAGGACTAAGCAGTCTTTTCCCTTTTAAGTCGGTTTCATTCTTCATCGTCGTCTTTGTGCTAAGCCGAAGCTTCTCCATCCATAGCTTTGGAACTGGTTCATCCTTCTTCCAGGTCACGCCTTTCATACTATGTACACCTTCACCTCAAATCTGAAGCCTCCTATGATAGTATACTATACTGGAAGACATGTTAGTTGTGTTTTTGAGGACCTTCAAATGACGAAGGCAACCAACAGTAGCCCCTCGTAGTATTAATTTGTTCTAGTAACTTAACAAATTCAGACTGCAACGTGAACGAAGGCCTTTATCCGAAGGTCCGAAAAAACACCTTCCCTTCGCTAGAATAGCGAAAGGCAATGACAAGTGGGGCCCGCCAAGTTGCAATGCACGAGGCATATAAATATAAACCCATAGCAACAGCATCTGTTGTGCCATTTCAATTGCTTGTGTTTTTTTTCTCAAGTTTTAAATTTCTTGCTGTCAGATTTCACTTGTTTTGTGAGCTTTGGCATTTGCACAAGTGTTCACTATACGTCTAAAGAGAAGATGTCTGAGGAGAAAAGGATTGTGGACCCTGCCCTAGCTGGGTTTTACGAAGCAATGGAAAAGACAAACATGAAAAAGATTACAAATGAAATATTAGCTGAGGTGTCCGAAGATTCTGGTGATAGCGATGACTTTGATGTGGAAAGCGGAAATGAAGATGCTGAAGATCGGCCCTGGCGGCCAAGCCATACCATCTTCGGAAAGTCATCCATCAAATAGAGCCATATTGATGCCATGAAGGGGAGATATTTTCGTGACATGTCTATTGTGAGGGTTGGAGGGGACAGCGCCGCCCCCGCGCCGAAAAAAGATGAAGTTGATGTTTACAGAAGCTTTTTGAAAGCAGGTCTTCGATTCCCCTTGAGCAGTTTTTTGGTTGAAGTTTTGAAGACATTTGAAATCTTCCTTCATCAAATCACTCTCGAAGCTATAATCAAAATGGGTATTTTTGTTTGGGCCGTGAGAAGACAAGGGCTGGAGCCTAGCGCGAAGTGCTTCTACAACATGCATGAACTTCTGTACAAGGCAAAGGCCACTAGTAAAGAGCAATATCACAACAACTTCGGTTGTTATGGCTTCATTCCTCACTCCGATGTAAGTTATCTCGTTCCAACATTTCAGAAAAGGTGGCCCGGGGCCTGGATGGAGGAATGTTTTTATGTAAAAAATGATCTGGTTGAAAGGGAAGACATAAATGGGATTATCCAACGCCCCATCTGGTCTCGCTTCGGCCTCCAAATGCCAACTGCTACGCTTGAATATGATACCGAAGCATGCCAGAAGTCTTTCAATAATGTCTATGCCTTCATTGGCACGAGAGACCTGGTTCAAGAGCACATAGCCTACAGGGTATGGCCACTCGTGGATAACTGGGAGATGCCGAAGGAGACTGCTGCCAGGTCTAGTCAAGGTGGATTGGTTTACTTGAAATACACCTTCAGATTCAGAGACCAGTTTGACGAACCAAATGACGACTGGCTGAAATGTGTTGAGGCAACTAGTGATGAGTTACTTGGAGCGTACAGAAGAGCCGAAGATGTTGCTTTGACCTCAGCCTTCGGAGGGCGAGGCACGAAAAGATTGAACGAAGTTTTTGACGTTATCGGCTTCGTGTACCTAGACTACATTTACCCCTCACGAAAGCAGGGGAAGAAAAGGAAAGTTGCCGCCTCGGCCATCTCTGTTGTGCCAAAGGGCAAGAAAATTAAGGTCTTGACCCACCAGCCAAGATACATTGAAATGGCCACATTGCTAAAGTTTGGTGAAGGAACATATTCTACTGCCGAGATAGAACAAGCTGCTCCTACCGGTCTGAGCGCCGAAAAATCGGCTGTAGTGCCGAAGGTGTCTATATACGAGCCAGCCGAAGCCAAAGAAGAGGTGGCCAAAAAGCCAGAGCTAGAAAAAACAATATTGCTGCTAGAAATCGTGAGCCCTCCGGCAGAAGTAGAATTGCCGAAGGTTGCAAAGGCTCCGCAACAACTCCCAAGAGAAGAAGAATGGCTAGCATACTAGACGTTGTCATGGAGACAACAAGGGCGCTGACTCCTGCCCCTGCAAGAAAAGTTGCCGAAGTTGTGCCGGCTCGTGCTGAAACCGAAGCTAAGCCCTCAGCGCCCACGGAGGCAAAGCCTGCTGCAACTGAGAGAGCCGAGCAAGAATCTCTAGATACTGGCATGGCTCTGGAGAAGGATGCACCCGAAAGAGCTAAATCTCCTACTCCCGTAGCACTATCCGAAGATAGCAACTTTATTATCCGTCATGCTTTAGGAAAAAAAGTTATCTGAAGAAGAAATCATGGAAGCCAAACACTACGCCCAGGAACTGAAATATCCGAAGGGGGCCTTAGTGTTCAACGGCACGGACGAAGATGATTTTCCTATACTTTCTCCCGGACAACAAAGAAATATCCGTCTGCCGGGAGATGGCCAAAAATATGGGATTTCCGAAGCTTGAAGCTAGCCTCTCTGCCATGTCAAAAGATGACCTTGCAGACAGCCTTGCATACAACAGTCTGAAGGTACAAAAGTGATGAACTTAAAAATAGATTATCTTGTCTTGTATTCTCGTGCTGATTCTATGTTCTTGCAGGTCTTATTTCTTAGCAACGCTTTGAGGGCGCAAAAGAATGCTGAAGATTAAAGTTGCGTGATAGCCCTCGGCAACCTTCGATCAGAAGTTATTAAGCTAAGAAATGAAGCCATGGAAAAAGATAAAATCCTGCTTTCATTGGTGGATAAAGTCAAAAAAGACGAAGCAAAATTTAACACTCAATCCGAAGCTTATAAAGCCAAAATTGAAGACCTTCGGAAAAAATTTGCCGAAGCTAATGAAAATTTTGCACTCGCAAAAGCTAGTCAAGAAATAAGTGAATGGTCGAACACTAGGATGGAGAAAAATGTTGAGGAGCTTCGCGAATCCAAGGAAAGGCGCTTTGTAAAATCCTTGGATTGCATGAAAAATTAAAAACCAGCTTTGCCAAAGTAGGTGCTTATTCTTCTGAAGAGAATTTTATTCGAGGTGACCCCGATGGTGTTATTGATTGGATAAGCGGGGAAGCCGAAGCTTTTGAACAGATCCTGAGCGATTGTGGGGATATCTGTGCTTTCACTGGCGCTCGAGGAATTGTGGCAATTCTAGAGAAGGTTGGTTGCGACCACGTTAAAGCTACGGCCCAGACTGAAGCTGTCTTCTCCATAGACGACACGAGAGACCCTTCGGTCGAAGCTACTCTGGTGGGCGGAAAATTTTATTCCGATGTCTGGGTGAACGATGCCTGAGAATTGGCCAACGGAAACATAAAGAAAAATAAAAAAGAAACCCATGATGCCCGAGAAGAAGCTAGGCGAGCCGAAGAAGTTGCTGAGCGCGTAAGGCGTATAGGTATTGTTTTTGAATTTTAGCTTCGGTGTTTATTTTTCTGGCGTCGAACTAACAGTTTGCCTATTACAGCTAAACTGTCACCGCTGCCCTAGCCATAGAACCCCTTAGCCGATCCGGTCATGAAGGAAGCACTGGATATAATGAGCGTTGCTAACCCTATCGTCGACGAAGTCGTCAACAGGCTGCTGAACGAAGCCGCCGAGAAAATACTTAAGGAAGATTAGATTTTTATTGTAATGATACTATGAAACATTTGGTGTATGGAACAATTAATCAGACATGTAAACTATTGTAATATATTTCTTTACGATGCATGAAATTTATGCACATACCGTTTTTGAGCCTTCGGCGAAAAAACACCTTCCCTTCTTTTCATGCTTCATAAAGAAAGAAGCCCCTTTTTGTGCCAAATCTGTTGTGATGAAATTGTGTTTGCCGAAGGTTTGCTTCGTGCCTCATCACATTTTTATTTAACAAAGTATTACCGAAGATCTGCTTCGTATCCAATATTTTTGCTGTTGATGCGATATGATGTATGATGTAATGTTATGCGGAATGATGCGATGATATGATGCAATATGATGGTGATGTCGAACACACACACGCGCGCCCACACTAGAACACACAAGACTCTGCATCCCCTTAGGGACGTCTTTGGAGTCTTTAAGCTCTGCATCCCCTTAGGAACGACTTTGGAGCTTCTTCACCTACTATTTCGGTGGTATTTAAGCTCTGCTCCCTTAGGAACGACTTTGGAGCTTCTTCACCTTCTATTTCGGTGGTATTCTGGCTCTGCATTCCCTTAGGAACGACTTTTGAGCATCAGAACTTACTCTGCACTCCCTTAGGAATGACTTTTGTAGCTTCGAAACATACTCTATGCTCCCTTAGGAACGACTTTTTGTAGCTTCGGAAGTCTGTTAGGAAGAAGCATTTTACTTAATGACACAGGCACAGTTATTACATGAGACCAAAATTAAGTCCTTCGTGACTTGTTTTTTCACACAAGAAAAATAAGATGACAGAAAAGAAGCAGTATGTAGGACCTGCTTCGGTTGATTCTACCGCGCCTTAGCTTCGGCAATCTCCATTTGCTTCTGAATTGTGACTTAGCATGTTCTTGTGGTGTGGCCCTTGTCTTCACCATAGAATAAGCAATATAGCCTTCTTGGCTGATCCGCGTATCTTCCTCCGAAGCCCCTGCCGCCTCTGCCCCTTGGGACTGGTGGCCTGAAAGAGCTTTGTTGTTGCCCTGAAGATTGGGAGCTGTGTTGTGGCCTTTGAGGCTGGCTTCCTCTGTCATCACTTAGGTTAGAATTATGAATTGATCTGACGTGCCTAGGGTGGATTCTTCGTTCGAAGCCCCTGGTCATCTCAGAAAACATGTATGCTTCTTCCTTTCTCTGGCGGAAATCATTATCAGCCCGGATGTATTCATCCATCTTCTGAAGAAGCTTCTCCAGGGTTAGCGGGGGTTTCTTGGCAAAATACGGAGCCGTAGGTCCTGGTCGAAGCCCTTTGATCATGGCCTCAATGACAATTTCATTAGGCACTGTAGGCGCTTGTGCTCTCAGACGCATGAACCTTCGGACATACGCCTAAAGGTACTCCTCATGGTCTTGCGTGCACTGGAACAAAGCCTAAGCAGTGACTAGCTTCATCTGATATCCTTGGAAGCTGGTGATTAGCATATCCTTAAGCTCCTGCCATGATGTGATTGTCCCTGGCCGGACAGAAGAGTACCAAGTTTGTGCGACACTTTTAACTGCCATGACGAAGGATTTCGCCATGACTGCAGTGTTGCCCCCATATGAAGATATGGTTGCCTCGTAGCTCATTAGGAACTCTTCGAGTCTGAGTGCCCATCATACGTAGGAAGCTGGGGTGGCTTGTATGATGGGGGCCATGGGGTAGCCTGCAATTCTACAGTTAGAGGAGAAGCATCATCAAAAGCAAAATTGCCATGATGGAAATCATCATACCATTCATCATCGTTGTACGAATTGTCTTGACGAAGCTCTCTGTGTTGAGGCCTTCGGTCTTGGTCATCTTGGGTGAGATGATGCATTTCTTCAGCGGCCTCATCAATCTTCCTCTGAAGATCGGCAAGACGAAGCATCTTTTCTTTCTTCTTCTGGACCTGTTGATGAATGGCTTCGAGGTCCCTGATTTCTTGGTCCAACTCTTCCTCCTGAGGTGTCAGACTGGTAGCCTTCCTTTTCTGGCTCTTGGATTCGCGTAATGTTTCTTGATTAACATCCAGTGGCTGCAATGCAACCCCTGGCCCTAATGACTTCTTCGGCGGCATGACGAAGGTCAAAGCTTGCCGAAGGTGGTCAAATGAGTTAACTGGAGGTGGGCGCCAATGTTGTTCTCAAATGTTATGAGTTAAGAACAAGGCAACACAAATGTTAATGGTTAAAGAACTTCATCCTTCGAAGCATTATCTCCCTTAGGATATAATGATCTTCAGACGAAGGTCATGAAGGACATACCTTCATCATTTTAATATGCAAGAATATAAACAGGGGCGTATGGAACATAAAAAGACCATGAATAATCATATTAAATCATTAAATCATTCATATTGACATTGTATAATCATGAGCAAACATTAATGATATTAAATTACATTTGTACCTTTGGATTGACAGAAGATAAAAATCCGAGAGTGACGTGCAAGCGATGGCAAGTCAACGTGAACAGTACAGTGTTACTGTTCATCTATTTATAGGCACAGGACGCAGCCTAGGTAAAATTACATTCATGTCCTTGACATTTACTATTAACCAAAAAGTAAGTTGTCGAGGACTAAGCAGTCTTTTCCCTTTTAAGTCGGTTTCATTCTTCATCGTCGTCTTTGTGCTAAGCCGAAGCTTCTCCATCCATAGCTTTGGAACTGGTCCATCCTTCTTCCAGGTCGCGCCTTTGATACTATGTACACCTTCACCTCAAAGGCAAAGCCTCCTGTGACAGTATACTATACTGGAAGACATGTAAGTCGTGTTTTTGAGGACCTTCGAATGACGAAGGCCCCCAACAAATATTTATCTTAATTTAATGGTTTAAAACACTTTTATGCATAAACACTAGATACTTCTGACTTTATACAATCATGAACTTTGAGGTAATCGGACCTAATCCAAACATTAGGTAACAATAACTAAACACATTAAGCATGGGACACATGTTCACTTGAGGTTAGCTACTGCAAGACTTCACCAATCAAGAACCAAGAACTAATTAATTCTATCTAGCCAAGCAAGAATGATTCCAAGTAATCAATTTAACCCCTGCAGATTTCTGGACAGCAGCACAGTAGTCAATTGTTTTGCTCATAATTCACAATATATCCATCCACAAATAGTAAACTAGAACTTTCTGAAAGCTTATAAAGTCCTCTATAACTTTTGTATTACCATCACAACAAGATTCGATCTTTAAAAAGGTCAAATAGAACTAAACATAAATTCTGTCCAGATTTGGACAGAATTCGACTACTCACTTCAAAAATCCATAACCGGAGTCTCAAGCATCCAATTCAGGTGATCCTAGACTTTTTAGAAAGCTAATAGAATTGTCTACAGTTCATTTATAAACATCACAGGTTAATTGAATACAATCAAAGTCAGTTAATACAAACAGACTTTTCTATCCAGATTTGGACAGATTCAGACTCTATAGTTCAAACAGCTGTAACGTGGTCTCTAGAGCACCAAAAAGGGTGATCTAAGACTTTTTGGAAAGCTTAAGAAAAGTACTACAATTGTTCTATAATTACTAATGGCTGATTTGTAACACCCCTGGTGTTACTGTTACTAAAACTTGAGCATGACATCATAAACATTGGCATTGCATATGTTTGACACACCTAGAGTGCATTCACTAGGTAAAAATTTCAAATAAGTTGTATTGTTCTAAGTGTTTTGCAAATAGAACCCTGCAATAGGGGGCTTAACCCTAAATGGGGTTTAAAGCGGTAAAACATGACCCAAATTGAGAAAACCCTAAGGTTTAAGTAAAACAATCATAAAATGCTACTAAAGATGGTCTACATTACACTCATACCCCTGAGAAACCAGAAACCCTAATTGAAACCCTGGAAAACCCTAAATTCAAATCCTACGGGCCTATGTGCAAAAATAGTGCACATTTGGACTAAAGTGTAAAAACTACAATATTAAAGCATATAAAGTCACATGGTTCACAATTATGAAGATTTACCAGCTAAACCCTAGGTTTTGACTAATTTGCAAAATAGACCTCAATTGAGTTCTATACTAAGTCTGAATTTCAATGTTATAAGCTCAACTTTGGAGCTTTATAACTTTCAAATTTGTGAGAATTTGCCCTATGTCACCACATCAAATTTGTAGCTCTATCATAGGAGAATAACTTTACTTAAGAGTGTAAGCATAGTTGTTAAGAAGATATTGGAGATAATTAAGCCCAATGTTGGACTGTCAGGCTGATGGAACTCTGAAATTCAGAATTGCAGTGTAACAAAGCTAACTTTGGACTTGGATTCAACCTTGATCCAGTGCTCAACTAAGTTTAATCCCTATAGTCGAGTTGTAGCTGGTTTATAGCACTATAATATTGCTGCAGAGATCTGGATGCGTTGCCACAGAAATTTGGAAGAAATCTGGCCCTAAACTATGGCTGTCAAGCGTACTGAAGGAGCACTCGCCATGGTACAGTAAGTCCCAAAC
This sequence comes from Zea luxurians, assembly GCA_029449295.1. Classification (NCBI taxonomy): domain Eukaryota; kingdom Viridiplantae; phylum Streptophyta; class Magnoliopsida; order Poales; family Poaceae; genus Zea; species Zea luxurians. The sequence goes on along the minus strand of JAOPSE010000028.1, from coordinate 3,352,628 downwards.
TGAAGAAGATCACGATTCCCCTCTCGCCGGTGATCTGTCGCCGGTGGTTGATTGCTCACCGCGATTCGTGCACCATGGTCAACAGATAAGCTCGGGCAGGTAAATATCTGGCGCCCGGATTGGGTTGAGCCTCGTGGCGGCTAAGCCCGCCGTACTTCCTCCCTAGCTCACCGGTCGCTCAGATAACTCTTACCGCCGTCGAGCTGTCGCCATTGCGCGCCACGTGCTTATGCGCTAGCTCTCGTCACGGTGAATCATGCGGTGCATGTCCGGTGATCACCGGAGCACCTGCCACGGTGAAAGGCCACCTATGTCATGCGCCAGAGCCCTTTTTCCCTCCGGTCGCCAGCTTTGATCGGCTAAATTGAGCGCCACCGCCTAAGCCTCCTATAAATTACCGCCACCACTCGCTCTGTTAGGTAATTGCGCAACCAGTGGAGCCATTCGTGCCTTGAATCGTTCCCTAGAGCTCGAGAATCTCTTGTTTTCCCCAAAACAGTTCTCCGCCGCCGTGAAAGCACCCTCGCCGTGGCCAGCCCTCCACAGGTCTGATCGTGCCCTCTCTGTTCTCGTTTTAGCATCCTTGTATACTGGTGATGCTCACCAACCCGCTCAATTGAACTGGACCACCATCCATCACCGGGAACGCGTGCCATTGTCCTCATCGTCCGCGGTTCACGTGGACAGAGGTTGATAGCTTACCAATCGTGAAATTAAGTTGGGGGAATTGATCAGGGGAGGTCCAATTTCGTGTCTGCCGCTTGGGAGCACCGGTCATTGCCCCGTTCGGCCAGTCTGCAAGCTCGCCGGAGCTTCCCCGCGCTCACCGTCGTCGGGGACTTCGACGTGGAAGGAAATAGAAACCGAAGGACCTTAGCGCAAACTGTCAGCGACTCTGAGTAACATTAAAGGAACCTGTTCCCAGTTAGCAAAAACCCCAAGGGCCTTTCTGCGAAGTTTCCACCGCGGCGTGGGCGTGCCCCGCTTTCCCTGTGTTATTGGGCCGCCTGGGCTGAAACCGGCCCAGTACTGTTTAGTCTTTTCCTTTTTCTTTTTCAATGAAGCTTTAGGAAATTATAGAAAATTATAGAAAAATGATAAAAATGTCAAACCAATTTTCCTAGACTTCTTATTTTCCGTAGAATTTAACAAAAATAGTTTCATGATTTTTAAATTAAATAGGAAATTTTGGAGTATTTAAAGTAGCTTAAAACATTAGTTCTGGATTTTTAGAAAATAGATAATCATCCCAAAAAATGCCCAATCTTTTTATATGAGCTCTACACATTATTTAGAAGCTTTGGGTAGAGTTTGGTTTGATTTGGACCTTGCTTGCCAACTAGAACCCAAAACCCTACCCCTGCCCTTTAAATTCCTTTACTGACTCCGGAAACCCTAGTTTCCCGGAAAAACCGTGAAGGAAAGTTGTATTCAAGAACCTTAGATAATAAATTCTTATTATCTTTGCACTCTCATGAGCATCTCATGGCATACATTCTTATATATATCTATATGGTTATCTTTAGAAAACGAAGAAGAAGTCGAGGTAATCGAAGAGAAGACACCACCACCACCCTCGGAATCTCAAGCCGGAAACTGTTACTACCTTGATATCTGCGGGTCCGAGCCTGACTCACCTATCAACGAAGGCAAGCCCCGGTGCATTTTCCACCTTCCTTGATGTTTTTAAATCTTTCTCACTTGATTAATGCATTAGGTGATAGGAGTTGAATGCTTAAACAATTCCTGCATTAACTTCCTTGAACTTGATTACCTTCCTTGAAACCCTGCTTTTACAAAAGGTTTTTGCTATGCTTAGTATTGCTCTAGCAAAACAAAAGATTTTGTTTTACAAAAGATGATTGGCAGAGTGGGAAGGATGTTTTTGAAAATAAAAAATGATGATAGATCCATCATGGCCGTGATGGATTCAACATCGAAAAACATGTACCTCTGCCAGGTACCAAGCTTTGGGTTTTAAATGATTAAGTTGAGACTGGGCGGGTGACTTGCACGAGAAGGAGAGTCTCGGTGTAGTGTCTCCGTCTGAGTCGATTAAGGACCGTCTCGATGTAGGCCTGCTGACCGAGGACCCTTTAACTGGTCACATGCCTCGTCATGGGTAATCCTTGCCTCGGGCTGACTAAGGCCAGAATAAGATAACACGGAATGGGTGTGGAGCGGTGGCGAGAGTAGCGTGTACCCTCCGTGGCAAGAGGCTAGACGGTGGTGTATCTGTGCTCTCGGTTCGCGTGAACCTGATCTGGTCTTAAGAACCCAGGTGGCGGGTTGACATATGCAAGGGTTAAGTGCTACATATGTCGTGTGATTGGAGATCCTCAGCTGAGTATAATCGATTCAGATCGCTGTACCTCCACGGTTATGGAGACTTGGCCACTGACCTATACGTAGAATTCCAGTAAAGATGAAGGACTTGTTAAGAAATTGGCTAGTTCAGGTGAAGTGATTGAACTAGGTTATAAAGAACTCTAGATGCAGGTAATTTTACCTAACCGGAAAATAGAACTGGATTTTTAAGGATCCACTTCTAGTAAGCATTTATGCAAAACAGAGTCTTTGATCTTTGAGATACCTTACCTTGACTCCCTTATAACCAGCATACCCTTGAGAGTCTTTTCTTTAGTCGGGTAAGACTTGCTGAGTAATCCCATACTCAGGGTTTTATTCCCTATTGTTTTTAGGTGAGGAAGCAGCAAATGTTTGTTGCTTTTGTACCAGGGTGGTGTCAAATGAAGAAAAGCAAGAATGAAGCTGCGGGAGGACCTAGTCCTCCATAAAAACTTTTATGTAAAAACTCATCGGGAGGAGTTTTTGCCTCCCTTGGTATTGTAATAATAAGTATTCTGCACTCGTGTTTATATATTGGTCTGTAATAACTAACTTGATCTTACTTTCAATAAATGTAAGATTATGTAATTGCTTTCGGATTTCTGTATCTCCGATGGTCTGTAATGTCTGCGTGACGGGTGAAACGCTCTTGAGAAATGTAAGAAAAGCATATACCGAACTTTTCAAGTAATTCAGGGGCATCTACAGGGTTGTCTGAGGTCCATTGGGCAAGTACAACTATAGGTGGGCCTAATAACTTGGGAGGTTCCGTCACAAGATTCTCAGTTTAGCTTAGCGAAACAATCCAATTTTTGAAACCTGTACAGAATTTGGACAGATTCTGAAACTGGACATGGAAAAATCATAACTCCCAAACTACTATACCTATGGTCATGAAATTTTTACACAACTAAGATAAAGAAGTTATCTACAACCTTTCTATATAACACTTTCACAGAAAACATGGTTTACTTCATTCAACTGGCTGCATAACTAAAACTGGTCATGCAGTCCCAAACATCAAGAATTCAATTTAGCTCCTAGTTAACCTCTACAATCACCATATGCTTGATACTACAACTATTCTAACACATCATCCTAAATTAGAGTTAAAACCACCTAGTTAATCGTGTATATAAACTAGTCTATTTCATACTCAAGTATCAATCAACACTTGGTCAAGACTCCTAATCAATCACCACATATAGCATAATGATTCCCCTAGCCGGACATCAACTCCATACACATAGACACGTCAGCGACCAAATCGCTGCAAGTGACTCGTACATTTCAATAAGTATTATACCTACAACCATGACACACACATGGTACTATCAAGAGGACCGACATAATTAAAACATCCAACTAATCCATTCATCCGACCAACGGAAACAATGGATCGACTTACCACAACTAAACTCGACGCGGCGTCCGTGAACACGACGATGGTTTAGGTTCGGTCTTTCTATTTGACACCTAGCAAGCGTCTCATGCCTTGCTTCTCTTCACACACATGAAATTCCTCTCCTTACTAAACACACATATACATATAAATGTAATCAACAGCTAACCATCGATGCCAAGTGAAAACTAAATTGAATATATAAAGAAAAGGATGCCTCACCGACAACACACGGAACTAGACAAGGTGCTTGGATAAAGAGCAGACGTGTCATTGACAGAGGGCTACAAGGAACGACATTGATTTATAGGTTTGGCATTACATCAAACACAAGGCATGCAGGGACGCGAGGCCTCACCGGGGTTTCATGACACCGCAACCGGGCTGCCCAAAAATCATGGAGCCGACGACGTCGACACGTTGGGGCTGCGCGGATCGGATCGGCTCACGCGACGTGGAGATCACGGGGCTGCTGCTGCTGCTCGTGCATGGAGGAGGTCGACGGAGGCAAAACGACAACCGAACAGCGGTTGTGCAGATCGACGGTGGAGCTCGCCATGGGAAGAAGACTAGGCGACATGGGAGGTGCTGAAGATGACCACCAGTAGAGAAGAGGTTGGGGAGGGCGTCGGCCACCAAGAAGCAGGAAGTGCCGCCATGGAAAGCAGGGGCGGCGGTGGCCAGGCGCCATGGCTGAGGGCACGGGCGAGCTGGGGCTGGGCGTCGAGCAGAGGGATAGCGAGTGAAGAGGGCTTGGCGCCATGGAAGAGGAGCTTGAGCGAGCAGAAAAGGCAGGGTCGAACTCGACCACTAGAGGCAAAGAAAGGGGTGGCCATGGAGAAGATTGGAGCAGGGAGGGAGCTCGGCAAGGGACGGAGGAGATCTGACGCAGGGGCACAACAGGGAAGAGGAAGTCGTGCAGGGAAGGATCAGGGGGAGCCGCCATGGGAGGGGCAGGGAGCTGAGCGCCCAAGTGTTAGCTGCCGCACTCGAGTAGAGAAGGAAACGATGGGATGAAAACGACCTGGAAGTTGCAGCTTCGAGAAGCAAAAAGAAAATATCTGATTGAATAAGAAGAAAGAAAAGCGATGGAGAATAAAGAAAAAATGGGATTTTCTCACTTAATTTCATTTCATTATAAAAAATATGAATGCAAATACACATATAAATACAGTTTCAGAAACTAGGATTTTGAAGATAAAAATGGTTCGGACCAAGTTGAGACTGATGACAATATTGGGACCGTGTTCGATTTGTTAGACGCTCCTACAAACAAATAAATTTTACCAACTGTCTACACTCGAATGTTCGAATCAGAAGGAAGGGCACTCGGATCGAACTACGACATCAGCTTCTATGTTCAAAATCTGTATTTGATTCTGTCGAGTTCGGAGGAAGATCACATGCTATCCGAACGACGTAGACTCGACATTTCGTGAAATAAATATGTGAGATTGATGCAGCATCGATCTCGCGATCCATTCGGAAGTGACGTCATGCATCGTTTTCATGTGGGCAAGAGGCTGTGCGCTATCCAGACATTGGTTAGCACCTGCCACGCACCATGCTACCATGCCACAGATAGACATGTGCAACCCAAGCGTAAAAGAATTTCAAACAAATTTTAAGGAACCCAATTCGATTTCAAGGATTAGAGTTTGGGCAAGACATCGAGGGCTCAACCCAAACGATATTGGATTTATTGTTCCGAAAGATTACTAAAGTCTGAATTTTTGCAAAATAATTTAGGACAATTTAAATAGATGGAGACAGACACGATATCAAAATCGTGACAGATAAAGATGATTAAAATTTAGTGTCCATTTTATTCACCGCTAGCACGTGTTAAAGTCTGCACTCGTGGTCGAGCAGACGATAAACACCTAAGGTGTTACAAAAATGGCAAACACAATGAAGCAATTAAAATAGCACGAAAAATACTCACAACACATGCTCCTATTTATATACTCAGAGCCCCACAGATTGGTGGGTCCTGCAGGTTAGTGTAATTCGCTATTCTAGCGAAGGGAAGGTGTTTTTTTGGACCTTCGGCTAAAGGCCTTCGTTCATGTCACAGTCTAAATTTGTTACAAAGAAACAAATCAATACTGCGAGGGGCTACTGTTGGGGGCCTTCTTCAGTATGACATGGACTATTACAGGAGGCTTCGGCTTCGGGGTGAAGGTTTTCTCTTATAACAAGGTGAAGTTATAGCCCGAAGGTGATAAGAATGGACAACGAAGATGTAGCCAAAGAGCTTCAGCTTTGATGTGATGACGAAGACCAAGTATGATGATGAATGAAAAGGGACAAAGAATACTCGGTCCTTAATATTTTGTGTTATGATAATAGATGAATGTCAGGGACATGAATGTAATTTTATCTAGGCTGCGCCTCGTGCCTATAAAGAGATGAATAGTAGCACCATACTGTTCACGCTGGATTGTGTTCACCCTCTAGCATCTACACCTTTGAGCAAGCCGAAGGTATCAATGTAATGTTGATCTTGTTAATATTCATATATGTTTTATGGAATACAAATATGAATGAATTAGTAAGATGAGTTACTGCCTTCATCTTTATGCATTCTTATTCACATGTTAATGATGAAGATATGTCCTTCTTCACCTTCGTTTGATGAGCATTAGACCCACGAGGAGATAATGCTTCGGAAGACGAAGGTCCTTAATCTTTAACAATTATGTTGCCTTGTTCTTGATTCACAACATTTGAGAACAAGTGACCAACAGGCATTGTTATTTTTCCAAGTTTCACTATCTGTTTTCCTCCAAAGCCACACAGGAGGTGTGTTGCATCATGTATTTTGTCATCTCGGTCTTACATTTGTTTGAAAGCTTTTGGGAAGATAATATGTGCTGCACTACCCGTGTCTACGAGGACATTGTGAACAAAGAACCCTTTGATAACACATGATTGACCATGGCATCATTGTGAGGGTAATCCTTAAGCTGAAGGTCTTCTTGAGAAAATGTAATCAGCACATGAGACCATTTGGACTTGATGAAGGGTCCTTGTACTCCAACATGTTGCACTCTTCTCTGTGCTTCCTTTTTTTGCTTCGTATTGGCTAGTTTGGAGCTTGAACCACCTGTGATTGGGAACATTAGCTTCGTAACTGAAGGTGACACAGCTTGATCACCTTGCAAAGCCATTATCATAGTCATGGAAGTGAGTTCACAGAAGGTGGACGCCAATGTTGGTCACTTGTTTTTGATTGTTGTAAACCATAAAACAAGGCAACACAGTTGTTAAGCGTAAAAGGACCTTCGTCCTTCGAAGCATTATTCTCTCTTGGGTATAATGAATCTTAGACGAAGGTTATGAAGAACAAATCTTCATCATTCATAAATATGAAAATTCACTTATAAGATGTAAAATCAAGCCGCATATTTATTTTATAAAGAAGATATAGACACTTATCAAAGTTTGTATTACATCGATACCTTCGGCTTGCTTGAAGGTAATGACGCGAGAGCAATTACAATCCAGCATGAATAGTATGAGGGTAATGTTCACCTATTTATAGACACAGGATGCAGCCCGGGTAAAAATACATTTGTGCTCCATTGTCGTCTATGATAGCCTTTGGCACACAGAAGCGGCAAATGATATTCTGCCAGAAAAACTTTTGGACTGTGGCTGAAGTTATCGTAGCCAGTGGTGTAGCTTCGATCCATTTTGAGAAATACTCCACTGCTACCACAACATATCTCAAATTCCCTTGGGCTGGTGGAAATGGCCCCAATAAATCTAGTCCCCATCTTTGCAATGGCCAAGTGGGCTGAATCCATTGCGTTAGAGATGAAGGTTGTTTCTGGTCCCTGGCACACTTTTGACAATTTTTACATTTTTGTACTAGGTCCGCTGCATCCGAAACAGCCTTCGGCCAGTAGAAGCCTTGTCTAAAAACCTTGCCAAGGAGCGGCCTAGATCCAATCTGAGCTCCACATATTCCTGAGTGTATTTCCTTCATCAATTCTTGACCTTCGACTATGGATAGGCACTTTAGTAATGGGGAGCGTACTCCTTGCTTGAACAATTCCCCTTCTATAATCACATATGGCCTTGTTTTGTCATGCATTCTTTTTATGTAACTTCATCATCCGAAAGATAATTGCCTTGGAGAAAAAATACAATTTCTGTTCTCCAATCTTCGCTATGCACGGGTGAAATTGTAAGCACCACTTTTTCCATGAGTTCGACCGAAGGTGCTTTGAGAGTTTCAAAGAATACTTCTAGGGGAAGCAAGAGCCCCTGTGCCGCTGATTTGGCTAGCAAATCTACCTGTTCCTTGTCTCCTCTCATGATATTTTTCACTGAGAATCCCTCGAAGGAGGCTTCCATTATTCGAGCTGTGTCAAGATATTTTTCAAGCTTCGGATCCCTTGCCTTACTACTTTTGTCATCCTGGCCTATGATTAATTGAGAGTCAGATTTAAGCAATGCTCTTCTTATCCCCATGGCTCTAAGCTTTCGAAGCCCCAAAAGGACTGCTTCGTATTCTTTAATGTTATTTGTGCAATTGAACTCCAGCCTGGCTTCATAACAGGTTTTGATTTTTGATGGTGAAATTAGAATAGCTGCTGCACCTGCGCCTAAGGTTCCCCATGATCCATCATAGAATACTGTCCAAGCTTCCACATCTATCGGGTGTACTTTTTATGAGCCCCTGGCGTCTAATCGACAATGAAGTCTACTAGTGCTTGAGATTGAATCAAAGATCTATGAACAAAGACAATGGTGAACTCGTTCAGCTCTGTAGCCCATGTTAAGGGCTTGTTCTCAAATGCTATGAATTAAGAACAAGACAACATAAAAGTGTTAAATGTCAAACTCCTTCGTCCTTAGAAACAGTATATCCCTTTGAGTATAATGAATCCCAGACGAAGGTTACGAAGGAAAAGACCTTCGTTAGGTTGATAAATGAGTGAACAGAATAATTATATATAAAATGTACAAGTAATAATATCAGCATTATCATCAATACATTTCCGTTATTAAATTCATAAAAATGAATTACAAATGTACCTTCAGACTGATGTAAGGTAAAGGTACAAATCGTGATGCAAAAAGGCGTGTGCCAAGTCAGCGTGAACAGTACGGGAGTACTGTTCACCTATTTATAGGCACGGAACGCAGCCTGTACAAAATTACATTGATGCCCTTTATATTTATCAATAACTACAGTAGTTCTTCGAGGTCCAATTCGGCTTTTCATCTTTAAGTCGGTTCTTCTTTTCTGTCATTGTGCCGAAGCCTTTCTGCACATAGCTTCGTGATCGTCTTATCCTTCGTCATGATCATTTTTCATTCCAGTCGCGCTTCGTCTTAACCATGCTCTTGTACATTCGCGGCCTGACTCCGAAGGTACCTGCTCTGAAGGTGCCTGTTCACATATTACACTTGGAAAATATTATTAGACTATACTTTTGAGGACCTTCGGGAGCCGAAGGCCCCCAACAGTAGCCCCTCGCAATGTCAATTTATTGTAAAGATAAATTCATATTGCGACATGGACGAAGGCTTTAAGCCAAAGGTCCGAAAAAACACCTCCCTTTTGGTAGAATAGCAACAGACATTGACAAGCGGGGCCCTCCAGTTTTCGACATACTGGGTGTATAAATACAAGCTCACCGCGAGTTTATTTGGCACGCCCTTTTGCCACCTGCTTTTTCTCACCCAGCTATTAGCCTATGCACCCAGCTTTCAGCCTGCGCGCATCAGCATTTGCTCGGTCTTAGATTTTTAAGCTTCGGTATCAAGTCTGATTTGTCGGCATTCGCGAAAATGTCTGAGGATAAGATAGTTGCTGGTGCTTCGAAGCTAAGCCTTTCGGAGGAGATGCACCTGGGTTTTCTTGAGTCAATGTCGAAGACCAATACGGAAAAGATTGTCAAGGAAACTTTGGAGGGTTTATCTGAAGATACTAGCGACAGTGATAGCTATGATGTGGATAGTGGTGGGGAGGACTCCGAAGATCGCCCGTGGCGGCCTAGTCACTCAAACTTCGGAAAATCAACTATTAAGCAGAGTCACCTTGAAAATATGAGGGGGAGATATTTCCGAGATATATCCATGGTGAGGGTAGATGACGGAGAAAAAACTACATCGACCCCCGAAGATAATGAGGTGGTGATCTTCCGAAGCTTCTTAAAGGCTGGGTTACGATTCCCTCTGAGCAGGTTTGTGGTAGAAGTTTTGAAAATATATCAAATTTACCTTCATCAACTTACCCCCGAAGCAGTGATAAGATTGGGAATCTTCGTCTGGGCCGTGAGGAGCCAGGGCCTGGAACCAAGTGCAAAAAGCTTTTGCAATATACACGAGCTAGTATATGAGACGAAACCCTAGGGTAAGGAGCAATATCATAATAATTTTGGTTGCTATAGCTTCGGTGCCCGCTCTGGGTCAAGCTGTCCCGTGCCAACCTTTCGGAAGAGATGGCCCGGGGAATGAATGAAGGAATGGTTCTACATGAAGAATGATTTGAAGGTTCGGGAAGATATCAAAGACATCATCATGCGCCCTATCTTGCAGCGCTTCGGACTCCGGAAACCAAAGGTAGAAATGGACGAAGCAGCTGAGGAATGTCAGAGGGCCTTCGGCGTGGTCTGCTCTTTTGTTGGGACCAGGGATTTAATGCAAGAGCACATTGCCTTCAGAGTGTGGCCACTTGTAGATAACTGGGAAATGCCGAAGGAGACCGTTAAAGAAACTGACGAGGGTGGACTAATCAGGCTGAAATATACATTCAAGTATGGAGATAAGTTTGTTGAACCGGATGATGATTGGCTGAAAAGCATTGAAAATGTAAGTGATGAATTGCTTGGGGCATACTCAAAGGCCGAAAACACTGCATTATCAGCGGCTTTCGGAGGCCGAAAAAAGAAGAGACTCAATCGAGTATTTGATGCAATTGGATTTATCTATCCTGATTACTATTATCCAATGCGAGGTCAAAAGAGAAAAAATACTTCTCTTGCGAAAGACACTGCTTCGGCTGCTCCCGGGGAGCCAGCGCCGAAGAGGAAGAAAGTAAAAATGTCCACACACCCTCCACGCTGTATTGAGCCGGCCACAGTGCTCGAGTTCATTGGCGAGGCCTCTTCGGCCACCGAGGCCAGAGAACCAACTGCAGTGCCAAAATCCGAAGAAATGGCCGAAGCACCGGCAATAGAAAAAACAGAGAAATCTGAAGAAAGAAAAACACTAGATGTTTTAAGCCCTTCGTCAAAAGTTGAGACAGCTAAAAGCCAGAAGGGGCCAGCAGCGACCCCGAAAAGAAAAAGGATGGTTAACGTGCTAGATGTTTTGGAAACAATTAAATCTTCAAGCACAACTCCAAAGAAAACTGTTGAAGTGTCTACTGAAGCCTTTGCTGTCGAAACTTCGAAGCAGCAGTTTGAAACTGAAGCTGGGCCTTCGGAATCCACCAAGATACAACCTTTGAAGGCAAGTTTAGAAACCGAAAAAGCAAAAATAGCGGAGCCGATTCTGACTGAGGAAATTGGCACTGCCACCCCCGAAGCATCTTCCAAAATACATGATTATATTGTGCGACATGCTTCGGGGAAAAAACTATCTGAAGAAGAGATTTTTGAAGCCAATCACTATGCCCAAGAACTGAAGTATCCGAGGGAGGCCATAGTGTTCAATGGGACAAACGAAGATGATTTCCTGTACTGTCTCCTAGAGAATAAAGAATTATCCGTGTGCCGGGAGATGGCTAGAAGCATGGGGTTCCCGAAACTCAAAGCTGGCCTTTGTGCCATGACGAAGGAGGATCTTGCGGATAGCCTGGCATACAATAGTCTGAAGGTACAAAAATTGTGAATTTTGAAGTTTATGAATTTTGAATTAGTTTTTTGCTCTTATGTTAACTCATTCATTCTTTTGAATAGGGCTTAATACTCAGCAACGCCTTAAGGGCTCAGAAGAATGCTGAAGATGAGAGCTGCACCATTGCTCTCAACAACCTTCGAACAGAGGTTATCAGGCTAAGAAACGAGGCCATGGAGAAGGACAGAATTCTGCTTACATTAGTGGAAAAAATGAAGGAAAACGAGGCTAACTCTAAAACTCAAGCCGAAGCTCAGAAGCGTGAAATTGAACATCTTCGTAAACAACTAGCCCGAGCCAAAGAAGAATGCACTCTTGAAGAAACAAGACGAGAATTAAGCGATCAATGGGCAGATCATTTGGAAGTTAATGTTAAAGAGCTTTGTGCTTCTCAAAGAAGATGTTATGTTAAATCCATAGAGTGCGTTAAAAAGATAAAATCCAGCTTTGCCAACATTGGCGCATTCTCTAGCGAAGAGAATTTCTCAATGGGCAATCCCGAAGGTCCGATGGAATGGATCAGTAACGAAGCTGAGGCCTTCGAAGAAATCCTGAATAGCCGCGGAGACATATGTGCTTTTTCGGGTGCTAGAGGAATTGCTACTGTTTTGGAGAAGAAAGGTTGTGAGCATGTAAAATCTTTAGCGCAATCCGAAGCTACTTTGTCCTCCGAAGACATTAAAGACCCCTCAGCCAAAGCAAGCATGATCGGCGGAAAATTTTTCACCGATATCTGGGACAACGGCGGCCGAGAAATGGCGCAAGAAATTATTCAAAAGAGTGAAAAAGGCATCCATGATGCTAGAAAAGTAGCGGCGGCTGCCGAAAAAAGTACAGAGCCCGAAGGGCAAATAGGTATTAATTAGTGATTTTTATTATGATGTAATTTTTGATTCCAGACTTTGTTCACGGTTTGTAATAGTAATATAGCCGTATCTTGTCTTCGCTCAGAACCTGCTGAGGCATCTCCGGGCCCCCACCCGAAGGGGGACGATGAAATTAGAAAAATGGCCGAAGCCATTATGGACAAGGTTGTCGACCAGCTACTGAACGAAGCTGCAGAAATAGTTCTTAAAGAGGATTAAATGCTACTGTAAAAACATTTGGAACGTAACGTATGTAATATATTGTAACTTTGTAATATATAATCCATGTACAGTTTTAATTCTTTACGATGCATGAAATCTTGCATACATACCATTTTTTGAGCCTTCGGCGAAAAAACACCTTCCCTTCTTTTCATGCTTCGTGAAGAAAATCTTATATCACAAGAAATTGCATACTTGGCTGGTGAAGATTATCCAAGCTTCGTGAAATATTCTCTGACGCTATAGAAAAGTTTTTTGTTGCCTCTCTAATGAAGCTACACTTCTTCTCGACTTGTCTTGTGCTTTAGTACGATTTTCTCTTTTCCAAAATATTCTCCAAAGATCAATATTGTACCCCCTTCTTGTTCCACATGCAATATGTTGTATGATGCTTATGTTATGCAGAATGATGTGATGATGTTATGTTATGCAAAATGACTTTTGTGCCACAGATACATATCCCTGTAATAGAGCACACACACTTTTTATATCAGCGTTGACTTTTCGCTGTAAGCCTCCCTTAGGAGCTTCTTCGCCTTTTACTTTCAGCGGAATCAGCGTTTATTTTTCGCTGTAAGCCTCCCTTAGGAGCTTCTTCGCCTTTTACTTTCGGCAGAATCAGCGTTTATTTTTCGCTGTAAGCCTCCCTTAGGAGCTTCTTCGCCTTTTACTTTCGGCGGAATCAGCGCTGACTTTTCGCTGTAAGCTCAGAAAACTTACTCTGCACTCCTTTAGGAACGACTTTTCACTGTTTCGAACAATTTGCACTGTGTCCGTTATAAAAAACTTTTGACAATACAACGGTCCTTCATGCCACCATAAACTCGTATGCTTTGGCAACTCAAGCCTATGGAGAAAGCATTACAAGAAATTGAAAAACGATAAAAGACACTTAAACTTCCCATAATTGTTCCTTATTAACAAAAAAGTAATACTGAATGTAAAAATGCGAAAAAACTGCTGTTTTGGTAGTATATTTTGTCAGTAAATGTGCTTCGACTCTGGCACAGTGCTATTGACTGTGCGAGCTTCTGATTCTTCTCTGAAGTCCCTCTGGGGGTGAGAGTGTTGGCTCCCTTCTGGCTGCGAAGCTCGTTGTATTGGTGGTGGCGGTGGAAGTTGTTGCCAGGAAGCTTGGGGTTGGATTGCCGAAGCAACAGAGGCTGCAGGGTGATTGCCTACATATTCTGGAATGTAAGGCGAATGGTACGAAGCAGTATGCATGACCTGCTTCGGCTGATTCTATTGTGCAGCAGCTTCTGCTAGCTCCTTTTGCTTCTAGATGGTAATGTGACACATCCTGGTGGTGTGGCCCTTACCTTCACCACAGAATAGGCAGTATATTTTTCTTGATTGATCCCCAAATCTTCCCCCGAAGCCCCTGGCGCCTCTGCCCCTTGGCGCTGGCGGCCGGAAGGAGCTTTGCTGTTGCCCCGAAGCTTGCGAGGAGCACTGTGGCCTTTGATGTTGACTGCCTTTGTCGTCATTTTGAGTAGAATTGTGAATTGACCTGACGTGCCTTGGATAAAATCTTCCTCCGAAGCCCCTAGTCATTTTAGAGAACCTGAGAGCTTCCTCCCTTCTTTGGCGAAAATCATTGTCAGCTTGAATGTACTCGTCCATCTTCTGGAGCAGCTTCTCCAGAGTTTGAGGAGGCTTCCTGGCAAAGTACTGAGCTGCAGGTCCTGGCCGAAGCCCCTTGATCATGGCCTCAAAGACAATTTCATTGGGCACTGTTGGTACCTGTGCCCTCAGACGTAGGAACCTTCGGACATATGCCTGAAGGTATTCTTCGTGATCCTGGGTGCACTGGAATAAAGCTTGAGCAGTGACTGGCTTCGTCTGAAACCCTTGGATGCTGGTTATCAACATATCCTTCAACTTTTGCCATGAGGTGATTGTCCCTGGCCTAAGGGAAGAGTACCAAGTTTGTGCAACGCTCCTGACAGCCATGACGAAGGACTTTGCCATGACCATCGTGTTGCCACAGTACGAAGATATAGTTGCCTCATAGCTCATCAAGAATTGCTTCGGGTCTGAATGACCGTCGTACATGGGGAGCTGAGGCGGCTTGTAAGACTGTGGCCAAGGAACAGCCTGCAGTTCTGTTGACAAGGGAGAAGCATCATCAAAAGCAAAATTTCCGTGATGGAAATCTTCATACCAGTCATCCTCGTTGTAGAAACCCTCTTGATGAAGCTCTCTGCACGGAGGCCTTTGATTCTGGTCATCTTGAGCGAGATGTCGAAGCTCTTCAGAGGCTTCATCTATCTGCTTTTGAAGATCAGCTAGACGAGCCATCTTCTCCTTCTTCCGTTGAACCTATTGATGGAGCATCTCCATTTTTTGTATTTCTTGGTCCAAGTCATCTTCCGGAGGCGTTGGACTGATGGCCTTCCTCTTCTGGCTTCGGGCCTCCCTAAGAGAGACGACATCCTGATTGGGGTCCAGCAGCTGCAGAGTGGCAGCCCCTGTCGTTGAAGCTTTTTTCGGCGGCATGACGAAGATGACGTTTGCCGAAGGTTTTCAAAACCCAAAAAGTGGAAGTGAGTTGACCGGAGGTGGGCGCCAATGTTGAGGGCTTGTTCTCAAATGCTATGAATTAAGAACAAGACAACATAAAAGTGTTAAATGTCAAACTCCTTCGTCCTTAGAAACAGTATATCCCTTTGGGTATAATGAATCCCGGACGAAGGTTCCGAAGGAAAAGACCTTCGTTAGGTTGATAAATGAGTGAACAGAATAATTATATATAAAATGTACAAGTAATAATATCAGCATTATCATCAATACATTTCCGTTATTAAATTCATAAAAACGAATTACAAACGTACCTTCAGACTGATGTAAGGTAAAGGTACAAATCGTGATGCAAAAAGGCGTGTGCCAAGTCAGCGTGAACAGTACGGGAGTACTGTTCACCTATTTATAGGCACGGAACGCAGCCCGTACAAAATTACATTGATGCCCTTTATATTTATCAATAACTACAGTAGTTCTTCGAGGTCCAATTCGGCTTTTCATCTTTAAGTCGGTTCTTCTTTTCTGTCATTGTGCCGAAGCCTTTCTGCACATAGCTTCGTGATCGTCTTCTCCTTCGTCATGATCATTTTTCATTCCAGTCGCACTTCGTCTTAACCATGCTCTTGTACATTCGCGGCCTGACTCCGAAGGTACCTGCTCTGAAGGTGCCTGTTCACATATTACACTTGGAAAATATTATCAGACTATACTTTTGAGGACCTTCGGGAGTCGAAGGCCCCCAACAGTCCACTTGCCAACCCTTCTTGTAGCTTCTCTATTTCTTATGATATTCTTTAGAGTTTGGGACGAAGGTACTATTATATGGTAGGACTGAAAATAATGCTAAAGTTTCCTGGAGGCCATCAATACAGCATACAGTACCTTCTCCAACTCTGTGTAGTTTCTTTTTGAAAGACTTAATACTTCAGAGACGAAGTAAATTGGGACTTGTTTCTTTGCTTGTTCATCTTGCTTTTCTTGAACCAGCACTGCACATGACTGCAGTGTAGGAAGCAGCTACATACAATAACACTGGGGCTCCTGATGAAGGTGGAGTCAAGGTTGTCAACTATATAAGATATTGTTCCAAATCTTCGAAGGCCTTTTGTTGGACCGGTCCCCATTGAAAGGCTTTGACTGACTTTAGTACTTCGAAGAATGGTAGATTCCTTTCTGCTGATCTTGAAATAAATCTATTCAATGATGCCAGTCTGCCTATCAATCTCTAACCACCTTTTCTTGACTTTGGTGGCTCCATCTGAAGTGTAGCTTCTATTTTATTTAGGTTAGCTTCAATCCCCTTTGTTGATACTAGACATCCAAGGAATTTTCCTTTCTTCACCCTAAAGACACATTTTTCTGAGTTTAACTTGAGGCCAGCCTTTATGAAATTGGCAAATGTTTCTTACAGATTAGCAATGTGATTTTCTTGCTTCGTACTCCTGACTATGATATCATCAACAAATATCAAAACATTCATGCTGATCTGAGTGCAGAGAACCTTAGAAGTTATTCTGCTGAAGCTTCCTCCAGCATTCTTGAGCCCCTCAGGCATCCGAAGATAGAAATAAGTTCTACTGGGGATTATGAAGCTTGTTTTGGGCTCATCTTCTTTTTTCATCCAAATCTGATGATAGCCTGAGTAACAGTCCAGCAGGCTCATAAGCTCCAAAGTGGCTACCGCATCTATGAGGGAATTTATTCTTAGCAAAGGAAATTCATCCTTCGGACATGCCTTGTTGAGATCTATGAAATCGATGCACATTCTCCACTTTCCATTGGCCTTTTCACCATCACAATATTGGCCAGCCATTCTAGATATGACACCTATTTGATCACTCCGACACTCAGGAGTCTTTTCACTTCGTTTCTTACACCTTCGGATTTGTCATCTAACATCTTCTGAAGCTCTACTTCCTTGGTCTGATGGATGGGTCCACATTGAGAGATTGCTCGATGAAATCTCCGTTGACGCCATAAAGATCATTGGCTGACCAAGCAAAAACATCATTGTTGTTGAATAAAAACTTTAATAAAGTCTTTTCTTGTTCTTCAGATAACTGGGATCCAAACAACACTTTCTCTTCAGCTATGTCTTCACACAAAAGCATAGACTTTGGTTGATCCACCGTAGTAGCTTTATCTCTTATGTATTTATGCTGCTGGCGAGCTTCGACTTTGTCTATATTGTGAATGGCCCTGGAATCCGTCCAATTCCCTTCGGCCCTTCTAGCAACCTCTTGGCTTCCATGCACAGCAATAAGGCCCTGGTCTGATGGTATCTTCATACACAAATGTGTTGGATGAAGTATTGTTTTGAAAGCATTTAATGTTCCTCGTCCAATGATTGCATTGTAATGATAATCCATGTCTACAATGTCAAATACAACTTGTTCCATTCTGGTGTTGTGCACATATCCAGAGGTGATTGGCATTGTAATTTTTCCAAGTGCCACTATCTGCTTTCCTCCGAAGCCACATAGGGGTGTGTTGAATCATCTATCTTGTCGTCCTGCTCTTGCATCTATCTGAAAGCTTTTGCAAAGATGATGTCTGCAACACTGCCCGTGTCCACGAGGACATTGTGAACCAAGAACCCTTTAATGACACATGATATGACCATGGCATCATTGTGGGGTTATTCCTTGAGCTGAAGGTCCTCTTGAGAGAATGTAATCGGCACATGAGACCATTTAGACTTGATGAAGGGTCATTGTACTCCAACATGTTGTACCCTTCTTTGTGCTTCCTTCTTTTGCTTCTTATTAGCTAGTTCGAAGCTTGAACCACCTATGTTTGGGAGCTCAAGCTTCATCGCCGAAGGTGACGCAGCTTGATCACCTTGCGAAGCCATTGTTGTGGTCGTGGGTTCGATCCCCATGGTGGGCGCCAATGTTGGTCTCTTGTTTTTTATTACTGAATCACAAAACAAGGCAACATAATTGTTAAACGTTAAGGACCTTCGTCCTTTGAAGCATTATCTCCTTTCGAGTATAATGATTCTCGAACGAAGGTTATGAAGAACAAGTATTCATCATTCATAAATAAAAAATGTCATTACTGATGTATCAATATCCATATCATATATTGACAAAGTGATACATAACGTGTATTATGATTGTACCTTCAGCTTGCTCGAAGGCGAGAGCACGAATACAATTCCAATTCCGCGCGAACAGTACAGGGGTATTGTTCATCTATTTATAGGCATGGGACACATCCCAAGGAAAAGTACATTTATGACCTTAACATATACACATAATCCTAACACAAACATTAGGGATTAACAGGTCTTTTTCTCTTTGGCTCAACATCGTGCTTGACCTTCATAACCACCTTGAGCCGAAGTTGCCATCCTTCATCGCTTTGCACATGCTTGTTGCAGCTTCGGCACTCAGTCTCATTGCTTATAGTCGATTTCTCCATCCTGAGGACCTTCCGCGGAGAAGGAGACCCCCAACAGTAGCCCCTTCGCGGTGCTAGGTCATTTTTTCATAACTAGCTCGATCCACGAAAACCTGAAGGCTTCTGAATGCCGAAGGTCCGAAAAACACCTTCCCTGAGCTTGTTATTAAAAACGAATAAAATGTTACGACCTGTGTCGGTCCACCGATCATTCAGTATGAGCGATACGACAGTTCACCTTCTTGACCTGCAGGGCTATTTAAACAAATGAGTTGGTGAGAAGTTACCACATCATTCATTGCTATTGCATCGTTGGGCTAATGAAAAAATTATTGAAGCTGAAGCTTTTCGCCGTCTGTGCACTTGTTGCGTAGCCTTTGAACAATCGTCAAGTTAGTTGAAATTTAGCTTCGTCTTAAGATTTGAAATGGATAGGATTAGGTCTACTTCTAGGATAACAAATGAAGGTGAAGAGACTGAGGTAACTGAGACGGTCCCAATGTCAGAAGTAATGAGACATTCTAGGTTGATTGTTCAAGAGGGAGAAGGGGCTATTCCTGAGAAGGATGATGTTATTGCCGAAGCTGAACATATTATTGCCGAAGCTGTCAGTGATGTCGAAGAAGATGATGGCATCTTGACTCTAAGAAAGCCTAGCCATATTGAATTTGGAAAATCACTGTAAAGGCAGAAGACTTAGTTTTAATGAAAAAGCTTTGGTATTTTGGGAAAAATGATGATGAGTTGATACGGGGGTACTGGTCATCTATTTATAGGCATGTGACATAGCCCAAGTAAAAGTATGTTTATGACCCTGACATAAACACATAATCCTAACACAAACATCAGGGATTAACAGGTCTTTTTCTCTTTGGCTCAGCATCACGCTTGACCTTCGTAACCACCTGGAGCTGAAGTTGCCATCCTTCGTTGCTTTGCACAAGCTTGTTGCAGCTTCGGCACTCAGTCCCATTGCTTATAGGCGATTTCTCCGTCCTGAGGACCTTTAGCAGAGAAGGAGATTCCCGACAAGGACGTCTTCGCGTGGTCTGCCCTAGACCTTGTTGGCGTTAGCCGCACCATCATTGAACATAGCTTGGGCATTGATCCCACCGTGCGCCCCAAGAAACAAAAGCTACGAAAAATGTCTGACGAAAAAACAGAAGCCACGAAGGCAGAAGTCCATCGCTTACTAGAAGCAAAATTCATCGAACCAATAGCTTACCCCACCGGGCTCACCAATGTTGTCATGGTGCAAAAGAAAAACGGAAAATGGAGAATGTGCATCGACTTCACCAATCTCAACAAAGCCTGTCCAAAGGACATTTTCCCTTTGCTAAGAATCGACAAAATCGTTTATTCCACAACCGGATGCGAAGTGATGTCTCTGCTAGATTTCTTTTTGGGCTATCATCAAATCTACATGGAAGAGGAAGACAAGGCCAAAACAAGTTTCATCATGCCCTTTGTCACATACTACATCATGCGAATGCCCGAAGGCCTCAAGAATACCGGGTCAACATTTTCACGGCTCACCAAAAGCATCCACGAAGGTCAGATGGGCCGTAACGTTTTCACATATGTTGACGAAATAGTCGTTGCAAGCAAAAACAAAGAAGACCAACTTTCTGACCTCGCAGAAACATACACCAACATGCGCGAAGCCAAATTTTGTTTGAACCTGGAGAAGTGCATATTCGGAGTCCGACAAGGCAAAATACTCGGTTACCTTGTATCGCATAGAGGGATCAAAGCAAACCCAAGCAAGATACAGGATATAATGGACATGGCCCCACCATAGTCAACTAGAGACATCCAACGGTTGACAGGAAGACTAGTTGCACAGATCAGATTTATCTCACGGTCTGCCGAGCGAAGCATTCCTTTCCTAAAAACGCTGCACTGAGCAAAGGACTTCACCTGGGGCCCAAAGCAAGCTACAACCTTCGAGTCCTTAAAGAAGTATCTATTTGATCTAGCGACACTAACCAGCCCAGATCTCGCTCTACCCCTACTACTCTACATTGCAGCATCACCCATCGTATTCAGCACTGCCCTGGTACAAGAAAGGTGCAAAGAAAGCAAGACCAAGCAATGTCCAGTATACTTTGTCTCCGAAGTACTCACCAGCTCTAAGTGCAACATGACTGAATTAGAAAAGATAGCCTACGCTGTCAGCATGACTTCACGTAAGCTAAGACACTACTTCGAGGCACTAAGAGCACCTAGAGGGGGGGTGAATAGGTGATCCTATAAAAAATAGCTTAACAACACAAACTTGGACTAATATTAGATTAGTGAAAGCTAAGTCCAAGTTCAAGAGAGAAGTACAAGTGGAGTAAACTTCTTCGCTTAATTGTTCTCCACAATATGAGTATTAAACTTAAAGCAATTATGCAAGTGAAGTAAATGGAGATAGGGAGAATCGCACAAGAATAAAGATAAGTGACACAGCGATTTTTATCCCGTGGTTCGGTCAAGTAGAATACTTGCCTACTTCATGTTGTGGCATCCCAACGGACGAGGGTTGTACTCAACCCATTTCAAGTGATCCAACGGTTAACTTGAATATCACGGTTCTCTTTACCTCAACAATACCCCTTTGTGAAGAATCTCCACACTTTGGAGTCTCTCACACCTTACACAAAAGATCTCGAATGAGTACATGTAAGGCCCAAAATGTGTATAAGAAAAAAATATAATAATAATATAATAAATATATGAAAGAAATAAAATAGTAAATTCAGATATCTCAAATTATACTTGAGTATTGAAAATTGAGGGCTGAATTTCGAAAACCAAGAATTATTTTAGAAAAGAAGCAGTGGATAAATAATTTTCAATTCAACTAAATGACTATTCATTTCATTAAATGATGCACCATAAGCATTTGTTTACATGAATAAATAATTTTGAAGTAACTTTTACTTCTTATCCCACATTCAAAATACTTCAAACATCTACCAAGAAAATTAATTAATTAAAATAAATATACATCTATTGCATCATAATTGATTTTGAGTATGTATTAAAGAATTGAATTCCTAAAACTTATCTTAGAGTTGTGTTGAGGGCCTTCGGCTTCCGAAGGTCCTCAAAAACATGATTTAACAATGTTTCTGGAAGTATAATGCATGAACAGGTATCTTCGGACTTGAGTTAAAGCCACGGTGTGAAGAAGCACGAAAGGAGTACGAAGGATGGCGCAGAGCCGAAGCTGTGCGCAGAAGAGCTTCGGCATGATAACAGAAAAGGAAACCGACTTAAAGATGAAAAGGCTATTTAGACCTCGACGGATTAATATAGAGTTATTAGCAAATGTAAAGGACATGAGTGTAATTTTACATGGGCTGCGTCCCATGCCTATAAATAGATGAACAGTGCTCCCGTACTGTTCACACTGACTGAGTATTTGCTTTCGCGCCACGCTTGTATTTTTACCTTCTTTCAGGCCGAAGGTACATTTATAATTTGCTATCATTTCTATTTTCCCATAGCGATAAATAGAAATGAGCTAATAATAACATATGACTGTTTATATTATCTTTTGTGTTTTATATGATTCTTTCTTCACCATTATATGTTGCATCGATGAAGGTATGCCATTCACAACCTTCGTCCGAAGATCATTAAATCCTAAGGGAAATAATGCTTCGAAGGACGAAGGACTGTAAAGTTTAACATTTTCTGTGTTGCCTTGTTCTTAACTTATAGCATTTGAGAACAAGTCCCCAACATTGGCGCCCACCTCCGGTGAACCCTTTTCGACCACCTTCGGCAAGCATCGACCTTCATCATGGCGCCAAAGAAAGCTTCAGCGACAGGGGCTGCCGCTCTACAGCCGCTAGACCCGAACCAGGACACCCTTTCTCTTCGAGAGGCCCGAAGCTAGAAGAGGAATGCCACCAGCCCAATGCCCCAGGAGGATGACTTGGACCAAGAGATCAGAAATATGGAGATGCTCCATCAGCAAGTGCAAAGGAAGAAGGAAAAGATGGCTCGGCTAGCTGACCTACAAAGGCAGATAGACGAAGCCACTGAAGAAGTTCGTCATCTTGCTCAAGATGAGCAAAACAGCTTCATCAAGAGGGCTTCTTCAACGAGGATGACTGGTATGAGGATTTTCATCATGGAAATTTTGCTTTTGATGATGCTTCGCCTCTATCAGCAGAACTACAGGCTACACCTTGGCCCCCATCTTACATGCAACCCTAGCTCCCCATGTATGATGGACACTATGATCCGAAGCAGTTTTTGATGAGCTATGAAGCGACCATATCTTCGTATGGTGGCAATACTGCAGTCATGGTGAAGTCTTTCGTCATGGCAGTCAAGAATGTTGCACAAACCTGGTACTCCTCTCTTCAGCCAGGAACAATCACATCATGGTAGAAGCTGAAGGACATGCTGATCACCAGTTTCCAAGGGTTTCAGACGAAGTCGGTCACCGCTCAAGCTTTGTTCCAGTGCACCCAAGATCACAAAGAATACCTTCAAGCATATGTTCGAAGGTTCTTGCGTCTGAGGGCACAGGCGCCAACGGTGCCGAATGAAATTGTCATTGAGGCCATGATCAAGGGGCTTCGGCCAAGACCTGCGGCCCAATACTTCGCTAGGAAACCCCCTCAGACTCTGGAGAAGCTGCTCCAAAAGATGGATGAATACATTTGCGCTGATAATGACTTTCGTCAGAGAAGGGAGGAAGCTTACAGGTTCTCCGAAATGACCAGGGGCTTCGGAGGGAGAATCCACCCAAGGCACATCAGGTCGATCCACTCCGCTCAGAATGACGATAGAGGAAGTCAGCAACAGAAGCCGCAATATTCTTCCCAAGCTTCGGGACAACAACAAAGCTATCCTCGGCCTTCAGCTCCAAGGGGCTGAGGCGCCAGGGGCTTCGGTGGAAGGTTTGGGGATCAACCCAGGAAAATTTATTGTCTATTCTACGGTGAGGATAAGGGCCATACTACAAGGATGTGCCATGTCACCATGCAGAAACAGAAGGAGATAGCAGAAGCTGCAGCCCAACAGAACCAGCCGAAGCAAGTTATGCTTACTGCTTCGTATCATTCACCGTACGTCCCAGAGTATGTGGGTAACCATCCTGCAGCTTCTGTTGCTTCGGCAAGTCAACCTCAGGCATCCTGGCAACAGCCTCCACCTCCACCACCAATGCAACGAGGCCAGCAGCCAGAAGGGAGCCAGCACACTCACCAGCAACGAGACTTCAGAGAGGAGTCCGAAGCTCGCACAGTCAACAGCACTGTGCCAGAATCGAAGCACATCTACTAGAAGATATCCTACCTCTGCAACAGTTTTTTGCATTCACCATCATTTTCTTTTTAATAAAGGGCAATCATTGAAAGCACAGTTTCTTTTGTTGTTTTTAGATTCTTGTAATAGCTTCGTTATTATCATGATATAATATACCTCCTTCACAGACTCACGGAGCCCGAAAGTTGCCGAAGCATGAAAATTCGTTCCTAAAAGAACTTGTGGCTACAAAAAACATCTCCGAAGCTACAAAAAGTCATTCTACGGAACGCAGCGTAAGCTTGCCGAAGCTACAAAAAGTCGTTCCTAAGGGAGCGTAGTGTAAGTTTTCTGCTCAAAAGTCGTTCCAAAGGGAATGCAGAGCTTACAGCAAAAAATAAACGCTAATTCCGCCGAAATATAAGGCGAAGCGCGAAAAGTCAACGCGAATACCACTGAAATAGAAGGCGAAGAAGTTCAAAAGACGTCCTTAAGGGGATGCAGAACTTATAGCGAAAAGTCAACGCTGATACACCGAAAAATAAGCGGTGAAGCCGAAAAATAACGGCAAAGTGATTGTGTATACCCCTGAGGGAATGTGTGTATCCTCGGCACGAATATCATTTGCATAGCATAACATCATCACATCATTCGCATAACATCATACATCATATCGCATCAATGGCACAAGAAGGGGATATAATATTGATCTTCGGAGATTGCTTCGAAGAAGTTGTGCTAAGGCACAAAATGTTTTGAAGAAGTGCAGCCTCATCAATTTTTAATGTGGAAAAAAATCTATTGCTCACGAAGCTTAATGTTTTTACGGAATATGGATTTTCTTCACGAAGCATGAAAAGAAGGGAAGGTGTTTTTTCGCCAAAGGCTCAAAAATGGTATGTACGTAAAGTTTCATGCATTGTAAAGAATTAAGTCACAAATAGCTTATATTTTACATTCAAGACTACAAGAGGTTACGCACTTTGTTCAGCAAATATTACATTCCAAATGTTTTTGCAATAACAGCTATTCTTCTTTTAAAACTGCTTCTGCAGTTTCGTTTAACAGTTGAGCAACAGCTTCGTCCAAAATAGCTTCGGCCATTTTAATGATCTCATCTTCTTTCTTTGCTTCTGGGTCGACCGTTGGCTCGAAGAGCTCTGAGGAAGGAGATAGTTCAGCTGCAGTAGAAAACGTAAATAAGTTCGAAGTCACAAAATTAGAAAATAAAGTTAAAAGTTATTAAACAATACCTATCCGCCTCTCGAGTTCCGCAACTTTCTCAGCTGCCTTTGTTGCTTCTTTTGTATCGTGAGAATCTTTCTCGCTCTTTTTTATTATCTCGTGGGCCATCCCTCGGCCACCATTCTCCCAGATGTCAGTGAAGAATTTTCCGCCAACCAAGCTTGCTTCGGCCGAGGGTCTTTGGTATCTTCAATGGACAAACTAGCTTTGGCTTGGGCCAAGGTTTTCACATGCTCGCAACCGGACTTCTCCAAAATAGCCGCAATCCCTCTGGCACCTGAGAAGGCGCAGACATCCCCACGATCGCTCAAGATTTCCTCAAAAGCTTCGGCCTCGTTGCTGATCCAGTCAATCGGGCCCTCAGGATCGCCTCTTATGAAGTTATCCTTGCTAGAGTATGCGCCAACTTTGGCGAAACTAGTTTTTATTTTATCTACACATTCTATAGATTTTTCATAACATTTCTCTTTCGAAGAGCGAAGTTCTACAGCTGTCTTCTCCCAATAATTTTTCCAATAGTTACTGGCGTCTCGGTCAGCTTCGGCGATAGCGCATTTCAAATTCGCCTCGGCCAGCTGTTTCCGAAGATCTTCAATTTCGCATTTCTGGGCTTCAGATTGGGCTTTAGAAGTAGCTTCATCTTCTTTTATCTGATTCACTAATGAGTTTAATATTTTATCTTTTTCAAGACCTTCGTTCCTTAGTTCAATTACTTCGGAACGAAGGTTGCTCAAAGCTATAGCACATCCTTCGTCTTCGGCACTTTTTTGCGCCCTGAGGGCGTTGCTAAGAATAAGGCCCTACAAAAGGAGTGCGGTATTAAGTATAAGCAAATGGAAAATTTTGTTTTTAAGTACAAGAATCTAATTCTCTCACCTTTAAGCTATTGTATGCTAAGCTGTCAGCCAGTTCATCTTTTGATAGCCCGAGAGCCCCTCTTCTAGTTTCGGGAATCTGAAGCTTCTGCTCATCTCCCGGCAGACAGAAATCTCTTTGTTGTCCGGGAGACAATACAAGAAGTCTTCTTCTCCGCTGCCGTTGAATATCAATGCCCCTTTCGGATATTTTAGTCTCTGGGCATAACATTGGGCTTCTCGCTTCTCTTCTGCAGATAACTTCTTTCCCGAAGCATGCCGTATAATATAATCGAGGGCTTCGGAAGATGCTTCGGGAATAGGAATGGCAGTTTTTTCAGGCAGAATTTCTTCTGCAGCCTCTTTTTCCGTTTCTTCTTCTATTTCCAAGGATTTCTCCTTCGCAGGCTCTGAGGGCCCAGCTTCGGTCTTGGCTAGGCTCTTGGCAGCTTCGGCTTCGGATAGTTTTGTCTCAATTTGTGGTTTCAAAGCTTCGACAGTCTTCTTTGGAGTAGAGCTTGAAGTTTTTATTGTTCCCAGCACATCTAGTATGTTCACCATCCTCCTCCTCTTGGGAGTTGTTGTAAGATCCTTTTGTGCCTTCGGCATTATCACCTCTGCCGAAGGGCTTATAACTTCTAATGCCTTTGTTTTCTCGACCGCTATCTCTTCAACATTAGCGGCCTTTGACTCATCTGATTTGGCTGATGACGCCTTCGGTATTGCAGCCGGCTCTTCAGTTTTCTATGTAATCACAGGTTCTTTGGCTTCGGTCGCCGAAGATGTTTCACCGCCAAATTCGGGCACTATGGCCGGTTTGATGAAGCGCGGTCGGTGAGTAAGGACTTTCACCTTTTTGCTCTTCGGCGTGGGCTCGCTTGGAGCAGCTGAAGCAACGTCTTTCCCGGAAGTTGCATTCTTCCTTTTTTGCCCCCGTGTCGGGTAGCGGTAGTCTGGGTACATGAACCCAATAGCTTCAAAAACTCTATTTAGTCTCTTCTTTTTCCGGCCTCCGAAGGCCGTAGATAGCGCATTGTCTTCCGCTTTGGAGTACAACCCAAGCAGATCATCACTTGTAGCTTTGACGCTTTTTAGCCAGTCATCGTCTGGCTCGATAAACTGGTCTCTAAACCTGAAGGTATATTTTAATCGAAACAAACCACCTTCGTGGGGATTGCTGATGGATTCTTTTGGCATCTCCCAGTTGGCTAGCAATGGCCATATCCTGTAGGCCACATGCTCTTGAACTAAGTCTCTTGTCCCGATGAAAGAGCATACTAAACCGAAGGCCTTGCGACATTCTTCGGTCGCTTCGTCAATTTCTACCTTCAGTTTCCGGAGGCCAAAGCGTTGCCAGATAGGGCGCATGATAATCCCTTTAATATCCTCTCGTGCCTTTAAATCATTTTTCACCTAGAACTATTCTTTCATCCAATCTCCAGGCCATCTTTTCTGAAAGGTTGGCACGGGGTAGCTTGACCCAGAGCGGGCAACGAAGCTATAGTAGCCAAAATTGTTATGATACTGCTCCTTTCCCAGGGTTTTGTCTCATATAATAGTTCGTGCATACTGTAGAAACTTTTTGCATTTGGCTCCAAGCCTTGGCTCCTTATAGCCCATACGAAGATCCCCATTCTTATGATCGTTTCGGGCGTAAGTTGATGAAGGTAAACCTGGTATGTCTTCAGAACTTGCACCACAAAACTGCTTAGGGGGAACGACGTCCAGCCCTGAAGAAACTTCGGAAGATCATGACTTCGTTCTCTTCGGGAGTAGGAGAAGTCTTGTCTCCGTTGTCAGCCCTCACAATAGACACATCTCGAAAATACCTTCCCCTCATATTGTCAAGATGACTCTGTTTAATAGTTGATTTTCCGAAAATTGTATCACTTGGTCGCCAGGGTCGATCTTCGGAGTCTTCGCCACCACTTTCCACATCATAACTGTCACTATCACAAGTTTCTTCAGATAAACCTTCCAAAATCTCCCTTGTAATCTTCTATGTATTTGTTTTCACTATTGATTCAAGAAAGCCAAGATTCTTCTCCTCAGAAAGGCTCAGCTTCGTTTCAGCAACAGCTTTTTTATCTTGAGACATCTTCGGAAATGCTGAAAAAGTACTCTCAAAGCCGAAGCTTAAAATTTTTTTTAAAAAAAAAGTCAAGCAAATGTTGGTGCGCAAGAGCTAGAAATTGAGTAAGCAAGGGCAGATGGCAAGAAAGCGTGCCAAATGAGCTCGTGGTGCACTCTTATTTATACGCCTAGTGCGTTGAAAACTGGAAGGACTCGCTTGTCAGTGACTGTTGCTATTCTAGCAAAGGGAAGGTGTTTTTTCGGACCTTCGGCTTAGGGCCTTCGTCCATATCGCAATCTGAATTTATCATTCTAACAAATTAATATTGCGAGGAGCTACTGTTGGGGGCCTTTGGCTTCCGAAGGTCCTCAAAAACATGATTTAACAATGTTTCTGGAAGTATAATGCATGAACATGTATCTTCGGACTTGAGTTAAAGCCACGGTGTGAAGAAGCACGAAAGGAGTACGAAGGATGGCGCAGAGCCGAAGCTGTGCACAGAAGAGCTTCGGCATGATAACAGAAAAGGAAACCGACTTAAAGATGAAAAGGCTATTTAGACCTCGACGGATTAATATAGAGTTATTAGCAAATGTAAAGGACATGGGTGTAATTTTACATGGGTTGTGTCCCGTGCCTATAAATAGATGAACAGTGCTCCCGTACTGTTCATGCTGACTGAGTATTTGCTTTCGCGCCACGCTTGTAGTTTTACCTTCTTTCAGGCCGAAGGTACATTTGTAATTTGCTATCATTTCTATTTTCCCAAAGAGATAAATAGAAATGAGCTAATAATAACATATGACTGTTTATATTATCTTTTGTGTTTTATATGATTCTTTCTTCACCATTATATGTTGCATCGATGAAGGTATGCCCTTCACAACCTTTGTCCGAAGATCATTAAATCCTAAGGGAAATAATGTTTTGAAGGACGAAGGACTGTAACGTTTAACATTATCTGTGTTGCCTTGTTCTTAACTTATAGCAATTGAGAACAAGTCCCCAACAAGTTGAATTTTAAATTTGTAAATCAAAAGGGAATAGAAAATAGAGAAAGAGAAGGGTTTTTTAATGAAACCTGTTGGGGACTTGTTCTCAAATGCTATGAATTAAGAACAAGGCAACACAGGAAAATGTTAATGGTTAATGCCCTTCGTCCTTTGATGCATTATTTCCCTTAGGACATAATGACCTTCAGACAAAGGCCACGAAGGACATACCTTCATCATCACAGTATGTATATTAATGAAAGAAGAAACATACGAAATATAAGGGATGACATAAATGGTCATATGACAACATTAATATTCTCTCACTATATCATTATGAATGAATATGAATAATATTGAATTACATTTATACCTTCGGCTAGACAGAAGGCAAAAATCCAAGCGTGATGCACAAGTGAGTACAAGTCAACGTGAATAGTACGGGGGTACTATTCATCTATTTATAGGCACAGGGCGCAGCCTGTGAGATTTTACATTCATGTCCTTTACAAAAGATTACAACTATGACACAGGCTCTCATGGACTAATCGGTCATTTTATCTTTAAGTCGGTGCGATCCTTCGTCTTGAGACATGTTACTGTGCCGAAGCTTCATGGATGGTGGCTTCGGCGCTGCTTTTGAGAGGATCTGCCGAAGGTATCTCCTCTTTCAGGATCTTCGGCGACGAAGCATAGCCCCAACAGTAGCCCCTTCACGGTGCTAGATCGTTTTTCGTAACGAGCTTGATCCGTGAAAAAGTATCCTAGGCTTCGGAAAGCCAAAGATACGAAAAACACCTTCCCTGAGCTCGTTGCCGAGAAACGATTAAAATATTCCGAGTGCGAAATGGTCCCACCATGCGCCGAGCATACGCGTCCTAGCGATTCACCTTCTCAAGTTCTGCGGCCCACCATTCAGTGAGTGCGTGCGACTGTTCATCCGGTGCGGAAAACTTGGCGATTCACCTCCCCGCCTGCGGCGCTAGATAAACAGACGGGTAGGTGTGAAGTTACCACAACATTGATTGCTATTACACTGTTTTGCTGCCAAAAATTTAACCATAGCTAAAGCTTGTTTATTGCACTCAATCGAAGCACCGCTTTTGCTTCACCTCAAGAGGGAGCTTTAGCAAAATAAAAAAAGGTTAACTATTTCATCAAAAATTGTAAGAAATTCACCATCAAATGGCAAGAGTGCGTTCCACCGCCAGGGTTACACATGACGGAGAAGAAGCCGAAGCTGCTGAAACTGCTCCGATTTCCGAAGTAATGAGACAGTTAGGGCTGGTAGTGCAGAGGAAGTTTCTGACGAAGGTGCACCTGCTGCTGAAGCTGAGCATGTTGATGTTGAAGAGGGTGAAAGTGAGGAAGAATACAGTGCCCTGCCATCTAAACCCAGCCACCTAGAGTTTGGAAAGTCTACTGTTACCGAGGATGATATGCCAAAATTGTTAAAGCTAGGCTATTTTAGTGAAGCAAGAAGAAGCTGATTCGTTTTGGTGGAGAGGATATCACCCCGAAGCCTAAAAAGGATGAGGTGGTAGTTTTTAAAAGCTTCTTTAAATCAGGATTGAGATTTCCTTTGCATGAAATGATTGCGGATGTTTTGGAGAACTTCGGGATTTATCTTCATCAGCTGACTCCTAACGCCATCATTAGGCTTAGCGTCTATATTTGGGCTCTTCGCAGCCAAGGGGCGGAACCACTTGCCGAAGGCTTCTGCCGGGTACATGAGCTTCACTATCAGACAAAAGCTAGAGAAGATGGGCTGCATGAAAACTTCGGGTGCTATAATTTTGCTTATGGCAAAGATGCAAAGTCTCCGGTTATCAGCTACCGTACCAAATGGCCAACTGGCTAGAAAGCTGAGTGGTTTTATGTTAAGGTTGATGAAAAAAAGGAGAAGCTGGTTCAGAGCCCATTGGACTTAATCTTCGGAGAAACTAGATCCCAGTGTGACATGACACCGGGGGGACCATGCCAAATCGCTTTGGGCGAATTTCGAGTTGTTTCGGAGCATATTGTACTAGGGATTTGGTACAAGAATTCTTAGCTTATAGAGTATTCCCAACTTTGAAAGAATGGGACATGCCGAAGCTCAAAGGGGAAAAGAAAGAGAAGGAACTTGTTCGGCTACCCTATCATTTCAAGTTCAAGAAACACTTCAAAGAACCCTGCCAAGAATGGTTGGAGACAGTTGAAGTTATGTGCAACGAGATTTTGGGCAATTACACGAGAAAAGAAGATCAGTTGATGACTACAGCCTTCGGCACCCGACCGAAGCGAAGATTAAATCGGGTAATGGATGCTCTGAATTTTGAATATCCAGATTACGAGCGATTGAGCAAGGGCGCTGAAGGGCAAAAAAGAAAAAGAGTCATCAGTATTGTGGGCAGGCAGGCCACTAGAATGGTAAAAGAAGATGAAGAAAAACTAAAGAAGAGATAACTGAGCCCTGAGCTGAAAGCAATCGCCCTGAAGAAGAGGAAAGCTACGGTCCTGAAGCAAAAAGCGGCTGATAAGGAAGAAGAGACTGGCTCAACACCTTCTACTGCTGACATAGAAGAAATTCTAAAGGTAATGACTGAATCCTTGCCCATCAAGCTAAGTCCACTAGGGCCGCATCTGATGAAGCTTTTATAGAAGAAGGAGGATCCTTCGACAACGAAGAAGTTTGCTGGGCCGAAAAAATGAAGAACTATTACTGTGACAGAGGCCATTGAAGAAACACCACCACCAGCTTCGACGCCAAAAACACCAACTGTTGAGAGTGCTGCATCTACCAAAGCTGCACCTGCTGAAGCTGCAACTGCCGAAGGTGCAAACTTAGAAACTACACTTTCTGATATTGATAAAATACTTCTGGACATAGCCGCAGAAGAGGCTGCCACAGCTGCCGAAGAAACCATGGCCACAGTGCCTGGGAAAGAGAGGGAAATAACCGAAGATACTTCAGAAGGAGAAAGTTTCAACTTTCAAAGCTTAATTGGTCAAGAATTAACAAAGGCTGAGAAAGAAGAATTGAAAGATTACGCCATCTCCTGCGGGTATCAGCTAGGAGCACTACTCTTCGGCGGTATTGACGACAAAAGCCTGGGCTGCCTCCGAGACCAAACCGGAGCAAAAGTTATCGGTACTCTGTCGAAGAGTATTGGCTTCCCAAAGCTTGAGACCGATATCAGCCGCTACCGACGACAGCATATCGTCGGTAGTTTATTCTATTCTAACTTCAAGGTAAAAACTTTTCTTTGAGTTTGCATTGTTTTCAACATCAAAGGTCTTTTCTAACGAAGGTTGCTTCTATACAGAGTATGTTATTAAGCAAAGCCTTGAGAATGCAACAGGATCTTGAGGATAAAAAACACGAAGTTATAATTGAAGGATTAGAGAGCAAAATAAAAGATCAAACAGCTGCTCTTGAAAAGAAAGATTTTGAACTTCAGACAATGGAAGGTTTACTGGCAGAAGCTGAAGCCAAAATTGCAAAGTTGGATAAAGAGCTTCTCTCAAAATTAGAGAGTTTCAAACAAGAAAAATGGAAATTTGATACAAAGCTTGCGGCTGAGGCCGAAAAAAGTTCATATTTGCAAAAATCATTGAAAGAGCTTCAAGATAAATGTTTGGAGTTCAGCAACCGATGCATGCAGCGGCCAAGGCAGATCTTCAACTCAGTTGGAGCCAGCTCTGAAGAATTTAATCCTTCGGTTGAAGACCTGCCGGGAACCTTCAAACACATTGAGGGCGAAGTTAATGCTCTTGATGAAGTTATAGCACGTCACGGTGATTTCTGTGCCCTGCTAGCTTCTCGGGGCACAGCTGTTGCCTTCATGAAGTCTGGTTGCACGAACTTCAGCTTATCACCAGCAGATCTGATTGATATCCCCAGTCTAGCTCGAAGCATAGGAAACAGATTTATAAAGCAAATATGGACGAAGGGTGGGCGGAGCCTAGATGGTGACGAAGCCCGGAGTCATCTCAAGCCAGTAAAATCATACCTTGTACTTACGTTTTCCTTGAAACTTGAATTTTCCTTATGATGCTTTGATATATACAGGATGACAAAGCTAAAGAACGCAGAGCCAAAGCCTAGCTGGTAATCCGAAGCTCAGCAAATGAAGACGATGCTAGAGTACCTAGCTATGGAAAAATTCTAAGGAAACTTTTGTATTAACCCTTGTAAAGATTATTGTAACTTATGAATCAGATTGTACTCTGTAAATTTGTCCATACCTTGTAATATATTTTTTACCTTTCCGTCGATGTATGAAATGCTTTGATGTGGTCGAAACATGTATTTTTGAGCCGAAGGCGAAAAACACCTTCCCTTCTTTTCGTACACAACAAAGCACGAATCTGCTTCTTAAAGCTGTATGTTTAGTCCCGAAGCAATTGTCTGTATCTGTATGGTATGATGATGATGATCCTATGTATGTCTAAATGAATGTTTATGAATGCAATGTATGATGTAATGTTTTGTGCAAATGAATGCCAAACACACACATCCGAAGCTTCATCCACAACCTTCATTCCCTTAGGAATAACTGAAATCTCTTTGCCGTTTATTTTTCGGCTACACCACTTATTTTTCGGTGTAAGTTCTGCATCCCCTTAGTAACGTTTTTTGAACTTCTTCGCCTTCTATTTCGGCGGTATTCGCGTTGACTTTTCGCGCTTCGCCTTATATTTCGGCGGTATTTAGCTCTTCATTCCCTTAGGAACGACTTTTGAGCAGAAAACTTACGCTGCGCTCCCTTAGGAATGACTTTTTGTAGCTTCGTCATGCTCTGCATCCCCTTAGGGACGACTTTCGAGCTTCTCTCTATTTTTTCTTTTTCTCTGCACTCGAAGGTGCATGCTTAGATTTTGCATTTATATATTTGGGGGATTTTGCTCTCATGGAGCTAAATAAGAAAAGAAAGATTACAAATTATGGCCCCATTAAAAACCTTTCTCCCCCTTTGGAAAGGAAAAGGGTACCATAGGAAAAATGAAAAAGATTACATCAAGTTATACGTAGTATCGCCGAAGTTCGCCCGTATTCCAAGATCTAGGAATGTCGTTGCCGTCCATATCCTTCAATCTGTAAGAACCAGGTCTTGACGAAGATACCACAAGAAAGGGTCCCTTCCATTTCAGCTGTAACTTGCCTACTGTGTCTGGATTGGCCACCCTCCGAAGCACCAGATGACTTGGCTTAATGTTTTAGCCGAACCTTTCTGTCACTTCATTTTACTGTTTCGGCTTGGTATATATTGATATTCTCCATGGCCTGAAGCCTAGCCCTTCTATAGGCCTGAAGCCTAGCCCTTCTATAGCATCTTTTGCCACAGAATAATCAGCTTCGTCCTCTACCGAAGCTACTGTTCTAATTGACCCTGCCTTAGCTTCTTCCGGAGTTATTGCTTTGTCACCAAATAATAACTTGAATGGTGTAAAACCTGTTGACCTTGATATTGTTGTGTTGTGGCTCCACACCACTTTAATCAACTCATCTAGCCATTTCCCTCTGGGCTGATTGAAGATTAACTTCATTATTCCCATCATTATGATACCATTTTCCCTTTCGACAAGTCCGTTTGACTCTGGATGTCTGACTGATGCAAAATGGATCTTGGTGCCAATCCGCTCACAGAATTCCCTGAAAGCTTCGGCATCAAACTGTGTTCCATTGTCTACTGTGATAGCCTTCGGCACACCGAAACGACACACAATATTTTGCCAGAAAAACTTCTGGACTGTGACCGAAGTTATTGTGGCCAACGGTTTCGCCTCAATCCACTTAGAAAAATATTATACCGCCACCACAACATATTTTAAATTGCCTTGTGCTGGTGGAAGCGGGCCTAGCAAATCAAGCACCCATCTTTGCAATGGCCAAGTGGGCTAAATTAATTGAGTAAGAGATGAAGGTTGCCTCTGGTCTTTGGCACATTTCTGATAGCCTTCACACTTTTGGACTAGCTCTGCTGCATCCGAAGCTACCTTCGGTCAGTAAAATCCTTGTCGAAAAACTTTTTCCAGCAAAGGCCTAGACCCAATGTGAGATCCACACAATCCTGCATGTATCTCCTTCATCAGCTCTATACCTTTGGCTCTGGATAAACACTTAAGAAGTGGAGAGCAGACTCCATGCTTGTATAACTCCCCTCCTATTATTACATATGGTCTTGTTCTTGCCTCCATTCTCTTATTATAAGCTTCATCGTCTGAAAGGCAATTACCTTGGAGGAAAGATATGATCTCAGTCCTCCAATCTTCACTATGAACAGGAGATATATTGAGTACTGCTCTTTCGAGGAGTTCCACCGAAGGTGCTCTTATTGTTTCAAAAAACACTTCCAAAGGTAGAGGCAGCCCCTGTGCCGCTGACTTGTCTAACAGATCAGCGTGCTTGTTTTCTCCTCGCGGAATATTCTTAACAGAAAACCCTTCGAATGAAGCCTCAAGCCTTCGAACTATATCCAGGTATTTCTCAAGCTTCGGATCTCTTGCTTTGCAACTCTTGTCAACATGTCCAGAAATAACTTGAGAGTCGGTTTTAAGGACCGCCCTTCTTATCCCCATTGCCCTTAACTTCCGAAGCCCCAAAAGCAAAGCTTCGTATTCAGCAATATTATTTGTGCAGTTAAAGTCAAGCTTTACTGCATAGCATGTTCTGACTTTGGAAGGTGCAACTAAAATAGCAGCCGCACCTGCCCCGAAGGTTCCCCAAGAACAGTCGCAGAATACTGTCCAAGCTTCGGCATCTTTATTTGCTTCTTCTTCTTGAGCCCCTGGCGTCCAGTCAGCGATGAAGTCTGCTAGTGCCTGGGACTGAATCGAGGATCGATGCACATAATCAATGCTGAATTCGTTGAGTTCCGCAGCCCACTTTCCAATCCTTTCAGTGGCTTCTCTGTTCCTCATTATGTCCTTCAGAGGCTGTGACGAAGGAACAATTATATGGAATGCTTGAAAGTAATGCTGAAGCTTCCTGGAGGCCATTAAGATAGCATACAACACCTTCTACAATTCTGTATAATTTTTCTTTGATAAGCTTAGAACTTCGGAGACAAAGTATACTGGGGCTTGCTTTTTGATTTGTCCATCGAATTTTTCCTGCACAAGCGCCGCACTTACTACAGAGTGCGAAGCTACCACATACAATAGTAACGAAGCCCCTGTCGCAGGTGGAGTTAATGTTGTGATATCAATCAAATATTGCTTCAGCTCTTCAAAGGCTTTCTGTTGAGCTGGGCCCCACTGAAAGACTTCGGCTGATTTTAGTATTTCAAAGAATGGCAAGTTTCTTTCTGCTGACCTAGATATAAATCTATTCAATGAAGCCAATCTTCCTGCCAACCGTTGAGCCTCCTTCTTTGTGCTTGGTGGTTCCATTCGAAGAATAGCTTCGATCTTGCTTGGGTTAGCTTCAATCCCCTTTGTTGAAACCAGACAACCAAGGAACTTGCCTTTCTTCACTCCAAAGACACACTTTTCAGGATTTAATTTCAGGTCAGCTTGTCTGAAATTAGCAAATGTTTCTTGGAGATCAGTGATATGATTTTCTTGCTTCGTGCTTTTTACTATGATATCATCGACATATGTTAGCACATTTCTGCCTATTTGGGAATGAAGGACCTTGGCTGTCATCCTGCTGAAACTGCCTCCAGCATTTTTGAGCCCCTCAGGCATCCGAAGATAGCAATAGGTTCCACTGAGAGTTATGAAGCTGGTCTTTGGCTCATCCTCCTTCTTCATCCATATTTGATGATATCCTGAGTAGCAATCCAGAAGACTCATAAGCTCTGATGAAGCATTTGCATCCACAAGAGAGTCTATCCTTGGTAATGGGAATTCGTCCTTCGGACATGCCTTGTTGAGATCCGTGAAATCAATACACATTCTCCATTTTCCATTGGCCTTCTTCACCATAACAGTATTGGCTAGCCACTCTGGATATTTTACTTCTCTGAAGATACCAGCACTGAGAAGTCTTTTTACTTCATTCCGAGCTCCTTCGGCTTTATCATCAGACATCTTCTGAAGCCTTTGCTTTCTGGGCCTGAAGGATGGATCGACATTGAGTGAATGTTCAATGACATCTCTGTTGACACCACAAAGATCGTTAGCTGACCATGCAAAAACATCTTTGTTATTGAATAAAAACCTTATCAGAGTTTTCTCCTGCTCTTCAGATAATTGGGACCCCAGCAATACCTTCTGCTCAGCTATGTCCTCACACAGAAGCATGGGCTTCGGCTGATCAGCTGAAGTAGCCTTCTCTCTTCTGTATTTGTATTGCTCACAAGCTTCAGCTCCATCTATATTGTGGATGGCTTTTGAGTCTGTCCAATTTCCCTCAGCCTTTCTGGCAGCTTCCTGACTTCCATGAATAGCAATAGGCCCTTGCTCCGAAGGTATCTTCATGCATAGATATGCTGGATGAAGAATTGCTTCGAAAGCAATAAGTGTCCCTCGACCAATGATTGCATTGTAGGGATATTCCATGTCAACAATATCAAACACAACCTGCTCAGTCCTTGTATTGTGGACAAATTCGAAGGTCACTGGCATTGTGATCTTCCCAAGTGCTACAATCTGCCTTCCTCCGAAGCCACAAAGAGGGTGTGTAGCATCATGAATCTTGTCCTCTGGCTCTTGCATCTGTCTGAAGGCCTTAGCAAATATGATGTCAGCTGCACTGCCTGTATCAACCAAAACATTGTGGACCAAAAATCCCTTGATGACACAAGAAATTACCATAGCATCATTATGAGGATAATCCTTGAGCTGAAGGTCTTCCTGGGAGAAGGTGATCGGGATGTAGGACCATTTTGTCTTGATGAAGGGTCCCTGCACCCCAACATGTTGTACTCTTCTCTGAGCCTCCTTCTTCTGCTTCTTGCTAGCTGGCTCTGAGCATGAATCGCCTGTTATTGGGAGCACTAGCTTTGTAGCCGAAGCAGCTTCAGCTTGCTTGTTGGACAAATCCATCAGCTCAATTAGTGGAAGTGAGTTCACCGGAGGTGGGCACCAATGTTGGGGACTTGTTCTCAAATGCTATGAATTAAGAACAAGGCAACACAGGAAAATGTTAATGGTTAATGCCCTTCATCCTTCGATGCATTATTTCTCTTAGGACATAATGATCTTCAGACGAAGGCCATGAAGGACATACTTTCATCATCACAGTATGTATATTAATGAAAGAAGAAACATACGAAACATAAGGGATGACATAAATGGTCATATGACAACATTAATATTCTCTCACTATATCATATGAATGAATATGAATAATATTGAATTACATTTATACCTTCGGCTAGACAGAAGGCAAAAATTCAAGCATGATGCACAAGCGAGTACAAGTCAACGTGAACAGTACGGGAGTACTATTCATCTATTTATAGGCACAGGGCGCAGCCTGTGAGATTTTACATTCATGTCCTTTACAAAAGATTACAACTATGACACAGGCTCTCATGGACTAATCGGTCATTTTATCTTTAAATTGGTGCGATCCTTCGTCTTGAGACATGTTACTGTGTCGAAGCTTCATGGATGGTGGCTTCGGTGCTGCTTTTGAGAGGATTTGCCGAAGGTATCTCCTCTTTCAGGATCTTCGGCGACGAAGCATAGCCCCAACAGTAGGCCCTTCACGGTGCTAGATCGTTTTTCGTAACGAGCTTGATCCGTGAAAAAGTATCCTAGGCTTCAGAAAACCGAAGATCCAAAAAACACCTTCCCTGAGCTCGTTGCCGAGAAACGATTAAAATATTCCGAGTGCGAAAAAGCCCCAACAAAACCATTCACTCCTTCCATAAATAAATGATAAGGAAAAGAATAGAAAAAAATATTATAAACAGTAAATTTTATTTTAGGAATTATTTTAAAACTTGAAAAGTTGAAGTTCAAAACATGTGTTTGGAATTGAATTGAATTTGAAGTGAGAACTTTGAATTAGAAAAGGAAATCCTAGAATTTGGGAAAAGAGAAGAAAATACTATACACTAAATGTATATAAATGAATTAAATTTTGGTTCATAATGTTATTAGAATATAGATATTTAACCCAAGTATGAACTCTAAAGATATAAATTCAAGTTCGAAACGTAAATTTGAAAAGAGAAAAAAGAAGAAAAGAAAATATAAAAGAAAAAGAAAATAAAAAGGGAAGAACGCGTGTGGGCCGAAACCCTAGGAATCCTGCCCATCTAAGCCTTTTTGCCCGCGCAACCCAGCATGCTCACGCGCGTGCGCCGACACTCGGGGTCCATCTGTCAGTCGCTGTGGGCGTACTCCACAAACACGGTCTCGCCTCCATGTGGGTCCCGCACATCAGCTCTATGCCTTCCCCTCTCTTCGTCGCGCCGCTCGGACAAGCTCATTCTTGGCGCAAATCGTGGGATCCAATGGGGGGCACCCACAACCGACCTCCCCCCTAGCGGCTACATATTGGTGACTCCTCAACCCCCTTCATGCTCGCCCCGTCCGCTAGACCCGGTACCACCCGACACCAAAAGATCGCCGCCGCTACCGCACAGGAGGGGGTGCTCCACTGCCGCCAGACTACGGGGTCGATTGGGGGCTCAATCGGGTGTTCAAGTCATCGTTGAACTCCGGTGTTTGAGTTCCTGCCGTGCCGATCAAGGATTGGAGTCGGTGGAGCCTGGAATCGTTCATCGGAGCGCAACCGTGTCCTTGCTTCAGCCCTTCTCCGTGGTCGGGCGTCACCGTACCTCGGTCGGCCAAAGGTGAGTTCCCACCATGTTCTCCTTCCCCTCCTCCACATTATGCCTTACTGAATTGTAGAATAGTGTAGCCGAGCCCTAGGTGCGCTGCTCAACCATGGTAGCGCCGTGCGCGGGTCGAATCCCAGCGACCAGAGTGGGCAGGGCGTGGCGGTGGTTGCGAGTCGTCAGTTCATCAATCTATGGTAGATATTAGACACCCGCGTACCCTTTCGTGCAATGGAATCTGAGCCGTTGAGTTAGGATCGGGCGAGAGATAGTGGGCTCTGGCTGTTTTAAATCTGAGCCGTAGATTCTAGATCAGTTGGC
This sequence comes from Zea luxurians, assembly GCA_029449295.1. Classification (NCBI taxonomy): domain Eukaryota; kingdom Viridiplantae; phylum Streptophyta; class Magnoliopsida; order Poales; family Poaceae; genus Zea; species Zea luxurians. The sequence goes on along the minus strand of JAOPSE010000028.1, from coordinate 3,312,538 downwards.
TCACAAACTGTACTGATTCGGCTGAGGGTGATTCTAATCCTATGCGTCGATCTCTAATCAGACTATCCCAGGCACTCCATACCCCTTCGCTGGGGCATTTTTACTTATGAGTCCTCGGGGTTATGGGTTATGAACCCACGGTCCGCGGTAGTGTTCTGAGTCTTGGTGTAACTTGCGCGATTTACCCTGGATATCTGTGTATTCCTGTGCGCAGTCCAGAAGCTAGTAAAAAAGTGAATAAATGATTAAGGAAAATGATTTCTAGTATGAAAATAATTGCAAAAACTTGTAAAATTCCTAGAAAATTCATATTAAGTCCAAATTGATCCATTCCAATTTCTATAATTTTGTAATATTATTGTTTATCAACTAGTGTCTCTGTTTTGACATGAAAACCATATTAAAAGTTATCTCTTAAGTAATATTGTATTAAATACATAAAACCTTCGGAAATTCATAACTTGAAATCTATAATTCCAAAATTAATGATTCATGTTCCTGGGATCTTATTTTAATGTGTAGTTTATTATTATGTATTTTGTTTACATGTTGGTGTGATTTTAATTTTTGTCTATACACTGTTTGTTTGTATTGCTACGACTAGCGGTGAGGTCACGAGTCACCTGAAGTTCATCCTGGTACCTGGAATCTCAAGTCCCAGGCAAGTTTTGCCCTTGATCACTTTCTTTTTACCCAGTCATGTTCTTATTAATCATAAGGATCTGCATATGTTAATTTGATGGGATCCAATAGGTTACCCTAGTTTTGGCTATCTTTATACCTTGTTTTACCACTGAATTTTTGGGTAGTATATGCTATTGCTTTATGTGGTTTTGGGTATAGAGATATACATTACTCATGTTCACACTTTTGTTATCAGTTTATTATTTACTGTTCATGATAAGATCATTATGTTAATGGGAACATGGAGAACCACCCAGAAAAATAGTGCCACCACAAGGGTGGTATGGGACGCCCTTGGCTGACTAATTAGGAAAGCTAGTGGAAGACTACCTTACCCGAAAGGGGCAAGGGTAGTAGGAGAGTTGCATGCAGGGAGGTTCTCGGGTTGATTTTGCTGCGATGGCGGTCAGACTGGGGATTCTTGCAACTGCTCTTCCCATAAACTGTAGTGGGTTTTCGAAAGCTAGTTGAACTTTGTAAAGGCCTCGTGGATCCCTAACCATTCACCTCGGTAGTGTCTAAGGGCCTTGCAAAAGCTGGCGACATGAGATACATGACTTGTGGGTGCAGGGTACAACCTCTACAAAGTGTAAAACTGGTATACTAGCCGTGCTCACGGTCATGAGCGGCTCAGGCACTCACATGATTAATTTATGGAATTAAATTCAATTTGTCATTTGCATCGCATTGGGATTACTTTATTATTACTAAGGTTTGGTATTTACTTACACTTAGTAACTACTAATAAAATTTTGACCAAATTATAAAAAGCAATGCTCAGCTTAAACCTTTATTTTGTTGATCAGCCTTACACTTCACATGAACTCCCACCTTTGGTGAGTTCATGCACATTATTCCCCACAACTTGTTGAGCGATGAACATGTGTGAGCTCACCCTTGCTGTCTCACACCCCCCATAGGAGAAGAACAGGTGGTTCAAGAGGAGCCACACAATGAGGAGTTCTACTTGATCTAGGTGGCGTCTCCCAGTTGACTTATTGGCGCCAAGGATGGACTTTAGTTCATTTTATATTTATCTTTTATCCTGTAAGACTTCCGCTATGTAATAATAAACTCTGATTATATTGTGACATTTATCTCTATACACTCTGTTATTATATGTGTTGTCTTCTTTGGCTCATATATGAGATGCACCCGGCTTTGTCCCTTAAATCCGGGTGATAGTACAGGAGTAAGGAGGGAATAGCAACACACACAAGAGCGAGAGTTGCAGCACCAGCACGCACACAAGACAAGAACGAGCACACGAAAGCAGCACAACGGAGTTACACAAGACCAAGTGCGTGAATGTGAAGTCTTGGCGTTTTAGGATGTTTAAAAGGTGCTTGGTGTACTGTTCCATGCGCTTAGGGGTACCTTTTATAGCCCCAAGGCAGCTAGGAGCCGTTAGAGCTTCATTTGAAAGGTCATAGTTGCCTTTTGTCCGTGGGCGCACCAAACAGTCCGGTGCCCCACCGGACAGTGAAAAGTGCGCGATTTCCTTCCTTTTCTAGCGAAGCCAACCATTGCATCCACAGCCCTCGTGGCACACTGGACACTCCGGTGTGACCTTCCGACCGTTGGTGAAGTCCACGTGTCGCTCGTTGATTGAGCGGTAGACCATTGGCTTGAGCGCGGCTGACTCACCGGATAGTCCGGTGCACACCGGACAGTCCGATGAATTATAGCCGCAGCGTGCTGAATTTTTCCCGAGAGTAGCTAGTTCGCCGGGCGCGGCAGCCTGAGCACCGGACACTGTCCGATGCACACTGGACAGTCTGGTGCACCGCAGGCTGGTGCAAGTTTGGCTGGACGTAGCCAAACTTCTCCAATCCAATCTCTTTTGATTTGACAAGGTTTCTAGCACTTAGTAGAATAATGTTAGTACAAAACAATTTACTAAGGATAGAATCATACCTTTCATTTCCATTTGCATCTTTTTACACTTAGCACAAAACAATATGTGTTGAGCATCTAATCACCAAACATTTATAGAAATGGCCCAAGGGCACATTTCCCTTTCATTCTCCCCCTTTTTGGTGATTTATGCCAACACATCAAAAGCAACTCAAAATGCAACAACATTTTCAAAGATAAGCTAAAAAGTGCAAATTGATGACCAATTAATCTCACGTAGGATTTGGCATATTTGGATCACTTTTGCCACCACTTGGTTTATTTTCATAAAACTAATTATTTTTCCTATATCTATCTCAAAAACACTTGTTTTGGCAAATCAAAAGATCTTTCAGGAATAGTTTTGATCAAATACTAAAAACTCCCCCTTTTCCCATAATCAAATTTCTCCCCCATAAGAGAACAGTTTTGGCAATAAGAGAGTTTTGATCAAACACCAAGAATTCTCACTCTAAAATTTTGAAATTTTGAAATTCACAAGTGGTTGGTTGATCCAGTTGCTTTGGCCTTATTTTCTCCCCCTTTGGCATTAAGCACCAAAATAGGAGTACTATTTGTCCTTTAACCCCATTGCCTCTCAAAAATGTCAAATAAGATCAAAAGGCAATGAGAACACAAATAAGGACTTGGGACAAGATACGTTGATACCAGAATGCAGTGGAAGCCCTTTCTTTGTCCAAGTTCACCTTTCCCCTTTCAATTCAACTTTGAGACTATATCAAAAGTACTCAAGCAAACACGTTAGCCTCAAAGGATCAAGTTGTAGTACATCCTCCCCCTAAATGTGCGCATCATGTGCATAGGGACTTGTGAGGTCCGGGGATGACTTGTACAAGTTGAGCACCAAAAATAAGTAAGTAAAGACATTAATGCTTAAAGTAACATGGTCAAAGGCATAAAACACATGTATGCTATAGATCAATCCAAGTTCCACGAATTTAAGATATTTAGCTCACTACGCAACCTGCAAAACCTTTTCTCATCTAAAGGCTTGGTGAAGATATCGGCTAGCTCGTTCTCGGTGCTAATATGATAAATATAGATACCTCCCCTTTGCTAGTGGTCTCTCAGAAAGTGATGCCGGATGTCTATGTGCTTAGTGCAGCTGTGTTCAACAGGATTATCCACCAAGCAGATTGCACTCTCATTATTACATAGGAGTGGGACTTTGCTCATATTGTAGCCAAAGTCCTGGAGGGTTTGCCTCATCCAAAGCAGTTGCACGCAACACTGTCCTACGGCAACATACTCGGCCTCAGAGGTGGATAGGGCAACAAATGTTTGTTTCTTAGAGCTTTAGGACACTAGGGAGCTTCCCAGAAACTGACAAGTCCCTGATGTGCTCTTCCTATCAACCTTGCACCCGGCATTGTCGGAATCTAAATAACTAATTAAGTAAAAGTTAGACCCTTTGGATACCGGATCCCGAAGCAAGGCGTAGAAACTAAATATTTAAGAATTCGCTTAACAGCCACAAGGTGACATTCCTTGGGGTCGGATTGTAATCTAGCACACATGCATACGCTTAGCATAATATCCGGTCTACTAGCACAAAGATAAAGTAAAGAACCTATCATTGACCGGTATGTCTTTTGATCAACGGACTTACCTTCTTTGTTGAGGTCCAAGTGTCCGTCTGTTCCCACTGGTGTCTTTATGTGCTTTGCATCCTTCATCCCAAACCTCTTGAGTAAGTCTTGAGTGTACTTCGTTTGGGAGAAGAAGGTTCCTTCCTTGAGTTGCTTCACTTGGAATCCAAGGAAGTAATTCAACTTGCCCATCATAGACATCTCGAATTTCTGCATCATTACCCTGCTAACCTCCTCACAAGACTTTTGATTAGTAGAACCAAATATTATGTCATCGACATATATTTGGCAAATAAACAAATCACCATTACAAGTCTTAGTAAAGAGAGTAGGATCAGCTTTCCAAACCTTGAAAGCATTAGAAATAAGAAAATCTCTAAGACATTCATACCATGCTCTTGGGGCATGCTTAAGTCCATAGAGCGCCTTAGAGAGCCTGTAGACGTGGTTGGGATACCTGTCATCCTCAAAGTCAGGGGGTTGTTCCACATATACTTTCTCCTTGATTGGTCCATTGAGGAAGACACTCTTCACGTCCATTTGAAACAACTTAAACGAGTGGTGAGCAGCTATAATACCCAAATTTGTAAATCATATGATAGGAGATAATTCCCTTAAGTATTTTGCCTCTACTTATTATCAAATGTGAACACCCACTCCTAAAAGAGAATAAATAACAAATGAAACATGAACAACTTGTGCACCATGCTAGAGGTTATTTGATTGTGCATTTATAAACAATGATAACATCAATAAGAATATAATCATGTTAATATTGTGATTTGAGACCTGATTTGAACTCTAGAATTTGGAGAAGGGAAGGAATTTATTTACCCAAAATAAAACAAAATAGAGGATAAATAAAATCTTGTTGTGAAGGTATGACCAAATTACACAGTTAAATGAGTTTAAATTCTCCATTGGATTGGAGTTCCAAAATTTAGATTTAAAAAAGGAAATAAAGAAAAAAGAAGAACAAAAAAAGGAAAAGAGTATCCAACCGAATTGGACAAAAAAGGCCCCTTGCGGCCCATCTCTAGCGCACGCCATATCGATTGGGGACGGTGTTCGCTGTCACCGATTGGTGGGCCATGTAGCATCAGACCTGGCCGATGTGGGCAGCATTCCGTTGAGTCAATGCCGTGTGGGCCCACCTCATGCCAGCTCGGGGTGACTGCTGGTGGGTCTCTTCCACCTTCTAAATTCCACTTCCGCATAGAGTGCCGCCGCGCTGGAGCCCCTAGCCGCGTCAACCACTCCAGCCATCGCCGAATTCCACGGACCCACCACTGAGTTTTGTGAAAAGCCAGCCCGTCTTACCCCTCGCCCACCTCTATAAATCTGGTCGCCGTTGCATGGGAAAATTCCTTGCGGCTACCGCGCTTATCTAACGTTCCCAGCGCACTGAGAGAGAGAGATAGAACGTTGTATAGCAGGCATCCGAGGGCGGCTGGTGTCGCGTCTCGGGCTCACCAAGCCGGCGGCGTGCTTCGATAGAGCTTGGGCGGCGTAACCCGATAAGATTCCCCTACGAATCTTTGCTCCTCCATAGCATAGCATCGGGTTGGGGGCGCGGTAAATTGGAACGACGCAGGTTGCCACTTCGGCACCATGCGGTGTCGAACACGGGCTCACATCTCAGCCCTTTCTAGATTAGTGTGTCGCGCTTAGGGCTGCGGAGGGACTGGTGCATTTGCTAGGTACGCCGGCGAGCCGAGCGCACGGGTCTGGGGGCTCGCCGACGTGAAATTGTGACCATGCTTGGAGCGCCGCCGTGTCTGATTGGAGAAAGGGAGAAGAACGGTCCCGGGTCGTTAGATCGGCTATGTGCGGCTGGTATTAGATCCCAGGATAATGGTTCGACAGCGTGATCTAATCCCTCGGATCTAAATATGGACGGCTCTGATTTTATTTAGTGTATCGCTTCGCGGGGGGTGTTCCGGTCTGTTAGATTGAGATCTGGTGGCCACCAGCGTATACTGGTTCGAGGTGGGTACGATCTAATCAGGGTCGTGGGCTTCTGATCTGAAGATCGATGATCACTCGTACCCCTTCGCTGGGACATTTTGCTTAAGAGCCCCTTAGTTATCAAGAAACCAACCCGCCGTCCTAGGTAACTGTGCACTGTGTCCTAGAACTCTTGCACCTAGGACCCTGCTTTTTCTGGTAATTAGTGCGCAGTCCAGAGAACAGTTAAATTAGATGAATAAATATGGGAAAGGATTTTTAGTGTAAGAATAATCATTAAAACTTGTTTAATCCTTAGAAAATTCATACTAATTCCAAATTGATCTGTTCCAGTTTCTATAATTTTGTAATATTGTTGTTTATCATTTAGTGCCACTGTTTTGACATGAAAACCATATTAAAATTCATCTCTTAATTAATCTCGTATCCAATACATAAAACCTTTGGAAATTCATAACTTCCCCATTGTAACTCTGAATTGAAACATTCTAGTTGCTTTAACTTCATATGAATATTTACTATGCAATAACAATATTTATTATACCATGTCTCATTATTTTATGATTAGATCTTTATTTAACTTATGTTGGTTAGTCTGGGTAAACTGCTTATCATTATAATCTACTAGAATATGATCTATGGTCAATTTATAAGTTAATTAAAGTTGAGGTAGTTATTTAGAGAATAACCTCTCATATGATTTATATTAACCAATTTATAATATAGTTTAATATTTTAATCACACGAATCTTTTATAAAATCATAACTCCTTAACTGTAACTCTGATCTTAGTAGTTCTCGATTCCACAATCTCGTAGAAACACATAAATCATTATTATTTAGTTTGTTCTTATGTTTGGTGTAATGTTAATTTTGTCTATACCATGTTTGTTTGTATTGCTACAACTAGCGTGAGGTCATGAGTCACCTGAGGATCATCCTGGTACCTGGAATCTCAAATTCTAGGCAAGTTGTGCCCTTGATCACCTTCAATTACCCAATAATGTTTTTTATTATCACCATTCAATGCATAGGTTGAATTTTGATGGGACCCAATAGGTCACCCTAGTCTGTTTATCATTTTCCCTTGTTTACCCCTAAATCATTTGGATAGTTATGCTATTGCTTTACCTGGTTTTGGGTTAATATTTCATTATATCCATGTTCCAATTATTTTGTTATTCTATTTATGTTCATGTCAAGATCATTATCTTTAATTGGAACATGGAGATTAACTTGAGAAACACGTGCCACCACAAGGGAGGAATGGGACCCCTTGGCTAACTAATTAGGAAAGCTAGTGGAAGACGACTATCTTACTCGAAAGGGGCAAGGGCAGTAGGGGAGTTGCATGCAAGGAGGTTCTCGGGTTGATTTTGCTGCGATGGCGGTCAGACGGGGGATTCTTGCAAGTGCTCTTCCCATAAACTATAGCGGGTTTTCAGAAGCTAGTGGAACTTAGTAAAGGCCTCGTAGTGGATCCCTAGCCATTCACCTTGGTAGTGTCTAAGGGCCTTGCAAACCCTGGCGACATGGGATACACGACTTGTGGGTACAGGGTACAACCTCTGCATAGTGTAAAACTAGTATACTAGCTGAGCTCACGGTCAAGAGCAGCTCAGGACTCTCGCATGATTAAATATGGAACTTAAATTCAATTTGTCATTCGCATTGCATGGGATTATTTATTAATTTTGTTCTATTATTTATTATGGTTTGGTATTCACTTACATTTAGTAATTGCTAATAAAATTTGACCAACTCATTAAAAGCAATGCTCAGCTTTAACCTCTATTGTTGATCAGCCTTACACATCACATGAACTCCCACCTTTGGTGAGTTCATGCCACATTATTCCCCACAACTTGTTGAGCAATGAACATGTGTGAGCTCACCCTTGCTATCTCACACCCCCCACAGGAGAAGTATAGGTGGTTCAAGAGGAGCCACACAACGAAGAGTTCGACTTGATCTAGGTGGCGTCTCCAAGTTGACTTTCTAACGCCAAGGATGGATTTTAGTTTGATCAATATTTATATTTTATTTTGTAAGACTTCCGCTATGTAATAAGTACTCTTATTATATTGTGACATTTATCTCTATATACTCTGTTATTATATATGTTGTCTTCTTTGGCACATGTATGAGATGCACCCGGCTTTGTCCCTAAAATCCGGGTGTGACTGCAGCATAGGCCAATAATATGTGAATTGATTTGAGCCTAGCTACAGGAGCAAAAGGCTTCTCAAAATCCAAACCTGTGACTTAGACATAACCTTTTGCCACAAGTCGAGCCTTGTTTCTTGTCACCACCCAGTGCTCATATTGCTTGTTACGGAACACCCACTTGGTTCCCACAACGTTTTGTTTCAAACATGGCACCAGGCTCCATACTCATTTCTCTTGAAGTTATTGAGCTCTTCCTACATGGACAACACCTAGTCCGAATCCTGCAAGGCTTCTTCTACCCTGAAAGGCTCAATAGAAGAAACAAATGAGTAATTCTCACAAAAGTTAGCTAAACATGAGTGAGTGGTTACTCCCTTGCTGATATCACCCAGAATCTGATCCACTGGATGATTCCTTTGAATAGTCGCTCGTACTTGAGTTGGAGGAGCTTGTTGTGCTTCTTCCTCCTTATCCTGTTCTCCATGTGATCCCCCTTGATCCATGCTTTTATCTTGAGGTACATGTTCCTCATTTTGAGTTGGGGATGCACTAGTGTTGAGGAAGATGGTTGATCTTAATCTTGTTGTTCCTGCGGTCGAACATAACATATCACCATTGTTTGCATTGCGGCCGTTGGAACCTCATCCTCATCTACATCATCAAGTTCAACTTAATCTCTTAGAGAGCTACTAGTTTCATCAAATACAATGTTGCTAGAGACTTCAACTAATCCTAATGATTTGTTGAAGACCCTATACGCCTTTGTATTTGAATCATAACCTAGTAAAAACCCTTCTACAACTTTGGTAGCAAATTTCAAATGTCTACCTTTCTTTACCAAGATGTAGCATTTACTCCCAAATACACGAAAGTAAGAAACATTGGGTTTGTTACCAGTTAGGAGCTCGTAAGATGTATGCTTGAGGAGGCGATGAAGATAGAACCGATTTATGGCGTGGCAAGCTGTATTTACAGCTTCTAACCAAAACCGTTCAGCCGTCTTGTATTCACCAAGCATTGTTCTTGCCATGTCAATGAGCGTCCTGTTCTTCCTCTCTACCACACCATTTTGCCATGGTGTGTAGGGAGCGGAGAACTCATGCTTGATGCCTTCCTCCTCAAGATATTCTTACACTTGAAGATTCTTGAATTCAGATCCATTATCGCTCCTTATTTTCTTCACCTTGAGCTCAAACTCATTTTGAGTTGTCCTTAGGAAACATTTTAAGTTACTTTGGGTTTCAGATTTATCCTGCAAAAAGAACACCCAAGTGAAGCAGGAAAAATCATCAATAGTTACAACACCATACTTACTTCTCCCGATGCTAAGATAAGAAACGGGCCCGAAGAGATCCATATGTTGGAGTTCCAGTGGTCTTGATGTCGCCATCACGTTCTTGCTTTGATGAGTGGTTCCGACCTGTTTTCCTGCCTAGCACACTGCACAAGGTATGTCTTTCTCAAAACAGACATCGGTTAGTCCTAACACATGTTCTCCCTTTAGAAGCCTATGAAGATTCTTCATCCCAACATGTGCTATACGGTGGTGCCAGAGCCAGCCCTTATTAGTCTTAGCTATTAAACATGCATCTAGATCGACATTCTCTTTTGAGAAATCAATTAAATAGAGCTTGTCGTCTAATACACCTTTACAAGCTAATGAACCATCACTTCTTCTAAACACAGATACATCAACATTTGTAAATAAACAATTGTATCCCATATGACACAATTGACTTACAGAAAGCAAATTGTAACCGAGGGATTCTACTAAAAACACATTAGAAATTGAATGCTCGGCAGTGATGGCTATTTTACCTAGACCTTTGACCTTGCCATGATTCTCATCTCCAAAGATGATCGTGTCTTGGGAATCCTTGTTCTTGACGTAGGAGGTGAACATTTTCTTCTCCCACGCCATGTGGTTTGTGCATCCGCTATCAATGATCCAGCTTGTGCCCCCGGATGCATAAACTTACAAGGTAATCTAAGCTTGGGTTTTAGGTACCCAAATATTGTTGGGTCCTACAAGGTTAGTCACATAAGTCTTTGGAACCCAGATGCAAGTTTTGTCTCTCTTGCACTTAGGCCCCAAACTTCTAACAACTACTTTATCATTTTTCATAAAAGAACAAATGAAGCATCATATGTTTGATAAAGCATGGTTGGTCCATTTGATACCTTCCTATGCACATGAGAAACAACATGATGGTGCCTAGGTCTATTCCTACCATGAGCATATGAAGAACTAGATGCAAACATGGCATGAGAATTAAAAGCAGCATCATGATACGTAGATAAAGCAGCATGATTATTACATCTATCATGATGAACATTCTCAACATGAGCATAAAGATAGGCATGGTTCTTTTTGTCATGTAAGGAATGAGAGCTACTAGCCATATGAGCCTTTCCTTTCTCCTTGTTGAGATTGGAGGTCCTTTGGCTTGTTAAGTTCTTGGTTCCCTTTTGGAAACCAAGTCCATCCTTAATAGAGGGGTGTCTACCAATGGTGTAGGAATCCCTGTCAAATTTTAATTTTTTATAATCACTCTTGCAAATTTTAAGTTGAGCACTAAGATTAGCAGCATCATTATTTAACTTAAGAATGGTGGAAGCATGTTCATTGCAAGCATCTATATCAAGATCTTTACACCTATTGCAAATAACAACATACTCCATAATAGAACTAGCAACATTTACTTTGTCTAACTTAGCATTTAAATTAACATTTAAATTCTTAAGACTAGAAATAGAATCATGACAAGAAGATAGCTCAGAAGATAATAGTTCATTTTTCTTAGTTTCTAGAGCAAGAGATTTTTGAACATTAATAAATTTATCATGTTCCTCATAAAAATGTCTTCTTGTTTTTCTAGCAACCTATCTTTCTCATTAAGGGCATCAATTAATTCATTGATTTTATCTACCTTAGATTTATCTAACCCCTTAAAAAGATCACTTTAATCTACATCATCATCATCAGATTCCTCATCACTAGAAGAAGTATACTTGGGGGTATCTCGTGTATGTATCTTTTTCTCCTTATCCATGAGGCATGTTCATTGGGGAAGAGGGAGGACTTGTCGAAGGTGGAGGCAGTTAGTCCTTCATCGTCGGAGTCGGATGAAGAACAATCGGAGTCACATTCTTTGCCAATGTGCGCCTCGCCCTTCACCTCCCTGTAGTTCTTCTTTTTCTCCTTCTTCCATTTCTTTTCTTGTCCTAGGTCATTTTTAGTATCGGGACATTGTGCAATAAAATGACCGGACTTACCACATTTGAAGCAGGAGCGCTTTCCCTTGGATTTGTTCTTCTTGGGATACTCCTTGTGTCCCTTCAAGGAAGTCTTGAAATGCTGGATTACAAGTGCCATTTCGTCCTCATTCAGCCCGGTAGCCTCCACTTGTGCTACCTTGTTAGGTAGCCCCTCCTTGCTGGTTGTTGCTTTAAGAGCAACGGGCTGCAGCTCATAAATAGGCAGTGGTCCATTTGCAATATCATCCACATACCTTGCTTCTTTTACCATCATGCGCCTGCTCACAAATTTTCTGATAATTTCCTTGGGCGTCATTTTTGTGTACCTGGGATTTTCACGAATGAGGTTTACAAGATGAGGATCAATAACAGTAAATGACCTTAGCATCAGTCAAACGACGTCATGATCCGTCCATCTTGTGCTCATGTAGCTTCAGATCCTGTTCACTAGGGTCTTGAGCCTATTATAGTAGATGATCTTCTTGATGCGCCTCTTTTTCTTCCCATCCTTCCTCTTGTTGTTTGAGCCTGAGTCGGTGGGCTTGTCACCTTTTGGCTCATCAACATAGAGGGTCTCCTCCCTTTCCTTATCGTTGATTATGATCCTCTTTCCCTTAGGATTTATCTCTTCGGGTGGTTAGTCCCTTGATGAAGAGAATGGATCTGATACCAATTAAGAGCACCTAGAGGGGGGTAAATAGGTGATCCTGTAAAATATAGCTTAACAACACAAACTTGGACTAATATTATATTAGTAAAAGCTAAGTCCAAGTTCAAGAGAAAAGTACAAGTGGAGTAAACTTCTTCACTTAATTGCTCTCCACAATATGAGTATTAAACTTAGAGCAATTATGCAAGTGAAGTAAATGGAGATAGAGAGAATCACACAAAAATAAAGACAAGTGACACAACGATTTTTATCTCGTGGTTTGGTCAAGTAGAATACTTGCCTACTCCACGTTGTGTCGTCCTAACGGACAAGGGTTGCACTCAACCCCTTTCAAGTGATCCAACGATCAACTTGAATACCATGGTTCTCTTTATCTCAACAATATCCCTTTGTGAGGAATCTTCACACTTTGGAGTCTCTCACACCTTACACAAAAGATCTCAAAAGAGCACAGGAGTAAGGAGGGAATATCAACACACACAAGAGCGAGAGTTGCAGCACCAACACAAGCAAGACAAGAACAAGCACACGAAAGCAGCACAACGGAGTTACAACTCAAAAAGTGCTCGAATCTCTATCAGAGTGAACTAGATGCGTGACTGCAAAGTCTCAGCGTCTTAGGATGTTCAAAAGGTGCTTTGTGTACTGTTCCATGAACCTAGGGGCCCTTTGATAGCCTTAAGGCAACTAGGAGCCGTGAGAGCTTCATTTGGAAGGCCATAGTTGCCTTCTATCCGTGGGCGCACCAGATAGTCTGGTGCACCACCGGATAGTGAACAGTGCGTGATTTCCTTCATTTGCTGGCAAAGCAGACCATGGCACACCGGATAGTCCTGTGTGACAATTTGACCGTTGGTGAAGTCCACGTGTCGCCCGCTGATCGCACAGCCGACCGTTGGCGTAGGCGCAGCTGACTCACCGGACAGTCTGGTGCACACCGAACAGTCTAATGAATTATAGCCACGGTGCGTTGAGTTTTTCCCGAGAGCAGCCAGTTCGTCGGGCGCGCCAGCCTGAGCACCGGACAGGCAGACACTATCTGGTGCACACCGGACATTCTGGTGCACCACAGGCTGGTGCAAGTTTGGCTAGACATATCCATACTTCTCCAATCCAATCTCTTTTGATTTGACAAGGTTCCTAGCACTTAGTAGAATAATGTTAGTACCAAAAACAATTTATTAATGCTAGAATCATACCTTACATTTCCATTTGCATATTTTTACACTTAGCACAAAACAATATGTGTTGAGCATCTAATCACCAAACATTTATAGAAATGGCCCAAGGGCACATTTCCCTTTTAGGCAAACAAAGTCAGGGTCACCACGGATCGAGGTCTGGGAGACCTATTCAGAAATCCCGTGGCATCTGCCAGAATAGCCAAATGGATAGCCGAACTCTCTGGATACAACGCCACCTTCGAGCCAAGGACAACAATCAAATCCCAGGTATTGGCAAACTTTATAGTAGATTGGTAGGACCTTCGGAGCCACACCAGCTTCGCATAGAGACTATTTGGACCATCCACTCGATGGTGTGTGGTGTCATGAGGGCGCCGGTGCTGCAGCATTTATCACATCGCCCACTAGTCTCAAATACAGATTTGTCGCATGCCTCCATTTTGCACTTGAATTAGGCAATTGCACGAACAATATAGCAGAATACGAAGATGTCATCCTCGGACTCCGCAAGCTACAAGCCCTAGGGTGACAACATGCATCGTAAAAACTGATTCTAAGATTGTCGCTGGCCAAATCGAAAAGGACTGCACCGCTAAAGAACCAGTCCTCATGCAACTCAAAGGATTTACATTGCAACACAGAGAGTGGAACAAGAATGAAGAGGCCCACATGTTGGTGAAAGCAGCAGCAAAAGGCGACCCACTGCCATCTGATGTGTTTTTCCACACAATCGGCACACAAGCTGTAAGAAACCCCGAAGGCCTACATATAACACAAGACTTCGATGGCCGCCGAATCGTACATGTGATAATGATCGAAGACTGGCGGGCACCTATCACCTTATACCTTCAAGGTCATTATCACCCATATGACCAAAGCAAAGCCAAAAGGTTGAAACACAGAAGCTATGACTTCGTTGTGATAGACGTACAACTATACAAGAAGGGAATAAGCCAACCCATGCTCAAATGTATCATAGAAGTCGAAGGCATAGAACTCCTTCGCGAGGTACATAGAGGAACATGTGGATCACACTCGGTACCTAGGGCTATCGCCGTCAAGGTCATGTGAAAAGGCTTCTACTGGCCAGCCATTATGTGCACAGCCAATAGAGTGGTCCGCTAGTGCGAAGCGTGCCAAAAGTTCTCACATCGCACGGGTGCCCCCTCGCAATTTACAAAGCTCATTGCACACACCTGGCCACTACAGCGTTGGGGCCTCGATATCGTCAGACCAATGCCCATCGCGCAGGGCAACCTCAAATTTGCTTTCATCACAGTCGAATGCTTCACTAAGTTGATCGAAGCTAGGGCTGTGTCAACAATAACAACAAAGACAGTGCAGAAGTTCTTCTGGCAAAACATTGTCTGTCGCTTCGGAGTTTTGTCCGAGTTGGCAGTAGACAACGACAAACAATTCGACAATCAGGACCTCAGGGAATTCTGCGACTCCATCGACACGAAGGCAATGTTCGCGTCTATCTACCACCCACAATCCAACGGGGTAGTAGAACGCACCAACGGGAAAATTTTCAGCGCTATAAAGAAGAGACTTCTAAACGACAAAAATGGCAAGTGGGCCAAGCAACTACCCGAAGTAATCTAGGCACTCAACACAACAGAACCCCGAGCCCTGGATTCACCCCTTTCAGATTAATGTATGGATCTGAAGCCATGACTCTGCAAGAGCTAAAGCACGGATCACCACAAACAAGCACCACGGCTACACCAGATATCGACGAGTCAACAGCCATGGACTTCCTCGATGGGGATTGTGTCACTGCACTTGAAGCATTGAACAGATATCAAGCACAAATGAAGGTCTAGCGAGACAACATTATTACTCCTAAAGAGTTTGATGAAGGGGACCTCGTCCTCATCAGAACTAGCAGAACAGAATCCCAAGGTAAACTCGAGCCTAAATGGGAAGGACCTTTCATCATCAAGAGGAAAACGTCCCCAAACACCTACAGACTCGCAGCACAATCCGGCAAAGACCTCGAGCATTCATGGAATGTAGACAATCTGAGAAAAAATTATGTGTATGCCAACCAATTCCAAGGCCTTCGCACCTTTGTAACACCTACAGATACATTATTCCAGTCGGGCTCGCACTCTTTTCCTCGTAGGGGTGAGGATTTTAATGAGGCAGCGCCATGTAATACAGCACCAAGAAAATCCCCCACAAAAAAATAGACACAATCATGGCTGCACAATGTCAAAATAGACCGCGGAGTCGGTCTTTGTGGCGGAACCGCCCGAATTATTCCAACTTAAGTGCCTAAGTCCCGCCTTAGAGGTTAGACCACACATAAATAGGAATAAAACATCAGTTCCTCGGATCTAGTCCGACAGGGCCACTAACAGGATCAAGTACCACATACTCACTCGAAGGTGAGGCACAGAGCAAATACAATAAAGCATAAAACCATACATTAAGGAGTACTTAATTTATTACAACATTTTCGAAGTTTATCAAAAGTAGGGATTCATTGTTCAGAATGCAGCGAAATATAACTAACGGTAAGTAAACGGAGGGATGGGGAAGCCTGGCCCATGACTCCTCATGCTCCTCCTCTATTGAGGTAGGATCCCACTCGACTGTCCATCCCGGTGGCAAGATGGACGGCCAAGTCACTCCAGCAACCATGTCCTCCAGAGAACCTATAAAAATTATGCCACAAGCAAGGCTGAGTATACTAATACTCAGCTAGACTTACCCGATGTGAGGAGTCTACTCCTCTACCTCTAGACATGCAGCTGTTTGGCTGAGGGGTTTGGTTTGCCAAAAGCACTAGCTGAGTCTAAAATCAAGTTTGGCTTTTCAAATTTTAGTGTGACTCTCTTAAGACTAAATGTGTACCAAGCTAGTCATACATGGTATCAAGCATTTATCAATCAACAGCTTTTGCAAATCAACACATTTCCACTTATTACTCAATGCAGTACAATGGATCAAGCAGTCTCATTAACTGCGAGAAGCAGACGATTTGAATCGAGTTTTTATCCTTGCAAGGTAAACCTAAACACACGACGTGGCGAGGCACTCCATCCCCACACATATCAACCGTCCCCATCGATTCCCCGTCAGCAGATCAGGGCTCACCGCCTTGGCGTACAATGCCTCACTTACCCCGACTGCCGTCGTACAGTGACTGCACTTGTACCCACCATAACCGGAATGGGAGACCATGTCTCAGGTTGCATGAGGAGTAAAGTCTGCTGCCAGGTTCACTCAGGTACTAGGCTTACCGATTTACCATATTTCTCGACATGTGCTTAGTACGTTCAAACGCTTGACACAGGTATCCGCACGTTAATCCTTATTCCAATTTATGTCTTGTAAACAACGCATCCCCATGGATCCGTGTCCACAGACCATCATCATTCTGTTATCAAAGTGGATACAACCAATTCCTGACCTCGCGCGAGAGCTAGAAAAATCACTCGACTTCTACCAAGATCCCTAATTAGTAAAGCAGCTACTCAACCTAGCATACTAGTATCCATCACAAAAGGAATCCTGAGTTCATGCAACTAAGGTTCCAGTCAACTCCTACACTTAAGTGCACAATACAAGCCTACAAACATTAAGTGCAGTAAAATAGCATATATATAATGGTTATGCATAAAACCGGGGCTTGCCTTCCAAAGCTGGGGCAGGCAGATCCTCGATGGCAGGCTCTGGTGCTGGCTCCTGGACTACCTCCTGAGCAACTCCTTGCTCCGGAATGAGGATGTACTCTTTGTCAGCGAGATTACAGTCTATTGAATGCAACGAATAAGATATATGCATATTAATGATATGGCACTTTGTAAATACTAAGTCTGGTAAATCAGTACCAACAATAGTGGTATACTAGGGTTTCCTTTGTTGGCCTTAAGGGTTTCATACACTTATTTTATGGTCCTGAATTCACTTAACATTTTAATTATCCTTTGGATGTTTGCTTTGAGCCCTTGGAGGATTAAATCTGCATACCACTAATTTCTTCCATAATTCTCTTTTTACTTTTCATTGTGCTCCTTATTGAGTGCTTTTGAACTACCATATCAATTTAGAATTTTTCAAAAATGTTATAAAAATTACATTGGGTAAACATTTACCTCTGTGGTTTATTATAAAAAAATTGGGGTTGAAATTAATTCAGATATTCCTTGTGAAAATTTAACAAAAGTAAGGGTAAAAGGGCACTTTACACTATAGCTCTGCTTTAGGTGAGGTTTTTGTACTATATTTTATTTTTGCTATGATCCTTAGGTGATAATAGGTCTTTGTGTTAAAATTAATAGGAAAAGGCTCACTGGATATTTAGTTGTGATTTTCTAAAATTTAATGCCAAAAAGGTACTTATAACTAACTTGTTAATTGAAAAATGTCAAACAATAGAACTTATATTTTTCCTAGATTCCTATCAGCATATTATTAGTTATCCCAAGGATTGGGGTGGGTTCTCCTTAGGGTTATTTTTCTAGGAATTTTCTAAGTTTCCCTTGTTTTCGTGAAATAAAATGTGGTGCATTTCTTTTGTACTAACAGAGGGCTTAACAAAATTTTCTAGTGAACTATGTTAATAAGGTAAGCTAGCAAAAATGTGGTTGCCCCTTGGTTCTTATTTTAAACTCCCCTTTCTATTTTCTTTAGTTTTGAACCAAAGTAAATTTAAATGGTAAACCCTTCCTTAATCTGGTGTACTGAGGGGTGTATTATTTTTAAACAGGCTAGGTGGTGGTTTAGTACCTCTCTGATTTTTTGTAACCCCAGTCTAAAAATGTAGCTATTTTTCCCTTCTTTATTTAACTTTTGGTTAGTTTACTATTTAATTTAAACTTTAAAATTTCCTGCAATACTTAGGATGTTTAGTATTTTTCCTAAGTAGTTCATATTATTTAGAACCTAGCAAAATTAGTTTGAACAAATTTGGTTGGATAAATCTGAAGTTATGAATTTTACAAGCTCTGCCCACGTTTATATGAATAATGTTTAAAGGTTTTATGAAAAACCAGTTTACACTGAGACTCCTGGGCTTTTTCGAAACCAAGTCTTTAACTTATACCCCCTGCGGGACTATTCACATGAGTCACTGACTATTCAAAAACCCCCCTCGGCTTCTTCTTTTTCCCCGAGCTCCCTCTCCCCTTTGAAACAGTAACCGCGGGAATAAAAAGGGTGGCACGGCTTACCAGCGGTGAGGGAGGTCCGGCGAAGGGTAGGGTTAGCTCCGGGAGGTCCTGGTGGTCACGTCTAGGTACGGCTAGTCGACAGTGATGGCCGGAATCGGTCGGGCCACGTGCGCAGGCGGTCGGGCTCGTCAGCGGCGTGTGCTCCGGCCTACTCATGGTGGTAGAGTTCAATTAAACCGCATGGGGAGCTTCACGGGAGGATAAGGGTGCTACCAATGCAAGGAATCGAAGAAGGGCTCACCGTGGAGCTCGGTCCACGTGTGCTGGCGGTCGGGTGAAGTCCGGCGACGTCGATCCGGTGTCTCCGGCGAGGTAGAGTTCAATCCCCAACGCTGGAAGCTTCACCGAGGTCCGTAGAGGCTATCCCAAGGGTTGGACTGGGCGGGGAATGGCTAGGATGGCCGGTCTATGGTGGTTGGGTCTCGGGCGGCTGCTGGCACGCTGTGCGCAGAGCGATTGCCGGTGAACTTGCGCTCCGGTGGGGTTGAGAGCGAGCGGGGGTGTACGGTCATGGCCGGGGTCAGCTTTATAGGCGCGGGCGCGGGCGTTGGCGCAGGGTCTGGTGTGGCGCGGCATGGCACGTGTGGGGTCGAGCGCCGAGGCGTGCTCTGGCGTTGCCAGGCCGCGTCGAACACGTGGCCATTTCTTTCTGCCCGAGTTCTAGCCCTTGCTGAGCAGCCAAACATGCAAATCTCGCCATAAGACTTTTGTGAGATCTCTTCTCTGCACCTAGGGCTACCTAGTTCATGTGAGTTCCAATGGAAGATTGGGTCTGGTTTGGGAGATATGGTGGCGCCAAGTCAGTAGTGTCGGCACTATTCAACCCGTGACAAAAATGGTGCCAAACCATGTCAAACAGTTCTGAATTGGTTTCAAATTTTTCAGAGGTGTGCCTTAGGTAATTTGGCTCCCTTTTGTCAATTGGACCATATGGATTTGGCACCAGCAACTAAGTGAACATCTCTGATCTTTGGAAGAGGGCTGGTTTTTAACTTAGAGAAAATTTGGTTGCTCTCGAGTGCTCTTCCCTTGGGGGCTAAATTTGAGAATTTTGTGGGACTCTTTTTGAATACCTTCCTTACCATTTCTTGTAGATATATAAATATACTTCAACTTTGATAAAGGGTTTAAGTCATGAAATGGTCATTTGCATAGCTTTCCCACTAATCCCATGCTTGGAGGTCCAATGGCTCAAGAGGGGGTCCAGGGTGTGAGCATCTTTTTCCAAAGTGAAGATGCATGAAAATTTTGGTTATTTCTTTTGTCATGATCATTCCTTAATTAATCCATGGTTTCTAAAGTTTTGGTGCCCCTTCTCCCCCACTTAAACACATGTGTTAATAGGCCATAAGTGCATGTATGGAGCTAGGGCCTTGGGTAACACCGGGGGTGCTACAGTCTTCAGCATTCGACACTAAGAAAGTCACCACAATGGGAAGTCTAAACAGTCGTTGCGCCCGACAAGCAAGTCCTATCCAAGCAAAAGCCGTCTAAGGGTGCAGCTGGATCAGCACAACAAGTGCATCATGACACCTAAGGGTATGAAGTCGTCCAAGAGACGCACATTTCTATCCAAGTGAAAGCCATCTAAGGGTGTAGCTAGATCAACACAACAAGTGCATCATGACACCTAAGGGTACGGAGTTGTCTGAGAGACGCACATTTCTATCCAAGCAAAAGCCGCCTAAGGGTGCAGCTAGATCAACACAACAAGTGCATCACAACACCTAAGGGTGTGAAGTCGTCCAAGAGACACATGTTTCTATCCAAGCAAAAGCCTCCTAAGGGTTTAGCTGGATCAGCACAAGTGCATCATAACATCTAATCATGTGAAGTCTTCCGAGAAACACGTTTCTATCCAAGCAAGTCATCTAAGTGTGCAGCTGGGTCAGCATAACAAGTGTGTTCTAATAGATAGCATGAACAATAAAAGGAACAATTTATTTCAAATACAAGATGCACAATAAGCACAAAACTACCGTTCAAATACAAGATATTCCGTTCTACGCACTAGTTCCCATAGCCGTCCTTTGGAGAAGGGGGGTGAGGGCAGCGTTTACGCTTGAATTCACCAAAGAACGACCATGTCAACAGACACTTTACATAGGCTCCACCTTCGGGATAAGCCGAGCCTCCCAAAAATTGAACAACATCAGTTTTAGCTCCTCGCCGTCAAAACGAGCCCACAAATCTCCCTCTTCAAAACATTGTCTAATCGTTGGAGCATGGATGATCCGGTGAGTCCCCTCCTCCAACCGCATTCCTTCTCGTGGATGGAACCTCTCCATTCCCATACGGTGATGCCTCCGGGGGACCCTGATGCCCTGCGAAGGCTCGCCCAACACTCCCACACTCCGTTTTGATACACCGATCCTTTTCTTGCCCCACAATTCAGTCGGAGCAACCCTAGGCGAAGACTCCGCCGCAGTGCGGGCAACCCTAGGCGAAGACTCCACATCAGCCAAATTTAACGCCATAAAATAATCTAGGTCATACTCCAAAGACTCGACGTCCATCCTAGCAAATGGGATCATCAACTCTTCACTTTTCGATGACCATGAGTCAACATCAGACTCATCACTACTAAGCACTATAAACTTCGATACATTAACCATTCATCATTTCCATTGCCACCAAAATTTGCTTGTGTAGGCCCAGATGCTGGAACCTGCATAGCAGCCGATTTTAAGTATCATACAAAATAGAACACCATTGTACCACTCCTACTATAGTCTTTACACCTGCACAGAAGTCCCCGCCGCTGTAGGGTCCTCAGTGTCGCCTTTCGTGAGCGAGGACTGCTCTTCAGCTCCCACCTCCACCTCGGTATCCTTTCAGGCCATCGAGCTCTCCAGGCCAGCGAGGTACTCAACTTCTTCATCCCTCATTGCCTGCGAAGACCGCACAACAACGTGTCAGACAAAGCAAACACATAAGACACCCTCACTAAGGGCACAAACATAACAGTGCAAGCGCTCGGTCGGCCCTCTCCCGGAGGACGCCTTGACCGTGAGGACCCCACATCCTATCATAAAGCGTCCCAGCCGCGTGCTTCAACACCTCGTCTTCGACCTAGAATACACCAGCGTCTAAGTCCTCGTTGCTCTGTTCAATGGCTTCGAACTGCCTACAGCCCTCGCGGGCCAAGGCATTCGCAGCCCCCTCATAGGACATGAGCGACGCATAGGACATAAGGCTCATCATGATGGATGGGAGCGATTCCAGCTCCTCCTGCAGCCACTCGAGAAAATGGGTCCTTACCTCCCCTCCCGACTTGTCGAAGGGAGTAGTTTGCGCACCGAGGTCACGGTACGCATCCACAAAAAGTGTGTGCGCTCTATCCACCCAGGCACAGGTGGCAGACTCTGTCTTGTCACGGTAGGCGCACATGCTCTTTACCTCGAGCTCAAGCTCGGCGGCACGCTTGCGAAGAGCTTGGGCCTCCGCACGGGCGCTCTCTGCCTCCGCCTTCACCTCAGTGGCGACTTCTTTCTCGTCGTTGAGCCGACGACCGAGATCTTATTTCTCCTTCTCAAGCACTTCACCCTATCAAGAAGGTTTCGACACTTGTTCTCGACCGCCGACTTATCCCTGATAGCTTCGGTATGTTCCATTCGAAGGCGCTCAATTTTGTCCTCGAGTCGTTTCCTCTCGAAACACAGCGACGAGGTCAGCGCCTCAGATGCAACGTGGTCTGCGAAGACAGCTGCCTGGCGTTACAATTAACCAAGGTCAAAAAACACTCACATAGTGCAGCTATCGCGTGACAGCCGCCGCCTCACCTTCAGCCGCAGACGCCACTGCCACTTCGCCTCCGCCATCAGCAAGAGCGCAAGATTGCACCATGGGTCCAACGATGTCCCAGCCACACCCTTCATCGAAGCCCCTATGTCGGCAGGCTGCTTCGTAGGTGCCACCACCAATTGCCAAGTCTTAGTCCCTACACCAAAAACATGGGTTAGCAAAAATAAAATCACATTACCCAAACCATAATTGACACTCTACATACCAGCAGGCGGCAGCCCCGACTGGGCGTCGAACATGGTAATGCCCCCACCAGGTAGTCGTCGACAGACAACTCCTGGCCTATCCCTCCCGTCTCCGACTCCTCTATTTCAACAATGCGCGGTGGTGAAGACGCCTCCGTGGGTGCCACTGGCGCCACAGGGGGGGCATCGTTGTAGCCGAAGTGGCCCCCTTCGCGCTAGGGAGCGACATCTTGGCATCGTGACGTGGATCCACCAATCGAAGTGGGGCCTTCCGCTTCTTCCGCTGGGCCTCTTGGCGATCCTTATCCATCACTACTAACACAACAACACCAATATTTATTCCGTAAGGAAAGATTTTCAACTCACGAGCCATACGAGACGTAAAATAGTCATTGCCAGGGAATAGGGTCCTTCCTATGAAATCGACCCCCGGTAACCTTCAACATTCGTGAAGATGTTTCTCCGAGCTCGGGCGAAGTCATAACCTCCCTAGGCCCAACACATGTCCTCGTCAATTCCTCAACAAAAACCCTAGAAGCCTTCGGCCCCATCTCTTTCCTCTTGTACCTTTCACATCTATTTTCCTCTTCTGAGCTGCTGCGATCATAGCCTTTCCCTTTGAGGTGCCCTGTTCAAACTAGGTCTTCACCTGTTTCGGTCATCCCCAGCATCAGCAGAGTCCCCCTCCGGGTTAGGACCATACTACAAGCTATTCAATTCAAAGAATTGGTTCAACCTGATGTTGGAATCGCGTATATCCTAGCTCCTTATCATCTCCATCTTTGGCACATATTTACCAACAATCTTAACAGCCTCCGACTCCACCTCCCGAACAAAGGTGGCTGCTTCCCGCACTCGTAGATCGAGGGCGAAGGCAGGACTCCACACCATCTGATCACCCAAAAAAGGCATCGGGCAAAGCTTGACTTCAACTAGACCCCACTCATGAGCCAGCGGCCACACACCGTAGGAAACAAATTCTTTAGCCAAATCACGGCCGCTGCTCAACTGGGCTGCATATCGAAGGACCTCCTCGTCTTTATCTCCTTTCTTCACTTTAAATTGTGGAAAAGCCAAATAATAGTGCGAGCACAGGATGGACGGGGCCAAACCAGGCACCACGTCGACATTCTCTGTCACCACATACAACCAGATATCCGACTAGTTACCCCACTTGTTTTTGGCACACAGAACAATTTCAACTACTTCGATCGATGTCTTCCTAATTCTCGGTGTGAATGTTCATGGCCCAAATTGGGCAATCAATCCACCTATCTTCTTCTTCTGCCAATGCAAACAATAATTCTTCGCGAAGGCCTCAATAGACGGTTCCCCACCATATGATGTCACCGCCGAAACATACTTTGCCAACGCCACCATAGCGTTCGGCGTCAGCTGATGAATCTTAATTTCAAACTTCCGCAACACTTTTGCTATAAATCGATGTGCCGGCAAGTGAAGTCCGGCACTGAAAAAGGCCTCAAACACAACCAACTCACCCTCCGACTCGGGGACATCTTCAGCCCCCGGTGCCCGCCCAACTCTATTCCCAAAATACCCCAAACGCTGCATCTCATGCACGTGACCTGAGTAAATCCTCGAGGTCCCAAACTCCACAGTGTGACCGAGCTAGAGCTCGACAACCGTCGCCGGATCACTAATCGTCTTCTTCGATGATAGCTCATTCGAGGACGCAATCACAGTGGACAAGGACGAAGAAGAAGACGGCAACATCATGTACCATCGGCGGCGGCGAGCTGTTTGCTTGATGCGGGCCAGATCATTGGTGGCGAGAGAGAAAGAAGGCAACACGCAGAAAGCAACAAGGCTAGGGTTTTTTCCACATGGAGATGGGTAAAAATCTCATAGCGGTGAGCGCGTGGCTTTTTATATAGGCCAGGGAAAATGCCACGGGAACCCAACAATTCCACAGTAAAACGTCACCTTTCAACAGTCACATGTCAAAAAACCCCCACGGGACCACTTCAACCGGGCGAGGGCAGCTTCTCGGCCATCTCCCGAAAAAGACTTCGGGAGCAGCTCACTAAGTTGAACTGGCCCCTCGGGGGGAAGTGTTGGGGAAAAGGCGGACTGCCCCCTCGCTCGGTTCATTTATAATAGGAGGGATGAACCATGATGGAGGAAAAGTGAAGACCACTCTTGCCAAGCGAAGGCCCTAAGACAGAGGGAGTGTCCAAAGCAGGCGAAGGCTCTACCGGTTCCCGATGAACCTAGGAATGGTGAAGGCCTCACCAACTTCCAAAGACCCGACGCACAGAACACGGAGGCTATTGTCACTACCCGTGCACTGCAATTGAAGCAAGCCCGTGTGAAACTGCCCTAGGTCGCCTGGTCCCACTTGTAAGCCACAGTGTAGGTAGGATTAATGGAGTACCCATCCGTGTTGTACTTAATTACAATGTAATGACCTATAATAGCCCTTAAGAGGGGAATATTCTAGGAATAACGTAGGTAACCAGGGGCACAACTGTATTTACCAAGGCGAGACCGTCCCCTGGTTGCCTATAAATACCCCCGCACTGGACCCTAATGCAAGGGGCTGAAAAAACACTGTTGCTCTAATCCAACAAGTTGACAAGCATCAAATCATTCCCGTTCTCCCACTGTTTGGATTAGCTCGACCATGTGTCAACGAGTTCCAACAGGCGTCACATTCCACTCTTGTGGTAGCACTGTTTTCTCGGGTGGTCGCTCCATGTTCCAATTAACCAAAATAATCTTATCAAGAACAATAAATAATCCATTGATAGTAAAAAGCATGATCATGATTCATATATAGCATAACACTCAAAACCACATAGAGCAATAGCAAGACTACCCAATAGTTCATTTGTAAGTAAGGTATTGGGTAGACTAAACTAGGGTAACCTATTAGGTCCCATCAATTTAACCTAAGCATGTCATGGTGATTAACAAGAACATTATTAGGTAAAAGGATGTGATCAAGGGCACAACTTGCCTTATACTTGCGATTCTAGGTACTTCTCCAAAGTTGGTGCTTCAGGTTCCTCGTTACCTCGCTTCAGGTTCCACATATTGAGAAATCGAAGTATAAAGGGAAGGGCAAGTGGAGGTTACATGTAAGAGAGGTGGTTCCAAGGGTCATAAATAGAGTTCTACTAAGTGCCCATACAATGGAACAAAAAAGATGTAAAATTACACTGCAAATCATACTACCATTTTTCATAATTACTAAATAATCTGATCTACAATTGTTTTCAGTTGTAGGAATAATCGTGCAAAGAAGAGGCCGATAGGTAGATGCAAAGAAACATGACCAACTACTCCAAAAAGGCATAGGGTGGCAACATATATAGCCAACACGAGTCTAGAACCAGTTACTAGAAGGTACTCCTAACAAAATTTGTTGTTTCTATGTTTCCAATGACAGTCAAACTTTACTCAGTCACAAATACCTTCAATGTTAGGCAATGGGCTATGGTTAACTCTGCTCAAGTTGGACCAAGCAATAGTCAAAACATTGCACAATTGGCTATGTCTAACTCTACTCAAGTTGGACCAAGCAATAGTCAAGACAATACAACCACCCTGAAGAAGCCTATTCATCTTCTAAGGAAGAAGATTACTCCAAAAAGGAAGAAGGCTCAAATTTGGTCAAGTTTGATGTAATATTTTGTTGTTGCTAGGAAACTATGGACCTTAATCATGTAATAGTCTACCGGGGATACTATGGACCTAGTTCATGTGATGTAGTATGCCTTTTAGAAAACTTGCATTATAAGTCATGTAATGTCGTATGCCTGCTAGGAAACTTTGGACCTTGATGGTACTGACCGGATGGGAAACTTTTAACATGCCTATGTTATGGATGCTTGTTGTATGTCTAACTATCTGCTTTGTGAGATGGCCTAATGTATCCTCTGGTCCAAGACAGTTATTAAAAATCCCCTAATATGAATTTTTAACTCTAAGGTACTCTGTAAGGAAAATGGATCTCGGGCCATTTGGCTCAATAGGTTTTGGTGTTTGATGATCAACACAACTTGTGGACTAATGTGTTTGCTAGTGTTTATGTTTGTAGTTCACAGGATGCTAAAGTTACTTGGTCTAAGGCATTGAGGAAAGCAACACCTCAAAAGAAGACATCATGAAGATCAACAAGTATCAAGCAAAGTTTAAGAAACGAAGAATAGTGTTGCCACCAGCAGACTGTCTAGCTGAGAAGCACCGGACTGTCCGGTGCACCAGGGAACAATAGCCCAACGGCTAGTTCCAGGTGGCACTAGTGGAGAGAAGCCACTAGATTGTCTGGTGTGACTTCCAGACTATCCGATGTAAAAGCCTGCAGCGCTAACGGTCACCTGTAGTGTAAGATCCAACGACTAGGCGCACCGGACAGTCTGGTGACCTCAATGGACTATCCGGTGTGCCGCAGAGAGCAGCAGCTTTTCTCCAACAGCTAGTTTTATGTTGGGGTCTATAAATACCACCCCAACCGGCCATTCCAAGGTGTGAGAGCTCAAGAAACATACCAAGGATTATAGTAGACATTTCCATGTGCTCATACACCAAAGTGCTTAATAGAATCACTCGATGATTAGCGTAGGTGCTTTATAAAGAGCTTAGATTAGTTAGACCGCTTTAGCGCTTCTCTCGATAAATCATAGTTAGTTGAGTGAGTTTAGAAAAACCACACAACCCCTTGGCTCTTGCGCGAGCCGTTGTAATTATACTGAGTGGGGTGAGAGTCTTGCGAGACCGTGACAACTGTGTTTGTGTCCGGGCCGCCACCGTGTACCAGAGGGAACGAGGCCCGCGGCGTTTCAGCTGGAAGCTCAATAGTGGAGATGGCAAGGAGCGTCCGAGAGGAGCCAGAAGCGGAGCACCACATGCGCGTGGAGAAGGCTCGTGGCTCTCTATGGAGTTACTCGACCGTGGTGCTTGGCCCTCGCATGGGCTTCCCTTTGCGTAGGGGCACCAACGAGGATTAGTCGGGACCTTGCGTGGTTCCGGATACCTCGGTAAAAAATACCAGCATCATCCACGAGAGTTTGCATCTCTACCTTGCTCTTTACCTTCTGCATTTACATTAAGCATTTAAGTTTCAATCTTGTCTTTATACTTATATTGTTTAGGATTGAAACTTAGCCATTGTGGTAGAGATAGCAAAACTTAGACAAAACCTAGTGTGCACATTCTAGTTTGATTATTTTCTTAGGTTTTGCTCTATGGATTTCTTTGTGGCCTAATTTAGAGAAAGTTTTAGAAATCCTAATTCACCCCCTCTTAGGCGTCACCTGTTTCCTTCAATTGGTATCAGAGCTTGGTTTGGCTCATTTGAAACGCTTTAGCTTCACCACTAAAAGAGTCGACGCTTCTTAGAGAAAGGGGATGGATACCCATAGGCCATCAGACTTCGACGGCACTAACTTCCCATATTATAGTGCTAGAATGGCTTGTTACCTAGAGGTTGTTGATCTAGGTCTTTGGAGAGTCACTCGTGATGGGATGAAACCACCCAAGAATCCTGAGAAACCCACCATGAGTGAGGAAAATGAAATTCATTTAAATGCTAGATCCAAAAATTGCTTGTATGAATCTCTTAGCATGGATATTTTTAATCAAGTTTTTACATTGAAAACTGCTAATGAGATTTGGCTAAAATTGCATGAGCTCCATGACGGCACATCCAACATCTGTGAGCAAAAACATTGCCTAGTCTTAAATGAGTATAATTCTTTTGCTATGAAGGAAAATGAGCTTGTTAGAGATATGTATTCTCATTTGAATCTAATCATCAATGAACTAAATTCTATTGGCATTAATAAGCTAGGTGATGCGGACATTGTGAGGAAGATTATCTCCCTACTACCACAACAAAAATATGGGAGCATCATCACTATTCTTCACAACATGTAAGACTTGAGTATAATGACCCCAACCATTGTGACTGGGAAAATCGCGGCCTTTGAGATGTCGCGAAAAAAGTGTCGGGGAGAGGAGCCAACTTTCTCAAGGCCATATACTTTTGCATGTGATGAAAGGATCGGCAAAAAGAAGGCTCCCACTCCAAGTTCCTCAAGTGAAGAAGAGGAAGAAGAAGAAAATGATGATGATGAAGATAATCAACCATCAACATCATCCTTCGAGGATGAAGAAACAATCCGACGCGTCAGAAAGGTAATGGGGATGATCCGTAAGATTAATCTAATGGGTGTGCCTCTATAGGTTGAGGATCTTCTCTTTAACATTGACAGGAAAAAGCAAAGAAAGAGAGGATGCTTCGCATGCGGGGAGAAGGGCCACTTCAGGGACAGCTGTCCAAATATGGCCAAACCCAAAAAGGGGATGAGCAAAGGCAAGGCGCTTACAAGTGTCAAGACTTGGAATGATTCTTTAAGCGAAGATGAACCTCCAAGGACGCACAGCCACTGATCCTCGTCACGCTCATCATGGTAATCACTGAAGTGCCTTATGGCAAGAGGTAAAATGAGTATCCCATCCTATAATGATGATAGCAGTAGTGATGATGAAGGTGAAGGAAAGCCCTCCGTAGATGAGCTTGCGGAAGCCGTTAAATTTTTTCAAGATGTTTGCACTAAACAAAAGGCTCAACTTAAAACTTCGAAAAATAAGTTGATTAGCTCTCAAAATGATTGTAAAGGTTTGCTAGAAAAATTTGAAACATTTGCAAATTTAAATTGTGAGCTATCAACTAAAATTGAGCAATTAGAGTCTAGTGCTCCATCCACGGCTATCGATGAGGGCCTTATTAAAAAGAATGAAAAACTTAAGGCTAAGTTAGCTAGCTCCCAAGAAGCTATTGAAAATTTGCTAGGTAAAATGGAAATTCTTAGCATACACAATAATGAGCTAACTACTAAGCTAGAAAACATTGGTAGCACCCCAGAAGTATCTTTAGTTAAAATTCCTAAAATTATTAAGAAAGATGTTTCTACTTCTTGCTTTGATTTAATTGATGATTCTAACCCCTGTAACCAAGTTCTTGTTGAGAATATTGTTGTAGAAACATGTTTGGATGAGGTTGCAAAGGAAAATGAGCAATTAAGGCAAGAAGTGGCTCGCCTTGGCAAGGCTTTGTATGACAAGAAAGGCAAAGCCAAACAAATCTAACCTCCACAGGATAACACCACTGTGGAAGTGAACAAGTCTATGGAGAGCGAAACTGTGATTTGTAGGCTATGTCACAAAGAAGGCCACAAGTGTTTCCAATGCAAGGCGATGACTGGGGATAAGCAAAAGCAAAAGTTCAAGCAAAAGCCATCAAGCAAAATCTCCAACACCTACATCAACAAGGTGGATAAAAAGGCTGCTACACCATATTTGATCAAGAAGAAAAAGAATGGAAAGGTGATAGCAATCAAGGCCAACAAGCAAGCCAACAAAGGAAATGGGGGCAAACACATCTGGGTGCCAAAAGAAATTATTTCAACCATGAAAAGCACCAAGAAGATTTGGATCCTAAAAGGGAAGTGACGAGTCCGAAGGACGTCAGGGAATTTGAGACTTGGCAAAATTGGGATGTATATCATGGGATACATCATATTGGATCAAGTTTATTGCCAAGTGGGTTAGTGCATACTTTGGACCCCAATTTCCCCACCCATGACTAAGGTAACTAGATTTATTATATTTTTTGTTTTTAGATATGCGTATCTATTCTCATGTATCTAGTTTTACCTTTCATACCAAGAGTTTCAGTTGTTATTTATTCTTGCTTAAAAATGCATGCATACTAGGTAAATCATATGGTAGGGTTGCTCGCTTTCAATTCATCTTCTTGAGGAAACCTACATGGTTTAAAATGTCTAATTAAACACGACACATAGCTTATTTAACATTCCTAAGAAAATGATACATCAATTGATATTTTCATATGACACATACTTCAAGTGGTATAATACTTCAAATATGCCTCAATTGGTATCATTTAACTTATATGTGCCAAAGATCGGATTATGGATAATTTGTCCCTCTTGATATTAAATCAAAGTGCATGTCTCCTACAAGTATTCAAAACTTACATGAACACTTTCAGGGGGAGGATACTCTATAATCTAAGTCTTTGAGACTAATACCTGCTTCCAAGTTTATTTCATGTAGCAGTCTCAATGAAAGGAAAATGGAGTTTCCAGAGAAAGACAACAAGCTTCCACTGCAAATCCACACGAATTTTTATGTCTCACAAGCCTGCCATTGGTCTTCAAATGGTCCGCCATTGATTTTCAATTGGTACCTTTGAGACTACATTTGGCATCAATTACATGTCTTCTCCAATATTTGGTTAGACTATATTTCATATCTTATACTTCCCATGTTGTTATACATGCATAAGTGGTTAACTCATAATTGTTACCTGTGCATAAGGGAAGTAAGTCTAATCAAATCATGTCTTGCACCTCTATTTCTCACATGATTTTTCCTAAGTAAAAGATCTCTGTCAAGGGGAGTATTTCATCGTCTCTAATGGAGGAGAAAATTCTTTCTAAAAGAGAACACTCATTTAGGGGGGAGTAATAATTTTTACTACTTCAATCGATATCATTGATAAATCCTTTATGAGGGCAAGTCTTATTGTAATACCCAAAAATGTAAAATGAAAATATAGTTGACTCACATATATGTGTTTGCTTCCATTTATTATAACATGTGAACCAATACCTCAAAAGTCATTGATTAACTAATGACACCTAAAATAATTTGTGCATCATGTTGTGGCTATTTGTTTGTGCATTCACTCATGAAGATAATGATAAAAGAATTATACTAAAGTTGAGATGGGCATTTAACCTAAATTTGGAATCCTAAAATTGGAGAAAACAAAGCACTAGATTTAATAAAATAAATATTAAAACAAATGAGTTCACCCATGCCATGTTTAAGTTGAACATGTGATGAGAAAACAAATTTACTATGAAGTTTGAATTTGAATGGGAATTCAAATTCTAAATTTGAAAATATGAATTCAAATAACAAAAAGGGCAAAACAAAATAGAAAATAATAAAAGAAAAAGAAGACTCGCTTTGGGCCCAATCCTTGGTGCTCGACCCACCAGAGTGTACACCGTGCGGCCCCATTACCCGCGTCCACGCCGCCGTGCTCACTGCACATCGGGCCCCAGTCGTCAGCCGCGTTTGACCCACGCGTGCTGCTCGCTCTGGTTGGTGGGTCCCGGTTGTCATGCGAATCTCCCCCACCTCCACGTCGCTGGACTGGTTGCGAATTCGCCGCTCACCGTCGCGGAAACCGGGATCCGCCCCACGAATTCGGCCCAGCCGTTGCCACCTTGACTATCTAGTGCCGATATGATGCTGACAGCCCCCTTCACTTGTTCGTCCCAACCCTGATAGAAGCTAGAACGCCCCCCCCCAATCCAAGGTATTGAGTGCCGCCGTCGCCGCACTTCACCTTCTCGCCGTCAGGGAGCCATGGGACCAGCTGGAGCAAATCGCCTAGGTACCAGTGTTGTGCCTGTACCCTCTGCGGGCAGTAGCGCGACTCGGGTACCCACCAATTGCTCACCGTCGTCATCGCATCGCCGCTGTTCCGCCCTACACCGCGGCCAGAATTATCCCGGCAATGATCATCGGTATGGATCGTTCAATTGAGTTCACATTTATCTCCGCGTTCTTAGGGTCTTGGGAGTGCTCTAGTTGGAACAGTGGATTGCTGGGAGAGAGTACTCCGATAACGGCACCACTGGGGTGCTGTGCCGTCGCGGTCGAGGCAGAGGATAACGCGTACACCGTAGATTTGTAGATGCGCGGTGGAGATTTGATCTGGGGTGCCCCATTTGATGAGTTAGATCAGGGTCGTTGGGTTAACGTCGGGTGGCTAATGGGAGTGTTGACCATGACCATAGGTGATCGGATGGACGGTCATGATTAACGGCGTGATACCTCCTTCGTGTGACCGATCCTGACCGTGAATCCACAATTCGGGGGCAGTCACCGTGTGCGGGTTGTGGGTCAACCTAGATCTAATCGTGACCCCACATCTGTGGCGTAACTGCCCGAATTATTTCAACTTAAGTGCCTAAGCCCCGCCTTAGAGGCTAGACCACACTTAAATGGGAATAACCCATCAATCCCTCGGATCTAGTCCGACACGGCCACTGACAGGATCAAGTACCACAATCTCACTCGATGGTGAGTCACAGAGCAAATACAATAAAGCATAAAACCATGCATGTAACAGTATTAAAATTATTACATCACCATCGGAGTTTTGCAAAAGTAGCCATCATTGTTCGAAGTGCAGCGGAATGAAACTAACGATAAATAAACAGAGAGATGGGGAAGCCTGTCCCATCACTCCTCATGCTCCTCCTCAGCCGAGGCGGGGTCCCACTCGACAGTCCATCCCGGTGGCAAGATGGACGGCCAAGTCACTCCAGCAACCATGTCCTCCAAAGCACCTGTAAAATTATGCCACAAGCAAGGCTGAGTATACTAATACTCAGCTAGACATACCAGGTGTGAGGAGTCTACTCCTCTACCTCTAGACATGCAGCTGTTTGGCTGTGGGGTTTGGTTTGCCAAAAGCACTAGCTGAGTTTCTAAATTCCAGTTTTAACTTTGTCAAATTTAAGTGTGACTCTCTTAAGGCTAAATGTGTACTATCTACTCATACATAGTAGCAAACACTTTAGCAATCAACATCTTGTAGCATCTCATCATATTTCCACTTGTTACTCAATGTAGCAGCATGGATCAAGCAGTCTCATTAGCTGCGAGAAGCAGACGATTCGAATCGAGTTTTTAAACCTTGCAAGGTAAACCTAAACACATGACATGGCGAGGCACTCCGTCCCCACACACATCAACCGTCTCCATCGATTCCCTAGCAACAGAAAGGGGCTCACCGCCTTGGCGTACAATGCCCCACTGACCCCGACTGCCGTCGTGCAGTGACCGCACTTGTACCCACCATAACCGGAATGGGAGACCATGTCTCAGGTCGCGTGAGGAGGGCAATCTGCGGGCAGGTTCACTCAGGTACTAGGCTTACCGATTTACCATATTTCTCGGTATGTGTTTAGTACGTTCAAACGCTTGACACACGGTACCACACCTTAATCCTTATTCAAATTTTCATCCCGTAGACAACCAATCCCCATGGATTGTTGCCCACAAACCAACCTCATTATGATATGAAAGTGAGTACAACAAATTCCTGACCTCACGCGAGTGCTGGAAAAATCACTCGACTTCTACCGAGATCCCTAATTAGTAAAGCAGCTACTCGACCTAGCATACTAGTATCCATCTCAAAAGGATTCCTGAGATCATGCAACTAGGGTTTCAAACAACTCCTATACTTAAGTGCACAATCAATCCTACAATCATTAAGTATAGTAAAATAGCATAAATAACAGGTTATGCATAAAACCGGGCCTTGCCTTTAATTTAACACTTAGATAGTGTTTGCTAGGGGAGGTACTCGCTTGGCGAGCATCCATTGGTTATGTCCATTCTTCAGGTCGTCCAACAATGGCATCTTGTGGTTGGCACCACACCACTTGCATGAGCGTCATCTCTCGGTCCTAAATTAGATGTAAGATGCATAGGTATGAATATAATGAAAGTAACACAAGGTATACAAAGACACAGCGGCGAACTAAACATTAAATGAGAAGACACCGTAAACAACCATACGCTAGCATTAGTTATCTACACGTTATCGACGTCTAATATTAACACCTTTAAACAGACAACAACATTTTATTTATTTACGCAACACAACTATGACATTAGAGGTACGCGCATTTTATTTGTTTGGATACGGCTTTTCATTAGTTCTTCTATTGATCACGCACAAGCATCATCGACAACACAAATTCAATAGAGGACATAAACGTCAATGTCTAAGGAACTCCTATATCGCAACCACTAGATAAAGGAACATATAAAACAATACACACATGTCATCTCTAGCTTAGCCATGCAAGTCTACATTACTTAAGAGCAAACCAAACATTTTTAGCGAGAAGGATGAACTAAACAATTAAAAGCGCACTAGCAGAATTTTTGGACAGCAATACAGCAGTCACTTGTTTCAGTCATAACTCACAAGATATTTAACCAAAAATAGTAAACTAAAACTTTATAGAAATCTTGAGAAGTGCTTTACAACTTTGGTATTGTCATCACAGCATGATTAAACACTTAGCAAGGTCAAAAGGTGTTAACACAACAGCGCTGTCCAGATTTGGACAGATTCAGACTTGTTACTTCAAAAATTCATAACTACAGATTCAGACATCCAAACAAAGTGATCCTAGACTTCCTGGAAAGCTAATTAAATGTTCTACAAATTATTTATAAACATCACAAGGTGATTCAATATTTAACTAAGGATAAACATCACTAAAAGACTTTGCTGTCCAGAACTGGACAGATTCAGTCTTCATATTTGAAACATTCACAACTTAAGCTTCAGACCACCAAAAAGAGTGATCTAAGACTTTTTGGAAAGCTTAGCAAAAGCACTACATAACTTTTATAATTACTAAGAAGTGATTTAATGTTTAACTAAATCAAACAACACAGTTTTCGAAATCTGTTCTGACGGTGGACAGAACACAGCAAGCAGTTTGTAAAATTCATAACTCTTAAACTATCAGGCCTGTGGTTATGAAATTTTAAAACAAGCAAGATCAGAAAAGCATCTACAACTTTCTTATAACGACCATGAACAGATTGCAACATTAAATTGAGCAAACAATACAGTTTCTGAAATTTGTATAGAAAGTGGACAGATTCAGTTACTGAATTTGTAAAAAGCATAACTCCTAAACGGTCAGACCTATGACTGCCAAATTTTAACACAAGTAAGATAATATAGTTATCTACAACTTTCTTGTGACCACCAATAACTTATTTCAACATTAACTTAAGCAACCATTGCAATTTCTGAAATCTATTCAGAAATTCGACAGATTCAGGTGTTGGGCTTGTGAAAAGCACAACTCCTAAACGATCAGGTTTATGGCTGTCAAATTTTAGTACAAGCAAGATAATCATGTTATCTACAACTCTTCTATATGACCTTTCTACAGAAAACATGATTTGGTTTATCAAACAAACAGCACAACGAAAACAATGCGTGCAGCCCAAAACAGCAATCAATAAATTTCAGCTTCTATAATTCAAGAATTGCCGCATTCTAGAGACTTGAATCATTCTAGCACTTTACCATTTCTTAGAGTTAAATTAATTAAATGAGGATTAACAAGTAGACTTACAAATTTTATCCAAATCATTTAGTGCACTAAAATTACCACATTCATTTAACAAACACATTCACCACAATCATCAAATCCGACATATATTTATATCAAAGCGCTTTTCACCCACTAGTCCGCATTTCAACTTAGACACCACATGAGCACCACTAATTTTTACCCGCGACCATAACCATACACATTTAGAGCACAACAAGCAGTTTACCGTGACTACAAGCTTAACTAAAGTCATCTAACGAGTCGGCTAGCTAGAGAAACGACACAACCCGCTAGACAGCATACACGTCGGCTCGACTATTATTATCACAATTCGAGACACAACATATATAACAATCACTTAACACAATCAACTCCTACCTAACATGAGTTGGCTAATGACGTGACTATTTCCCAATTACCATCACACACCACCTTTCGCCATTTTTTGGATAACCGGCACGACACACAGCTATTGTAATACATCTCAAGTTCATTCAACCCATCAGTGGAGCACTAGCATATTTCAGAAAATTTCCAAAGACTACGACGACAAGGCATCGAGCTTATCATGCACATAAAAGCATCACAAGCATATTTACGGAACCTATCGGTTAACCTGATCGACATTCTAGACATGTTCTTCACCCTTCAAAATTTATCGCACAACTAAGATCATCACACTTGCTAATGACACCAACAATACCTACTGATATGTTACTCACATCTCGAGCACAGTTACACGCCGCATACTAGTTTCTAACATAATCCTCATATAACTCGTAATTCAAACTACTCTCCAACAATAAATCACGCACGACAGATTTCGCCTTAACTGGTTAATTTATTTGGAGCACCGCTTAGCGTACCACTAGTACCCCGCATTTTGACTCGACATATAAACATAGAGGAAGCGACGACTACTTTGGCATGTCACCACCTCTCTATTTAAGCAAAGACAATTTCCACCTACAACGACTGATCATCCCTATCGAGCACACCTTATTTTACTATGTCTCGCATACAACCATATTATGGCGTGCACTCGAGACACTACCAATTAACTTAACGTAATTACCACTATAATGCACTCCGGTATACACATGTTTAATAACTCACCTTTCTAAATTAACCTATCTCACCTTCCGACACCAAATAAATGTCACTTAATTTAACCCACACCAACGATGAATACATAAATATAATTATCCTAGACCAACTCATTAGCCGATTGCGAAAACCACCAAGTATTCTTTACGCTTCATTAACTTTGCCACACAAACACATTATTTTACGACGAAGCATTTTAACAATCAATTAATATATCGGCGAACTACCCTCGCGACACGTAAATGAACTATCGCAGTCACGCATATTCAATCACCAATATACACCATATCTATATACATGCCATCAACCGAATCACATCAATAGTAAATTATAAATCCATCAACCTGTCATCTCGGATTCGAGTCGCGCATGCGTCCATGGTTTAGGTGCTTCATCGAACATGCGTTGTGCGAGGCGCAGCGGCAACATCTAGCGGGGATTTACGGTGTCGTGGATGGGGCTGCGTACACCCGATTGGAGCCCGACGACGAGTGCGACGAGGCAAACCTCGCAGCAGTGCTACTTCATCCATGGAAGGCATCGAGTGGGGGAAACAGGGGGAGGTGTAGGGAGGGCGTCACCCATGGTTTCCTGCTGCTGCCGTGGGGAAACAGGAATGGAGGAACAATGGGTGTCGTCCTTGGAAGATGGCTGGAAACTCCGGGCGCCATTTGGGAGCTGAGGGTGGAGCAGAGCTGGGGGCGGCT
The DNA here is from genome assembly GCA_029449295.1 of Zea luxurians. NCBI lineage: Eukaryota > Viridiplantae > Streptophyta > Magnoliopsida > Poales > Poaceae > Zea > Zea luxurians. Next base: position 3,274,884 of record JAOPSE010000028.1, on the reverse strand, counting down.
GCTGGTTTTCCATGGAAGGAATGGGGGCGCCATGGGAAGGAGAGTAGAGGAGTCGAGCTGCTGGGCGCCGGCCATGGAGCAGGGGCTTGCCCAGAGGACGCTCGCCAAGGGAGGAGCAGAGAGCTCGTAGGAAGAAACGGCGACCGGTAGGGGAAAACTCGGCTCACGTCCAACCTACGTGCAGGGGAGAAATTGGAGGGAGAGCTCGTGGCCATGGGGAGAGATGCTGCTCGCCTGTAGCAAGGGAGTTCGTCCGTGCCATGGAGGGCAGAGACATGGCACAGAGCACCAGGGACAGAGGAGCAGGGAGAAGCGACGGCCGATGGGAGGAGCTTCGGCGCACCGGGGAAGAAAGGTGTCGTGCTGCAGCCGTGGGGAGGAAGGGCTCGCAGCCATAGAGCAGGGAAGGGCGCAGGCTTCCTGCTGGCCGTGGAGCAGGGGACGCTGGGCAGAGGAGGGCGGCTGGGAGTGTGGAGGCGGCATGGGAGAAGGAGCTGAGCTCCCTGCTGCAACCGTGAGGAAGAAAGGGACAGGGAAAAAGAAAATGGCGGCTAGGGGGGTAGATGAATAAAATCCAATTTGCAAGGGGAGAGGGGTTCTATTTATAGAAGGAGCCCTAGGGTTAGGGTTTCAAATGGGCCCAATTGGGCTGGTTTGGGCTGGCCCAAACACGCAAACGGGCTGCGCTAAATTATTTTTCCGAATAAAAATGCTCCCGCGGAATTCGTTTCTACAGAGAACAGAGCGAATTAGAGTTTCGGCGAACGGACGATTGAGCGATTAATTCGGCCGAGAGTTTGATTTGAATTTGCTCGGAAATAACTCCCTACGCGTGATTCGAAAATAAATCGTCCTGAGATTTGATCGGTTTTGGATTTTTAGTCGGAGAAGGTGAATCATGACATTTTACAGTCGCAGCCAGAGTGGGTTTTCAATTCGGTTCAGACATAAGCTATTTGGCCGAGTCGGATAAAATTGATTAGAGGACGACATACTGAGTATTCCGGTTGCGAGTACGGATCCGAATAAAATAGTCGGACATAGATCAAGGTTCGAAAAATTAGACTCGGGCTCAGATCAATTAACAGTTGTCGAGAGTTTGATTAAATGAGCTTCAGATGAGATTTATAATTCAAGAATGATTTTTGAGTTCGCATCCGTGCCGAGGATAAAAGTTTTAACAGGCTCCAAAATTGGCCTTCTGTGAGACTGAGTAACTCCGAATTCGGTGAAACGTGAATGAATAATCTGGATAATCAGGGACATACGCGAGCGAGAAATAGAAATTTTTACTGAGCATCCGAGATTAGGATAAATCTCGTGACGTAACACGAAACTGACACCTGGGGTGCCACAACATCGCTAATCGGGCGGTTGAGATCAGCCAGTACCGATTTGGCCAGAGAATTTTGCATATGAGACCCTGGCCTTCCACATAACCAACCCGCAGTCCTCGTGCAGGTGTAGCTGGAGTCTGGTGAATCTTTTGATTTAAACCCTGCGCATTCGATTATTTTGTGCCCAGTCCAGGAAACTTGAAAGCCACGGAAAAGTAATTAGAAAATGATTTCTAATGTAAAAATAATGGTTAGAACTTGTTTAATTCATATTAAGTCCAAATCAATCCATTCCAGTTCCTATAGTTTTGTAATATTATTGTTTATCACATAGTGTCTCTGTTTTGACATGAAAACCATATTAAAATTTATCTCTTAATTAATCTTGTATAGAATACATAAAACCTTCAAAAATTCATAACTTAAAATCCATAACTCCAAAATTAGTGATTCATGTTCCTATGATCTTATTTTAATATGTAGATTATTCATATGTATTTTGTTTACATGTTTGGTGTGATGTTAATTTTGTCTTTATACTGTGCTTGTTTGTATTGTGGCGAGTAGAAGAGTCAGTGGCTGAGAACCCTAGTGTTCAGCAGATAGAAGTTGCTGAGCAGGAGCTCATTGAAGGCAAGTTGTGCCCTTGACCACTTTTTACCCAATAATGTTCTTTATTATCACTTATTCATGCATAGGTTTAATTTTGATGGTACCCAATAGGTCACCCTAGACTGGTTATCCTTTTTACCTTGTTTACCCTGAATCATTTGGGTAGTTTTGCTATTGCTTTATATGGTTTTGGGTTAATATTTCATTATATCCATGTTCCAATTGTTCTGTTATTTTATTTATGTTCATGTCAAGATCATTATCTTTAATTGGAACATGGAGCTTAACTTGAGAAACACGCGCCACCACAAGGGTGGAATGGGACGCCCTTGGCTGACTAATTAGGAAAGCTAGTGGAAGACTACCTTACTGGAAAGGGGCAAGGGAAGTAGGGGAGTAGCCGTGTAGGGAGGTTGTAATGCCCAAAATTGGTATAAGAGAAAGGAATAATAGGAGTGTGTTCCATATTCAAACATTTCATCAATTAAAATAAATATATGTCTATTGCTTCATAATTGACTTGGAGTATGTATTAAAATAGTGAATTCCTAAACTTTATCTTAGATTGGAATTAGAATTTTGTAATGTCAAAAAAATAATATGGGAATATATTTCTTTACACTAGTAAATAAATAACTTTGCCACATTTGGGGTATGATCAAATAAAATAGTTAGTCTAAGTACAAATGTACCACAAGTTTGGATTTAAATTGATGTTCAGAGATTGGAAAGGAAAGAATATTATACAACACTAAAGTAAAGTCTTAAATAAATAGACTCACCTCATTTTTAGGCATGCTCAAATTGCACGGTTAATTTGGGGATAAATTGACACAAGATTGGAAATTGAATTTACACTTAAAGTTGAATTCAAAATTTAAATCCAAATGAATTATGAGTAGAGAAAAACAGAAATTAAAATCAAAAAGAAAAAAAATGGCACCTGGGCCCATTTCCTCTCGGTCCGCTCAACCTCCTTCCATCGCGCAGCCCATGTTTCCACCTCTCTGCGCTCCCTTCTCACTGGTGGTGGGGCCGCCCCGTCAGATGGCCTTCTTCCCCACCATACTGGCTAAATCGAAACCATGGTTGGCTGTGGTGAAATTGTGCGGCCTGCGCAGTCTGGGTCGCCGCTCGGGGATAACGGGTGTTGGCGCCTCCACAAATCGAAGCGCGCCCACGTCTCGGATCGTTGACCGTCGGGCCCACATGGTAGTCCGTCCTGTAGGTCTTCCCCGGGCGGATCGCGGATTCTGTTCGTTGCAGTGACCGCCGCCATGCGCGGCTGGACCTGAGATGTCGCGTGGTGTCCACCGGTGATGGCCAAGAATCCCGATCGGGTCTTCCTCGGGTGGTTGCGACTTCTAGCCACGAATCCCGCCTTGAACCCGTACTCCAATCAACCGCATCGTCGTCTGGTGGCTATGTATATGCCGACCTTTCCTTGGGTGTCGTCTCGTCCAGCCAAGATCTCCCCTTGTCATCTCGAGAAGCCGTGTGGCGGGTGGTTGAGCGCCGCCGCACTTCATCGGCCAGACCACCACCGTGGCAGCGAAGGCTAGGAGCGGTCAGGGAGTGCCGGCAACGTGGAGCTCGTCCTCAAACGGCATTCTGGGCTCCACGGTGGGTCTGAGGGATTCACGGTGTTTCTTGGAAGTCCGTGTGGCCGGGAGCGAAGAGATCAACCACGGTGGCGATCGGAGTCCTTCACCGGACGTCGGTGGCCTGCGCTGTATTGTGGCCTGGGCATCGTCGGTGGCTCTGAAGCCCTCGGCGCTGGACCTGCTAGCGGCACTGCTGACGGGGCGGGACCCCAAAGGCGGGGCGCACTGGGCGTCCGCGCTCGCCGAGAATCGACACCTGTTCCTGCTGCTCACCACCTCGCTCGCCGTGCTAGTCGGCTGCGGCGTTGCCCTGCTCGTCCGCCGCTCCTCCGCGCCTCGGGCGGCCGCGGCACAGGCGCCGCCGCGCCCGCTCGCCGTGAAGCCCAAGGACGAGCCGGACCCCGACAACGGCAGGCAGAGGGTCACTGTCTTCTTCGGCACGCAGACCGGCACCGCTGAGGGCTTTGCCAAGGCGCTCGCCGAAGAGGCCAAGGCGAGGTACGACAAGGCTGTCTTCAAGGTGGTCGATCTGGAAGATTATGCCGCTGAGGACGAGGAATACGAGGAGAAGCTTAAGAAGGAGAGCATCGCATTGTTCTTCCTGGCAACTTATGGCGATGGAGAGCCAACTGACAATGCGGCGAGGTTTTATAAATGGTTCTCAGAGGGTAATGAGAGAGGCGAGTGGTTGAATAATCTTCGGTTTGGGGTGTTTGGCCTTGGAAATAGACAGTACGAGCACTTTAACAAGGTTGGAAAGGTGGTTGATCAACTCCTCGCAGAACAAGGTGCCAAACGTATCGTTCCTGTTGGTCTTGGAGATGATGATCAATGCATTGAGGATGACTTTAACGCATGGTATGAATCCCAGTGATTTTTTTGAATTGAGCGCGAGGACACGTGTCATCTGAAAAGCAAGTTGGTCCCTGGAATCTCAAGTGCCAGGCAAGTTGTGCCCTTGATTCACTTTTGTTACCCAATAATGTTCTTCATAATCATTTACCATGCATAGGTTTAATTTTGATGGGACCCAATAGGTTTCCCTAGACTGTTTATCCTGTTTACCTTGTTTACCCCTGAATCACTTGGGTAGTTTATGCTATTGCTTTACGTGGTTTTTGGGTTAATATTTCATTATATCCATGTTCCAGTTATTCTGTTATTCTATTTATGTTCATGTCAAGATCATTATGTTATTGTTAATTGGAACATGGAGCTTAACTTGAGAACCACGTGCCACCACAAGGGAGGAATGGGACCCCTTGGCTGACTAATTAGGAAAGCTAGTGGAAGACTACCTTACCCGAAAGGGGCAAGGGCAGTAGGGGAGTGGTCAGTGTAGGGAGGTCCCTGGTTGATTTTGCTGCGATGGCGGTCAGCCAGGAACCCTGCATTGGAACTTTCCATAAACTGTAGCGGGTTTTCGGAAGCTAGTGGAACTTTGTAAAGGCCTCGTAGTGGATCCCTAGCCATTCACCTTGGTAGTGTCTAAGGGCCTAGCTAACCCTGGCGACATGGGAAACACGACTTGTGGGTAAAGGGTACAACCTCTGCAGAGTGTAAAACTGGTATACTAGCCGAGCTCACGGTCATGAGCGGCTCAGGACTCTCCGATGATTAAATTATGGAACCTAAACTCAATTTGTCATTTGCATTTGCATGGGATTTATTATTAATTTTGTTCTATTATTTTATTATGGTTTGGTATTGACTTACACTTAGTATTTGCTAATAAAATTTTGACCAACTTATAAAAGCAATGCTTAGCCTCAGCCTCTATTTCATTGATCAGCCTTACACTACATGAACTCCCACCTTTGGTGAGTTCATGCCACATTATTCCCCACGACTTGTTGAGCTATGAACGTATGTGAGCTCACTCTTGCTGTCTCACACCCCCCCCCACAGGAGAAGAACAGGTGGTTTCAAGTGGAGTCAAGTATCGAGGAGTTTTGATCTGATCTAGGTGGCGTTTCTCAGTTGACATTGGCGCCGACGATCCTTAGTTCGTGTTATATTTATCATTTATTTTTGTAAGTCTTCCGCTATGTAATAATTACTCTGATTATTGTGACATTTATCTCTATGCACTCTGTTATTGTATATGTTGTCTTCTTGGCGCATGTATGAGATGCACCTGGCTTTGTTCTTTAAAACCGGGTGTTACAGAAGTGGTATCAGAGGAAATGTTGACTGTAGGACGAAACCTAGATAGAAATGGACAAAACCCTTACCTACTTACCTTATTCTGATTCATACTCGTCTCATCTTGGTCTTGTCTCACCTTCTGCTTTTCTACTCTGATTAATCTTATCCTTTCTACTCTAAGACAAGATGGATTTCACACCTTGGAATCCTACCATTATGATCTTTTTAAGAGATAGGAAACCTAAGACAAAAAAAATGAAAATTATTTTCTCTATTAAAAAAAATGTTGGATGATTGTTCTGATGATAAATGCTTGATTTGCTTCTTTGATTGATTGAAACATTATAGTTGGGCATCTTAGCATGTACCATCATAAGGTATTAGCTTTAGTGGATAACACACTAATCTACCTAGCTAATAAATCCTCCGCAGTAACATTTCTCGTAATTACTCGCCTTGTCTACTATTCTTCCTTTCTTACCCTGTATTTCTAACCCAGATGGGCTACCCCTATAGTGCTAGAAGAGAGCAGCATAGACTTGATCCTTGGTATGTCATGGTTAAGAAAGGTAAAGGTAGTATATACACTGTGCTAAGGGAACCGTAGAACTCACCAGTTCCAAAGGGCAAAGATTTGAAATTGCAGTAACTACGACCATCAGATTGTGGCATTCTTAGTAGATGGGAAGTTGGTTGGTGACAACATCCGTGTGGTTAAGAATTTTCCGGATGTCTTTCCAGAGGAGTTACCAGGAATGCCACCTGATAGAGAAGTTGAGTTTGTTATTGACCTCTTACCTGGAACCGCCCCTATTTCTAAACGGCCATATAGGATGTCCGTAGAGGAGTTGAAGGAGCTTAAGAAGCAGTTAACTGAGTTACAAGAGGCTGGGTACATTCGTCCAAGTTCCTCACCTTGGGGAGCACCGGTCTTGTTTGTACAGAAGAAGGATGGATCGCAACGGATGTGTGTGGATTATAGATCTCTTAATGATGTTACGGTGAAGAACAAGTATCCGTTGCCCCGTATTGAGGATTTATTTGATCAAATGAGAGGTGCAAGAGTATTTTCGAAGATTGATCTCCGATCGGGATACCATCAGATGAGGATTAGACCATCGGATATTCCCAAGACGGCTTTCTCGACTAGATATGGATTATATGAGTTCACAGTTATGTCATTTGGACTAACTAATGCACCAACCTATTTTATGGATCTGAAGAATAAGGTGCATGATCTGGACAAATTCGTCGTGGTTTTCATGGACGATATTTTTATTTATTCTAAGAGTGATAGTGATCACAAGAAATATCTGAGATTGGTGCTACAAAAGCGACGAGATAGTCAACTCTACGCCAAGTACAGTAAATGCGAGTTCTGGATTGACGAGGTGTCATTCCTTGGATATATCATGGAGGAATATCAGTGGATTCTGCTAAAGTCAAGGAGATAGTGGTGTGAGGCATACCCACTATAGTTACTGAGGTCCGAAGTTTCTTGGGACTTGCAGGATATTATCGGAGATTTATTAAAGGATTTTCCAAAGATCGCTAAGCCTACGACCTCGCTTTTGGAGAAGGGCAAAGAATTTAAGTGGGACGAGAAGTGCCAAGACAGCTTTGATCAATTGAAGAGATTGATGTCACCACCAATGTTGGTTATGCCAGATCTACAGAAGGGATTCGACATCTATTGCGATGCATGTGGCCAAGGCTTGGGATGTGTGCTCATGCAAGAAGGACATGTGATTGCCTATGCGTCTCGTCAGTTGCGGAAACAAGAGTTGAACTACCCCACTCATGACTTAAAATTGGCAGCCGTTGTGCATGCGCTTAAGATTTGGAGACATTATATTATAGGAAACAAGTGTCAAGTATGCATGGATCATAAGAATTTGAAGTACATATTCACTCAGAATGATCTCAACCTTAGGCAACGCCGTTGGTTGGAGCTTATTAAGGATTATGATTTGGAAATTCACTATCACCCGGGCAAGGCAAATTTGGTTGCAGATGCCTTGAGTCGAAAGGAGCATGTTCATTCAGCTGTTGATGCCCAGCTACCCGATGAGATTGTTGAGGATTTCAGAAGACTTAACCTGGGGATAGTTGCTCATACTGAAGGAGTTACTATTGATGTGGAAACTACTTTGGAGCAAGAAATCCGTAAAGGACAAATTGGTGATGCTAAGATACAAGAGATTGAGGATCTAATTACTGAAGGTCGAGGTCTGAATTCACAAAAGGTGAGCAAGGCATGGTATGGTTCAAGGATCAGATATGTGTTCCTGAGATTGATAGCCTTCGAGAGACTATTTTAAGGGAGGCCCATGACTCGAATTATTCTATTCATCCTGGGAGTATCAGGATGTATCAGGATTTGAAGCAGAAGTACTGGTGGTATGGATTGAAGAGAGATGTGGTTGCACATGTGGCTATGTGCGATGTGTGTCAAAGAGTTAAGGCTGAACACCAGAGGCCAGCTGGACTACTGCATCCACTGAAGATACCTGAATGGAAGTGGGAAAAGATTGGTAAGGATTTCATTACTGGATTGCCTCGCACCTTGAAAGGATATGATTCGATATGGGTTATTATGGATATACTGACCAAAGCGGCTCATTTCTTTCCGGTCAAGACTACTTATAAGGGATCACAATTGGCTAAGTTATATATGGCTCGGACTATGTCTCTACATGGTGTACTGAAGAAGATCATTTTGGATAGAGGATCACAGTTTACCCCCAGATTTTGGAAAAGTTTTCATGAGAATATGGATACGAAGTTGAATTTTAGTTTGGCCTACCATCGTCAGACTGATGGACAAACCGAAAGGACTAATTAAGTATTAGAGGTCATGTTGAGAGCTTGTGCCCTTCAGCATGGTAGTAGTGGGACAAGAGTCTACCTTATGCTGAGTTCTCATATAATAATAGTTACCAGGCCAGTCTAAAGATGTCACCGTTCAAGACTCTATATGGCAGGAAATGCAGGACTCCTCTATTTTGGACCAGACTAGAGGAAAACAATTCTTTGGACCTGAACTTATTCAAGAGGCAGAACAACAAGTCTGTATAATTCGAGAGAATTTGAGGGTAGCTCAGACCAGACAAAAGAGCTATGCTGACAATAGGAGGAGACCACTGGAATTTGAAGAAGGAGATCATGTGTACCTCAAGATGTCACCACTTCGTGGAATGAGGAGATTTAAAAGTCAAGGGCAGATTGTCCCCTCGCTATTTTGGACCATTCTAAGTTTTTAGGCAAGTTGGAGAGATGGCCTACCAACTCGAGTTACCTAATAATCTATCTGATGTGCATAATGTACTCCATGTGTCCCAACTTAGTAAGTGTCTCTGTGTCCCTGAGGAACAGTTACCAATGGAAGAGCTCAGTGTTCAGAGTGATTTGACTTACACGGATTATCCGATCAAGATTCTTGATGCATTGACTCGAGTCACAAGAAATAAGATGATAAAGATGTGCAAAGTGTAATGTAACCATCATGGAGAAGATAAAGCAACTTGGGAAAGAGAAGAAGAGCTTCGCATAGATTTTCCCCATCTTTTCCCTTTCCTCCTAAATCTCGAGGACGAGATTATTTTTAAGGGGGGTAGGATTTGTAATGCCCAAAATTGGTATAAGAGAAAGGAATAATAGGAGTGTGTTCCATATTTCAAACATTTCATCAATTAAAATAAATATATGTCTATTGCTTCATAATTGACTTGGAGTATGTATTAAAATAGTGAATTCCTAAACTTTATCTTAGATTGGAATTAGAATTTTGTAATGTCAAAAAAATAATATGGGAATATATTTCTTTACACTAGTAAATAAATAACTTTGCCACATTTGGGGTATGATCAAATAAAATAGTTAGTCTAAGTACAAATGTACCACAAGTTTGGATTTAAATTGATGTTCAGAGATTGGAAAGGAAAGAATATTATACAACACTAAAGTAAAGTCTTAAATAAATAGACTCACCTCATTTTTAGGCATGCTCAAATTGCACGGTTAATTTGGGGATAAATTGACACAAGATTGGAAATTGAATTTACACTTAAAGTTGAATTCAAAATTTAAATCCAAATGAATTATGAGTAGAGAAAAACAGAAATTAAAATCAAAAAGAAAAAAAAATGGCACCTGGGCCCATTTCCTCTCGGTCCGCTCAACCTCCTTCCATCGCGCAGCCCATGTTTCCACCTCTCTACGCTCCCTTCTCACTGGTGGTGGGGCCGCCCCGTCAGATGGCCTTCTTCCCCACCATACTGGCTAAATCGAAACCATGGTTGGCTGTGGTGAAATTGTGCGGCCTGCGCAGTCTGGGTCGCCGCTCGGGGATAACGGGTGTTGGCGCCTCCACAAATCGAAGCGCGCCCACGTCTCGGATCGTTGACCGTCGGGCCCACATGGTAGTCCGTCCTGTAGGTCTTCCCCGGGCGGATCGCGGATTCTGTTCGTTGCAGTGACCGCCGCCATGCGCGGCTGGACCTGAGATGTCGCGTGGTGTCCACCGGTGATGGCCAAGAATCCCGATCGGGTCTTCCTCGGGTGGTTGCGACTTCTAGCCGCGAATCCCGCCTTGAACCCGTACTCCAATCAACCGCATCGTCGTCTGGTGGCTATGTATATGCCGACCTTTCCTTGGGTGTCGTCTCGTCCAGCCAAGATCTCCCCTTGTCATCTCGAGAAGCCGTGTGGCGGGTGGTTGAGCACCGCCGCACTTCATCGGCCAGACCACCACCGTGGCAGCGAAGGCTAGGAGCGGTCAGGGAGTGCCGGCAACGTGGAGCTCGTCCTCAAACGGCATTCTGGGCTCCACGGTGGGTCTGAGGGATTCACGGTGTTTCTTGGAAGTCCGTGTGGCCAGGAGCGAAGAGATCAACCACGGTGGCGATCGGAGTCCTTCACCGGACGTCGGTGGCCTGCGCTGTATTGTGGCCTGGGCATCGTCGGCGGCTCTGAAGCCCTCGGCGCTGGACCTGCTAGCGGCACTGCTGACGGGGCGGGACCCCGAAGGCGGGGCGCACTGGGCGTCCGCGCTCGCCGAGAATCGACACCTCTTCCTGCTGCTCACCACCTCGCTCGCCGTGCTAGTCGGCTGCGGCGTTGCCCTGCTCGTCCGCCGCTCCTCCGCGCCTCGGGCGGCCGCGGCCGCGGCACAGGCGCCGCCGCGCCCGCTCGCCGTGAAGCCCAAGGACGAGCCGGACCCCGACGACGGCAGGCAGAGGGTCACTGTCTTCTTCGGCACGCAGACCGGCACCGCTGAGGGCTTTGCCAAGGCGCTCGCCGAAGAGGCCAAGGCGAGGTACGACAAGGCTGTCTTCAAGGTGGTCGATCTGGAAGATTATGCCGCTGAGGACGAGGAATACGAGGAGAAGCTTAAGAAGGAGAGCATCGCATTGTTCTTCCTGGCAACTTATGGCGATGGAGAGCCAACTGACAATGCGGCGAGGTTTTATAAATGGTTCTCAGAGGGTAATGAGAGAGGCGAGTGGTTGAATAATCTTCGGTTTGGGGTGTTTGGCCTTGGAAATAGACAGTACGAGCACTTTAACAAGGTTGGAAAGGTGGTTGATCAACTCCTCGCAGAACAAGGTGCCAAACGTATCGTTCCTGTTGGTCTTGGAGATGATGATCAATGCATTGAGGATGACTTTAACGCATGGTATGAATCCCAGTGATTTTTTTTGAATTGAGCGCGAGGACACGTGTCATCTGAAAAGCAAGTTGGTCCCTGGAATCTCAAGTGCCAGGCAAGTTGTGCCCTTGATTCACTTTTGTTACCCAATAATGTTCTTCATAATCATTTACCATGCATAGGTTTAATTTTGATGGGACCCAATAGGTTTCCCTAGACTGTTTATCCTGTTTACCTTGTTTACCCCTGAATCACTTGGGTAGTTTATGCTATTGCTTTACGTGGTTTTTGGGTTAATATTTCATTATATCCATGTTCCAGTTATTCTGTTATTCTATTTATGTTCATGTCAAGATCATTATGTTATTGTTAATTGGAACATGGAGCTTAACTTGAGAACCACGTGCCACCACAAGGGAGGAATGGGACCCCTTGGCTGACTAATTAGGAAAGCTAGTGGAAGACTACCTTACCCGAAAGGGGCAAGGGCAGTAGGGGAGTGGTCAGTGTAGGGAGGTCCCTGGTTGATTTTGCTGCGATGGCGGTCAGCCAGGAACCCTGCATTGGAACTTTCCATAAACTGTAGCGGGTTTTCGGAAGCTAGTGGAACTTTGTAAAGGCCTCGTAGTGGATCCCTAGCCATTCACCTTGGTAGTGTCTAAGGGCCTAGCTAACCCTGGCGACATGGGAAACACGACTTGTGGGTAAAGGGTACAACCTCTGTAGAGTGTAAAACTGGTATACTAGCCGAGCTCACGGTCATGAGCGGCTCAGGACTCTCCGATGATTAAATTATGGAACCTAAACTCAATTTGTCATTTGCATTTGCATGGGATTTATTATTAATTTTGTTCTATTATTTTATTATGGTTTGGTATTTACTTACACTTAGTATTTGCTAATAAAATTTTGACCAACTTATAAAAGCAATGCTTAGCCTCAGCCTCTATTTCATTGATCAGCCTTACACTACATGAACTCCCACCTTTGGTGAGTTCATGCCACATTATTCCCCACGACTTGTTGAGCTATGAACGTATGTGAGCTCACTCTTGCTGTCTCACACCCCCCCCCCACAGGAGAAGAACAGGTGGTTTCAAGTGGAGTCAAGTATCGAGGAGTTTTGATCTGATCTAGGTAGCGTTTCTCAGTTGACATTGGCGCCGACGATCCTTAGTTCGTGTTATATTTATCATTTATTTTTGTAAGTCTTCCGCTATGTAATAATTACTCAGATTATTGTGACATTTATCTCTATGCACTCTGTTATTGTATATGTTGTCTTCTTGGCGCATGTATGAGATGCACCTGGCTTTGTTCTTTAAAACCGGGTGTTACAGAGGTTCTCGGGTTGATTTTGCTACGATGGCGGTCAGACAAGTGATTCCTGCATTGCTCTTCCTAGAAATTGTAGCGGGTTTTCGGAAGCTAGTGGAACTTTGTAAAGGCCTCGTAGTGTTACCCTGCATCGCTTCCTTAGTAGAGGTGTATGGAGCCCGTACAACCCCGTGGTAGATGGGTAACATGACTTGTGGGTACAGGGTACAACCTCTGCAGAGTGTAAAACTGGTATACTAGCCAAGCTCACGGTCATGAACAGCTCAGGACTCTCGCATGATTAAATTATGGAACTAAATTCAATTTGTCATTTGCATTGCATGGGATTATTTATTAATTTTGTTCTATTCTTATTATGGTTTGGTATCTACTTACACTTAGTAACAGCTAATAAAATTTGACTAACTTATTAAAAGCAATGTTCAGCTTTAACCCCTATTGTTGATCAGCCTTACACATCACATGAACTCCCACCTTTGGTGAGTTCATGCACATTATTCCCCACCACTTGTTGAGCGATGAACATATGGGAGCTCACCCTTGCTGCCTGAGAACCCCCCTTCCCCATAGGAGAAGAACAGGTGGCCCAGGAGGAGCCGCACAATGAGGAGTTCGACTTGATCTAGGTGGCGTCTCCCAGTCGACTTTATGGCACCAAGGATGGACTTTAGTTCATTTTATATTAATCTTTTATTTTGTAAGAATTCCGCTATGTAATAAGTACTCTGATGATATTGTGGCATTTATCTCTATACACTCTGTTATTATATGTGTTGTCTTCTTTGGCGCATATATGAGATGCACCCAGCTTTATCCCTTAAATCCGGGTGTGACAGAAGTGGTATCGGAGGAAATATTGACTGTAGGACGAAACCTAGATAGAAGTGGACAAAACCCTTACCTACTTACCTTATTCTAATTCTTTCTACACTTATCTTGATCCTATCTCACCTTTTGTTGTTCTACTCTGATTACTCTTATCTTTTCTACTCTAAGACAAGATGGATTTCACACCTTGGAATCCTATATTTATGACCTTTTTAAGAGATATTGATTGATTGAAACATTATAGTTGGGCATCTTAGCATGTACCACCATAAGATAATGTATTAGCTTTATTAGGTAAATCACTAATCTACTTAGCTAATAAATCCCCCAAAGTAACCTGATTCGTAATTACTTGCCTTGTCTACAAATCTTTCTTACCATATGTTTCTAACTCAGATGGTCAATACCAGGAAGGGTGGTGGAATTTATCTACCCCCCAATCGACACAATCGGAGGGTACTTAGATAGCAACAACAACAAGCAGAGATGGATCCTCCAAATCCTCCACCAGCCGGAGCTGATCTAGCAGTTGCAGCCCAGATGTGGATAATGCAATAGATGGCTAATACTATGGCGAATATGCACGCGCAGATGCGGCAGGAACACCAAGATATGCGCCAAGAAAGGGAGGAGATGCGCCAGGAGCGAAGGGTGCAACAGCAGCAAGCACCACTGCCTCCACCACCACCACCAGTTCCACCCCGGGACAAGCACCGGGAGTTCTTGAGCCACAAGCCACTGACGTTTGCCAGCTCTTTGGATCCTCTACACGCTGATGATTGGCTGAAGTCTGTGGAGAAGATGTTGATTATTGCCCAATGCTCTGATCAAGAGAAGGTTCTCTATGCTTCTGGTCGTCTGACTGGTCCTACTGCTGATTGGTGGAATTCCTATACCGCTGCCCACGATGCTGCTGATACTATCACATGGGCGGAGTTTGCTACTCAGTTCAGAAACTACCATATTCCTGCTGGACTGATGAAGATCAAGAAGAAGGAATTTCTGTTGCTGAAGCAAGGGAGCATGTCAGTCAGTGAGTACCGCGACAGATTCATTCAGCTCTCCAGATATGCACCAGATGAAGTGGCTGAGGATGAGAGGAAGCAAGAACACTTCATCGAAGGACTCAATAGAACTCTGCAGTATGCTTTAGTGGCTCACACATTTCCATCGTTCCAGAGGCTGCTTGACAAGGCCCTAGCTATTGAACACAAGTGTGTTCACCTAGGAGATTTGAAGAGGAAGGCCATATCCCAGGGTCAGGGAAGCAGCAACGTTCGTCCTTGCTATGTTCCACCCTAGGGTACACTGGTTCGCACTGGAGGAGGCCAACGCCTAGCCTAGTACACACCTCAGGGGACTCCACCGACTCGTCAGGCTGCCCCCACTGGCACCCCGGCGAAGTTCTCAGGACAGAGTGCTAGTACCACATGCTACAAGTGTGGTAAGATGGGGAATTATACTAATGTTTGTCCGCAGAGGATTGCAACTACACCCGTGTAGAACAAGCACCAGACTCTAGGATCTGGCAAGGGATTCTCTATTGCCAGGGTTAATCAAGTTAGCGCTGATGCTACTTCTGAAGGAGCTAACATCGCAGTTAGCATGTTTTATATTAATGCAATTCCTGCAACAATATTATTTGATTCTGGTGCTACACATTCATTTATGTCTGCTCGATATGCCAACACAAATGAGTTACCACTATGAAATATGAAAACACCAATGATAGTAATTACACCTAAAGGGCCTGTTGAGGCAAACTATATGACACATAGATTGACATTGACAATTATGGGAAGAGAATTCTAGGCTACCCCTATAATATTAGAGTAATGCAGTATAGATCTGATCCTTAGTATGTTAGGGTTAAGAAAGGCAAAGGCTGTTATACAATGTGGTAGGGGTACTGTGGAACTCACTAGCCCTAAAGGAGAAAGATTTGAAGTTGAAATTGCAGTAACTACCTCTACTAGACATGCGGTATTCTTAGTAGATGGGAAGTTTGTTGGTGACAACATCCATGTGGTTAGGGATTTTCCAGATGTCTTTCTAGAGGAGTTACTAGGGATGCCACCAGATAGGGAAGTTGAGTTTATCATTGATCTCTTACCTGGGACTTCTCCTATTTCTAAACAGCCATACAGGATGTCCGTAGAAGAACTAAAGGAACTTAAGAAGCAGTTAACGGAGTTATAGGAGGCTGGGTACATTCGTCCGAGTTCCTCACCTTGGGGAGCGTCGGTTCTGTTTGTACAGAAGAAAGAAGGATCACAAAGGATGTGTGTGGATTATAGATCCCTTAATGATGTTACTGTGAAGAACAAGTATCTGTTACCCCACATTGAGGATTTATTTGATCAGATGAGAGATGCAAGGGTATTCTCGAAAATTGATCTCTAATCGGGTTACCATCAAATGAAGATTAGGCTATCTGATATTCCCAAGACGGCTTTCTCAACCCCATATGGTTTATATGAATTCACAGTTATGTCATTTGGACTAACTAATGCACCAGCCTATTTTATGAATCTAATGAATAAGGTGTTCATGGAGTATTTGGATAGATTCGTCGTGGTATTCATTGACGATATTCTTATTTATTCCAAGAGTGATAGTGATCATGAGGAACATCTAAGATTGGTGCTACAAAACCTATGGGATAATCAACTCTATGCCAAGTATAGCAAATGCGAGTTCTGGATTGATGAAGTTTCATTCCTTGGACATATCATTTCTAATGGTGGGATATCAGTGGATCCTGCTAAAGTCAAGGAGATAGTGGAGTGGAGCATACCCACTACAGTTACTGAGGTCCAGAGTTTCTTGGGACTTGCAGACTACTATCGGTGATTTATTGAAGGGTTTTCTAAGATTGCTAAGCCTATGGCCTCACTTCTAGAGAAGGGGAGAGAGTTTAAGTGGGACGAGAAGTGCCAAGATAGCTTTGATCAATTAAAGATGAGATTGATGTCACCCCTAGTGTTGGTTATGCCAGATCTACAGAAGGGATTTGACATTTATTGTGATGCATGCGACCAAGGCTTGGGATGTGTGCTTATGCAAGAAGGACACATGATTGCCAACGCGTCTCGTCAGTTGCGGAAACATGAGTTGAACTATCCCACTCATGACTTAGAACTGGAAGTCGTAGTGCATGCACTCAAGATATGGAGACATTATATTATGGGAACCAAGTGTCAAGTATACACCGATCACAAGAGTTTAAAGTACATATTCACTCAGAAGGATCTCAACCTTAGGCAACGCCGATGGTTGGAACTCATTAAGGAATATGAATTGGAGATTCATTATCACCCGGGCAAGGCGAATCTAGTTGCGGATGCCTTGAGTCGGAAGGAACATGTCCACTCAGCTATTGTTGCCCAGCTACCCAATGGGATCATTGAGGATTTTAGGAGACTCAACCTGGGGATAGTTGCTCACACTGAGGGAGTCACTATTGTTGTTGAACCTACCTTGGAGCAAGAAATCCGTAAGGGTTAGATTGGTGATGCAAAAATTCAAGAGATCAAGGATCTTATTACTGAAGGTAGAGGTCCAGAATTCACGGAGGATGAGCAAGGCACAGTATGGTTCAAGGACCGGATATGTGTTCCTGAGATTGATAGCCTTCGTGAGATTATATTGAAGGAGGCCCATGACTCTGACTATTCTATTCGTGCTGGTAGCACTAAGATGTATCAGGATTTGAAGCAGAAATACTGGTGGTATGGGCTGAAGAGAGACGTGGCTACACATGTAGCTATGTGTAATGTGTGTCAAAGAGTCAAGGTCGAACACCAAAGACCAGATGGACTATTGCACCCGTTAAAGATACCCGAATGGAAGTGGGAAGAGATTGGCATGGATTTCATTACTGGATTGCCTCGCACCTCGAAAGGATATGATTCTATATGGGTGATTGTGGATAGACTGACCAAAGTGGCTCATTTCATTCCAGTCAAGACTACTTATAAAGGCTCTCAGCTGGCAGAGTTATATATGGCTCGGATTGTGTGTTTACACGGAGTACCAAAGAAGATCGTGTCTGATAGAGGATCACAATTTACCTCTAGATTTTGGAAAAGCTTTCATGAGAATATGGATACGAAGTTGAATTTTAGTTCGGCCTATCACCCTCAGACTGATGGACAGACCAAAAGGACTAATCAAGTTTTGGAAGATATGTTGAGTGTTGGGGCGAAGGCGAAGACACTACCCCTCGCTCGATGCCTTCGCCAATCTCGCTGCATCAACGGAGGCAAAACGACCGGCAGCTCCCACCCTTCGTCCAACACATTCCAAGACGAAGGCCCACGATGAGGTCGCCCCGCCCCACGTCCTCATCGAACATGAAGGCCCACGTGGAATTCAGCCCATTGTAACAGGCCCCGCGCGGCCGGTTGTATTACGGGCCCGATTTGCAAATGTTTTTATGTAATGACAGTCTGTAACCATGCTTTATGGGAATATTCCGGGGATGACCTAGGCGCTTGAGGGCACATGCGTCCTTAATCCGAGACGCTGGGCGCTCGGGCACCTATAAATACCCCCGCACAGTGCCCTTGAGGGGCTAGATTAACAGAGCAATTGCTGCCTCCAGTTAAACCGTGTTCCCATGTCGCTCATCCCTGTGTTGGAAACAACCTGCCCGGGAACGCAAGTTCCAACATTGGCGCCCACCGTTCGTGCTACGAGAAAATCACCCGTGATGGCACCCAAAAGAGATAACTCGAAGGCAGCCCCATCCGTCGATGAAGCAGCAAAGGCAGCCCTGCTAGCTGAGAAAAAGGGCAAGGCCCTCACCGACAACACCCACCAAGGAGCTGGTGAAGATGAAGCACACAGTAAGAGACAGCGCAACGACCAACACACTCCAGAAGGCACCCTTCGCAGCTGCAGCTCCGAAGGGCAACCACAAGCGCCACCCCCAGGCTTCGCACCACCAGAGGGCGAGGACGCAGCAGAGGACGGCGAGGTCCTCGGTGTCTCCGTAGAAGAGCAGCTACAGCTATGGGCCCTGCGCCTCAGAAACCACAACCTTCAGAAGCAGAAGGAAATCCTCGAGGCCAAGCGCCAACGCGGCACTGTGCAGGCCAAGCTGCGCCAAACGATACGAGATGAAGAGCAGAGGGCTCAGGAGCTTGAGCAAGAGATTGCGCTCTTGCAGCGAGAAGGCCAACATGATCTGCAGCAGCACGACCCACCCCTTTAGCAGCGTGCGCCGGTCGAAGACCTATTCGTCCCTCACCGCGGGCCCTTCATCCCGCACGCTGTAGCTTTCCAAGGCATCAATTACCTTGACGAGCGAAGCCCCCTAGAGCCGCAACTGCAAGTGTCAACATGGCCCACCAATTTCAGGGCAGGGACCTACCCCAAGTACAACGGCAGCACTGACCCAGCACAGTATATCATGAGCTATCAAGTCGTCGTTGCATCAGCCGGAGGGGACGACGCCACGGTGGCTAAGTCATTCATCATTGCCCTTGAAGGCCCGGCTCTCACTTGGTACACCAGATTGCCCCTGTTGTCCATCGACTCCTGGAGAAGCCTCTGGGACAAATTTCTGCTCAACTTCCAAGGGTACCTCCCAGACACCGACTCCTTGGCCGAACTGTCACTCTTCAAGCAGCTGGAAAGACAGACTCTGCGGGAGTACTATCGCAAGTTTCTGACCCTCAAGTCACAACTGCCTTCGGTCGATAACCAAATAGCCATTCACTATGCCATCAGTGGCCTTCGGGCTAGCGTCCTTTACAGCCACTGCATCAGAGATCCACCCAAGAACCTCCAAGAGTTGTATCAGCTGTTCGAGAAGTACGCCAGATCCGAAGAGCTCCACCAGCGCAAGGTCGAGTCCCAGAGGAAACCCAAAGACCCTCCGCAGTCCAGCCGCACATGGACGAGACCTTCGCAGACAGAATCTAGTCGGGATGGCCGCAGCCAGCAGCAGGTACACAACATCGCCAACCAGCACCCCGCTGGTGAGGCCCCTCGCCGCCAAGATTATCCCCCCAGGGCCGCGGCGGAGGAACCCGTGGTCGAGGCCGAGGACAGGCGCAGCAGCCGCGCAGATTTTACTGCTTGTTCCATGGTGAAGACTGCGCGCACCCAACAAGGGACTGCCCGGAGACGAAGGCCACCAGAGACAGGATGCCTCGGGCGCAACCAGCCGACAACCCAAGAGTTGTCGTGCACACATATCAACAACTCCCACCACCATACAACCACGGCCCCGCTCAGCATCCACCTAACCACACATAACAACATCTTCAGGAGGTACAAATCGTGCCTCCCCCACCCCCACCCCCACCTCCACACCTGCAACAGCCAAACATCCATCACCCCCACGCACCAAAACAAGAAGACTTCGCTGATCAGCCGTATCGTGGAGTCATTCACATGATAACTGGGGGATCCAGCGCCGACTTCGACACAAAGCGGCAGAAGAGGGACCACTACCGCAGCATCAACCACGTCACCGTCACCGGCCCAGTCGTGCAGACGAAGTGGTCCCATGTGTCGTTGACCTTCGACGCCAGAGACGTCGACCTGCGCAGCGCACCCCACATCGACGCTATGGTAATCAACTGCAGCGTGGCAGGCTGGGACCTGCACAAAGTCTTAGTGGACAATGGCAGCCAGGCGGATATCATTTTCCTCCATGCCTTCGACCGCATGGGCATCAGCCACAGCTTGCTCAAGCCTTCGGACAACCCGCTGTATGGCTTCGGCGGCAAGGGCACCTTTCCTGTCGGCAAAAGAGAACTACCGCTCTCCTTCGATGTAGCACCCAATGCCCGAAGTGAGCAAGTTACTTTCGACATTGTCGACATGGTGTACCCGTACAACGCCATCATGGGTCGGGGCTCCATCAACAAGTTTGAAGCAGCCATTCACGGACTTTATCTGTGCATGAAGATCCCAGGTCCACAAGGCGCAATCACAGTCTACGGCAACCAGCAGGCCGCGTGCAACATAGAAAGAGACTTCGTTCCAGGGCAAAGGAACGTCCACTGCCTCACGGCGCAGCGCGAGGCCCCCGAGTCAACTAGCCTGATCCCCAAAGAACATGAAAAGGCACAGCTGCAGAGCAACGATGGGACCAAGGCTGTCCCCCTTGACTAGTCAACGCCCAAGCAAACGGTCATCATAAGCGAAGACCTTACCTCGCATGACGAGGAGAGACTCCTCTACTGTTTGTCCAAAAATAAGGACGTCTTCGCCTGGTCCGCCCTCGACCTGGTCGGAGTCAGTCGCTCTATCATCGAGCACAGCTTGGGAATTGACCCTTCGGTGAGGCCGAAGAAGCAACGGCTGCGCAAGATGTCTGATGAGAAGACAGAAGCCACCAAGGCCGAGGTACTCCGCCTGCTTGAGGCCAAGTTCATCGAGCCAGTCGCCTACCCTACGTGGCTCGCCAACGTAGTCATGGTCCAAAAGAAGAGCGGCAAATGGCGGATGTGCATCGATTTCACCAGCCTCAACAAAGCCTGCCCCAAGGATAATTTCCCACTGCCTCGGATCGACAAGATCATCGATAGTGCGGCCGACTGCGAAGTCATGTCACTCCTCGACTGCTTCTCCGGCTACCACCAAATTTATATGAAGGAGGAAGATAAGGCCAGCACCAGCTTCATAACACCCTTCGGCACATACTGCTTCATCAGAATGCCGGAGGGACTCAAGAACGCTGGGTCCACATTCTCTTGCCTCACCAAAACGGTGCTCGAGAGCCAAGTCGGTAGAAATATATTCACGTATGTGGACAACATCATCGTTGCCAGCAAAATCAAAGAAGACCATCTGGCTAACCTCGCAGAAACATTCGCGAACATGCGAGACGCACGACTCCGCTTAAACCTCGAAAAGTGCATCTTCGGCGTTCGCCAGGGGAAGATACTGGGATACCTGGTGTCGCACCGCGGAATCGAAGCCAACCCGACAAAAATATAGGCCATCATCAACATGATGCCCCCGCAGTCAGCCAGAGATGTCCAACAACTGACCAGCAGATTGGCCGCCCTCAACAGATTCATCTCCAAATCCGCAGAGCGAAGCCTACCTTTCCTTAAAATGCTACGCGACGCAAAAAACTTCGCATGGGGACCAGAGCAAGCGGCAGCCTTCGCTTCACTAAAGCAGCATCTGTTAGAGCTGGCGATTCTTTCAAGCCCCAACCCCTCGCTGCCCCTGTTGCTCTACGACACGGCTTCGCCACACGCGGTCAGTGCAGCGCTGGTTCAGGAGCAGGACAGGGAGGGCACAACCAGGCAATGTCCAATTTATTGCGTCTCCGAAGTACTCACAGCATCCAAATGCAATATGACAGAACTGGAAAAAATCGCCTATGCAGTAGTCATGGCTTCGCGCAAATTGCGCCATTATTTTGAAGCGTTCAAGGTGCGGGTCACCTCGGACAGGGGACTCGTCGAATTATTTAGAAACCCGGAGGCATCAGTCCGGATCGCCAAATGGGCAGCCGAGCTTTCCGGCTACCATATCACCTTCGAGCCCCGGACAGCCATCAAGTCACAAGTCCTGGCAGACTTCATCGTCAACTAGACTGGGCCAATAACGCAGCCGGACACGTCTGCAGAGTCGGTGTGGACCATCCATTGCGATGGCGCATGGTGCCATGCAGGGGCAGGCGTTGCTGCAGTTGTCACCTCACCCGCAGGGGTCAAGCACAGATATGTTGCACGCCTCAGCTTTGCTTTGGAGTCTGACAAGTGCACCAACAATATAGCAGAGTATGAAGCTGTCATCCTCGGCCTTTGCAAGCTAAGGGCACTTGGCGTTACCACCTGCATAATCAGAATAGACTCCAAGGTAGTTGCCGGCCAAATTGAGAAAGATTACACAGCGAAGGACCCCGCACTTATGCAGTACCTCGCAGCTATCCGCAGTCTCGAGAGACAATTCAAAGGCTTCACCTTGCAGCATGTGGACCACGCCAAGAATGAGGAGGCCGACGCGTTGGCCAAAGCAGCCGCCAGGGGCAAGGCCCTACCCTCGGACGTATTCTACCATGTCATCGGCACACCAGCCGTCCGCAACCCAGAGGGCCTACAAATAACCAACGACACCGAGGGCCACCGCATAGTCAACCTCATTATGATCGAAGACTGGCGGGCACCAATAACCCTGTTCCTACAAGGATACTACCATCCAGCCGATGTCAACGAGGCCAAGCACCTCAAACAACGAAGCCGGGACTTCTCTCTCATCGAAGGCCAGCTTTACAAGAAGGGGGTCAGCCAACCCATGCTCAAATGCGTCACCGAGGCCGAAGGCGTCCAAATCCTGCGCGAAGTCCACAGCGTGACTTGCGGCTCTCACACAGGGCCTAGGGCCCTAGCCGCCAAGGTGATCCATCAAGGTTTCTACTGGCCCGCCATGATCTGCGCCGCAAATCAGGTCACAAGGTCATGCGAAGCCTGCCAGAAGTTTTCTCCATGATCGGGAAGCCCATCGCAATTCACAAAGCTAATCGCGCACACGTGGCCCCTTCAGCGCTGGGGCCTAGACATTGTTGGGCCACTACCCACAGCCCAAGGGAACCTCAAGTTCACCTTCGTCGCCGTCGAGTATTTCACCAAGTGGATCGAGGCGAGGGCGGTATCCACAATAACATCGAAGACTGCCCAGAAATTCTTCTGGCAATACATTGTTTGCCGATTCAGAGTCCTGTCCAAGCTCACAGTTGACAATGGCAAGCAATTTGACAGCCAAGACTTCAGGGATTTCTGCTTCTCCATTGGCACCAAGCTCGCCTTCGCTTCAGTCTACCACCCACAATCCAACGGCGTCGTGGAGCGCGCCAACGACAAGATTTTCACGGCGATCAAGAAAATGCTCCTCGACGATAAGAAGGGCAAATGGGCCGACCTACTACCTGAAGCAGTCTGGGCACTGAACATGACCGAGTGTCGGGCGACCAGATTCACTCCTTTTTGCCTGCTATACGGATCGGAGGCCATGACCCCACAGGAAATCAAACATGGGTCCCCGCGGACAACCGCTTCAGCAGTACCCAACGTCGACGAGCCAACTTCCAAAGACCTCATCGACGGAGACCGCGTCTTCGCCCTGTAGGCCCTCAACAAATATCAAGCCCAAACGAAGGCCTGGCACGACCATGCAGTCGTCCCAAGAGAATTCAACGAAGGGGACCTCGTACTCGTCCGTACAACCCGGACAGAATCTCGGGGTAAGCTGGAACCAAAGTGGAAAGGACCATTTATCGTCAAGACGAAGTCGTCTCCCAGCGCGTATAGATTAACAACACAATCTGGCGAAGACCTGGAACATTCCTGGAATATAGATAATCTTCGCAAATTTTTTGTTTGAACCCTGAGGGCCATCACGCCCTTGTAATTCGCCAAACATTATTATTCCGGCCCGCACTCTTTTCCTCCCAGGGGGGTGAGGTTTTTAATGAGGCGGAGCCATGTAATATACAAGCAAAAATCCCCCACAAAAAACTAAGCCAATGTCGAAAATGACCGCATCAACGGTCTTCGGCATTCGACTACACCAAAGTCACCGCGAGGGACAGCGCTGGCTACCCTCGCGTGCGACACTCCACGCAAAAGTCGCCTACGGGTGCAGCTGGACTAGCATAATAAGTGCGCAAAATCGAAGTCCTCTCCAAAGGACTCTCCGTGCAAAAGTCGCCTACGGGTGCAGCCGGACTAGCACAGTAAGTGCGCAAAATCGAAGTCCTCTCCAAAGGACTCTCCGTGCAAAAGTCGCCTAAGGGTGCAGCCGGATTCTCCGTGCAAAATTCGCCTACGGGTGCAGCCGGACCAGCACAATAAGTGCGCAAAATCGAAGTCCTCTTCAAAGGACTCTCCGTGCAAAAGTCGCCTAAGGGTGCAGTCGGACTCTCTGCGCAAAAGTCGCCTTCGGGTGTAGATGGACTCCGTGCAAAAGGCACCCACGGGTGCAGCCGGACTAGCACAGTAAGCGCGCAAAATCGAAAGTATTTCCCAAAAGGTTCCCCGCGCACAAGTCGTCTATGGGCACGACCGGATCAACGAAGGCACACAGCCTCATACAAATCACGGGTACATAAATACAGCGAGGGCATCACACGTTACATTGGCTCAACCTTAGGGATGATGCCCATCTCCCTGTAGTTGAACAGCATTATCCTCAGCTCCTCACCCTCAAAAAGATTCCGCAACTCCCCCTCACCTACACTTGTCCCAGCCGGCGAGGACAACAATTCTCATTTGCCAGCCCCGTCCACACGAAGACGACTTCCCTCCACCTCACTAACCCTCCGCTTCACGACCCTCCTTCACCGCCTACGCCCAGCACTCGCACTAGGAATAACTTCAGCACCTACCATGCATGGAGAAGCTTCCACCACAGCCACATCCAGTGCCCCAAAATAATCCAAGTCCTCATCCGAAGACTCCTCCGTCCACACAACCGAACCCCCAGAATCATCAGACTCAAAAAACTTAGACACAGAATCATCCAAAACATCTTCAGCAACCATGGTCGAAGCCGCCACAAATTTAGCGTTGTCAGTACCGGTTGCGTGCGCAGGCCCAAAACCCTGAACCTGCGCAGCAACCGAGGTTCAGTAACACACAGACAAAACTTACATACTTCCCCGCACCTATTTAGCTACTTAGCCACCTGCGAGGGCCTGGCCGCGGCCGTGGCATCTTTGACTGGTGGCTCGTCCGCCACCTTCATGGCACCTTCGATCGTCAGTGCAGGGGCCGACACAGGGTCTTCGCCACCGGCCATAGCAGGAACGGCCACGGCCGAGGGGCCTTCGCCGGCGTCCAAGGGCAGCACCGGATTGACCTCCGCAGCCTCGGGCAGCGCGCCGACCAGACTTCCAAAGTCCTCGACATCCTCGGCACGCTCCATCTGCAGCAACAGCACATTCACTCAGCAAAAACTATACATACCCACACGCAACCAACCACACAAAAATAATAACCTTCACCTGCTCTCTCGCCCGGTCGGATCGCTCCCTGACAGCCTCCTGACCATGTGCCCCCGACATCCTATCAAAAAGGGCCCCCGCTGACTGCTTCACAACGGGGTCTTCGGCCTTGAAGATCTCGCGCTCAAAGCTCTCATCTGCTTGGTCGAAGACCTCATAGTGTCTGCAGCCCTCGCGGGACAACGCATTCATGGCCCCCTCGCAGGTGACGAGGGAGGCAAAGGACATGAAACCCTCCACGATGGTTGGGAGTACCAGCAACTCCTCCTACAACCACTCGAGGAAGCGAAGGCTCGCCTCCCGGTCGGGCACTTCGAAGTCAGCAGTACGTGCGCCCAGCTCGCGATACGAGCTCACAAACTGTGCGAGCGTCCGCTCAACCTCAGAGCGCGTAGATGCCTCGGCCTTATCCACGCGGTCGCGCATGGCGATGAACCTCGCCTCCCACTCCTCGGCGTGTTGGCTGGCGAGATTTCCCTCCGCCCGCGCCACCTTGGCCTCCGCCTGCGCAGCCTGTGCCTCAGCGATGGCCTGGTTCGCCTCCCTCCTTTCTTCTGCCAGCTGGCGCCGAAGGTCCGACTTCTCGGCCTCCAAGGTGGCCACCTTCTCCGCCAGCCGGTGGCTTTTGCTCTCCGCGGCCGACTTCTCCCGGACGGCATCCGCGTGCTGTGCTCGAAGTCTCTCGACTTCGGCAGCCACGTCCGCAGTCAGGACACCAGACGCGACGCGGTCGGCGAAGTCAGCCGCCTGACAAAAACACATGAGACCCAAATCTTCATGGAAACAACAAACACCGAAGTCCAACTCAACTTACTTGACTTAGCTGCTGCGACAGCTGCGGTGACAGCCGCTGCGATGCTCCCTCAGTCGCTGGGACATGGTGCCCGCCACGTCCTTAGCGGCAGCGGCTGTCAGAATCTCGCCGCTCGCGCAGAAGGCGGCCCACGGGTCCTGCGCGGTCCCCCTCGCCCTTGCCTCTGCCGATGGCAAAGCGGTTGCCACCGAAGGCGGGACAATGACCATCTATCCCTCGCCGGACCCTGCAATGCAACATATCACCGGTCAGAAGACCTCAAAAAAAACTTACCAACAAAATAGTCCTCCACGCTGATGTTCGTGCCGAAGTCGGTAACACGTTTCCCCGGTGAGGGCAGCTCCCGTCCCTTCGTAGCTTCGACCGGGGAAGACTTGGTCCCGCCAGCGGCAGCTGTCTTCGCGCCCACCGATGACTTGCTAGACCCAGGCGCGGCCGGTTTCGCAGCTAGCACCGGCTGGCTGCTGCCGGAGGCAGCAGCCTTCGCGCTCCCCTGCGCTCTCTTCGCCTCACGCCTCAGATCCGCCATCCTGATAACCGCCTGGCGCTTCTGCGCAGCGTCTTGACGGTCCTTGGTCATCACTGCCGACACAACAGCAGCAATATTCCATCCGTAAGGGAAAATCCTCAAGCCACGGGCTATACGAGACGTAGACATGTCTTCGCCTTCCGCCCAGGGGATTGGAAGATTCTTTGGCCATCGACCCCCGATAACCTCCAGCATTTGCGCCGAAGACTCCCGGAGCTCGGGCGAAGACATCCTTCCCCCGGGGGCCACGCATGTCCCCATTAACTTTACAGCAAAATTATCAGACACCCCCATTCCTCCCACTATAGTACCTAATTTCCTCTTCTTAGTGGCCGGGGCAGCCTCCTGCGAAGGCTCTTCCTCGGTTCCGCCCATCGGTTTCTTCCCGCGGCGGTCGGCGGCGTCCACACAAGGATAACCACCGTACAGCAAGCGGTTCAGATCAAAGACTCGGTTCAATCTGTCGTTGGACCCACGGATATCCCAGCTCCGCAGACCCTCTGTCTTCGACACGTAGCGCCCCACGATCCTTGTCGCCCCGTCTTCCGCTTCACGCACGAATGCGGCGGGATCTCGGCCATGCAAATCCAGCATGAAGGTAGGACTTCGCACCAGCTGCCCGCCACGGGAAGGCATCTCGCGAGGGCATACTTCACCCAACGCCCAGCCATGCGCCAAGGGCCATACCCCATACCCAACAAATTCCTCAACTAAATCACGCCCGCTACTCATGCGGGCAGCGCAACGAAGGGCTCCTTCGTCTTCGTCATCCTCCGCTACCTCAAATTGCGGGTATGCTACATAATGATGGGAGCACATGACAGCCACGAGGAGCCCTGGGTGGTCTTCGACTGCACCATCTGAAACGTAAAACTAGAAATCCCACCAGTTTCCCCACTTATTGCGGGCGCAGGGAACCAACTCCACAACCTCCATCGAAGTCTTCCCGGACTTCGGCATGAATGTGCATGATCCAAACTGTGCAATCTCATCTCCAATTTTCCTCTTTTGCCAATGCAGACAGTAATGTTTTGTGAAGACTTCCACTGAGGGCTGGCCGCCATACGAAGTCGTCGCCCAGACGTACTTCGCCAGGGCCACCACGACATTCGGCGTCAGCTGGTGGACCTGGACCTCGAACTTCCGCAGGACCTCCGCCATGAATCGATGTGCGGGCAGACGAAGGCCAGCAGTGAAAAAAGCCTCAAAAACGACCAACTCGCCTTCTGGCTCGGGGACCTCCTCCGCCCTCAGGACATGCCCCACTCCGCTACCAAAATATCCAAGCTGCTGCATGTCCTAAACACGGACCGAGGAAATCCGCGACACGCCAAACTCCACTGTATCACCAGGATGCAACTCCTCCGCCGCCACGTTGCTCAAAGTGTCCTCGGACGATGCGCCGGCCGACGGTGTATCGACAGCAGATGAAGAAGAGGACGACATAGCTACGTACCGGCGGCGGCGGTGGGCGGTCTGCTTCGCGTGGGCCAGATCTCCGACGAGCAGGAGCAACGAGGGCAAGCGAGCAGACGAACGGTTTCAAAAGGAGGCTAGGGTTTCGCGGCGCGCAGAAAGAGTACCTGACCCGCGCCGCCCCGCCCCCTTTTTATACACAGGACGCGACGCTTCGGGAAACCCGTAGTCCAACAGTACCGCGTCCATCAACGGTCATATCAAAAACCCCTGCGTAACCACTTCGAGCGAGGGCAGCGTCTCCACCATCTAGCGACGTCTTCGGCACCAGATGACTCAGTCGAACTGGTCCCTCGGAGGGCAAATGTTGGGGCGAAGGCGAAGACACTATCCCTCGCCCGATGCCTTCGCCAATCTCGCTGCATCAACGGAGGCAAAACGACTGGCAGCTCCCACCCTTCGTCCAACACGTTGCAAGACAAAGGCCCACGACGAGGTCGCCCCACCCCGCGTCCTCATCGAACACGAAGGCCCACGTGGAATTCAGCCCATTGTAACAGGCCCCGCGCGGCCGGTTGTATTACGGGCCCGATTTGCAAATGTTTTTATGTAACGACAGTCTGTAACCCTGCTTTATGGGAATATTCCGGGGATGACCTAGGCGCTTGAGGGCACATGCGTCCTTAATCCAAGACGCTTGGCGCTCGGGCACCTATAAATACCCCCGCACAGTGCCCTTGAGGGGCTAGATTAACAGAGCAATTGCTGCCTCCAGTTAAACCGTGTTCCCATCTCGCTCATCCCTATGTTGGAATCAACCTGCCCGGGAACACAAGTTCCAACATTGAGAGCTTGTGCTCTTTAGCATGGAGGCAGTTGGGATAAAAGTCTACCATATGTAGAATTCTCATACAATAATAGTTACTAGGCCAGTCTGAAGATGTCACCATTTGAAGCTTTATATGGCAGGAAGTGCAGAACTCCTCTATATTAGGATCAGACTGGAGAAAGACAGTTCTTTGGGCCTGAACTTATTCAAGAGGCAGAAGAACAAGTCCGTATAATTTGGGAGAACTTGAGGGTAGCTCAAACCAGGCAAAAGAGCTATGCTAATAATAGAAGGAGACCACTGGAGTTTGAGGAAGGTAATCATGTGTACCTCAAGGTGTCACCACTTCGTGGAATGAAGAGATTTAAAGTCAAAGGCAAATTATCCCCTCGCTTTATTGGGCCATTCAGAATTTTTAGGCGAGCTGGGGAGATGGCTTACTGTTGGGGACTTGTTCTCAAATGCTATGAATTAAGAACAAGGCAACACAGAAAGAAGTTAATGGTTAATGCCCTTCGTCCCACGAAGCATTATTTCCCTTAGGATATAACGATCTTTGGACGAAGGTCATGAAGGACATACCTTCATCATCACAGTTTACATTGATAAAAGGAGAAGCATATGAAACATGAGAGAATAATATGAATAATCACTTAACATTATTTACATGTCCTTATTATATAATCATGGATGAATAAGAACAATATTGAATTACATTTGTACCTTCAGCTTGACAGAAGGTGAGAGTATAAGCGTGACGCATGAGCGAGTACAAGTCAGCGTGAACAGTACGGGGGTACTGTTCATCTATTTATAGGCACAGGACGCAGCCTGTGTAAAATTACATTCATGTCCTTCATATTCAGTATTGACTTAAGAACAATCTGTCGAGGACTAAATAGCCTTTTCCTTCTTAAGTCGGTTCCTTTTTCTGCTATTGAGCAGAAGCTTCCTTGTGCATAGCTTCGGCGCTGGTTCAACCTTCGTTCTGACCCTGCTTTCCATATCGTGTACAGCTTCATCCCGAGTCCGAAGGTTCTTGTACATATATTATGCTTGGGAAACATTGTTAATCATGTTTTTGAGGACCTTCGGAAGACGAAGGCCCCCAACACTTACCAACTTGAGTTACCTGATAACCTATCTGATGTGCATGATGTATTCCACGTGTCTCAACTTAAGAAATGTCTCCGTGTTCCCGAGGAACTGCTACCAATGGAAGAACTCAGTGTTCAGGGTGTTCTGACTTACATGGAATATCCTATTAAGATTCTTGATACGTTGACTCGAGTTACAAGAAATAAAGTGATAAAGATGTGCAAAGTGCAATGGAGTCACCATGGAGAAGATGAAGCTACTTGGGAGAGAGAAGAGCTTCGAATAGAATTTCCCCATCTTTTCCCTAGTCCTTCCTAAATCTCGAGGAAGAGATTCTTGTTAAGGGGGGTAGGATTTGTGATACCCAAAAATGTAAAATGAAAATATAGTTGACTCACATATATGTGTTTGCTTCCATTTATTATAACATGTGAACCAATACCTCAAAAGTCATTAATTAAATAATGACACCTAAAATAATTTGTGCATCATGATGTGGTTATTTGTTTGTGCATTCACGCATGAAGATAATGATAAAAGAATTATACTAAAGTTGAGATGGGAATTTAACCTAAATTTGGAATCCTAGAAATTGGAGAAAAAAGCACTAGATTTAACAAAATAAATAATAAAAATAAATGAGTTCACCCATGCCATGTTTAAGTTGAACATGTGATGAGAAAACAAATTTACTACAAAGTTTGAATTTGAATGGGAATTCAAATTATTAATTTGAAAATTTGAATTCAAATAACAAAAAGGGTAAAACAAAATCGAAAAGAATAAAAGAAAAAGAAGACTGCCCTTTGGGCCCAATCCTTGGTGCTCGGCCCACCAGAGTGTACACCGCGTGGCCCCCTTGCCCACGTCTGCGCTGCCGTGCTCACTGCACATCGAGCCCCAGTCGTCAGCCGCATTTGACCCACACGCGCGCTGCTCTCTCTGGCTGGTGGGTCCCAGTTGTCATGCGAATCTCCTCCACCTCCACGTCGCTAGACTGGTTGCGAATTTGCCGCTCGCCGGCGCAGAAACCAGGATCCGCCCCACGAATTCGACCCGACCGTTGCCACCTTGACCATCTAGCGCCGATATAATGCTGACAGCCCCCTTCGCACGTTCGTCCCAACCCTGATAGAAGCCAGACCCCCCCAAACCCAAGGTATTGAGTGTCGCCGTCGCCGCACTTCACCTTCTCACCGTCAGGGAGCCCTGAGACCAGCCGAAGCAAATCGTCTTGGTACCGGCGTTGTGCGTGTACCCTCTACGGGCAGTAGCACGACTCGGGTACCCACCAATTGCTCGTCGTCATCGTCGCATCGCCGCTGTTCCGCCCTACACCGCGGCCAGAATTATCCCGGCAACGATCATCGGTATGGATCGTTCAATTGAGTTCACATTTATCTCTGCGTTCTTAGGGTCTTGAGAGCGCTCTGGTTGGAACAGTGGATCGCTGGGAGAGAGTACTCTAGAGATGGCACCACCGGGGTGCTGCGCCGTTGCGGTCGAGGGAGAGGATAACGCGTACACCATAGATTTGTAGATGCGCGATGGATATTTGATCTGAGGTGCCCCATTTGATGAGTTAGATCAGAGCCGTCGGGTTAACATCGAGCGGCTAATGGGAGTGTTGACCATGACCGTAGGTGGCCGGATGGACGACCGTGATTAACGGCGTGATACCTCCTTCATGCGACCGATCCTGACCGTGGATCCACAATTCAAGGACAGTCGTCGTGTGCGGGTTGTGGATCAACCTGGATCTAATCGTGACCCCACATCGCTGATCGGGCGGTTGAGATCGGCCTGTACCGATTCGGCCAGAGAATTTTGCGTATGAGACCCTAGCCTTCCACATAACCAACCCGTAGTCCTCGTGCAGGTGTAGCTAGAGTCTGGTGAATCTTTTTATTTAAACCCTGCGCTTTCGGTTATTTTGCGCCTAGTCCAGGAAACTAGAAAACCAGGGAAAAGTAATTAGAAAATGGTTTCTAATGTAAAAATAATGGTTAGAACTTGTTTAATTCATAGATAATTCATATTAAGTCCAAATTAATCCATTCCAGTTCCTATAATTTTGTAATATTATTATTTATCACATAGTGTCTTTGTTTTGACATGAAATCCATATTGAAATTTATCTCTTAATTAATCTTGTATCAAATACATAAAACCTTCAAAAATTCATAACTTAAAATCCATAACTCCAAAATTAGTGATTCATGTTCCTATGATCTTATTTTAATATGTAGATTATCCATATGTATTTTGTTTACATGTTTGGGGTGATGTTAATTTTGTCTTTATACTGTGCTTGTTTGTATTGTGGTGAGTAGAAGAGTCAGTGGCTGAGGACTCCGGTGTTCAGCAGATAGAAGTTGCTGAGCAGGAGCTCATTGAAGGCAAGTGGTGCCCTTGACCACTTTTTACCCAATAATGTTTTTTATTATAACTTATCCATGCATAGGTTTAATTTTGATGGGACCCAACAGGTCACCCTAAATTGGTTATCCTTTTTACCTTGTTTACCCCTGAATCATTTGATTAGTTTTGCTATTGCTTTATATGGTTTTGGGTTAATATTTCATTATATCTATGTTCCAATTATTCTGTTATTTTATTTATGTTCATGTCAAGATCATTATCTTTAATTGGAACAAGGAGCTTAAGTTGAGAAACGCGTGCCACCACAAGGGTGCAATGGGACGCCCTTGGTTGACTAATTAGGAAAGCTAGTGGAATACTACCTTACCCGAAAGGGGCAAGAGAAGTAGAGGAGTAGGCGTGTAGGGAGGTTCTCGGGTTGATTTTGCTACGATGGCGGTCAGACGAGTGATTCCTGCATTGCTCTTCCTAGAAAGTGTAGCGGGTTTTCGGAAGCTAGTGGAACTTTGTAAAGGCCTCGTAGTGTTACCCTGCCTCGCTTCCTTGGTAGAGGTGTATGGAGCCCGTACAACCCCGTGGCAGATGGGTAACATGACTTGTGGGTACAGGGTACAACCTCTGCAGAGTGTAAAACTGGTATACTAGCCAAGCTCACGGTCATGAACAGCTCAGGACTCTCGCATGATTAAATTATGGAACTAAATTCAATTTGTCATTTGCATTGCATGGGATTATTCATTAATTTTGTTATATTCTTATTATGGTTTGGTATCTACTTACACTTAGTAACTGCTAATAAAATTTGACCAACTTATTTCAGCTTTAACCCCTATTGTTGATCAGCCTTACACATCACATGAACTCCCACCTTTGGTGAGTTTATGCACATTATTCCCCACCACATGTTGAGCGATGAACATATGTGAGCTCACCCTTGCTGCCTCATAACCCCCACCCCCCATAGGAGAAGAACAGGTGGCCCAGGAGGAGCTGCACAACGAGGAGTTCGACTTGATCTTGGTGGCGTCTCCCAGTCGACTTTATGGCGCCAAGGATGGACTTTAGTTCGTTTTATATTAATATTTTATTTTGTAAGACTCCCGCTATGTAATAAGTACTTTGATGATATTGTGACATTTATCTCTATACGCTTTGTTATTATATGTGTTGTCTTCTTTGGCGCATATATGAGATGCACCCGGCTTTGTCCATTAAATCCGGGTGTGACACTTATTTGCTTTCTATATGCTTTTAATGTCTTCCTTTTCGTTGGTTGATGTCAAAGGGGAAGAAGTTTTAGGGACCAAAGCAATGAAAATTGTATCAAACACCAAATACCACCAGCTTAAAAATTTTCATCCTTCAAGTGGTTTTGGCACTTTGGTCTAAATAGGAAGTAAGTGAATTATGGAGTTAGGGGGAGGCTTAAGTCCATAATATCACATTGTGGGGACTCTCATGCATCCTAACAAGTAGATTGCATATTTTCATTCAAAAGATTGTTATATTTGCTTATTTTTGTTGTGTTGTCATCAATCACCAAAAGGGGGGATATTGTAAGGAAAATGGACCCTGAGCCATTTGGCTCGTTAGGTTTTGGTGTTTGATGATCAACATAACATGTGGACTAATGTGTTTGCTAGTGTTTATGCTTGTAGTTCACAGGATGCTAAAGTTACTTGGACTAAGGCATTGAGGAAAGCAACACCTCAAAAGAAGACATTATGAAGATCAAATGAAGACCAACAGGTATCAAGCAAAGTCCAAGAAACAAATAATAGTGTTGCCACTGGCGGACTGCGCAGCTGAGAAGCACCAGACTGTCCGATGCCACACGCCGAACTGTCCAGTGCACCACGGAACAGTAGCCCAACGGCTAGTTCCAGGGGCACTGGTGGAGAGAAGCCACCGGACTATCTGGTGTGACGTCCGGACCGTTCGGTGTAAACGCCTGCAGCGCCAACGGTCACCTGCGGTGTCAGATCCAATGGCTAGGTGCACCAGACAGGGGCACCGGACTGTTTGGTGTGCCGCAGAGAGCAACAGCTTTTCTCCAACGACTAGTTTTGTGTTGGGGTCTATAAATACCACCCCAATCGGCCATTCCAAGGTGTGGGAGCCCAAGCAACATACCAAGTCTTATAGTAGACATTTCCAAGTGCTCATACACCCAAGTGCTTAATAGAATCACTTGGTAATTAGCGTAGGTGCTTTGCGAAGTGTTTAGGTTAGTTAGACCGCTTTAGCGCTTGCTCTAGGTCCTAGTTAGTTGAGTGAGTTTAGAAAAACCACACAACTTCTCGGCTCTTGCGCAAGCCGTTGTAATTATACCGAGTGGGGCGAGAGTTTTGCGAGACCGTGACAACCACGTTTGTGTCACGGCCGCCACCGTGTACCGGAGGGAACAAGGCCCGCGGCGTTTTCAGCCGAAAGCTCGATAGTGGAGACGGCGGGGAGCGTCCGAGAGGAGCCGGAAGCGGAGCACCACTTGCATGTGGAGAAGGCCCGCGGCTCTTTACGGAGTTAGTCGACAGTGGTGCTTGACCCTCGCGCGTGGGCTTCCCTTTTGCGTAGAGTCACCAACAAGTATTAGTCGGGACCTTGCGTGGTTCTAGATACCTCGGTAAAAAATACCAGCGTCATCCACAAGAGTTTGCATCTCTACCTTGCTCTTTAGTTTCTACATTTATATTAAGTATTTAAGTTTCAATCTTGTGCTTATACTTATATTGTTTATGATTGAAACTTAGCCATTGTGGTAGAGATAGCAACACTTAGACAAAACCTAGTTTGCACATTCTAGTTTGATTATTTGCATAAGTTTTGCTTTAGTGATTTATTTGTGGTCTAGTTTAGAGAAAGTTTTAGAAGTTCTAATTCACCCCCTCTTAGGCGTCACTCATTTCCTTCGCACTCGATTCGACTGCCTTTAATATTTTAACACCATTTTCGTTAGCCTTTCATCCAACGATGTTGTATTTGGACCTGGATTTAGTGAATGACATGTTTGGTGATTTTCTGTGCACTAAACGGCACGGAGACTGAAAAATTCGACTACAACGGTTGTGTGATTCGAACGAAATGGCATGGAATCAAATGCAAGGCTAACGAAAATGATGTTAAAAGATTAAAGACACTCGAATCGAGAGTTAAAAGTCTTACCAATGTTGGCTTACCGTGTTTTCATTTACCAACTTGGTCTACCAGATATTTTCTGGCGTATTTACATAAATAAATTTAGAATGTGCGAATTAGGTATTATAGATGCAGCGAATCAAACACAGGTTAGTAATCAATATATAGACGAGGTCTGACTCTCCTGGAGCGGACAACAAATAGCAGCCGCCCACGATGACTGCTCGGAGCTTTTCTTTGGCTGTGGCCCTGTAGCGGCTCCCAGCTGTCCGAGTCTCAGTTTTGTTGCGGTTTTCACGAAAGGGTATATGCGTTTTGGAAACGCTACGCGTACGACTCTGACGTCATACCCGCGTCTGACCTAAGTGCCGTGCGGTGAAGTCCGAGCACAGAGCACAGTAGCTGCCGGGTCCCACCTTGTGTGTGCTCGCTGTTCACGCGGTCGGACGTATAGCAGGTTGATATGTGTTGATACGTTGGCTGTGGCCTGTGCCATTGGGGTTTACCATGGACCAAGGGACGCCACCTGTTGTCGCTGGGCGGGCCAGGCCCACAAGGCCGTGCGCCGTCCAGCGATCTCTGCAGCAACCAACGCGGCAACGTGGACGGACTGGTGACCACAGACAGCAACCAACTGAAGCACCGGAAATATATCGATTTCTGCTCAAGACTGAAACAGTAAACACACAAAATAGGGCGTCTGGATGATCCTTGTGTTCTTTGTTTCCCGTCCCGCGGTGTGCGCGCCCACGTCTGCCGTCTGCCAAGAGGAGTAGGCAGAGATGGCTTGCCCTGCGCAGTCCATGCTCTCCGCCAGCGGCTGCATCCTCCTGAGGAGCAAGCCTCGGGCTTCCTCCTCCCACGTGCGAGGGGGCATCATCGGCGGTGGCTGCAGCAGCAGGCCGTTCCAGCTAACCTGCAACGCTTCCTCTTCCCCGTCTCCTCCCTCGCCGGCGCCGGCGCAGGAAGACCCGGACTGCAACGACGAGGAGTGTGCCCCGGAGAAGGAGGTACTGCTGCTCCTCTTTCCGCCCTGGACTTGGCGTGCCTCCCTCGTTGCGCAGCCGTAGATTGTTTACGCCAGCACAGGACAGCAAAAGCAGAGAGTGTGTGGGATTGAAGCAGCAACGAGAACGAGATGCCATTATTTCTGTGCGCGCGCAGGTCGGGAGCTTGAGCGCCGAGTGGCTGGCCGAGGAGAGGACCCAGGTCGTCGGCACTTTCCCTCCCAGGAAGAGAGGGTGGACCGGCTTAGTGGAGAAGGACACCGCCGGCCAGACCAACATCTACTCTGTCGAGGTGATAATACTCGCGCTCTTCCAACATTCAAACGCTCTAGCTAGCCTTCGATGCCTTGCGTACAGATTTTGCGACTACTGGTGTCCCGCCGTGTCCGACGACCTCTAGCGGTCTGACTCCCTGCGTGCTTATAATGCACCAGCCGGTGGTGTACGTGGCCGAGAGCGCCATCAGCTCCGGCGCGGCGGGCATGTCGGCGGAGGGTGCCGAGAACACGGCCGCCATCGCCGCGGGGCTCGTCCTCATCACCGTCGCCGCGGCCTCGTCCATCCTCATCCAGGTGAACAAGAGCCAGCCGCAGGTGCCGGAAGCCGCCTACAACGGCCCACCGCTCAGCTACTACGTGGCCAAGTTCCAGCCGGCGCAGACCCTTGAGGCCCCCGCCCCGGCGGAGGCGGTAGAGGCGCAGGACGGCGCCGCCACTGTCCAGGACTCGGCGGCTCCGGAGGCGCAGGAAGTTGTCCTCGTCAGCTGATTCGGTTTTGTGGCAGCTTACAGATGAGGTTGTAGTGATGTGCATGATGATGGAAGAGACACATGTATAATACATTCATTGTATGCATGAGAGAGAAAGAGAGAAAGGAGCATTTCGGAGTCGTATTACGTTTCGTGTATATTTACATGTAACATATACATGCATTCAGGTCGCCTATGCTTATTTGAATTCAGACATCACGGCACTCCCACAAACCATTCATTCAGTTGTAACAACGGGGCATGAGCAGAGCTATATATATATATATATATATATATATATATATATATATATATATATATATATATATATATATATATATATATATATATATATATATATATATATATATATATATATATATATATATATATATATATATATATATATATATATATATATATATATATATATATATATACTGTATTTATATATTACACCTGGGTGCATTCAATATAGAGAATGCACCCAGGCCGAACCTATATGCCAGGTCCGAGCCAACCGTCCCACCTAGGCCGGTTTCGTCCCTCCCGCACGCTCCGGACAGAATATTTTCACTTTCCCGCCCCCGCCCCTCTTTCTCCGTGAACGGCTTCTCCGTGAACGGCTCCTCCGCGAACGGCTCAACCTCTTCACATAAGTTGCAATCACACCAGACTTGCAGTTGCAATTACACCAGACAGCAGTTGCAATTACACCAGGCAGCAGTTGCAATCATTGTTTTGTTTAACAGATTTTTGGACATAGTTATATAGGAGTTGCAATCACACCAGACCAGCCGTTGCAATTACACCAGACAGCAGTTGCAATCATTGTTTGTTTAACAGATTTTTGGACATAGTTATATAAAAGTTGCAATCACACCAGACCAGAAGTTGCAATTACACCTATCGGGGACCATAATTAGGGGTACCCTCAAGACGCCTAATTCTCAGCTGGTAACCCCCATCAGCATAAAGCTGCAGAGGCCTGATGGGTTTGATTAAGTCAGGGATCAGTCCATACGAGCGACTCGATCACGCCACGCCCGAGCCTAGCCTCGGGCAAGGGCAGCCGACCCTGAGGTGTTTCCGTCTCGCCCGAGGCCCCCTTTTTTACGGCAGACGCATCTCCGGCTCGCCCGAGGCCTTGCCTTCGTTAAGAAGCAACCCTGACTAAATCACCGCGCCGACCGACCAAGTCACTGGGGCATTTAACGCAAAGAGTGAGACTGACGGGCGGCTAGGCTTGGCCAAAAGCGCCATAGGAAGCTCCGCCCGACCCAGGGCTCGGACTCGGGCTAAGGCCCCGGAAGACGGCGAACTCCGCTCCGCCCGACCCAGGGCTCGGACTCGGGCTAAGGCCCCGGAAGACGGCGAACTCCGCTCCGCCCGACCCAGGGCTCGGACTCGGGCTAAGGCCCCGGAAGACGGCGAACTCCGCTCCGCCCGACCCAGGGCTCGGACTCCGCCCTGGCCTCTGCCGAACGACCTCCGCCTCGCCCGACCCAGGAGCTCGGGCTCGGCCTCGGCCATGCAGGACAGACTCGACCTCGGCTTCGGAGGAGCCTCCACGTCGCCCGACCTAGGGCACAAGTCCGCCACGTCGACAGGAAGCGCCATCATCACCCTACCCCGAGCCGACTCGGGCCGCAGAAAACAGGACCGACGTCCCATCTGGCTAGCTCCGCCAGATAGGCAATGATGGCGCCCCGCTGGACCCATGACGACGGCGGTTCTCAGCTCCCTTACGGAAGCAGGGGGACGTCAGCAAGGGCCCAACCACTCCGACAGCTGTCCCCCCGCCAGGCTCCATTGTTTCTCCGACGGCCACGACGCCACACCAGCTGGGTGCCAAGATCTCTCCGGCTGCCACCTTGGCATGTACTTAGGGCACTAGCTCTCCCCCGCTAGACACGTAGCACCTTGCTACACCCCCATTTGTACACCTGGATCCTCTCCTTACGCCTATAAAAGGAAGGACCAGGGCCTTCTTAGAGGAGGTTGGCCTCGCGGGAACGAGGGCAGGCGCAGGCGCTCTCTTGGGGCCGCTCGCTCCCCTCACCCGCGCGGACGCTTGTAACCCCCTACTGCAAGCGCACCCGACCTGGGCGCGGGACGAACACGAAGGCCGCGGGATCTCCGCCTCCCTCACGACCTGGCTCCGGCCACCTCGCTCTTCCCCCCTTCGCGCTCGCCCACGCGCTCGACCCATCTGGGCTGGGGCACGCGGCACACTCACTCGTCGGCTCGGGGACCCCCTGGTCTCGAAACGCCGACAGTTGGCGCGCCAGGTAGGGGCCTGCCGCGAGTTGACGAGCAGTTTCCCGTCAAGCTCCAGATGGGCAGTCTCCAACGACCTCTTCAACCCGGGACGGTGCTCCATTTCGGAAGCCTCGAGTTCATGTCTTTCGACGGCAGCTACGACATGATACTCCTTCCACCGCCGCGTGACAGCGACAATGGTGGCGGACAGCCCGCCCGCCGGCGGCGGAATCGACGACGTCTTTCCCGCGTGGGGGAAGGACAACTTTCGAGCTCGCCCCATCCTCTCCCTCGCCATCGGAGGAGGAGGCGGGGCAACCAGGGCCGAGCGGGAGGCTGCGCTCAGTCGGCTGTCGAGCAAATCGACATCCCCAGCGCCCCAACGGAGGACGCGTCGGGCGTCACCCTCGCGTTTGAGGCGAAGGCGAGCGCCGTCCCCCCGCGACACGCCGACCCCGAGCAAGTGGACGACGCCAGCGCGCTCACGGAGGGCCTGCAGGATGTCGCCCTTGCACCCAGGACGACGGCGCGATCAGCCCCCGATGTGACTTCGTCGCTCCTCGTCGACCAAAAGGTACCGGCTGATTCCCATCCTTTGTCATTTCAACTCGACCTTAACCCGCCTAGTGACCTCGCCCTGGCGGGCGCTCACGTTGAGGCGAGCGCAACCCCTTTCGGGTTTCGTGTGCGGTCGCCTTGGGACCGATTGACGGGCGTCTCGACCTACGGACCCTCTGGGTCCGAGGAAGATGACGACCCCAGCATCTGCTGGGATTTCTCTGGATCTGGCAACCCCAGTGCCATGCGGGACTTCATGACCGCATGCAACTACTGCCTCTCCGACTGTTCCGACGGCAGCCGCAGCCTTGACGACAAGGACTGCGGCCCGAGCCGCGAATGTTTCCACGTCGAGCTAGGGGATCCCTCCGAAGGCAGCTGTCTCGGCATGCCGGAGGATGGTGATCCCCCTAGGCCAGCGCCTCGCGCCGACATCCCGCGGGAGCTAGCTGTGGTCCCCGTTCCGGCGGGGGGTCACGACCCACAGCTCGAGCAAGTCCGCGGGGCGCAGGCCGGGCTCGATGAGGGAGCAGGAGCGCTCGAGGCAATCCGCCGGGACGTCGGGCAGGTATGGGCGGGCCAGCCCTCGGCCGGAGGAATACGTCACCTGCCCCAAGGTCTCCAGCACCGCATCGCCAACGATGCCAGGGACAGACTGCCACCCGCATCCGGCGGAACCGGTCAGGACCTGGCCGCCGCAGCGATGCTCCTCCGCACGATGCCGGAGTCATCAACCACCGAGGGTCGGCGAATCCAGGAAGAGCTCAAGCATCTCCTGGAAGGCGCTGCGCCCCGGCGGGCCGAGAGCTCTGCCTCCCGAAGGCAGGGGTACCCCTCGGAACCTCGTGCCGCGACTTCCCGACTCATGCGGGAAGCCTCGGTCTACACCGGGCGCACGCGCAACACCGCGCCTGCGGCCCCGGGCCACCTCGGCGACGAGCACCCTCATCGCGACCGTCGGGCCCGCCTCGACGAAAGGGTGCGCCGAGGTTATCACCCCAGGCGTGGGGGACGCTACGACAGCGGGGAGGATCGGAGTCCCTCGCCCGAACCACCCGGTCCGCAGGTCTTCAGCCGGGCCATTCGGCGGGCGCCGTTTCCGACCCGATTCCGACCCCCGACTACTATCACAAAGTACTCGGGGGAAACAAGACCGGAATTGTGGCTCGCGGACTACCGCCTGGCCTGTCTAATGGGTGGAACGGACGACGACAACCTCATCATCCGCAACCTCCCCCTGTTCCTCTCCGACACTGCTCGCGCTTGGTTGGAGCACCTGCCTCCGGGGCAGATTTCCAACTGGGAGGATCTGGTCCAAGCTTTCGCCGGCAACTTCCAGGGCACGTACGTGCGCCCCGGGAATTCCTGGGACCTCCGAAGATGCCGGCAACAGCCGGGAGAGTCTCTCCGGGACTACATCCGGCGATTCTCGAAGCAGCGCACCGAGCTGCCCAACATCACCGACTCCGATGTCATCGGTGCGTTCCTTGCCGGCACCACCTGCCGTGACCTGGTGAGCAAGTTGGGTCGCAAGACCCCCACCAGGGCGAGCGAGCTGATGGACATCGCCACCAAGTTCGCCTCTGGTCAGGAGGCGGTCGAGGCCATCTTCCGAAAGGACAAGCAGCCCCAGGGCCGCCCGTCGGAGGATGCTCCCGAGGCGTCTACTCCGCTCGGCGCCAAGAAGAAAGGCAGGAGGAAGTCGCAAGCGAAACGCGACGCCGCCAGCACGGACCTTGTCGCCGCCGCCGAATACAAGAACCCTCGGAAGCCCCCCGGAGGCGCCAACCTCTTCGACAAGGCACTCAAGGAGACGTGCCCCTACCATCAGGGGCCCGTCAAGCACACCCTCGAGGAGTGCGTCATGCTTCGGCGCCACTTCCACCGGGCCGGGCCACCCGCAGAGGGTGGCAGGGCCCGCGACGACGACAAAAAGGAAGATCACCAAGCAGGAGAGTTCCCCGAGGTCCGCGACTGCTTCATGATCTACGGAGGGCATGCGGCGAATGCCTCGGCTCGGCATCGTAAGCAAGAGCGTCGGGAGGTCTGCTCGGTGAAGGTGGCGGCGCCAGTCTACCTAGACTGGTCCGACAAGCCCATCACCTTCGACCAGGATGACCACCCCGACCACGTGCCGAGCCCGGGGAAGTACCCGCTCGTCGTCGATCCCGTCATCGGCGACGTCAGGCTCACCAAGGTCCTGATGGATGGGGGCAGCTGCCTCAATATCATCTACGCCGAGACCCTCAGGCTCCTGCGTGTTGATCTGTCATCCGTCCGAGCAGGCGCTGCGCCCTTCCACGGGATCATTCCTGGGAAGCGCGTCCAGCCCCTCGGACAGCTCGACCTTCCTGTCTGCTTCGGAACACCCTCCAACTTCCGAAGGGAGACTTTGACGTTCGAGGTGGTCGGGTTCCGAGGAACCTACCACGCAGTGTTGGGAAGGCCATGCTACGCGAAGTTCATGGCCATCCCCAACTACACCTACCTGAAGCTCAAGATGCCGGGCCCCAATGGGGTCATCACCGTCGGTCCCACGTACAAACACGCGTTCGAATGCGATGTGGAGTGCGTGGAGTACGCTGAGGCCCTCGCCGAGTCCGAGGCCCTCATCGCCGACCTGGAAAACCTCTCCCGGGAGGTGCCGGACGTGAAGCGACATGCCGGCAAGTTCGAGCCAGCGGAGACGGTCAAGGCCGTCCCTCTCGACCCCAGTGGCGACACCTCTAAGCAGATCCGGATCGGTTCCGGGCTCGACCCCAAATAGGAAGCAGTGCTCGTCGACTTTCTCCGCGCAAACGCCGACATCTTTGCGTGGAGTCCCTCGGACATGCCCGGCATACCGAGGGATGTCGCCGAGCACTCGCTGGATATTCGGGCCGGAGCCCGACCGGTCAGACAGCCTCTGCGCCGATTCGACGAGGAAAGGCGCAGGGTGATAGGCGAGGAGATCCACAAGCTGATGGCAGCAGGGTTCATCAAAGAGGTATTCCATCCCGAATGGCTTGCCAACCCTGTACTTGTGAGGAAGAAAGGGGGGAAATGGCGGATGTGTGTAGACTACACTGGTCTCAACAAAGCATGTCCGAAGGTCCCCTACCCTCTACCTCGCATCGATCAAATCGTGGACTCCACTGCAGGGTGCGAAACCCTGTCTTTCCTCGATGCCTACTCAGGATATCATCAAATCAAGATGAAAGAGTCCGACCAGCTCGCGACTTCTTTCATCACGCCCTTCGGCATGTACTGTTATGTCACCATGTCGTTCGGTTTGAGGAACGCGGGTGCAACGTACCAGCGGTGCATGAACCATGTGTTCGGCGAACACATCGGTCGCACGGTCGAGGCCTACGTCGATGACATCGTAGTCAAGACGAGGAAAGCCTCCGACCTTCTCTCCGACCTTGAAGTGACATTCCGGTGTCTCAAGGCGAAGGGCGTCAAGCTCAATCCCGAGAAGTGCGTCTTCGGGGTGCCCCGAGGCATGCTCTTGGGATTCATCGTCTCCGAGCGAGGCATCGAAGCCAACCCGGAGAAGTTCGCAGCCATCACAAGCATGGGGCCCATCAAGGACTTAAAAGGCGTACAGAGGGTCATAGGATGTCTCGCGGCCTTGAGCCGTTTCATCTCGCGCCTCGGCGAAAGAGGCCTGCCCCTGTACCGTCTCTTAAGGAAGGCCGAGTGCTTCACTTGGACTCCCGAGGCCGAGGAAGCTCTCGGGAACCTGAAGGCGCTCCTCACCCAGGCGCCCGTCTTGGTACCCCCAGCTGATGGAGAAGCCCTCTTGGTCTACGTCGCCGCTACCACTCAG
Organism: Zea luxurians; assembly: GCA_029449295.1. Lineage (NCBI taxonomy): Eukaryota > Viridiplantae > Streptophyta > Magnoliopsida > Poales > Poaceae > Zea > Zea luxurians. The sequence goes on along the minus strand of JAOPSE010000028.1, from coordinate 3,230,801 downwards.
GTGGTCAGCGCCGCGATCGTGGTCGAAAGGCAGGAAGAGGGGCATGCTTTGCCCATTCAGAGGCCAGTTTACTTCGTCAGCGAGGTGCTGTCCGAGACCAAGATCCGCTACCCACAAGTCCAGAAGCTGCTGTATGCAGTGATCTTGACGAGGCGAAAGCTGCGACATTACTTCGAGTCTCATCCGGTGACTGTGGTGTCATCATTCCCCCTGGGGGAGATCATCCAGTGCCGAGAAGCCTCGGGACGGATCGCAAAGTGGGCGGTGGAAATCATGGGCGAGACAATCTCGTTCGCCCCTCGGAAGGCCATCAAGTCCCAGGTACTGGCGGACTTCGTAGCCGAATGGGTCGACACCCAGTTGCCGACGGCTCCGATCCAACCGGAGCTCTGGACCATGTTTTTCGATGGGTCGCTGATGAAGACGGGAGCCGGTGCGGGCCTGCTCTTCGTCTCGCCCCTCGGGAAACACCTGCGCTACGTGCTCCGCCTCCATTTCCCGGCGTCCAACAATGTGGCTGAGTACGAGGCTCTGATCAACGGATTGCGAATCGCCATCGAGCTAGGGGTCCGACGCCTCAATGCACGCGGCGACTCGCAGCTCGTCATCGACCAAGTCATGAAGAACTCCCACTGCCGCGACCCGAAGATGGAGGCCTATTGTGATGAGGTTCGACGCCTAGAAGACAAGTTCTACGGGCTCGAGCTTAACCACATCGCCCGGCGCTACAACGAGACTGCGGACGAGCTGGCAAAGATAGCCTCGGGGCGAACAACGGTTCCCCCGGACGTCTTCTCCCGGGACCTGCACCAACCCTCCATCAAGATCGGCGACACGCCCGAGCCCGAGACGCCCTCGGCCTCGTCCGAGGTGACCTCGGACCAGCCCGAGCCATGCTCGGTTCAGCCCGAGGAACCCTCGACCCCTGAGGGCGAAGCACTGCGCATCGAGGAGGAGCGGAGCGGGGTCACGCCAGATCAAGATTGGCAGACCCCGTACCTGCAATATCTCCGCCAAGGAGAACTGCCCCTCGACCGAGTCGAGGCTCGGCGGGTAGCGCGACGCGCCAAGTCGTTCGTCTTGCTGGGCGATGAGAAGGAGCTCTACCACCGTAGCCCCTCGGGCATCCTCCAGCGATGCATCTCCATCGCCGAAGGACAGGAACTCCTGCGGGAAATACACTCGGGGGCTTGCGGCCATCATGCAGCACCTCGAACCCTCGTCGGGAACGCTTTCTGGCAAGGCTTCTACTGGCCGACGGCGGTGGCTGACGCCACTAGAATTGTCCGCGCCTGCGAAGGGTGCCAATTCTATGCGAAGCAGACCCACCTGCCCGCTCAGGCTCTGCAGACGATACCTATCACCTGGCCCTTCGCTGTGTGGGGTCTGGACCTCGTCGGCCCTCTGCAGAAAGCGCCCGGGGGCTACACGCACCTGCTGGTCGCCGTCGACAAATTCTCCAAGTGGATCGAGGTCCGACCCCTGAACAGCATCAGATCCGAGCAGGCGGTGGCGTGCTTCACCAACATCATCCACCGCTTCGGGGTCCCGAACTCCATCATCACCGACAACGGCACCTAGTTCACCAGCAAAAAATTCTTGGATTTTTGCGAGGATCACAACATCCGGGTAGACTGGGCCGCCGTAGCTCATCCCATGTCGAATGGGCAAGTAGAACGTGCCAACGGCATGATTCTACAAGGGCTCAAGCCTCAGATTTACAATGATCTCAACAAGTCCGGCAAGCGATGGATGAAGGAACTCCCCTCGGTGGTCTGGAGCCTGAGGACGACGCCGAGCCGAGCCACGGGTTTCACACCGTTCTTCCTGGTCTACGGGGCCGAGGCCGTCTTGCCCACTGACCTGGAATACGACTCCCCGAGGACGAGGGCCTACGACGATGAAACAACCAAGCTAGCCGAGAAGACTCGCTGGACCAGCTGGACGAGGCTCGGGACAGGGCCTTACTACACTCGGCGCGGTATCAGCAGTCCCTGCGACGCTACCACGCCCGAGGGGTCCGACCCCGAGACCTCCAGGTGGGCGACCTGGCGCTTCGGCTGCGGCAAGACGCCCGAGGGAGGCACAAGCTCACGCCCCCCTGGGAGGGGCCATTCGTCATCGCCAAAGTTCTGAAGCCCGGAACATACAAGCTGGCCAACAGTCAAGGCGAGGTCTACGGCAACGCTTGGAACATCCAACAGCTACGTCGTTTCTACCCTTAAGATGTTTCCAAGTTGTTCATATACCTCGCACCCACGCAAAGTTTAGTCAACAAGGAAGGGTCGGCCTCGCCTCGGCAAAGCCCGACCCTCCCTCGGGGGCTAAAAGGGGGGAAACCCCCTCTGCGTCAAAATTTTCCTCGAACAGAAAATCTCTTTTACCAGAATATCTTTCGTGCTTTCTGACTACTTCGAAAAGTGGGTCCTGGAAACGACGGGGTACACGTAAGCAGTCAAGGCTGACCGAGCCGAGGGACTCCTACGCCTCCGGGATACGGATACCTCACTCATCACCTTCTGCGATAAGTAACTCGCGTTCGGATAAGGTGACTCCGCGGATCGAACAAGTCTCTACGTTCGGAAGCCGTTCTGTCGAAGCGATTCTTCGAGTTTTCTCGACCAAGTCGGTGATAGGGCCTCATGGACGAGTAAAAGTGCGCGTAAGCGGCAAGGCCGACCGAGCCGAGGGACTCCCACGCCTCCGGGATACGGATACCTCACTCATCACCTTCCGCGAGAAGCAACTTTCGCTCGCACAAACATCCTTGTTACCGACAAAAAGTCCAGACACTCGAAACAAGAGGAAGAGAGACGCAGCTTAACACGCGACAAGGGTGTGTGTTCTGGCCTCGACGGTCGCACAAAGCACACACTACAAGACAAGATGATCCTGCAGGCTCGGGTCTTGACGCTGGAAGGGGGCAGCGACACCCTCGGCATCGACGGCACCTTCGGCGAGGCCCGACCTAGCCGCGGACGGCGACGCGGTCCGAGGGCCTCCGCTCCGAAGGACGACGTCATCACCACGCCCGGGCAATCGCTGTCAGGGACTTCTCCGGGAATCCGGCCCGAGCGGGCGGCTCGGCCGGCCACCTCCGGGGCCTCGGCCAACCACCTTCCGAGGGCACCAGCCCGGTCCGAAGCCTCGGCTGACCAACTCCGGCGTCGATCCTGCCAACGGACAACTCGGCTAGGCTCCGGCCAACCAGGTTTCATTTTCGAGCCAACTCCGCCTCTGCTCATGCTGATATCGCTACCCCCAGCCTCAGCTCGTCGAGGAGCGGCCGAGGGGTCTCTTTAACTAAGCTAGAGGAGCCTCGGACAACAGGGCCGACCGAGCCGAGGGACTCCTACGCCTCCGGGATACGGATACCTCACTCGTCACCTTGACACGGGGCGACTCATGCTTGGAAAAGCGGTTCAGATAATCAGCAGACGAGTCTTAGTGCTCAGAAATGAGGAAAAAATGCGGCTCTGTGCCGACGTTACATACATGTTCAGGCTCCGAAAGCCAAAATGAACAAAAAACCCGGCACTCGAAGTGCCATTACAAACGGAACTCTGGTTCCCCCTCCGCAGGTACGAACAACCCCACTCGATAGGGGTGGGCCTGCGGGGCAACAGAAGACCGACGAACGGCATGTCGCCGCTCGCCCCGACAGCGGCGACGATGAAGACTTCTGCCCCGGGGGGCCGAACAGCAGCAATGATGGCCTCAGGGCGGATGCTGCTGCTAGGAGGCCCCCGCCCTTGCCCAAACTCGAGAGGCAAGGACGGGCAGAAGGCCGTAGAGTTGGAGGTCGGTCCATGGCCAACCTTGGCTGTCGCGCCGGCGGAAGAACCTCTTCCAGCTGCCGTGGCGGGAGGCGGCACCGGGAGCGGTTCCGAAACTGCTCGGCTCAGAGAGCCGGGCACGGTGCAGCTGTTAGCGCCACGGACGACTCCCGCCCTTCCCCCCGATCACTGAGGGAAGGAGCGGGCCACCGCCCGCGCAGGGGCCGACCCTAACTCGGCACACTCCCCTCCTCAGCCCTGGTGATGAAAATCCTTGAGGCTGAGGGAGGGGCAGAGGCCGCAGCCCGGCTCGCTTTCCCCCACCATCAAGCCGGAGGTCACCCTCTTGGGTGACCGCCGGCGGAGGGGTGCAGCCGGGCTGCATGATGAAAATCCTTGAAGCCGAACGATGGCTGAAAGGTACCCACTCCCACGGAGTAGTATCCTCCGACGATGAGGCACGGAGACGGCGGTTTCCCCCATCCGGGGGCTTGAAAGGTGGAAAGACACGATGCATAAGGGAGGAAGAAGACATGGTCGCCTTACGAAAGGGGTCGCCCTCCTTTTAAAGGCAACTCTCCCTGCTTGCGCCCCCAACCGTCACGGGCTGAGTCTTCTCCAACACGCCTCCAAAGCCCTCCCCTGCGGCGCGGGGGCTGGGACCCACATGTCATGCAGACCGGCTCCGAGCAGAAGAAGCCGAACCGCCGCGCACGGCGCGCGCAACCACCCAGCGGTTACAAGTGACCCTCCACTTTTGCCCAGACCAACGGGCGAAAGGGGCGGGCAGCCATGCGGGCGGCATGCAACCGCGCCAAGTGGACGCGCCTCTCCGACTCCTGACAGGCCAGCACGGAGGCTCAAGCCCACGCGTCGCACAACCAGCGCGCCGGATGCTGCATGCAAGCCACTGTACCACTTGCGCCACCGCCGCACCTCCTCGATTGCGGAACCGATACCGCGACCCGAGGCGACCTAGCGCGCGACCCAGCAGCACCAGCCGGACGCAGCGGTCAAACGCGGTCAAAAGTGGGCCGGCAGTAATGACGGTGGCAGGCGCGCAAGAGCAGCGGTCACGCCATCAGCCAAGCTCACGTCCCATCCGGAGGCAGCGAGAGAACCCCCTCTCACGGTGTGAAGACGACGCGCCCGTGACCCGTTCCTCGAACGGCTCGCGCACGCGCAACGGCAGCCTCGCCAACTACTCGCCCCGGCGCATTAACTCCGCGGCTCGACAGGCGGCGCTTCTGGCGGAAGCAGCTGGCAACGCTTCGCCTTCGCCAAAACGACCACACCAAAAGAGGTACGCCACGTCGTTCAAATTCGTATCCTTTTTCCCTTTTTTCTCTTTCTCTATCTCTTGCAACAGGGACCGGGAAAGGGAATACCCCCAAAGGGATCCTTCCCCGTGAAGGAACTAGGCTCCGAGCCTCCTTACTGATCAGGGGTTCGAAGGCTGGCCCCCCGAAGGGTTCAACAGCCGCCTCAGATCGCGTGGGCCCGACACCCGCTACTGGTCAGGGGTTCGAAGGTCGGCCTCCCGAAAGGTTCCACGACCGCCTCAGGCTACTCGGGCTCCGCGCCCATTACTGATCAGGGGTTCGAAGGCTGGCCCTCCGAAGGGTTCACAGTCGCCTCAGACACCGAGCGAGGGATGACCAGGGGTACGTTCGATACATAACCAAGGCTCGGGCTGCGCTCCCGAGGTACCCTAGGACATTTCCGAGACCAGCGGGAACGATCCTGTAACGGAATCCCATCGGAGGGAGGCAACGAGCCCTCGAACCCCGTCGCCAGGGGACCGGGTCCGGCAGATCACCCGCAGGTACTTTTGGGCGTGCCTCCGGGCCCCTAGCCGACCCCCAACGAACGGGGCACGGACGTCCACTCGGATTACCCGCTTGCAGCTCACCGGAGACACCATGTTCGGTGCCCATCGAGGGTAACATGGCGCTCTCCCCCCTCCTCCTTGCGGAAAGGCGACGTAGGGGCGTATGTAAAAAAGCCGAGTCTGTCCCTGATCGTCCTCTCGCCCTGTGCGGAGGCTCGGGGGCTGCTCTCGCAAACCCAGCTCCGGCCAAACCCTTGACAGCGTCAACATACCAGCCCGAGAACTTGGGCCCCGACAGTGCACCCGGGCTACGGCCTGTTCGCATGAGGGAACCGCCAGACCAGCCAAAGCATTACGCAAGGCATTAAGACCTCGAAGGAGTGAAACCACTCCTCCGAGGCCTCGGGGGCTACACCCGGCGGGTGCGCTCGCGCGCACCCACCGGAACAAAGTGCAACCGAGAAAGGCTGGTCCCCTTGCAAAAAAGTGCGACGAAAGCCTCCAAGCGAGTGCTAACACTCCCTTCGAGGCTCGGGGGCTACTGTCAGGGACCATAATTAGGGGTACCCTCAAGACGGCGAACTCCGCTCCGCCCGACCCAGGGCTCGGACTCGGGCTAAGGCCCCGGAAGACGGCGAACTCCGCTCCGCCCGACCCAGGGCTCGGACTCGGGCTAAGGCCCCGGAAGACGACGAACTCCGCTTCGCCCGACCCAGGGCTCGGACTCCGCCCTGGCCTCTGCCGAACGACCTCCGCCTCGCCCGACCCAGGAGCTCGGGCTCGGCCTCGGCCATGCAGGACAGACTCGACCTCGGCTTCGGAGGAGCCTCCACGTCGCCCGACCTAGGGCACAAGTCCGCCACGTCGATAGGAAGCACCATCATCACCCTACCCCGAGCCGACTCGGGCCGCAGAAAACAGGACCGACGTCCCATCTGGCTAGCTCCGCCAGATAGGCAATGATGGCGCCCCGCTGGACCCATGACGACGGCGGTTCTCAGCTCCCTTACGGAAGCAGGGGGACGTCAGCAAGGGCCCAACCACTCCGACAGCTGTCCCCCCGCCAGGCTCCATTGTTTCTCCGACGGCCATGACGCCACACCAGCTGGGTGCCAAGATCTCTCCGGCTGCCACCTTGGCATGTACTTAGGGCACTAGCTCTCCCCCGCTAGACACATAGCACCTTGCTACACCTCCATTTGTACACCTGGATCCTCTCCTTACGCCTATAAAAGGAAGGACCAGGGCCTTCTTAGAGGAGGTTGGCCTCGCGGGAACGAGGGCAGGGGCAGGCGCTCTCTTGGGGCCGCTCGCTCCCCTCACCCGCACGGACGCTTGTAACCCCCTACTGCAAGCGCACCCGACCTGGGCGCGGGACGAACACGAAGGCCGCGGGATCTCCGCCTCCCTCACGACCCGGCTCCGGCCACCTCGCTCTTCCGCCCTTCGCGCTCGCCCACGCGCTCGACCCATCTGGGCTGGGGCACGCGGCACACTCACTCGTCGGCTCGGGGACCCCCCGGTCTCGAAACGCCGACAACACCAGACCAGCAGTTGCAATCTTGTTTGTTTAATAGATTTTTGGACATAGTTATATAGAAGTTGCAATCACACCAGACCCACAGTTGCAATTACACCAGACCAGCAGTTGCAATCTTGTTTGTTTAATAGATTTTTGGACATAGTTATATAGAAGTTGCAATCACACCAGACCCACAGTTGCAATTACATCAGACCAGCAGTTGCAATCTTGTTTATTTAATAGATTTTTGGACATAGTTATATAGAAGTTGCAATCACACCAGACCAGCAGTTGCAATTACATCAGACCAGCAGTTGCAATCATATTTTTTAACAAAATTTCTCAGAGTTATTCAAATGCGGGGGACAGAGACACGCTGACAGAGAGACGCGCGGCGGCGCGGGGACAGGGAGACGCGCGGCGGCGCGAGAACAGGGAGGCGCTCGGCGGCGCGAGGACAGGGAGGCGCTCGGCGGCGGTGGGATTTAGGGGAGGAGCATCGAGGAGGCGGCGGCGGCGCGGGGAAAGGGATGCGCGCGGCGGCGGCGGGGGGCTAGGAGGCGCGCGAAATCGCCTGGGTGCATTCAATATAGAGAATGCACCCAGGTGCATTTTAGCAGCGCCGTATACTGTATTTATATATTACACCTGGGTGCATTCAATATAGAGAATGCACCCAGGCCGAACCTATGTGCCAGGTCCGAGCCAACCGTCCCACCTAGGCCGGTTTCGTCCCTCCCGCACGCTCCGGACAGAATATTTTCACTTTCCCGCCCCCGCCCCTCTTTCTCCGTGAACGGCTCCTCCGTGAACGGCTCCTCCGCGAACGGCTCAACCTCTTCACATAAGTTGCAATCACACCAGACTTGCAGTTGCAATTACACCAGACAGCAGTTGCAATTACACCAGGTAGCAGTTGCAATCATTGTTTTGTTTAACAGATTTTTGGACATAGTTATATAGGAGTTGCAATCACACCAGACCAGCCGTTGCAATTACACCAGACAGCAGTTGCAATCATTGTTTGTTTAACAGATTTTTGGACATAGTTATATAAAAGTTGCAATCACACCAGACCAGAAGTTGCAATTACACCTGTCGGGGACCATAATTAGGGGTACCCTCAAGACGCCTAATTCTCAGCTGGTAACCCCCATCAGCATAAAGCTGCAGAGGCCTGATGGGTTTGATTAAGTCAGGGATCAGTCCATACGAGCGACTCGATCACGCCACGCCCGAGCCTAGCCTCGGGCAAGGGCAGCCGACCCTGAGGTGTTTCCGTCTCGCCCGAGGCCCCCTTTTTTACGGCAGACGCATCTCCGGCTCGCCCGAGGCCTTGCCTTCGTTAAGAAGCAACCCTGACTAAATCACCGCGCCGACCGACCAAGTCACTGGGGCATTTAACGCAAAGAGTGAGACTGACGGGCGGCCAGGCTTGGCCAAAAGCGCCATAGGAAGCTCCGCCCGACCCAGGGCTCGGACTCGGGCTAAGGCCCCGGAAGACGGCGAACTCCGCTCCGCCCGACCCAGGGCTCGGACTCGGGCTAAGACCCCGGAAGACGGCGAACTCCGCTCTGCCCGACCCAGGGCTCGGACTCGGGCTAAGGCCCCGGAAGACGACGAACTCCGCTTCGCCCGACCCAGGGCTCGGACTCCGCCCTGGCCTCTGCCGAACGACCTCCGCCTCGCCCGACCCAGGAGCTCGGGCTCGGCCTCGGCCATGCAGGACAGACTCGACCTCGGCTTCGGAGGAGCCTCCACGTCGCCCGACCTAGGGCACAAGTCCGCCACGTCGACAGGAAGCGCCATCATCACCCTACCCTGAGCCGACTCGGGCCGCAGAAAACAGGACCGACGTCCCATCTGGCTAGCTCCGCCAGATAGGCAATGATGGCGCCCCGCTGGACCCATGACGACGGCGGTTCTCAGCTCCCTTATGGAAGCAGGGGGACGTCAGCAAGGGCCCAACCACTCCGACAGCTGTCCCCCCGCCAGGCTCCATTGTTTCTCCGACGGCCACGACGCCACACCAGCTGGGTGCCAAGATCTCTCCGGCTGCCACCTTGGCATGTACTTAGGGCACTAGCTCTCACCCGCTAGACACATAGCACCTTGCTACACCTCCATTTGTACACCTGGATCCTCTCCTTACGCCTATAAAAGGAAGGACCAGGGCCTTCTTAGAGGAGGTTGGCCTCGCGGGAACGAGGGCAGGGGCAGGCGCTCTCTTGGGGCCGCTCGCTCCCCTCACCCGCACGGACGCTTGTAACCCCCTAATGCAAGCGCACCCGACCTGGGCGCGGGACGAACACGAAGGCCGCGGGATCTCCGCCTCCCTCACGACCCGGCTCCGGCCACCTCGCTCTTCCCCCCTTCGCGCTCGCCCACGCGCTCGACCCATCTGGGCTGGGGCACGCGGCACACTCACTCGTCGGCTCGGGGACCCCCGGTCTCGAAACGCCGACAACACCAGACCAGCAGTTGCAATCTTGTTTGTTTAATAGATTTTTGGACATAGTTATATAGAAGTTGCAATCACACCAGACCCACAGTTGCAATTACACCAGACCAGCAGTTGCAATCTTGTTTGTTTAATAGATTTTTGGACATAGTTATATAGAAGTTGCAATCACACCAGACCCACAGTTGCAATTACATCAGACCAGCAGTTGCAATCTTGTTTATTTAATAGATTTTTGGACATAGTTATATAGAAGTTGCAATCACACCAGACCAGCAGTTGCAATTACATCAGACCAGCAGTTGCAATCATATTTTTTAACAAAATTTCTCAGAGTTATTCAAATGCGGGGGACAGAGACACGCTGACAGAGAGGCGCGCGGCGGCGCGGGGACAGGGAGACGCGCGGCGGCGCGAGAACAGGGAGGCGCTCGGCGGCGCGAGGACAGGGAGGCGCTCGGCGGCGGTGGGATTTAGGGGAGGAGCATCGAGGAGGCGGCGGCGGCGCGGGGAAAGGGATGCGCGCGGCGGCGGCGGGGGGCTAGGAGGCGCGCGAAAACGCCTGGATGCATTCAATATAGAGAATGCACCCAGGTGCATTTTAGCAGCGCCGTATATATATATATATATATATATATATATATATATATATATATATATATATATATATATATATATATATATATATATATATATATATCGCGGTAGCAGAGCCATTCACAGTAACTGCGTGTACCATGGGCCATGGACCTGCTCTGACACCATTGCTGCTTTGATAAGCACTTCAGCTGCCTTCACCAGCCGCGCAGTGAGTTTTGTTGCCCCGACGCGCCTCAGGGATGCATCGGCGAGCATCCGGCCCTTCTCCCCACTGCCGCCCAGGGTGACTGCACGGAATGCACAGTATACGGACTGAGAGACCTTCTTGAAGACGGTGTCATCGGTCTGGAGGCTTCTAAGGAAGACCCTAGTCAATATCTCTTTTCTGGCGTTCATCCTTTCATGATCTGACAAGCTCCTTGAGGTTGACGAGTACATCATGGCCTCAATGATTTTCTCAGTGCCAACATCTGGAAAGTTGTCTAGCAGCCTTGTGAGGACGTTGAACAGTTCCGAAGTGGCATTCTCCAGCTCAGAAGAAGTGATCTTTGGGTTCTCACTCGCTAAAACCTGATGCAAAACAAGCATGCTGCAAACAAGAGAAACATAACACGATTGGGTTCAATCATTCCATTCTATCAGATTACAAACACAACAACATGATAAAGAAACATGGAACTACCAGATGATGGCTCACCTTGTCGCTATCACAATCACTTGTTGAAACTTACTCTGAACAGACCGCAGCCTCAACCAATTCAACATAAAGGTCTCAGGAACCGATTCCCTTTCTACACCCTCCATGCTGCTGATGAGCTGTAATAGCCCAATCCTTATTAGCTTGCCAAGTATTTCTCCCCTACACTCTGGTAATCCTGTATTGTCTGCTTCACAATATGCAACATTAGCCATGAATATGAGTCAATAGCAACCTGTGGAGATAGACCGGAAACAAAAAAAATACCTGCTGCAGGTATCACAGATTGTACACCTGCAACTGCATGGCCAGTTCGGAGGGTGCCAACAAGTGTCTGAACCTGTTATACAGTTGGGAACTCTCAGAAGTTCTATGTGCAATCACAACTACAGGAGAAAAATGATAAGCACAAACTACAAAGTAAATAAGCTGTTGGCTAGAAAACATGGAGAAACATACACGGCATTGTCACCCAGTCCACAGCTTTAGTTCAAAGAAGAGGATTGATTGGCGCGGAAGGCTTGCCATTTCTGACCATTGCTGAGGATTGATTGATTTTAAGCGCTCTCATTGGTTGTTCTGAATTAGGGTGTGACATGTATGAAGCTAGGTGTGTATATGTGTCAAGGCCTAAGGAGGCCCACGGAGGGGCTGCAACAGCAGCAGCCATGGGCTCTCAAAGGGATTAGATAAGGATAGTTAGAGATAATATTAGAAGATTAGTTGAGATTATCTAGGAAGGTTATCAGTTAGTAGTTTGTTGAGAGTTCTTAGGAGATAAGGATCTCTAGCTAGATAGGGGCGGCCAACCGGCCTATTTATGTAATCAATGGATGAGAAATAAAGCAGGCAAGAATTAGAAGGGAGAAACCCTCCTCTTGCTCAGCCATGGGCAGAGGCCCCCGGCCGACGTTCCTGTCCATCGATACCCCTCTCCAATCCCTCACCGATCTAGCGACCATAACATCTGGTATCGGATAGCTTGGGTTTCGATCTGATCCCATGGCTTTTGCTGCCAATTCCGCGGCGTCATCCTGGCAACCGGCGTCCCCATCTCCATGGACTGCGCCGCATGTCACCTTCGTCACGCCGTCCTGGCAACCGAAGTCCCCATCTCCATGGGCTACGCCGCATGCCACCTTCGTCACGCCATCCTGGCAACCTGTGTCCCTATCTCCATGGGCAGCATCGCCTGCCAATTTTATCACCACATCCTGGACGCCGGCGTGCCCATCTCCAGGGACAACGCCAAATTTCGTCACATCATCTTCGTTGACGGCGTCTCCGTCCCCATGGGCGACGCCACTAGGGGCAGCCACGGCTCAGCAATCACCCGCTCCATCGATGGGGGACTTATGGACTAACATAAGGGCTGATCTCATAAAGATGCAAGCCACGCTCCAGAAGGTTGAGCAAGGGCTGCTGCAAATCAAGGCAGCAGTGCAACATGAGCAGCACCGGCTGGCGTTGTCCGCACGACTCCAGACATCAGCGGTTGTGGGCATACAAGCTGCTACTCGTGGCTTCCTTGCACGACGGAGAGTGCAGGAGATGCGCCGGTAGATGCTCGAGGCAGCCTTGGTGACGGTTGACCTCGGCACACGGGGGCGCGACATCGCCCTGTCGGACGGCCAGCAGCAGCGGCACCAGGCTGCTATCTCCAAGTGCGAGCATGGTTAGTGTCCCGCGAGCGACAAGTTTCAACTCTACGACAGCGGCGGTAGGGAAGTCACTCCCCTCGTCATCGGTAAGGGCGCACTATTTAGCGCCACCACATTCCGCTACCGGCCGCCACGAGGGCGCCTCCGCTGGTTATTGTTGCGACCTACTCCAGGTGCCCGTCCATGTGCTCCCCTTTCGTCCAGATGGCGTCCATGGGATCCAGGTGGCTGCACACGTGCAAGTCCAATGCGCGGATGGTGTCCGCCTTATCTTATGGGGTTAAAAAAATTCAGATTCAGAATAATAAGATAAGCCGAGATGTAAAAGGCTTGTCTTCTAGGTGTCTGGTTTTGGGTCAAGTAGACTCGGTCTTTGAGCACTCGTCATGCTGCAGCTCGAGGACGAGCTGCTTGTCCAGGAGGGGTGTAGTGTCAGGGCCTAAGGAGGCCCACGGAGGGGCTGCGGCAGCAGCAGCCATAGGCCCTCAAAGGGATTAGATAAGGATAGTTAGAGATAATATTAGAAGATTAGTTGAGATTATCTAGGAGATTAGTTGAGATTATCTAGGAAGGTTATCAGTTAGTAGTTTGTTGAGAGTTCTTAGGAGATAAGGATCTCTAGCTAGATAGGGGTGGCCAACCGGCCTATTTATGTAATCAATAGATGAGAAATAAAGCAGGCAAGAATTAGAAGGGAGAAACCCTCCTCTTGCTCAGCCGTGGGCAGAGGCCCCCGGTCGACGTTCCTGTCCATCGATACCCCTCTCCAATCCCTCACCGATCTAGCGACCATAACAATATGTGTCTGTGTGTTTGTGTCCATGTGCATTTGTTTCTTAATGCAACAATGCACAGCTCTCCTTTGAGAAAAGAAAAGAAAAAAAAACAAGGCCAAATGAAGCACTAACATGGTCTGCTTCTGGCAGAATTGATAACGAGCTGACATGTTCATTCCATTGTTCTTCCACGACATCTTTCAAAGAGAAAATCCACCGGGCAGTTGAAGGGAGAGAAGCTAACGCATCAGAAGGGGAACCACAGCGACCAGCAAAAGACTTCTGCAGGTACTCCACTCCACCTGATCCCTTAATCAATGGTTCCAATAGTTGGATGCGTGCTCTAGTAACTTCTGTTTTTAGAGCCTGTTTCAGTAAGGAAATTTATTCATGAGGTAATGTTGTAAGTTCACATATAGCTCATAAGTTTATTTGGAAACAGACTCATATGATAAGGACCTGTAATTCCTCCATAGTGAAGCGCAAACCCTTGATAACGCAAAGAACAAATGAATTTGGATCTTTATAATTGGATTTAGAGTCTTCGACCAATTCACCCAGCAATGTATCATGACTCTTCTTCATCTCGTGTTCCTTCGCAGGAGAAGACAGTTTTCGCAGCTTATCCAGAGAGTACTGCAAAATTTGTCCAAGGTATTGTCTATCCTGGGAACCTGATTCAAGTAACTTTCCACCAAAAAATATATATATTTGTCTCAAATATGCATCACGGTTCACCATAGTCCATAATACTAACTGAAATATTATTACCTGGGTCAATATTTCAAGGTTAATATTGTCACTGATTTCTTCTTTCCACCCTGTAGGAGATAACTCTTCCAGTGCTTCCCTGATTTCCTTTACCAGGCTGACCAGATAACAGTAGTCTGGCATGTCTCCTCTCATTGAATCAGCAACCACATCCCAGAAAGCCTTCTCCATTGTTTCCTTGACTTTTACCTATAACAAAAAAGATAGGAAATATAAAATTACACAAGAGAATCAACTCATACAACCTGAATTCAGATATGTTAATTTCTGTAAAAGATCCTCAAAACTGATAAAATATACCTTTTATGACATACATTCCAAATTTTATGTGTCGCTGAACTTTACAATAAGATTGGAACTAACCTTGAAGTCACCTTCAACGGTACCAGCACCATCAGAGATGTCAGCAAAAGAACCATGTATATCATGTAGTATCTCATTGACTATTTGCTCATTCTCAGTAGGCATTTTTTCTGGTGCTGCGTTACTCATCAGCTTGCCTCCTTTGCTATTTTCATATCGTGAAGACAATGCTCCAAAAAGAGATTGGACAACTCGACTTACCTTTTCAGCATCCATGTTACAATTCTCCCCAGTTTCAGAATCATTAGACTGTCCTGAAGAACATGTAACTGAAGGAGATGCTACATTTGCAACTGTAGTTGCAATGGAACTCCTCTTCTCTTTGAATTGAAAGAACTTTGACCGTGTTTCAAATAAAGCAGATTCCATCATTCCGATACCAGCTTCACCGCCCAGGTGTTGAATACTCTCCCTTAAAAGTTTCTGGTCTTCTGCGACCTGGATGATGAACAGAAACTTAGTTCAAAAGGTAGTTCTCTATTGAAGATGTCAACAAGAGGGCATAAAGATTAACAGATGAAGTGTTTAATTTTAGCTTGATTCTTGTATTTTAACAATAAATGAATCAATGCACCTCAAGGCTGATAGAAAAAATGACCAAGAAAGAATAGGAACTGCATATACAAATCATACCTGTTTCCGGATGGCTTTCAAATCACCACAGAGGTTATCAGATTCACCTTCAGTTATTTTGCATGTTTGAATCATTGACAGCTCAAGCTTGCATGCAGCCCTAATGAGTTCATCCTCTAATGATTTAGCATCTTTTGCTTTCCATGCCACAAAATGGTAAAGATAAGCACACCAAGCTTTGTCAAAGGCAAGCAGCTGAGTTCTGAATTTCTTCAGATCAGCAACAATGGATGAAGATTCCTCGTAGCTAGAACGAACAGGTGTGGCATCATCTATAACTGACCAGCTCAATATGCATGCACCATCTAGGGCATCAAGTACTGTTTTAACCAGCAGTTCAAATTCCTTTACAAAGATTGTTGCTGATTCCATAAGAAATTTCTCTTGTTCACCTTGTCCACTAAGAACAGATTTTGGATGACCTAGAATCATATAAGCACAAAGTGCAATCCTTTGCGAATATCTAGACAACTTACTGGAATCATAATTTCCAACTGCGTTTTTCAGTGTTGCTTCACTTGTCCCCACATTGCTCAGTGGGGTCCTCCTCTTCGGTGATCCTAGATGCTTCAGAAGGTGGTCAATGTTTTCTGGTTTTGATGAAGTTGATGACTGAGAAAAGACAAAACGACTCTCAAGACGGTCAAGCAATGCCTTAGTGGTCTGGAGAACTGCAGGAGATTCAATGCAGAGAGCTAATTCTTCAAATGGCATAGACACAACTGATCGCTGATTTATCTCCAGTGCATCAAAGGCCCTAGCCAATACTACTGTTGTTTTCCTAGAAGTTCTGAATCTTCTCCAGCATCTGAAGTTCCAAAAAATGAAAAGAATCATAAGCTGCAGGAAGACAAAGAATTAATTGGAAATTTCAGAATGTGCTATGAGATGTACCTTGCCAATTTTCTTGAAAGAAATTCTCCATTTTTAACTGAACTGCTGTGCATAGAACTGTGAGGATTTCCCCGCTGCTTCAAATAGTCAGCCCTCTGCTGCTCTGCCTATTTTGGCATATGTATAGATGGTTATGACACAAGTTAAAGAGCTAAAACAATTACATCCATGCCGCATCACAGAAATGCATACCTTCTGAAGCTTTTCTTCTAATTGCTCATTTAACTTGCTCCTCTCAGTTTCTCTCTGGTTAGAGGCAGTCTTCACAGCAAGTTGAACCTGCAAGAGCCTACTCTGTGCCCGTCTTTTCTCAGATTCAAGCAGCCCCAATCGTCTCTTCTCAGCAGCATTACACTTCTGTATTGCAGATTGTACACGCTCCCTGTACTTGTTTTCCCAAGTCAGTCTTTGCATAAAGTACCTTTTTGTCCTCTCCTCTAATGCAGCCTGCCTCTTCAAACGATCATGCATTAGTTGCATACGATTGTTCTCAGCCTTTTGAACCCGTGATTCAACTTTCATTCCGAGTTCTTCCTTTTCCCTCTCGAACCTCATCTCTGCATCACTCTTAACAGCCTGTCGCAATTTGTCCAGCTTAGCCAACCGGCTCTGTTCCTTTTCCAAGAGGGTCAACCTACAAAGGACACGGGTTTCTTCAGACCTTTTTCCCAAATACAACAGAGTAATGTACCCTACTGGATTCCTCTTCTGAATACCTCTTCTGCTTGGCAGCCAGGAGCTTTGCCTCAAGAAGCTGCCCTCGATCCTCCTCCTGCAATGACCCTGAAGGGCTCTTAATTAAGCGCCTTGCTTTGGAGGACAATGCTTCATGGAATTGCTGGAGAATAGCAAGTCATATAAGATACAGGACATAGCAAAAACTCATCTGTAACAGCATGACTTAAATTCTGCAAAAGCTAACTAGCCAAACATGAGCTTCCTTTGTCCATAGAATTGCTTCCAGATACATCTCAATTCTCAAGTCAATTGTCATGCAGCTCCTGAATGTGGTCAGGTACAGTGCCAAGCTAATGAAGAGTTCACCAATCCATAATCAAGTTTTATCTATAAACTACGAAAGCATAGAAATGGTCTTGCATTAGTTAGTTAACCAAGTGCGAGCTTCCACAGCCAATAGAATTGGCAAATAAATGTAACACTCCAAGTGGAGCATGATGCAACTCCGGATTTGATCAGCTAATGCGTGTGGTGTGGACGCGTGGTAGAGTGCTAATTGCTCCTAAGCTAACGCAGACTTTAGCATCCACCGACACCTTTTGATCTACATGTTATTATACTACTAAAACATGTACAAAATCCCCGCTCGCAACTACACCACCGAACACGAAATTCAAACCCGAGTTCGGTTAAATAAATAAAACATATTAACATCTCAACTTTTCCACCTACAAAACCAACAGGGACAAAATGTAGTAATTTCTACGTCACGCGAGGGGGAACGGAGAACACAAACACACCTGCCTCCGGAGATGCGCCTGGCGTAGCTTGGCCTCGATCTCCTCGGCCGTCGGCGCCTTGCCGCCGTTTTCTCCGCTGCCCGCCCGGAGGAACCTCCGCCTGATCCTTGGTGGCACCCTGGCCAGTGGCGTCGGCGACCCCTCCTCCACCGCAGGTATCTCCAGCGCCACCGCCTCCGGCACCGCCATTCCGCCGCCGATCACCGAATCGAACCCAGGTTCCACTCGGAACTCGCCGACTCCGCGCCGTAGCCCCTTCTGGGCTGAGACGAACACCGATGAGATCTCGAAGGCCGCCACTCGACTCGACTGTGCCGAGTGCCAACTCCTGGCTTTCGTACTTTGGAACTTGGGGCCGTTACAGGCGTCGGCCGGTTCATCTCGTCACGATATTTTTTAGATTGTTTCTTAATATAATTCTCTCGCATACAAGATTTATACGGATAATTAAAATTCAGAACAAATATAAAATAAAATTAGATAATAATTTGGACATGTAAAAACATAAAATTAGATAATAATTCGAATGAGTAAAGATATCAGACACTACTCGAATAGATAACCAATATTTGGTAGATAGTTTGTCCTAATAACAGATATTAGCCAACCATTCGATAAATCAATAAAATATAAAAATACAATCATGTACTCTATCCATCTCCGTTCCAATGCGGAAAATAAAAATATATAATATATACTGAAATGTAGATATATACTTAGGAAAAAGAAATATAGAGATATACTTGCAAAAAAGAAATATGTATAAAAATGTGAAAATAACATTTATATTAGGATAAGTATAGAACCCTCTCGAAAATGATATTTCTACTACTTGTTAAGGATGTCATTTTGTGTTCCTGTTCTGTCTTTCTCATTCCCCCTCCTTCGCAAAGCTCATTCTCATTCTCATTCACCCGTACAGGCTACGTCTAGCTAAAATTAAAAAAGACAAATGGCTCTAATGAGATTTGAACCGACAACTCTTCAAGCAAATACAAGTAGTAACTACCACTACACCACATATGTGTTTATATCTACATCTATGACAGGAAAAATATCTACTACATCTTTCCTAAGCCCAGCTGCTAACCTTGCACAATGCGTAGTAGTAGATAAATATCACCGAGATTCTTGAATTATATTTTTGATGGAGCGAGTAGTATTTAAAGAAGAGCCTTGCATGCAATTTCTTTTGTTTGAATAATGTTTTTAACTTAAATTCATTTTTTGCATGCGTGGCATTTATTCTCCATAATATTTTTCCATAGATGTGACTTGTGAGTCATTTTCATAAACCAACGCCAAGGATGAATCCATGTTTCTTACTTAGAAACCCCGGACAAACACCACTAGCAAGAGGCGCTTGCGTTGGCGTCGCTCATCGACGACAAGAAGAAGCTTAGCGACTGCCAGTTCGAATTCTAGAAGCAGTCCTACGTGGTCGCATGCGCCGCTGTGTACAACAAGCTTTGGCGCAAGCCGCCGCTTAGACGCGGTCCAAAGCGGATGTATCGCACTGTCTATTGTCAAGCAGGGGGACCTCATGGTCGTTGCCAATGTTCGACTCTCGGGTTGTTCTAGGCACCGCATCCGACGACAGCGTCATCATGCCGTCTAGCTCATCATCCACCTGAAGCCCAACCTGCCACGTAAGTCGCTACTGACGACCATGAATTTTTGTGCGCTAGGACGACGGTCGTTGCTAACTGAAAGGGAAATAGGCTTACACCTTTTCCTAATTGATTTTGGTGGTTGAATTGCCCAACACAAATAATTGGACTAACTAGTTTGCTCTAGATTATGAGTTCTACAGGTGCCAAAGGTTCACAATAAACAAATAAAAAGACCAAGAAAGGGTTCAAATAGAAAAGCAAAAGACAACCGAAGTGTGCCCTAGTCTGGCGCACCGGACTGTCCGGTGTGCCACCGGACAGTGTCCGGTGCACCAGGGAGCTCAACTCCAAACTTGCCACCTTCGGGAATTCTAGGAGCCGCTCCGCTATAATTCACCGGACTGTCCGGTGTGCTAGCGGAGTAACGGCTACACAGCGCCAACGGCCGTCTGCAACGAGCAGTTAATGCGCTACAGTGCGCGCAGAAGTCAGAGTAGAGCCAGAAGGCGCACCGGGCAGTGAACAGCGACTGTCCGGTGCACCACCGCACTGTCTGGTGGCCCAGCTGTCAGAAGCTCCAACGGTCAGAACCCAATGGCCGAGTGACGTGGCTGGCGCACCGGACAGTGTCCGGTGGTGCACCGGACTGTCTGGTGCGCTATGCGACAGCAGCTTCCACCAACGGCTCCTTTGGTGGTTGGGGCTATAAATACCCCCAACTACCCACCATTCATTGCATTCAAGTTTTCAGCCTTCAAACCTCATACAAGAGTTATAGCATTCAATACAAGACACAAACAAAGAGATCAAATCATCTCCCAAGTCCGGAATCACTCCAACCAAATTAGTGACTAGAGAGAGAGACATTTGTGTTCATTTGAGCTCTTGCACTTGGATTGCTTTTCTTCTTCCTTCTTTCTTGTGTTCAACTCACTTGTAATCAAAACAAGAGACACCAAGTTGTGGTGGTCCTTGTAGTGGACTTAGTGTCCCATTTGATTGAAGAGAGGCTCACTCGGTCTAGGTGACCGTTTGAGAGAGGGAAAGGGTTGAAAGAGATCCAATCTTTGTGACCACCTCAACGGGGAGTAGGTTTGCAAGAACTGAACCACGGTAAAACAAATCACCATGTCATCCGCTCTTATTCGCTTGTGATTTGTTTTCACCCTCTCTTTCGGACTCACATCTAATTCTAACGCTAACCCGGCTTGTAGTGTGTACTTAAGTTTATAAATTTCAGATTTGCCTATTCACCCCCCTCTAGCCGACTTTCAATTGGTATCAGAACCCGGTACTTCATTAGAGCCTAACCGCTCGAAGTGATGTCGGGAAATCACGCCAAGAAGGAGATGGTGACCGGCGAGAAGCCCGCCACAAGCCATGGGAAGGCTCCATCCGGGGAGTCCGGCAACAAGGTGAAGGGATCCCCTTCACACAACAAGTCGCGTTGGAGCGGCGAGAAGAAAAAGAAGATGAAGAAAGTGGTCTACTACGAGACCGACTCTTCATCGCCATCCACCTCCGGCTCCGACACGCCGTCCGTCACTTCTAAGCGCCATGAGCGCAAGAAGTTTAGTAAGATCCCCTAAGCTATCCTCGCATTTCCAAACGTACTCCTTTACTTTCAGTCCCATTAGGCAAACCACCCATGTTTGATGGTGAAGATTATAATATGTGGAGTGACAAAATGAGGCACCATCTAACCTCACTCCACACTAGTATTTGGGATGTTGTTGAGATTGGAGTACAGGTACCATCGCCGGGGGATGAAGACTATAACTTGGACGAAGTTGCCCAAATCCGGCACTTCAACTCCCAAGCCACCACTATACTCCTCGCCTCTCTAAGTCGAGAGGAGTATAATAAGGTGCAAGGGTTGAAGAGCGCCAAAGAGATTTGGGACGTGCTCAAAACTGCGCATGAAGGAGACGAGGTGACCAAGATCACCAAGAGGGAAACGATCGAGGGGGAGCTCGGTCGTTTCATGCTTCACCAAGAGGAGGAGCCACAAGCAATGTACAACCGGCTCAAGACATTGGTGAATCAAGTGCGCAACCTCGGGAGCACCAAATGGGATGACCATGAGATGGTCAAGGTTATTCTTAGATCACTCGTATTTCTTAACCCTACTCAAGTTCAATTAATTCGTGGTGATCCAAGATATAAACTAATGTCTCCCGAGGAAGTTATAGGGAAATTTGTGAGCTTTGAATTGATGATCAAAGGCTCCAAGAAAATCATCGAGCAAGGCGCCACCTCTACATCCGAGGTGCAACCCATCGCCTTCAAAGCGACGGAGGAGAAGAAAGAAGACTCTACACCAAGTAGGGTCCCCATCGACGCCTCCAAGCTCGACAATGAGGAGATGGCGCTCATCATCAAGAGCTTCCACAAAATCCTCAAGCAAAGGAGGGGGAAGGACTATAAGCCCCGCTCCAAGAAAATTTGCTATAAGTGTGGTAAGCCCGGTCATTTTATTGCTAAATGTCCATTATCTAGTGATAGTGACAGGGGCAACGACAAGAAGGGAAAGAGAAGAGAAAAGAAGAGATATTACAAGAAGAAGGGCGGCAATGCCCATGTTTGCCGGGAGTGGGACTCGGACGAGAGCTCCACCGACTCCTCCTCCGACGAGGACGCCGCCAACATCGCCATCAACAAGGGACTTCTCTTCCCCAACATCGACCACAAGTGTCTCATGGCAAAGGACAGCAAAAAGAAGAAGGTAAAATCTAGAGCTTCCACTAAATATGCAACTTCTAGTGATGAGGCTAGCTCTAGTGATGATGAGGATGATTTGCTCACCCTTTTTGCCAACTTAAACATGCAACAAAAAGAAAAATTAAATGAATTGATAAGTGTTATTCATGAAAAGGATGAACTCTTGGATAGCCAAGAGGACTTCCTAATTAAAGAAAACAAAAAGCATGTTAAAGTTAAAAATGCTTATGCTCTAGAGATAGAAAAATATGAAAAATTAACTAGTGAGCTAAGCAATTGCCAAGACACTATTTCCAACCTTAGAATTGAGAATGCTAATTTGATTGCTAAGGTTGAGAAGTCAAATATTTGTGATGATTCAATTGCCAATCTTAGAAATGATAATGCTAGTTCAATTGCTAAGATTGAAAAATTGAATGCCTCTCTTGCTAAACTTAGAAATGAGAATGATAAATTAATTGCTAAGGCTAAGGAATTAGATATTTTCAATGTTTCTATTTCCAATCTTAGAGATGAGAATGACATTTTACATGCTAAGATTGTTGAACTAAATTCTTGCAAACCCTCTACATCTACCGTTGAGCATGTTACTATTTGCACTAGATGTAGAGATGTTAACATTGATGCTATTCATGATCACATTGCTATGATTAAACAACAAAATGATCATATAGCAAAATTAGATGCTAAAATTGCCGAGCATGAGTTAGAAAATGAAAAATTTAAATTTGCTCGTAGTATGCTCTATAGTGGGAGACGCCCTGGCATTAAGGATGGCATTGGCTTCCAACAGGGAGACAATGTCAAGCTTAATGCCCCTCCTAAAAGATTGTCTAATTTTGTTATGGGCAAAGCTCCCATGCCTCAGGATAACGAGGGGTACATTTTATACCCTGCCGGTTATCCCGAGAACAAAATTAGGAGAATTCACTCTACGAAGTCTCACTCTGGCTCTAATCATGCTTTTATGTATAAGAGTGAGGCATCTAGTTCTAGGCAATCAACCCGTGCTAAATTGCCTAAGAAGAAAACTCCTATTGCATCAAATGAACATAACATTTCATTTAAGACTTTTGATGCATCCTATGTTTTAACTAACAAATCAGGCAAAGTAGTTGCCAAATATGTTGGGGGCAAACACAAAGGGGTCAAAGACTTGTGTTTGGGTACCCAAGGTGCTTGTTTCTAATGTGAAAGGACCCAAGACCGTTTTGGTACCTAAGAACAAGGCCTAAATTTGTTTTGTAGGTTTATGCATCCGGGGGCTCAAGTTGGATCATTGACAGCGGGTGCACAAACCACATGACTGGAAGAAAAGGATGTTCTCCTCCTATGAGAAAAACCAAGATCTCCAACGAGCTATCACATTCGGGGATGGAAATCAAGGTTTGGTCAAAGGACTTGGTAAAATTGCAATATCTCCTGACCATTCTATTTCCAATGTTTTTCTTGTAGATTCTTTAGATTACAATTTGTTTTTTGTTTCTCAATTATGCAAAATGGGTTACAACTGTCTTTTTACGGATATAGGTGTTACTGTCTTTAGAAGAAGTGATGATTCAGTAGCATTTAAGGGAGTGTTAGAGGGTCAGCTATACTTAGTTGATTTTAATAGAGCTGAACTCGACACTTGCTTAATTGCTAAGACTAACATGGGTTGGCTCTGGCACCGCCGACTAGCCCACGTTGGGATGAAGAATCTTCACAAGCTTCTAAAGGGAGAACACATTTTGGGACTAACAAATGTTCATTTTGAGAAAGACAGGGTATGTAGCGCATGTCAAGCAGGAAAGCAAGTTGGTGTTCGTCATCCACACAAGAACATCATGACGACCGACAGGCCGCTTGAGCTACTCCACATGGACATATTCAGCCTGATAGCTTACATAAGCATCGGCGAGAGTAAGTATTGTCTTGTAATTATGGATGATTATTCTCGCTTCACTTGGGTGTTCTTTTTGCAGGAAAAATCACAAAACCCAAGAGATATTGAAGGGATTCTTGAGACGGGCTCAAAATGAGTTCGGCTTAAGGATCAAAAAGATTAGAAGCGACAACGGAATGGAGTTCAAGAACTCACAAATGGAAAGCTTTCTTGAGGAGGAGGAGGGCATCAAGCATGAGTTCTCTTCTCCCTACACGCCACAACAAAATGGTGTAGTGGAGAGGAAGAATAGAACTCTATTAGAAATGGCAAGGACCATGCTTGATCAGTACAAGACTTCGGATCGGTTTTGGGCCGAGGCGGTCAACACCGCTTGTTACGCCATCAACCGGTTATATCTTCACCGAATCCTCAAGAAGACATCGTATGAACTCCTAACCGGTAAAAAGCCCAATGTTTCATATTTTAGAGTCTTTGGTAGCAAATGTTTTATTCTTGTCAAAAGAGGTAGAAAATCTAAATTTGCTCCTAAGGCTGTAGAAGGCTTTTTACTTGGTTATGATTCAAACACAAGGGCATATAGAGTCTTTAACAAGTCCTCTGGACTAGTTGAAGTTTCTTGTGACATTGTGTTTGATGAGACTAACGGCTCTCAAGTAGAGCAAGTTGATCTTGATGAGCAAGATGATGAAGAGGCTCTGTGCGTTGCACTAAGGAACATGTCCATTGGGGATGTGTGTCCTAAGGAATCCGAAGAGCCTCCACAAGCACAAGATCAACCATCTTCCTCCATGCAAGCATCTCCACCAACTCAAGATGAGGATCAAGCTCAAGATGATGATGATGAAGATCAAGAGGAGCCACCTCAAGAGGAGGACAATGATCAAGGGGAGATGCTAATGAAGATAAGGAAGATGATGAGGGTCCAAAACCGCCACACCCAAGAGTCCACCAAGCAATCCAACGAGATCACCCCGTCAACACCATCCTCGGCGATATTCATAAGGGGGTAACCACTCGATCTCGTGTTGCTCATTTTTGTGAACATTACTCTTTTGTTTCCTCTATTGAGCCTCACAGGGTAGAGGAAGCACTTCAAGATTCAGATTGGGTGCTGGCAATGCAAGAGGAACTCAACAACTCCACGAGGAATGAGGTATGACATTTAGTTCCATGTCCTAACCAAAATGTTGTAGGAACCAAGTGGGTCTTCCGCAACAAGCAAGATGAGCATGGTGTGGTGACAAGGAACAAAGCCCGACTTGTAGCCAAGGGTTATTCACAAGTCGAAGGTTTGGATTTCGGTGAAACCTATGCACCAGTAGCTAGGCTAGAATCAATTCGTATATTACTTGCCTATGCTACTTACCATGGCTTAAAGCTTTATCAAATGGATGTGAAGAGTGCCTTCCTCAATGGACCAATCAAGGAGGAGGTCTATGTTGAGCAACCTCCCGGCTTTGAAGATAGTGAGTACCCTAACCATGTCTATAAACTCTCTAAGGCGCTTTATGGGCTCAAGCAAGCCCCAAGAGCATGGTATGAATGCCTAAGAGATTTTCTTATCGCTAATGGCTTCAAAGTCGGAAAAGCCGATCCTACTCTCTTTACAAAAACACTTGCAAATGATTTGTTTGTATGCCAAATTTATGTTGATGATATCATATTTGGGTCTACTAACAAATCTACATGTGAAGAGTTTAGTAGGATCATGACTCAAAAATTCGAGATGTCTATGATGGGGGAGTTGAAGTATTTCTTAGGATTTCAAGTGAAGCAACTCCAAGAGGGCACATTCATCAGCCAAACGAAGTACATTCAAGACATACTCACAAAGTTTGGGATGAAGGATGCCAAGCCCATCAAGACACCCATGGGAACTAATGGGCATCTCGACCTCGACACGGGAGATAAATCCGTAGATCAAAAGGTATACCGGTCGATGATAGGTTCTTTACTCTACTTATGTGCATCTCGACCGGATATTATGCTTTCCGTATGCATGTGTGCAAGATTCCAAGCCGATCCTAAGGAAGTTCACCTTAGGGCCGTAAAACGTATTTTGAGATATTTAGTTTATACTCCTAAGTTTGGCCTTTGGTACCCCAGGGGATCCACTTTTGATTTAATTGGTTATTCAGATGCTGATTGGGCAGGGTGTAAGATTGATAGAAAGAGCACATCAGGGACTTGCCAGTTCTTGGGAAGATCTCTGGTGTCTTGGGCTTCAAAGAAGCAAAATTCTGTCGCTCTTTCTGCCGCCGAAGCCGAGTACATTGCCGCAGGCCATTGTTGCGCGCAATTGCTTTGGATGAGGCAAACCCTTAGGGACTATGGTTACAAATTGACCAAAGTATCCGTTTTTGGCGATTCATGCCAAAGGGGGAGATAGTATTAGCCCAAAGCAAAAGGACCGCACCACCACCAATTTCAAAAATGTAGTCTTTCAAATTTGTGTTAAGAAAAGATATTTCTATTGGTATCTTATTTTTGATATAATTTCAAATTGGTATACCCTCTTCAAAATTAATATCTAAAACTCTCTTGAACACTAAGAGGAGGATTTCATTAAGGGGGAGTTTTGTTTAGTCAAAAGGAAAAGCATTTAAAACAGGGGGCTTATTCATATACCTTTGACTATTTGCAAAAAGACCTTGAAAAGAATTTCCAAAACTTTGCAAAACAAAACAAGTGGTGCAAGCGTGGTCCAAAATTTTAAATAAGAAGAAAGCCATCCATGCATATCTAGTAGAAATGGTTATTGGTTTCATTACAAACAACCTTTGCACTTCCATTATGCAAACTAGTTCAATTCTGCACTTTTATATTTGCTTTGGTTTGTGTTGGCACCAATCACCAAAAGGGGGAGATTGAAAGGGAAATAGGCTTACACCTTTTCCTAATAGATTTTGGTGGTTGAATTGCCCAACACAAATAATTGGACTAACTAGTTTGCTCTAGATTATGAGTTCTACAGGTGCCAAAGGTTCACAACAAACCAATAAAAAGACCAAGAAAGGGTTCAAATAAAAGGAGCAAAAGACAACCGAAGTGTACCCTGGTCTGGCGCACCAGACTGTCCGGTGTGCCACCGGACAGTGTCCGGTGCACCAGGGAGCTCAACTCCAAACTTGCCACCTTCGGGAATTCTGGAAGCCGCTCCGCTATAATTCACCGGACTATCCGGTGTGCCAGCGGAGTAACGGCTACACAGCGCTAATGGTCGTCTGCAACGAGCAGTTAATGCGCTACAGTGCGCGCAGAAGTCAGAGTAGAGCCAGAAGGCGCACCGGGCAGTGAACAGCGACTGTCCGGTGCACCACCGAACTGTCCGGTGGCCTAGCTGTCATAAGCTCCAACAGTCAGAACCCAATGGCCGGGTGACGTGGCTGGCGCACCGGACAGTGTCCGGTGGCGCACCGGACTGTCCGGTGCGCCATGCAACAGTAGCCTCCACCAACGGCTCCTTTGGTGGTTGGGGCTATAAATATCCCAACCACCCACCATTCATTGCATCCAAGTTTTTAGCCCTCAAACCTCACACAAGAGCTATAGCATTCAATACAAGACACAAACAAAGAGATCAAATCCTCTCCCAAATCTGGAATCACTCCAACCAAATTAGTGACTAGAGAGAGAACATTTGTGTTCATTTGAGCTCTTGCGCTTGGATTGCTTTTCTTCTTCCTTCTTTCTTGTGTTCAACTCACTTGTAATCAAAACAAGGGACACCAAGTTGTGGTGGTCCTTGTAGTGGACTTAGTGTCCCATTTGATTGAAGAGAAAGGCTCACTCGGTCTAGGTGACCGTTTGAGAGAGGGAAAGGGTTGAAAGAGACCCGGTCTTTGTGACCACCTCAATGGGGAGTAGGTTTGCAAGAACCGAACCTCGGTAAAACAAATCACCGTGTCATCCGCTCTTATTCGCTTGTGATTTGTTTTCGCCCTCTCTTTCGGACTCACATCTAATTCTAACGCTAACCCGGCTTGTAGTGTGTACTTAAGTTTATAAATTTCAGATTTGCCTATTCACCCCCCCTCTAGGCGACTTTCACTAACGTTGTGTGAGCTTCCTCAAACATGATGTATGTAGAGGAGTAGCGCATCCGGTGGTGCAACGGCCAGGTGTACTACCTCGCTGATGAGCCTGAGGTGTACTTCGTCTGGTAGCCCAACCAAGAGTCGTCGATACTCGCCATATCACGCGCGTTCGATGACTACTATATCAAGGACTGTGGCATCATTTCGGCGTTGGTGGTGACGCAGATAAGGACTGACATCAATGACCAGTTTGCCATCCACGCCACCGTTGGGGTAGCTTTTGTGCTTGCCTGCCTTTAATTCTCTTCGCAAACACACGCACTTGCCTTTTTGTCTAAGCAAGCGCGTATGGTGGTGCGTGCCTGATGACTGACGATGTATGAGGGAATTTCTTCCGGTAGGTGTGGGACGTGCTCTACAATGATGAGACCATGCAAATCGTGGCATATATCGAAGTCTGCATGATACTGATGGTTGCAATGTAGTGGTGAAACGACTAGATTAAAATAACAAAATTTATGTATGGCCAGGATCACAAATGGATTATGAAACCTTTTCTCATAACAGTATAACACGTATTTTATATATAAGTTATCGTGTTATTATATGTTCCCATTACAACGCACGAGCACTCACCTAGTCTCTGCTACTCCTTAAGAGGGTGAGGAGGGCATCCACCACTGCTTCACCACGGCTTCGCCCTCGCCCTCCCCCACCCCCGCCAATCTCACGTGCGAGCTGCGCCCACCCCATCCCCGCAGGCCGCAACAGTCACCAGCGCGGTCCAAGCCTAGAGATCCGCACTCCCTCATGCCCCGCCTGCCCCCACCGCCCGGTCCCGTGCCCTCCCCCTCATACAACTGAGACAACGACCATATCTGTCACCCATCTTCCAACCTCCTCCCCACGCCGCCATTTGTGCCCCCTTCATCGCTATGGTCAGGGACCCATCTTCTAGGGGGCTATTAGGGCCAGTCCCTCACCACGCCTCCAAACTCTGCTGCCTCGAGCCGCCGGCGCCAATCGGACCTGACCACGCCTAGATGGAGCCGCCGCCCCGAGCTCCGCCCAGGTCGCGTGCTCGCCTGGCAGGACGACTGGACGAGCTCCTCCCCAGCGCCGGTGGTCGGCACTGGCAGCCGAGCTCCCTCAGCGGAGGCGTGGACCCGCCCTAGGCCAAGGCGCTGAGTTCCGCCCCACCCCACCCCTACCTAGCCTAGCCGCCCCTCTCATGTTCTCCGACGCGGTTTTGGCACCAAGCTCCATGACTCCGCGTTACCAACACCTTGATTTTTGTGCATCCTTCGCCACTGACAATCGGTGAGTGTCCCGCATCTCCTCTCGAATTTTCTCCACTTCGTCTACAGATTCATCTTGATTCGATCTGTGGTTTCTATAGATCCAATCATTGATATTCTTCCCATGATGAGGTGTTGGGGGTAGCTGGCGATGGGGGCGGAGCAGGGGTATGAAGATATGAAGGTGACCTTCACGGACTCCGAGGTGTTTGAGTTTATCTGGAAAGTCCTACAGTCTGTGCGGGAGATGCTCTAAGTGTATGTCTACGATGGCTGAAAGGTGATGGCGGCCGAGGACGAGACGATGTCCAGTGCCATGACAGGTGCCGCCTCTATCTCTTTGCAAACTGATGCAGAACTTAGAGCTCTGATAGTCGTTGACCTATCGTGGCTGATCCCCATGTTGTTCCCACCGGCCTTCATAGTGCGAGCTATTGTCTCTCCGGCGAGAAGGTGATCTCGACCCCCACGACCTAGAGCCCCTACAGCATGTCATGTCGTTCCTCTCCCTAGACCTGGAGCTTCGCCTACGCTCCCTAGACTGCGACTATGACCTCGATTGGCACCGGCTGGAGCAAGATAGGGATCTGGACCGGGAGCGGATCCTGGACGCGAAAGAGGTGGTGAACTGGAGCGACGATGTGGACTGGACATGGCCTTGGAATGAGGTAGCGGCTATTTGTGAAGAGATTGATGGTGGTTATGCTTGCGATGGCTAAAAGGCGATGATGGCCGAGGGCGAGACGGCGGCACTGGAGTTCACACCCATCACGGAGTGAGGCCTCCAATACCTCGGCCTGGTGTGTATGTGTGGTATGGTTGCTCTGCTTTCCTAGATTTACTCATCCATTCTGTTCAATATGGCTTTATACTCAATCTCCTATTGTCGTCCATGTCGCTGATCTAGGTGTCGTGTGATGAGACGCTCAAGAAGAAGGCGGCGCAGGAGGATTGCATGTCGCTTGGCATCATGATTTATGGTTGTGGGAAGCATCTCATTACCTAATTCATATGTAGAGTAATTCATATATAGACTTTACCTAACTTGGGGTTACTTTGTGTATTCTATGGATGCTCTGAGACCAGTACTTGACAGTCTTATTATATCCTTGTTCCCCCTTATTATTGTTTAATTTATTTCTTTACTATTCACCCATTTAGTATCCTCTCAAAAATAAAATGTATCCATCCCTTTACTATTCCACACTAGATGGCAAGTCTCACCAGCTGGAAGCTTTTGCTGATTCAATTTGCCCCACCTGATGCTCTGAATATTTGTAGTTATTGTGCTTAGGTGTATGACCTTAACAACGATTTTAGGTATCTTGGGATGATTCTGGATGTTCAGGTCTATCCCACTGCATGCTACACAAGTCAATTTTGCATGTTGCTCTGAAATGTTCATGTATAGATACAACTGTTGTCTAGGCCAATTTTTGCACTTGGTGAAAAGGTAATTCTCTCATTTTAAGTAGAATTTGTTAGGGACTTTGCTAACTTATTTTGGAAGTTGTTTGCCAACTGTAATGGGGTGATCTTGCTCAACCAATGAAAGCAAATTTGATTGCTGGTCTATCTATCATAGGCAAGCTCACGGTGTCGAAAACATCTCCTATTTCGTCTAATCTCTGTTGACGATTCTGAAGATGTCCAATAGGAAGAACACTCTAAATAAGTCCCAGAGGTCATTGGAAATTATTAAACTTTTTCTCTACCTAAAATAGTCTGTTAATTTGGATGGACTATTACAAATACAAAATGATGTATTCTCTGCTACCATTTTCTCTATCTGATTGTGTAACGTTATAGCCTAGAGCAGACCATAGACCCATACATGTTTTATGAGAAAGTAAAATCTTATATATATACTGATATCATGTATTGTTTGTGATTGATTTACCTGACTCCCTGAGTGTCGTGGAAAAAATCACTATATGGAGAGCAGATGGTGGACTCTTGTAATTAGCAAATGTCATGTCCTGTACTATGGGTTGAACATTGCGAATTATATAATTTACAAATTACAATGACGACGACAAAGCCTTTTAGTGCCAAGTTAGTTAGGGTAGACTAGAGTTGAGACCCAACAAAAACCACACTACAAGAGCTACAGTCATTTTCGGCGGCCAGAAGCCACCGAAAATAAGCTATTTTCTGCGGCTTTAGGCTTATTTTCGGCGGTTCCTAACCGCCTAAAAAAATTAGCCGAAAATAAGGCCATATTTTCGGTGGCCAAGGTCTAGCCGCCGAAAATAACTTTTTTTCGGCGGCCTCAAGTCAGCCGCCGAAAATAACAGGTAGTTTCCGGCGGCCAGGGAGTCGACCGCCGAAAATAACAAGTGCCAAAAATAATATTTCTTATTTTCGGCGGCCAGGGAGGCCGCCAAAAATTAACAATTTCAGAGCAAAAAAAATTTGAAAAAAATGCAAAAAATAACAGAAAATTCATACAATAACAGAAAATTCATACAATAACAGAAAATTCATACTTGAGTCCATACAAACATGAAGTCCACAAATAATCCATACAAACATAAAGTCCACAAATAGTCCATTACAACGCACAATACGGCACAAAGCTAACTCCATCACATATCAGGGTCATTGGAGTTGTGTCCACTACCTCCAGAAGCGAAAAACTCGTTGACGAAGTCATGTAACGGGTTTGGATTCTAAAGAAAAAAGAAGACTGTTGGGGGCCTTCGTCTTCCGAAGGTCCTCAAAAACATGATTTAACAATGTTTCTGGAGTTGTAGTACATGAACAGGTATCTTCGGACTTGGATCAGAACCATAGTGTGAGAAGCACGAAGAATACGAAGGTTGATGCAGAGCCGAAGCTATGCGCAAGGGAGTTTCAACATGATAGCAGAAAAGGGAACCGACTTAAAAGGGAAAAGGCTATTTAGACCTCGATGGATCACTATAGAGTCATTAGCAAATGTAAAGGGCATGGGTGTAATTTTACATGGGTTGCGTCTCGTGCCTATAAATAGATGAACAGTGCTCTAGTACTGTTCACGCTGACTTGGTATTTGCTTTTGCGTCATGCTTGTACCTTTACCTTCTTTCAAGCCGAAGGTACATTTGTAACTTGATATCATTTCTATTTTTCCATGATAATAAAATAGAAATGAGCTGATAATGATACATGATTGTTCATGTTATCTTTTACATTTTATATGATTCTCTTTTCATTATCGTATGCTGCAATGATGAAGGTATGTCCTTCATGACCTTCATCCGAAGATCATTATGTCCTAAGGGAAATAATGTCTCGAAGGATGAAGGGCATTACCATTTAACATTTTTTGTGTTGCCTTGTTCTTAACTCATAGCATTTGAGAACAAGTCCCCAACATTGGCGCCCACCTCCGGTGAACTCTTTTGACCACCTTCGGCAAGCATCAACCTTCGTCATGCCACCGAAGAAAATTTCAGCGCTAGGGGCTGCCGCTCTGCAGCCACTGGACCCAAATCAAGAGACCCTTTCTCTTCGAGAGGCCCGAAGCCAGAAGAGGAAGGCCACTAGTCCAACACCCCTGGAGGACGAGTTGGACCAAAAAATCAGAAACATGGAGATGCTTCATCAGCAAGTGCAAAAGAAGAAGGAGAAGATGACCCGACTAGCTGACCTTCAAAGGCAGATTGACGAAGCCACTTAGGAAGTACGTCACCTTGCTCAAGATGAGCAAGATTAAAGGCCCCAACACAGGGAGCTTCATCAAGAAAGCTTGTTCAACGACGACGAATGGTATGATGATTTTAATCATGATACCTTTACTTTTGATGATGCTTTTCCCTTGGCAGCAGAACTGCAGGCTATCCCGTGGCCCCCATCATACAAGCCACCTCAGCTTCCAATGTATGATGGGCATTCAGACCCGAAGCAGTTTTTGATGAGTTATGAAGCAACTATATCTTCATACGGAGGCAATGCGGCTGTCATGGCCAAGTCCTTCGTCATGGCAGTTAAGAATGTGGCTTAAACGTGGTATTCTTCTCTTCGGCCAGGGACTATCACTTCATGGCAGAAGCTCAAGGACATGCTGGTTACAAGTTTCCAGGGCTTTCAGACGAAGCCAGTCACAGCTCAGGCTCTGTTTCAATGCACGCAAGATCATGAGGAGTATCTCCAGGCATACGTCCGAAGGTTCTTGCATTTGAGAGCACAAGCGCCTACAGTGCCCAATGAAATTATCATTGAGGCCATGATCAAGGGGCTTCGTCCAGGACCTACCGCCCAGTATTTTGCTAGAAAGCCTCCATAGACTTTGGAGAAGCTGCTTCAAAAGATGGATGAATACATCCGCGCTGACAATGACTTTTGTCAAAGAAGGGAGGAAGCCTACAGGTTCTCTGAGATGACCAGGGGCTTCGGAGGGAGAATCCACCCAAGGCATGTCAGGTCAATCCACTCCACCCAGAGTGACGACAGAGGAAGTCAACAACAGAGGCCACAATATTCCTCGCAAGCTTCGGGGCAGCAACAAAGCTCTTTTCGGCCGCCAGCTCCAAGAGGCAGAGGCGCCAGGGGCTTCGGAGGAAGGTTTGGGGATCAACCTAGGAAAATTTATTGCTTATTCTGTGGTGAGGACAAGGGCCATACTACAAGAATGTGCCATGTCACCATTCAGAAACAAAAGGAAATAGCAGAAGCTGCAGCTCAGTAGAACCAGCCAAAGCAGGTCATGCATACTGCTTCGTATCACTCACCCTACATACCAGAGTATGTGGGTAACCATCCTGCAGCGTCTGTTGCTTCGGCTAGCCAGCCACAGGCATCTTGGCAATAGCCTCCACCTCTGCCACCACTACAACCTGTATATTCATGAAGCCAGCAGCCAGAAGGGAGCCAACAGACCCATCAGCAGCGAGACTTCAGGGAGGAGTCTGAAGCTCGTACACTCAACAGTACTATGCCAGAATCGAAGCATATCTATTGAGAGATATCCTACCCCTGAAACAAGTTTTTACATTCATTGTCATTTTCTTTTTAATAAGGAACAATTATTGAAAACCTAGTTCTCTTGTCATTTTCCATTTCTTGTAATAGCTTCGTTCTTGCCATAGTGAAATATATCTTATCCACAGACTCACGAAGTTCAAAAAGTCGCTGAAGCACAAAAGTCGTTCCTAAGGAAACGCGAGGCTAAAAATTACATTACAAGTATCACCGAAGCTACAAAAAGTCGTTCTAAGGAACGCAGCGTAAGTTTGCCGAAGCTACAAAAAGTCGTTCCTAAGGGAGCGCAGTGTAAGTTTTCTGCTCAAAAGTCGTTCCAAAGGGAATGCAGAGCCAAATAACGCCGAAATATAAGGCGAAGCATGAAAAGTCAACGCGAATACCGCTGAAATAGAAGGCGAAGAAGTTCAAAAGACGTTCCTAAGGGAATGCAGAACTTACAGCGAAAAGTCAGCGCTGATGCACCAAAAAATAAGCGGCAAAGAGATTGTGTATTCCATTATGGGGGTGTGAGTGTGTATCTTCGGCATAAACGTCATTTTGCATAACATAACATCATCACATCATTTCGCATAACATAACATCATACATAATATTGCATCAATGGCACAAGAAGGGGATACAATGTTGACCTTTGGAGAATGTTTTGAAAAAGTGAAATTGTGCTAAGGCACAAAATAAGTTTTGAAGAAATTCAGCTTCATCAGCTCTGATGCGGAGGAAAAAAATCTATTGTTGACGAAGCATTAATGTTTTTGCCACGATTGGAGGATTTTTTCTATGAAGCATAAAAGCTCTTCTTTACGAAGCATGAAAAGAAGGGAAGGTGTTTTTTCGCCGAAGGCTCAAAAACGGTATGTACAT
This sequence comes from Zea luxurians, assembly GCA_029449295.1. Classification (NCBI taxonomy): domain Eukaryota; kingdom Viridiplantae; phylum Streptophyta; class Magnoliopsida; order Poales; family Poaceae; genus Zea; species Zea luxurians. The sequence goes on along the minus strand of JAOPSE010000028.1, from coordinate 3,195,952 downwards.
AAAAGTTTCATGCATCGCAAAGAAATGAATTGCAAAGCCATTTATATATTACATTCAAAACCCATGAGCACCAAATATTACAAGCATAGTCCAGCAAATATTACATTAATATTCTAGCAATGTTTTTACAATAGCTATTCTTCTTCTTTCAAAACTTTATCTGCAGCTTCGGTCAACAGTTGGGTAACGACTTCGTCCATAATAGTTTCGGCCATGCTAATAATTTCTGTTGATTCCTTTGCCTCTGGGTCGGCCAGTGACTCGAAGGGCTCTAGGGGAGGAGATAGTTCAGCTGCGGTAGAAAACGTAAATCAGTTCGAAGTCACAAAAATAAACAATAAAGTTAAAAGCTATTAAGTAATACCTATCTGCCTTTCGAGTTCCACAGCTTTTTCAGCTGCTTTCGTTGACTCCCTAGCGTCATGAGTATCTTTTTCACTCTTCTTTTTTATTTCGTGGGCCATCCCTCGGCCGCCATTTTCCCAGATGTCAGTGAAAATTTTTCCGCCTATTAAGCTTGCTTCGACCGAGGGGTCCTGTGTGTCGTCAACAGAGAAAGCAGCTTCGGCTTGGGCCAAAATTTTCACATGTTCGCACCTTGTTTTCTCCAAAATAGCTGCAACTCCTCTCGCACCAGAGAAGGCATAGACGTCCCCGCGGTCACTCAAAATTTCTTCAAAAGCTTCGGCTTCGCTGCTGATCCACTCAATTGGGCCTTCGGGGTTGCCCCGTATGAAGTTATCTTCGCTTGAATATGCGCCAACGTTGGCGAAGCTAGTTTTTATCTTTTTCACACATTCCACAGATTTTTCAAAACATCTTTCTTTTGATGAGCAAAGTTCTGCAACTGTTTTTTTCCAATAATTTTTCCAGTAATCACTGGCATCTCGTTCAGCTTCGGCAACAGCGCATTTTAATTTGGCTTCAGCCAGCTGTTTCCGAAGGTCTTCAATTTCACATTTCTGGGCTTCAGCTTGGGCTTTGGAAGTAGCTTCGTCTTCTTTTATTCTGCTCACCAATGAAATTAATATTTTATCTTTTTCAAGACCTTCGTTCCTTAGTTCAATTACTTCTGAACAAAGGTTGTTCAGAGCTATAGTGCATCCTTCGTCTTCGGTATTTTTCTACGCCCTGAGGGCATTGCTAAGGATCAGGCCCTGCAAAAACAGTACGTTATTGAGTATAAGCAAATGAAAAAAATTTGTTTTTAAGTACAAAAAATTGATTTTCACACCTTTACACTATTATATGCTAAACTGTCGGCCAATTCATCTTTTGACAGTACTGAAAGCCCGTCTTCTAATGTCGGAAATCCGAAGCTTCTACTCATCTCCCAGCAGACAGAAATCTCCTTGCTGTCTGGGAGACAATACAAGAAAACCTCTTCTCCGCTGTCGTTGAATACTAATGCCCCCTTTGGATATTTCAGCTTCTGGGCATAGTGTTGAGCTTCTCGTTCTTCTTCTTTAGAGAGATTTTTTCCTGAAGCATGACGGATAATATATTCAATATTTTTTCAAAGCTTTGGGAGTAGGAGCAGCAGCTTTTTTAGGCAAAATCTGTTCTATAGCTTCTTCCTCCGCTGTTTTTTCTCCAATTTCCGAGGATTTCTCCTTGGTGGGCTTTGAAGGCCCAGCTTCGGTGTCGGCCCGGCTCATTATAGCTTCGGCTTCGGTCAGTTTTGTCTCGGTTTCAATCTGCGTTTTCGAAGCCTTAGCAACTTTCCCTGGAGTAGAGCTTGAAGTTTTTATTGTCTCCAACACATCTAGTACATTAGCCATCCTTTTTCTCTTGGGGGTCGCTGCTAGACCTTTTTGTGTCTTCGGCACCTCCACTCCTGCCGAAGGGCTTAGAACTTCTGATGGTTTCGTCCCTTCAGTTTTTGATGCTTCAATTTTATCAGTCTTCGGCATTGCAGCCGGCTCTTGAATCCTCTACGTAAGGGCAGGTCCTTTGGCTTCAATAGCCGAAGAGGTCTCACCGCCAAATTCAGGCACTATGGCCGGTTTAATGTAGCGCGGTCGGTGAGTAAGAACCTTCACCTTTTTTCTCTTCGGTGCGGGCTCGCTTGAAGCAGCCGAAGTAGCAGCCTTCCTAGAAGTTGCACCCTTTCTTTTTTGCCCATGTAGCGGGTAGTGATAATCAGGGTACACAAATCCAATAGCATCAAAAACTCTATTTAGCCTTTTCTTTTTTCGGCTCCCGAAGGCCGCAGATAGTGCATTATCTTCAGACTTGGAGTAAGCTCCAAGTAGTTCATCACTAGTATTTTCAACACACTTCAACCAGTCATCGTCTGGTTCGATAAATTGGTCTCCAAACCTGAAGGTATAGTTCAATCAAACTAAACCACCTTCGCTAGGGTTGCTGATTGTCTCCTTTGGCATTTCCCAGCTGTCTATCAGTGGCCATACCCTGTAGGCCACATGTTCTTGGACTAAGTCCCTTGTCCCAATAAAAGAACAGACTGTGCTGAAGGCCCTTTGGCATGCTTCGGCTGCCTCTCAATCTCTACCTTCGGTTTTCGGAGCCCGAAGCGGGACCAAATGGGGCGCATGATGATCTCTTTAATATCTCCTCTCGCCTTCAAATCATTTTTACATAGAACCACTCTTCCATCTAGGCCCCGGGCCATCTCTTCCGAAAAGTTGACACTGGGTAGCTTGAGCCAGAACGAGCAACGAAGCTATAGCAACCAAAATTGTTATGGTACTGTTCTTTACCCCAGGGTTTTGTTTCATAGCACAGTTCATGCATACTACAAAAGCATTTTGCACTTGGCTCCAGACCTTGACTTTGCACAGCCCAGATTAAGATCCCCATTCTGATAATAGCTTTGGGAGTGATCTGGTGAAGGAAAATCTGATATGTCTTCAAAAATTCAACCACAAATCTGCTTAATGGGAACCGAAGTGCAGCTTTGAAGAAGCTTCGGTAGATCACAACTTCATTCTCTTTAGGAGCAGGAACAGCCCTGTCTGCGTCAGCCCTCACAATAGACATATCTCGAAAGTACCTTCCTCTCATATTATCAAGATGACTTTGTTTGATAGTTGACTTCCCGAACACTGCATGACTTGGTCGCCAAGGACGATCTTTAGAGTCTTCGCCCCCACTCTCCACATCATAGCTGTCGCTATCATCAGTATCTTCAGACAAGCCTTCTAATATCTCTTTAGTTATCTTTTTTGTGTTTGTTTTTGCAATTGACTCGATAAATCCAGCAGTTTTCTCCTCAAGGAGCTTCTTCTCCTCGCTCAGCTTCATCTCAGCAGCAACCTTTTTGTCTCAGACATCTTTTCTTCGGAAATGGTGAAAACGTGTCCTTAAAGCCGAAGTTTAGAAAGTCTAAGAAACCAAGCAAGCATTGGTAGGCAAGAGCTAAAAAATTGAGCAAGCAAAGCAGGCGGCAGATAGCGTACCAAATGTGCTCGAGGTGGGTTCTTATTTATACGCCCAGTGCGCTCCAAGTTGGAGGGCCCCGTCTGTCATAGATTGTTGCTATTCTAGCAAAGGGAAGGTGTTTTTTCGGACCTTCGGCTTAGGGCCTTCGTCCATATCGCAATCTGAATTCGTTATTCTAACAAATTAATATTGCGAGGGGCTACTGTTGGGGGCCTTCGTCTTCTGAAGGTCCTCAAAACATGATTTAACAATGTTTCTAGAGTTGTAGTACATGAACAGGTATCTTCGGACTTGGATCAGAACCACAGTGTGAGAAGCACGAAGAATACGAAGGTTGATGCAGAGCCGAAGCTATGCGCAAGGGAGCTTCTGTCACACCCATTTCTAAGGGGTAGAGCTGGGTGCATAGCATATGTGTTCCAGGATCTATTTCCACACATATGTTGATGTCACAAGTGTAATATATCAAAAGAACAATGCATAAAAGCGTAGATAACGATTATATTAACATATTACACTTCGAACAGACAAAATGTCTTAACCTTTATTCATCAAAGTACAGCGAAACAAGGACATCCATTCATAGGAAGATGACTGAGGTATCACTAGACTAGCATCCATGGAGCTCAACATCATATCTTCATCTGCAAACTTCTGATCAAAATTTAAGCAAGGGTGAGCTCACTTATGGTCGGGGCTCAGCAAGTGGGGGAAAACTAATGCAGGTTTAACAAGGTGAGGCTAAGGTTGAGCAGTAAGCATTTTAGTTGGTCAACATTTTATTAACAACACCTGTCTTACTAATAAGTGTGAATCCCAAGTATTCCCATTTAACAGAGGTATAAGAGTATATCAAAAACACTTAAGTGAAACCACTTAAGAAAACCATTGGCAGATCATCGGATCTCGATTTATTTCCATCTTCAAGTTCAATTATCATGTGAGGAGTCCAGGCTGCTTATAACCATGAGCACGACTGATATATCAGTTTTACACTCTGCAGAGGTGGCACATCTTTACCCATGAGTCGCGATTCCCTTCTAGCCCGGGTTAGCTAGACCCGTATTCACTTCCGAGGTGAATGGCTAGGGTCTCACTACGAGGCTTCTCCCTAGAGTCCTCATTACGCAAATGTTGGAAATGGTCAACTGCATAAGGTACACCTACCATAACCAACTTATAGTCCAGTCCATAAGGTAAAGCTTTGGGAACTATGCCCGTATCCAATCTGCCTGAGCCGGTACTATAAGCGCTTGCCAGGTGCCCCCGTTCCTGGTTGACCACGACCAACACCCAACATAAGACTTCCCTAGTTATTTAGCCAAGACCAGAGCCATGATAAATCTCATGGTAGCACTTTTTTCCCGGGTGGTCACTCCATGTTCCAATTAATATGCAATAATCTTGTTTAACCATCGTGTTAACAACAATAAAGTAAACTTACCATTTGGAACATTAATATCATAAACAGGAGTGACTGCATAAAGTTAAGTTGTAGTAATAGCATAGCTACTTGATTAGATCATAATCCCAGGTTTAAACAAGGAATAAGGTTGGAAAGGTTAGATGTATCTAAATAGGTAACCCATCAAAATATGCATATATATCCAAAAATAAACTTTATTAGATGTATTGTTTGGGATCAAACAGAGTATGCAGAGGGAGAAATCCACTTGCCTTGCTTATTAAAAACTTGAGGTTCTTCTGAATAGATCTTGATTCTTAACTACTAGATCAACCACTGAATATCACACAAACAAACAAGAAGAACAAACACCACTCAATAACATACAACATTCACCATACGTAAAGCTAAAAGAAAGCCTAACGAAAAGAGCGTTCGCTTTTCAAAAACATCGCAAGTAATGGTTATAATAAGAAGGTATTTCTTTTCAAAAATGTGTGATCTATACTTTATAAAACAAGACATGAGCTTAAAATATCTTAATTAAAATATACAAATATTAGGTTCACCAAATTAATCTTTTATATACGTCATATGCGATATGTCTAAGATTAAGGGTTTATAAGACGATAAAACACGTTATAACGATATTAAACCTTTTTAACTTTTTAGAAAAGATATATGTTATATATCTAATGTTAATGGGCTACTAATCACGTTATTAATTTTAGAAGCATTATGGAGCATATTATAAATATTGTTAACCAATCACTTATGACAAATTAAGATATAAGTCTAAATAGATTTTATGTGAAAAGATCATTATTATTAAACACCTATTTATGGAAAGTTATGATATATGCCTTAATAAACTTTTATGTAAGAGACAATGAACAAACAACTATATTTTATTTTTATTAGAAAGTACATGTCCTATATTCTTTGTTAAGAAAGCTATATACAAAACAAATATGTAAACTATCATTTTAATTATAAAAAGGACATGAACACTAATTTTCTTTATTTTATCCTTTAGGGACCACTAAATGATATATATAAATAATATGGATTCAATGTGATGAACGGATTAATCACGCTTACATTACTAGTTATGGACAAATTGAAATGTAAGTCTAGTTATTAAATTGTGAGAAAATATAAATAATCTATTGATTATAGTTAGTTTCAATTTAGGAACATATGACCTAATTATTTGAAAGGAAAAAGTATAAACTATCATTTTAGTTTATAAAAGGAATGACTCTTGTTATCTTTTAATTAAGAAAATATAAATAATCTATTAATTGGACATATATTTATCTTCTATTTTTATTAAGAAACATATGGTCTACATATTCTTTTAAGTTTCTATTTAATACGACTATACTTAAATATCTATAGCGAACCTTGTTAAATATGATATCTATTAAAAAGGTCATTTTAAAAGTTAGAAACAAATTATCTAATTCTTTAGTAAGAAACCTATGTTTACCAATATAACTATCAATTTCTTTATTAGAAAAGTATGAGTGCCTAATTAAATTATTTTAATTTTATTATAAAATTCTACTATTTCGGTTTTCTCCTTTCTTTTCTAAATAGAATTTATACATATAACTAAAAATTGTTTATTTAATTTTTCTAACATTAATATACTAAGAATTAATTGTAAATTACTAAATGGGACTTTTAATAACCTATTCATGGTTATTATGACATAAATGAGCATTTTACTATTCTAAGTAATTAAGTGCTATACTTATGAATTCATTTATTATGAATAGTAAAATCTATATCCTCATTTGACCGGAAATACGTGACTTAATATCTATTTCAATTTCTTATACCACTAAAATTATACTTATACCAATACTAACCAATTATCGCTCTACACACTAAAGCGAAATAAACATTTCTAGTATGAAAATCACTGAAGTAGTGAATAGTGACAATGTTCATTTTTAGAATTATAAAATCATACGCATATTAAAAACATTGTTGCGGGGTCCGATTTTGGTTATACATATATATCGAATCTCTAAAATCATACACGAATCGCCAAATCGCATCATCATAATATTACACGATAAATCGCAAGATTCAAAAACATGATTTAGAAAATAAATCAGCGAGTTGTCTTCAACCTTGTTTTTTTGTTCATGCGCAGGGATGGACGTCGACGAGGGGGTGTTCGATGGTCAAGGGAACGAGCGTGGTCGTCGTGCTGTGCGGTCGCGTCGACGATGGACGGCGTAACACCGGCGATGCGATTGGACGGCGGGACGTGAACGGATGGTGAACGGCGTGGACGAACTCCGGCAAGGCACGACGGCGAGTGGTCGGGGTCTTCGGCGCGCATGGCGCGGTCGGATTTCGCTGGCTGCGTAGCGTGGTTGGGCGCGCGAGGCGCGCACGGCGGCTTCTGGCGTCGCAGCACAGGGAGTGGGCGCACAGTGCGGGCCGACTGAGCGCGGGTCGTGGCTCGGCCGGGCGGCTGTGGCCGGGGTGTCGGGATCGCGCAGGGGCAGGGCCGGTCGGGTCTCTAGCGGCGCTTGGGTCGGCATCCTCCATGGCGGCTGTGAGCAGGAAGGAGAGAAGGGAGGAGAGAGAGGCCGGGTGGGGGCGGCGGCTAGCAAGGAGGAGAAGGCCAAGGGGCGGCCGGCTAGGGTTAGGCACGCGCGACTGCTCCTAGCTGGGCGTAATGGGCCGATTAGGTTAGGTTCTGTTGTTTTTTTTTTCTCTTTTTTTAATTTCGAAATACCTACTCAAATAATCATAAAATTCATAATAATTAAACTAAAATTATTTTAAAATAAAATATTAATTCTTGGACTAATATTTATTATATATATTATTTATGTGAATTTTCATTTAAGAAGAAATGATATTCAATATTCAAAATCAATCACGAGCATTCAAAAATCATTCGAAAGGTAAATAAATAACGAACACTTAAGAGAAAATTAATTACCATAAATATCATTATTAACTAAATGTATTATTTTTATTTAATGATTTTCATAGTGTTACAAATCTACCCCTCTTAAAAAGAATCTCGTCCTCGAGATTAAGAAAGGCTAGCACGAAAGCAAAGGAGATACATGGTTATTCGTAGGTTCTCAGTTCTCATTGAACTCTTCTAACATTAAGGAATTTCCTTACTTCTTTGCTCCGCAATTTATACTAATGAAGCGACCTTCATCATCATACTTATAAAATGGTGGGTCTTCTGAATTATTGCTTAGGTCATGCTTGGCAGCTTTCTTCTTTATTCGGTCTAGATGCTTCTTGGGGCATTCACGAATAATATGTCCTTCATTTTTGCACTAGTAGCAAGCACCTCTTGCTTTGAGTTCTTTGCGAGTTAACTTTGCTTGACCAACAGGGGGTGAGGGTTCACTGGGTGTCTGTATCTCATATAGCTGAGCCTGACTTGATTCTTCTGTTTGGGTATCCATGTGTTTCGTGGCTTTTGCTTGTGGTTGAGGTGGACTAATCATGTATCCGAACATTTTTCTATTCCTTTTGTTGTTCTTCATTCCATTCATTGAATATCTCTGTGACTCATTTTTCTCGTTCGTAGTTGTTAAAGTAGGAATATTGTCGTTGGCATCATTTACTTCATTTCCGTTGGGGTTCATCATATAGTCAGAGGATTAAAGAGTTAGTGAGACAGACTGCATAAGAGGCTTGTATGACATTAAGATAAAGAGCAACATTTTGATTTCCAATATAAGATTAGTTAAGGAACAAGGATGGTTTCAGATTTCCGCCTAGCTTCATCATACTACAAGAGCGTACAAGTGTTATAATTCTTAATAGAGATCTTTTGAACCTTATAGATTACAGAGCATGATATCCAAATCATCTTTCTGATCCAACAGTATTTCTTTGAGCACAATTTGAGAGAAAGACTTGAGCGGGGCTTTAGGGCAACTAGAGTAGAGCATCACATTGTTTGCATATAGCAGATGACACCATACTTTATTTTCTTTATAAAGAGGTAAAACACAATAGGTGCGAGAGATTCTCCAAATTTATTCATATATCACTTAGCATAATTACAAATCTTGAAAGGGGCAACACTTTGACATTTTTTTTGTGAGACAAACTCCTTCTAGTTACATGGTATATTATTCTTCCTTGTCAGATGCACCAATCAGAGCTGGAGGTCGATTGTCTTCAACTACTATTTTTTCTCCAGATGGGGTTTCCAAACACATGGTTCTCTCAGTATGTTGGATTACTGCTTTAGTTCTTTGTAACCAATTCTTTCCAAGAATCACATCCTTTCCCATTGATTCTATCACTATAAGATTAGCTAGAAAATCTATCCCATTGATTTTAACACTTACATTTGGACATATGTAGTTTACTAACATTTTTCTTTCGGGTTCACTGATGGTCTTCCTTGATCTCAAGGGACACTTAAAGATACCATACTTTGTTGCAAACTGGGCACTGATAAAAGAATGTGTTGTACGAGTATCATACAACACGGTGGCGATGGTTTTGTGAATGACTAGTGTTCCAAAAATCACTGCATTATCATATGGAATAGTTCCTGTCACTGCATAACTTATCCTTCCCGTGGTCTCTTTCGGTTGTTTATTCTTTATTGATGCATGGGTTTGAGGTTGTTGTCTTTTCTTTTGGACCTTATTGATCTCCACATCCTTCTTAGGACAACCATTAACAAGATGGCCGGTATCACCACAGCCAAAGCAAGCACGACTTGATAAGTTACATGGTGGAGTTGTCTTTACGTTGTTGGTAGAAGTTTCTTTTCATTTTTGTTCATATTCCATGTCTGAAGACTGAGATAGCTTCATCTCGGAGGTGATCTGTAGTGAACTCTTCTCAGGACAGTTACGGAAGTAATGACCTTCACGTCCACATTGATAGCAAGCTTTTCTTGAAGTTATTTCTTGACTTTTTCCTTGTTTCCCTTTTTTGTTTCTTGGACCTGATGCGACGACGAGGCTAAAACTGTGTGCAAGTAATAGTCCATCCATCAATGTAACACTCATGTGTTTCTTCTTGGGGCTGGGCATCCTTGTGATGTTTCTTTTTTGGAATACTTCACAATTTATCAACTGACAGTGCATTAGGTATGAGAGAATCTGTTATTAGTTGTTCTTGAGGAGACATCTATCTGTTTATGCCAGAAAATAAAATTCGGTTCTTCTGTTTTGTAGTTTCACTTTCGTTTGTACTGATCTGGTGACAAGGGATTCCATAGTACTTACAACAACAACATGTTCCAAGGTCACTTGTCTGTTGGTTTGGTTGTTCATTCTTTTGGGTCTTGAATGTCTATTCATCAGCTATTTTATTTATAGTGTTGTTTTGACTTGCCAACACACCTCATTCTTTGCATTTAGTGACATCACTTGTAGTTGACATTCCAAGGTCTGACATCTGTATGGGTATGGAAGAATGGAAGGGACAAAAGGGTTGAGTAAAGACAGATTATAGAGAGCAGAGAAAACCCATTTATCTAAGGTTTTTCCTAGCTAATTGATGCCATTGTGGACAAAAGTCACACAATACACCAACAATCATTTCAAAGAAGCAAATCAAACATGAACACAAAGGACAATGAACTCAAGCATACCAGCACAACATAATCCAATTCTACTCATTCAACCAAAACAAAAGGTGAGACGAGGTTTGGAATAAGAAAGATATTATAAAGCCAAGGAGTCAGGTAAGAAATAGCAAGGAGTTAGACAAGACATATTTGTTGGTGGCCAAGAGTGAAATGAGATAACCATGAACTATTAAAGTGAGGATGAATGATACAACCAAGGATATGAAATGAGTTAGGGAGAAAGCATTATCAAGGAGACAAAATAGAGAGGCAAAGGTTTAATATATCAAGGTAGATATTGCGCAAGGGTGGCAATACAATGGCACGAAAGCAAAAGTATAAGAAGTCAAGGGTTATATAGCAATATTAGGGATTAGAAAACCACTATAATATAATATAATATCGCCATTACCGATCTAGTCAAAAATCTTAATACTAAAGAACAATCCTATCAACCTAACCAAGAAGTCAAATAATAGATCCAGGGGATCCATAACAAAACTTCTTGCGGAGTGGGGATAAGACAAAGAATAGGGCATCGTTGATAGCTTTGAAAAGGTTTCTTCTGGCAAACTTCGCTTCAAGTTCCACAATCCTAGCTTGATCATCTTGCAATGCTTCTCATTAGAACCTTCTGATAGATGAAGAATCAGACAAGAAGGGTTGAACATAAAAGAGATGAGTTTTGATATAAAGTAAGTTTTTATGGAGACATTTAAGTCAAGTTTTGAATGACTGATTGGGCTTTCCATTTCTAACTAATCTAGCGACCTACGGTCACATTGCTTTGATACCACTTCTGTCACACCCGTTTCTAAGGGGTAGAGCTGGGTGCATAGCATATGTGTGCCAGGATCTATTTCCACACATATGTTGACATCACAAGTGTAATATATCAAAAGAACAATGCATAAAAGCGTAGATAACGATTATATTAACATATTACACTTCGAACAGACAAAATGTCTTAACCTTTATTCATCAAAGTACAGCGAAACAAGGACATCCATCCATAGGAAGATGACCAGGGTATCACTAGACTAGCATCCATGGAGCACAACATCATATCTTCATCTGCAAACTTCTGATCAAAATTTAAGCAAGGGTGAGCTCACTTATGGTCAGGGCTCAGCAAGTGGGGGAAAAACTAATGCAGGTTTAACAAGGTGAGGCTAAGGTTGAGCAGTAAGCATTTTAGTTGGTCAACATTTTATTAACAACACCTGTCTTACTAATAAGTGTGAATCCCAAGTATTCCCATTTAACAGAGGTATAAGAGTATATCAAAAACACTTAAGTGAAACCACTTAAGCAAACCATTGGCAGATCATCGGATCTCGATTTATTTCCATCTTCAAGTTCAATTATCATGTGAGGAGTCTAGGCTGCTCATAACCGTGAGCACGGCTGATATATCAGTTTTACACTCTGCAGAGGTGGCGCATCTTTACCCATGAGTCGCGATTCCCTTCTAGCCCGGGTTAGCTAGACCCGTATTCACTTCCGAGGTGAATGGCTAGGGTCTCACTACGAGGCTTCTCCCTAGAGTCCTCATTACGCAAATGTTGGAAATGGTCAACTGCATAAGGTACACCTACCGTAACCAACTTATAGTCCAGTCCATAGGGTAAAGCTTTGGGAACTATGCCCGTATCCAATCTGCCTGAGCCGGTACTATAAGCGCTTGCCAGGTGCCCCCGTTCCTGGTCGACCACGACCAACACCCAACATAAGACTTCCCTAGTTATTTAGCCAAGACCAGAGCCATGATAGTTCTCATGGTAGCACTGTTTACCCAGGTGGTCACTCCATGTTCCAATTAATATGCAATAATCTTGTTTAACCATCGGGTTAACAACAATAAAGTAAACTTACCATTTGGAACATTAATATCATAAACAGGAGTGACTGCATAAAGTTAAGTTGTAGCAATAGCATAGCTACTTGATTAGATCATAATCCCAGGTTTAAACAAGGAATAAGGTTGGAAAGGTTAGATGTATCTAAATAGGTAACCCATCAAATTATGCATATATATCCAAAAATAAACTTTATTAGATGTATTGTTTGGGATCAAACAGAGTATGCAGAGGGAGAAATCCACTTGCCTTGCTTATTGAAAACTTGAGGTTCTTCTGAATAGATCTTGATTCTTAACTACTAGATCAACCACTGAATATCACACAAACAAACAAGAAGAACAAACACCACTCAATAACATACAACATTCACCATACATAAAGCTAAAAGAAAGCCTAACGAAAAGAGCGTTCGCTTTTCAAAAACATCGCAAGTAATGGTTATAATAAGAAGGTATTCTTTTCAAAAATGTGTGATCTATACTTTATAAAACAAGACATGAGCTTAAAATATCTTAATTAAAATATACAAATATTAGGTTCACCAAATTAATCTTTTATATACGTCATATGCGATATGTCTAAGATTAAGGGTTTATAAGACGATAAAACACGTTATAACGATATTAAACCTTTTTAACTTTTTAGAAAAGATATATGTTATATATCTAATGTCAATGGGCTACTAATCACGTTATTAATTTTAGAAGCATTATGGAGCATATTATAAATATTGTTAACCAATCACTTATGACAAATTAAGATATAAGTCTAAATAGATTTTATGTGAAAAGATCATTATTATTAAACACCTATTTATGGAAAGTTATGATATATGCCTTAATAAACTTTTATGTAAGAGACAATGAACAAACAACTATATTTTATTTTTATTAGAAAGTACATGTCCTATATTCTTTGTTAAGAAAGCTATATACAAAACTAATATGTAAACTAACATTTTAATTATAAAAAGGACATGAACACTAATTTTCTTTATTTTATCCTTTAGGGACCACTAAATGATATATATAAATAATATGGATTCAATGTGATGAACGGATTAATCACGCTTACATTACTAGTTATGGACAAATTGAAATGTAAGTCTAGTTATTAAATTGTGAGAAAATATAAATAATCTATTGATTATAGTTAGTTTCAATTTAGGAACATATGACCTAAATTATTTGAAAGGAAAAAGTATAAATTATCATTTTAGTTTATAAAAACAATGACTCTTGTTATCTTTTAATTAAGAAAATATAAATAATCTATTAATTGGACATATATTTATCTTCTATTTTTATTAAGAAACATATGGTCTACATATTCTTTTAAGTTTCTATTTAATACGGCTATACTTAAATATCTATAGCGAACATTGTTAAATATGATATCTATTAAAAAGGTCTTTTTAAAAGTTAGAAACAAATTATCTAATTCTTTAGTAAGAAACCTATGTTTACCAATATAACTATCAATTTCTTTATTAGAAAAGTATGAGTGCCTAATTAAATTATTTTAATTTTATTATAAAATTCTACTATTTTGGTTTTCTCCTTTCTTTTCTAAATAGAATTTATACATATAACTAAAAATTGTTTATTTAATTCTTCTAACATTAATATACTAAGAATTAATTGTAAATTACTAAATGAGACTTTTAATAACCTATTCATGGTTATTATGACATAAATGAGCATTTTACTATTCTAAGTAATTAAGTGCTATACTTATGAATTCATTTATTATGAATAGTAAAATCTATATCCTCATTTGACCGGAAATACGTGACTTAATATCTATTTCAATTTCTTATACCACTAAAATTATACTTATACCAATACTAACCAATTATCGCTCTACACACTAAAGCAAAATGAACATTTCTAGTATGAAAATCACTGAAGTAGTGAATAGTGACAATGTTCATTTTTAGAATTATAAAATCATACGCATATTAAAAACATTGTCGCGGGGTCCGATTTTGGTTATACGTATATATCGAATCTCTAAAATCATACACGAATCGCCAAATCGCATCATCATAATATTACACGATAAATCGCAAGATTCAAAAACATGATTTAGAAAATAAATCAGCGAGTTGTCTTCAACCTTATTTTTTTGTTCATGCGCAGGGATGGACGTCGACGAGGGGGTGTTCGATGGTCAAGGGAACGAGCGTGGTCGTCGTGCTACGCGGTCGCGTCGACGATGGACGGCGTAACACTGGCGATGCGATTGGACGGTGGGACGTGAACGGATGGTGAACGACGTGGACGAACTCCGGTGAGGCACGACGGCGAGTGGTGGTGCTGCTGCGCGCACGGGCAGGGGTTCCGGACGTGGTGGCGTCGACTCCAGCAATCGACGAACGACGGACGGTGGTTCGTCGGCAAGGAGTGAGGGGCAACAGGAGTGAGCTCGGGATGGCTTGGAGAGAGAGGTCTGGCTCCATTTTATAGGCAAGGGCGAGGGGAGATGAGAGGGCGGTCGGCCATGGCTTGAAGCTGTCATCAACGCCATCCATGAAGAGAGGGATTAATGGGGAAGTAGAAACGGTCGCAGTAAAGCTTCTTTACTTGCCATGAAGAACGGTCGCGGTTTCATGGCTTGGCGGCGGCTCGGTTTCCTGGTGTGGTTGGTCCTGAGCGCTGCATGGGGTCGGTGTCGCGGCTCGGCCGAATGTCCAGGGCGTGGTCAGGGTCTTCGGCGCGCATGGCGCGGTCGGATTTCACTGGCTGCGCAGCGTGGTTGGGCGCGCGAGGCGCGCTCGGCGGCTTCTGGCGTCGCGGCACAGGGAGCGGGCGCACAGTGCGGGCCGACTGAGCGCGGGTCGCGGCTCGGCTGGGTGGCTGTGGCCGGGGTGTCGGGATCGCGCGGGGGCAGGGCCGGTCGGGTCTCTAGCGGCGCTTGGGTCGGCATCCTCCATGGTGGCTGTGAGTAGGAAGGAGAGAAGGGAGGAGAGAGAGAGGCCGGGTGGGGGCGGTGGCTAGCAAGGAGGAGAAGGCTAGGGGGCGACCGGCTAGGGTTAGGCACGCGCGGCTGCTCCTAGCTTGGCCTAATGGGCCGATTAAGTTAGGTTCTGTTGTTTTTTCTCTTTTTTTTAATTTCGAAATACCTACTCAAATAATCATAAAATTCGTAATAATCAAAATAGAATTATTTAAAAATAAAATATTAATTCTTGGACTAATATTTATTATATATATTATTTATGTGAATTTTTATTTAAGAAGAAATGATATTCAATATTCAAAATCAATCACGAGCATTCAAAAATCATTCGAAAGGCAAATAAATAACGAACACTTAAGAGAAAATTAATTACCATTAATATCATTATTAACTAAATGTATTATTTTTATTTAATGATTTTCATAGTGTTACAGCTTCGGCATGATAGCAGAAAAGGGAACCGACTTAAAAGGGAAAAAGCTATTTAGACCTTGATGGATCACTATAGAGTCATTAGCAAATGTAAAGGGCATGGGTGTAATTTTACATGGGCTGCGTCTCGTGCCTATAAATAGATGAACAGTGCTCTGGTACTGTTCACGCTGACTTGGTATTTGCTTTTGCGTCACGCTCGTACCTTTACCTTCTTTCAAGCCGAAGGTACATTTGTAATTTGATATCATTTCTATTTTTCCATGATAATAAAATAGAAATGAGCTGATAATGATACATGATTGTTCATGTTATCTTTTATATTTCATATGATTCTCTTTTCATTATCGTATGCTGCAATGATGAAGGTATGTCCTTCATGACCTTCGTCCGAAGATCATTATGTCCTAAGGGAAATAATGTCTCGAAGGACGAAGGGCATTAACATTTAATATTTTTTTGTGTTGCCTTGTTCTTAACTCATAGCATTTGATAACAAGTCCCCAACAAAGACATTAATAACGGCATTGGTTACATGTATGACCACTATTCAAACAAATTGTTTCTCAAACTAACCTCTCCTGGAGTAGCTCCCTCCCCTGCATAAGCTCCTCCTGGTGCTGGTATGACCGATGGTGGCGTGTTGTGGCCCATGACCCCGGATCCCTACAAAATCAATTTTAGTAAAGATTTAAATTTAGGTTGATACAAACGACAAGTCTTAACTAAATTGAAGCACCTGAGGTGGAGGTGGAGGTGGCGGAGCATGTAATCCCCACAGAGGCATCGGCGGCTGAAACTGAGGGAAAACAAATGGTTGCTGCTGTGCCTGCTGTGGAAACCAAGACTGTTGCAAATATAATATGTTAGTTATAGAACCAATATCGAGCGTGTTGAGAAGAAATAAGACACTCACGTTCATTGCTTGTTGGGCCTGTGCGTTGTAAGCAGCCATGTACTCTGACTGCTCTTTGAGGAATGCCATTTGTTGTTGCCGCAGCTCTTTACGAAACTTTTCTTGCTGCTCCCTCATAGCCTCCTCCATGCCAGATACAGAGCGGCGACTACGACTGCTACTACCACAACCCGCCTGCGACGAAGAGCCGCCACGAGAACGCAACTCCATCGAATCGATAACACCGGTAAACATAGAATATCTTGAAAAACAATAAAATTAGCTATTCGGTCATAGTTCCAATATTATTGAAAAAATTCACAAGTTCATACCGTCCATGCGCCTTGCCTCCAAGTGAATGCACAACTTCAGCGTCGATGGTAGGCGCTCCTCGCCAATCGTAGTCTTCTCCATACTTCTTAACCATCTCCTGCCCTTATGTCTCCTGCAATACAATATGAAGGTTCAGCACACATGTAATTTATAGCTATATGGCAAGAAAACATTAATCATAACAACAACTAACCATACGCTCAATAGCCGCTTGACTACACAGCTCATCGGAGATTTCACTGTTTTTCGCTCTATGCCCTCTCCTATAAACATCGATTGGGCTCGGGACAACTCCAGTTTGAGCCTCCTGCAAATATATGAGTTTAATCCGGTTTCATTTCTAAGTAAAACAAAATACTACATACTCACCATTCGCTTCGCCAACCGAATGTGTCCATCAGCCCCATAGGTATGGTTGACTACGACCTCATCATCGTCCTCGTCCTGCTGATGGCGCTGCCTATGTCGATTCCTGTTAGACTTCTCAATCCACTCGAGCGAAGCCCATATCTCATACAAAGCCTTGTAAGCCTGCGGCCGGTGTTCCATCCATGGAAGAGTTACCTGCATATAAAGCGTTAGCTCAAAATTACATTCACATCTGAATGAGCTGCTAAATTAGATTTTTACCTCCATGTACTGGTCTACAGTCAAGTAGACATCCAAATATTGTCGAAAGTTATTGATAGAATGACCTCGACGCTTCATGTACGCGTTCACAACCTGTAGACGAGCATTGGAAAATGCATCCCTGCACACCTTCTTCGCATTTTTCTCTAAAACTCGGTATGCATGCTCTTGAGCCTCAGGTTCCACACGATAGCATCTCTATCCAACATCGAAAATAAAATTAGTTTGAAAACAACTAATAAATGTTAGTTTGAAACAACTAATAAATGTTAGTTTGAAACATTACCCAAAAGTCGTGCTTGACAGCGCCTTGAGCTGTTCCATATGTAGCATGTGGAGCTAGTGCGAAGTGCGACCAGCTAGTGCAAGGAACCACCACACCTTTCGGGTTGGTGACAATTCCTGGATTATGTAGACGACAGAGGTTACCTAAGACTTGATTAACCTGTCTATGGTGACCTCGACCGTCAAATGACGTGTCTTCCCATTGGCTGCATGACAAAAAAAACAAGGAAGTCATGTCATATATATAGTGTACAATAAACAAATTAGTAAGAACAATGCGACCAAACGTGAGTACCTATCACCAACCGGGATGATGAGTACTCGAGCTTCAGATTGTGCAGGCGCTGACGGAGGTAGGATAAAGTGGCCCTTCCGAGTGCCCGTTCGTCAAACAACAGGAGCCTCGGTGGTATCGCCATCCGCCTCAGCATCTATGCCCACCTCCTCCTCCTCCTCCTCATGGGCCTGCACCTCCTCCTCCTCATGGTCCTGCTCGTCCTCCTCCTCATGGTGTTGCACCTCCTTCTCGTCGTCCTCCTCTTCCTATGGACATGAAATTGAGAAACGTAAACATTTACATAAACATTTACATAAGATCAATTACATAAGTGACTGACAAATAAGATCAATTACATAAACATTTACATCGGTACTCTGTTGTAGAGCGATAGGTGTAACACTTAGTTCTGGTCGGGCATGTCTCAGCAACGCCTCCTTTCTGCTCTGGCTAGAAGAACTCCCTTGGAAAAGGGAACGTGCACCAGGGAGTATCCTGCTAGCCGCATTAAGAAACCCCCTAGCAGTGCGCTTTGTTTTCCTACCACTCATCCTGTTCAATAGAAAAACATTAAATGTATTAGCTCCATAAAATTAAGTGAATTAATAAAAAATCAAATAATACATCACATAATATGAAATTATGCATTACACATCAAAATTCATCAGAATCACGATCAAGGAGTCTTCTTCGATCCAAAGCTCGCAATGTGGCTTTTTTGTTCCTTGGATTTCGTTTTTGTTTCGGTGCAACACACTCATCAGCAGTGACATCGTTACGGTCTCCGACTAGTGAGTTCAGTGCAACACCCTCATCGATAGTAAAAGTGGTTGGCAATTCTTCTTCTTGATAAACATCATCGGCCTATTCGTCTTCGAATTGATAACCAACAGTGCAAGGAGTATGTAAACGTTCCCTAGGGTTCACCTTACGAACTACCCACCATGCTTTAAACTTCGGATTTGGGTACGATATATCGTAGACCTGCTCACACTGGTGTGCAAGGATAAAATTATCATGGCCTCGAAGTCGTTCCTTGTGCTTTACTTCAGTTATGCCATATTGACTTTATCTAATCCCATTAGTGCTGTCAAACCAATCACATAGAAAGAATACTAATTTCAAAGTTTTGTTCCCTGCAAAATTAAACTCTAGGATGTTTTGAATGATGCCATAATAATTAGTTTCTCTGCCGAGTGCATCGAGTGCCCTAGTCAGAACTCCAGTGTTACATGTGGCTGCACGAGGACGAGACTTTTCAAATTGGTCTGAATGAAAACGGAAGCCATTCACATCGTATCTACCACAGGTTCTACAAGTCACCGTCCCATAAGATAGCTGTCTCAAGTCCTCGTGTATGTTAGGAGTCTTTGTGCACTGCAAATAACATACAGTTAAATTGACTACCTCGCGTAAAAGGCTAAATGACATGAAAGTAAGGAATATAAAGAGTTTACATGCTCGCGAAACCAGTCAACAAAATTAGGTCTTCCTTGCCTCCCATGTCATCGCATCGTATCTAGTTGTTTGCTTGTAGGCTGATGGGAATAAGTCCAATTTTCCTCGTCGAACTTACTGTACGACAAATAAGTAAATAAATATGGCTCCTTTGGTAAAGAAATTCAAGGGTCAAATAAAGACTTACATGAAATATGGCTCCATCTCTTCCATATTAGAGTACATGTATAGCAATGTAGACATTCTTTCATCCATGCTAAGGTGGTAGAACGTGCCCTTACTAGTACTTGTGCCTCTCCATTGGAAAATGTTGAGATCACTGACTGGAGGTTCCTCATCGACATTGTATCGCATGGTAGTAGCATAGACATTATGTTCCTCTGCGAAATACACACTCGTGAAGTATGAAACCTCCTTTAGCAAAAAAGCTTCAGCGATGCATCCTTCTACTCTAGCCTTATTTCGAACCATGCCTCGCAGGTTTTTGAGTGCACGTTCAATGTGATACATCCACCTATATTGTACAGGTCCACCAACCTTTGCCTCATATGGAATGTGAATAAGTAGATGCTCCATCGGATTGAAGAATCCAGGTGGGAATATTTTTTCTAGCTTGCATAACAACACTGGTATTTCTTTCTCCGACTTCTCCATCATATTTTTACTTATTTCTTTGGCACAGATCTGCCTGTAGAAATAACTTAGCTCAGCTATTGCTTGCCACATGGCGTCGGGCATATAACCACGAAACATGACAGGGATAATCCTCTCCATTAATATATGGAAGTCATGGCTCTTTAACCCAGTTAGTTTTCCCGTTTTCAAATTCACAGCTCTTTTCAAGCCCGCAGCATATCCATCAGGAAATTTAATTTTTTTCATCCATCTCATTACCTCGATCTTGTCTTTAGAGGTAAGACAGAACAAGGCACGTGGCGGCTTACCGTTGGCATTGAGCACTTGGGTTGGTCGGTCATAAAGCATTGCTAGATCTCTTCGAGCTTTCAGATTGTCCTTTGTTTTTTCAAAATGCATGCAAGTGTGTATGAGGGCTTCAGCAACATTACTTTCTTGGTGCAGGACATCAATGTTGTGCACAAGAATCAATGACGACATATAAGGGAGCTCCCAGAGACCACATATATGTGTCTAGTTGTGGTCCACTCCGAATCCTTCGTACTTGTCCCCCTTTTCATTTAAGACAAGGTTGTTCAGCTGAGCATATATTTCTACTGCATTAAGACGTTTAGGCGGTCCTTTGGTGACCACAGTGTTCTTTATAAAGTTTTTCTTATCGCTCCTAAAGGGGTGTTTCCTGGGCAACCAGCGTCGATGACAATCGAAGTAAGTGATCTTTCCACCATGAGCAAGACGGAAGCAATCTGTATCTGAACCGCAATATGGACATGTCAATCTAACATGTGTACTCCAACCGGTAAAAATAGCATACGCCATGAAGTCATTCACCGACCACAAATACGCAACTCGAAGTTTGAATATCTGTTTTGTAAAAACATCGTATGCTTCAACACCTTTCCAAAGCTCCTTCAACTCTTCAATTAAGGGTTTTAACATGACATTGAGGTTCTTTCTAGGATAGTCTGGGCCAGGAATGATTAAGCAAAGAAATATAAATTCATATTTCATACAAAGAGAAGGTGGAAGGTTGTATGGAATAACAAAGACGGGCCAACATGAGTATGATGATGCCATTTGACCAAAAGGTGTGAAGCCATCGGTCGCGAGGCCGATTCGAACATTCCTCGGATCAGCTGCAAAGTCGGGATCAAACGTGTTGAGAGCCTTCCATGCATCTCCATCTGAAGGGTGCATGATTAGGTCATCGTTATCACGGACACCTTCTTTGTGCCATCGCATGTGCATAGCGGTTTTTTTAGATAGAAACATCCGTTTCACTCGAGGAGTTAGTGGCAAGTAGCGGAGCTGCTTATGTGCAACATCTGTCATCACCTTCTCACCCTCATCATTAACAACTTCCACAAATCTAAATTGTCCACATTTCAGACATTTTTTCTCTTCTGCATGCTCCTTCATGAAAAGCATACAATTATTTTTGCACACATCAATCTTCTCATAATCCATATCGATACCTTTGATAATTGTCTTTGAATGGTACATGTCTTTAGGCAACTTATTGGGCTTTGGGAGCACATCTCCTAATAACTTTAAAATCTCATTGTAACAATTGTTCGAGAAAAAGTACTTGGACTTAATGGCCATGAGCCGAGTCACAAAAGCGAGTATACTTACATCTGTGTGTTCATGCAACGGCTCTTCAGAGTCTTTTAGTAGTTTGAAAAATCTGGAAACCTCTGGTGTGGCAGGATCCTCGGAGCTTAGGTTTAATTCTGGATGTAGCGAATCAAGCATCTCATGCATCGCATCATCGCCAGCCCAATCATTGTTCTCCTCCTCTTCTACATTTCGGTTAGGTACTACCTTACCATGATGTTCCCACACCTCATATCCGGGCATAAATCCAAACTGACAAAGATCTAGACTAACTCTTTCCTTATTAAGAAATATATTTTTTTCGTGCCGCCTATAAGGGCATCTGACAGTGCCGGTTAAGGACAAGAAGAATACGTGGTCCACAAAATCTTTGGTTTTGGCTACCCAATCATCAGAATGACGTCCATTTCTATTCCAGCCTTTGTACATCCATTCACGATCATCAGCCATGCCTGAGACTGTTAAACCGAACATATCGTAAAAACATTATTCAACTTCGTTAAGGGTTTAGGTTCTATATGTATAGGCAAGGATAGGTTCTAAACCCACAGCAAGCTAACAGGACCAAAAAAATTTCGGCAGCATAACTTCGCTGCCACTAAACAATATATTACGTATATATAAAACATAAAATGATATACTATTAATCAAATCAAACTAACTACCACATATCATAATAATGCAACAATTCTACGTACTAATATAATTTACTTGTAAAACTAATAATATAATATTAATATGAAATTAATGCCACAAATACAATATGCCACTAATACTTAAACCACATATACCACTAATATATTAATGAAATCAAATTAAACAATAACACTAATCAAACACACAAATCAAACAAACATAATTACAAATATATACTAATCATACACAGAAATGAAACAAACATAATTACAAATATGTACTAATCACACACATAAATCAAAAAAATATATATATAAATATGCACTAATTTCAGCGGCAATTAAATAACGGCCACCGAAAATACGAAATAAAATACGAAAAAAATCACCTATGGATGGCGACGAGCTTGGCGAAGGGGCGGAGTGGTGGGAGGAGTAGAGCTTCACGCCGCCGGCGGTGGACGATGGTGGCGATGGCGAGCGGCGTCGGACGGTCGGGACGGACAGGGTGCGACGGGCCAGCAGGCGTGCGCGAGCAGGAGGGCGGTCGCGGCCGCCGACGGCAGAGACGAGCGAGTGCGGCGGTGGGCCGGGCGGGGCGGGGCGCGCAGGGAGCGGCCGCGTGCTGGGGGCAGGGCGCGCTGGCGGTGGGCGAGCTCGCGAGCAGAGGAGGGCGGCCGCGGTCGGCGGCGGCAGAGGAGTCGCGAGGGCGGCGCGGGAGAGCGGCAGGCGGCGGCGCGGGAGCAAGACAGCGATAGCGTGAGGTGAGAAAGAGAGAGAAGAGAGAAAGAGTCGGGAGCCGTTATTATAGCTTTATTTTCGGCGGCCTGGACGCTGGCCGCCGAAAATAAGGTTATTTTCGGCGGCTGTGTCAGGGACCGCCGAAAATAAGCTTATTTCCGGCGGCTCGTAGGTACCGCCGAAAATACTGACTTATTTTCGGCGGTCAGAGCCCGGCCGCCGAAAATACAACTGGCCACCAAAAATGCATGTACCTGTTGTTGTGCCACAAGTTAATGTTAAACTGACTTTGCTTTTACCAACTCCTATTGCTTTTACCAACTCCCGGAAATTATTTACCTTAGAGTATGAATTCTCAAAATCCTATGTTGACGGTGCTTTTGCCATTAATATAACTACAGGTTTAAGTTTTTGTCATAGGTGTAATCAAATTGATACTGCACACAACTGACTATGGAACCTATGTGTATGTCAATTAAAAAATGAATACTTTTCCTCTTGTTGATTTTTAATTTCTGTATCTGACCAATGTGTACCATTCTGTTATTGCGTGAACGGAATCTACAATTAACGTATAACTATCTTGTGTGGCTTACATGATTTATTTTCAGTAACCTATTACCTGTGCACATTAGCACTGATTTATTTTTATGGTATTTCAGGTGTATGCAGTTGAAGCCTGTAAAATTGTTGTCTAGGTAATATGCCATTCAATGTAGTTTTCCTTTTAGTTCATGTTGCTCAGGCACATGTCTTTGTAGATAAGTGTTGTTACTAGACTTTGTATAGACATTGAAGGTGTTAGACTTTTAGTACAGTGTCATGACTAGGATCACATCAGTTTGCAAAGAGATTGAAGGTATAGAGATTGAAGGTACATCAATTTGTGGATAGTTTGTGAAGAGATAGTTAGGGGTCTAGGAATTATTTTTGTCTCCCGTGTCAGATGGAGGAATTGGGCGCTGGAATTAATCTTGGGAAGCAAATGAAAGAGGATAAGGCTGCAAGAGAATCGGGATATGACGGTACAATTGGGAGGAGCCACTCTATCAATTTGAATAGGGTGCTAGTTGTGGCTTTTGAGGTGAGGAGCACCCGGGGAAATGGTGAGATCCACGGTGCAACTGTGTTAGGAACTAAGGATGCAGGCACTAGAAAGACAGAGGAATCCATTGTCCCTATAATTTGCAATAGTTGCTAAGGGGAGACAAACAATACAATTGGTTTATCACTTTGTATCTTAATTAAATGCACCTTGTCTTCTAAGCATTAATTTGATGTCATCAGTTTGTGCAGGCATACGTGGAGTAGGAAATATGAAGCTCATTTATGGGACAATTCTTGCAGAGTACATGGACGTAGAAGGAAAGGGAAACAAGGTATCCATTTTTTTAATCATCTAACTAGCAGTAGGATACCTTTAATATAAAGGAGATTTTTCTCTATACATCGAACAATTACCTTTTGTTAGTACATATTAATTATGTGGCATTGCCAGCTATAGAAATATAACCATCTATAGAAAATTGGAAAGCTGGAAAATTGCGATGTTTGATCCTAGAAAGTGTATAGAAACTGTCATGGTTTGTATACATTGTGACATCAATACACACATTTATTTTTGCTTCTGGCGATGAATCACTGGTTGTAACTCATAGTGATTGTTCTACGAAATATGGATAGAAATGACTATCCGTAGGAAGCATGAAGAGCACAGCAAGCACAGGCGTGGTGCACAACTGCATCCTTCCCCTTTGAGAGGTCCTACTCTGATGTGTCTCCAATCCCGAGCTAGATTGGAGATGGCATGGGCCTAAGCTAGAGCTAGAGCTAATGATACTTCCTTTTCTTCAGCCAGTTGTCACACCCGGTTTTCGAAGGTAAACCGAATGCGAACCATGTATGTGCAAGGATCATAAATTCACGTACACAGCTATTACATAAATGACTCATCATAGCACAATGCTTCGAATTACAATAAAGAGTAAGTAATAATATTACATACTAGAGCCATTTACATAATATAAATCAAAGTACACAGAATCAAAACGTAGCCAACGTAAACAACCCACCACAGGAAGATGACTAGGGGAGGTCGCTAGCCTAATCCTCGAACTCGTCGAAGTCCTAGAACTCCTGGAGATCCGCCTCGACGCCTTCTTCTTTGCCTGAGCATAGATTGCACCAAAGGCAACCTGGTTATCGGGTACCGTAATTAGGGGTACCCCCACCACTTCTAATCATGGCTGGTAAACACCTTTAGAGCAAACCGTGAAGACTGACGGCTCGGGTCAAAGTCAAGGCTTCGTCTACCAGGGGACGCGGTCTCACCTCGCCCGAGCCCGAGGGTCTCCTCAAACAGTGAGCGCACCCTCGGCTCAGCCAAAGGCAAGCCTTGCCGTGCAAGCGACTTTGGCCAAATCGCCTTACCAGCCGACCGTGTTGCATGCGTATTTAATGCTGGGGTCGCCTAACATCTTATCCTGACACGCGCGCCCCAGTCGGCAAGGTCGAAGTGACCGCAGTCACTTCGCCCTTTCACTGACTGATCTGACAGGAAAACAGCGCCGCCCGCCCCGCTCCGGCTGCTGTGCCAACCACCCGGGCGAAACCGACAACGGTCGAGTTCAGCCTCGGGCGCAACAGGAAGCTCCGCCTCGCCCGACCCTAGGGCTCGGCCTCGGCCTCGGCCTCAGGAGGAAATCTCCGCCTCGCCCGACCCCTGGGCTCGGCCTTGGCCTCGACCTCGGGAAGAGTCACGTCCTCGCTCGACCCTGGGTCTCGGCCCCAGCCTCGGCCTCGGAGGAGTCGCCACCTCGCCCGACCTTAGGCTCGGATCAACCACGCCACGAGGGATGCATCATTACCCTACTCCTAGCTAGCTCAGGCTACGAAGGAACAAGACTGGCGTCCCATCCAGCTTACCCCGGTAACAGGCGATGGTGGTTTCCTGCATGCAACCATGACGTCGGTGCTTCTCAAGCCCCCTACGGAAGCAAGGAGACGTCAGCAGGATCCATACAGCACCAACAGCTGTACTGCTACAGGGCTCAAGGCACTTCTCCAACGGTCGCGATACTACCTCTACAGGACTCGAGACGTCCCCCCGACGGCCACGTTGTTATCTGTACAGGGCTCAGGGCACTTCCCTGCCAGCCACGTTAGCTCCCAGCTACACCCCATTGTACAGCTGGGCATCTCCTTACGTCTATAAAAGGGGCTGTCCAGGGCCCCACAGAGGGGGAAAGAGGGGAAAAAGAGGAGAAAAGGGGGACAGAGGGACGAGCATACGAACATACGAGCATACGTACGCACGGCAGGAGAGACGAGTAGACGCACGACAAAGGGACGGGAGAAGACGAGCAGGGGCCGGACCCTCTCTCTCTCTCGCTCTCTCCTACTCTCTCTCTCTCTCGCCCATGCTCTCTCGCAAGGCTTGTAACCCCTACTACAAGCTCCCTGGTACAGGATAATACAAGGCTCATTCCTCCACTTGTGTTCCATCCCGCACCAACCCATCTGGGCAGGGGCACGCAGCGACAAATTTACTCGTCGGTCCAGGGACCCCCCGGGTCCAAAACGCCGACACTGGTGTTTTGTGAAAGCAAGGGTGAGTACACATCAACATACTCAGCAAATGTCCCGTTTGGTTGTAGTGGACTAGCTTTATGTGGGGTTAAGGTCAAGCAGTTGCTTTTAGTTGATCAGGTAATTATTACTAGTAGAGAGCCATGATTTAACATTAACCCAAGTTGTTAACCCAAAAGTACCCTTTCCAAACGGAAAGAATACCACTTACCATTACCATAGTCATAAACATCATCCCCATCACCACCCGTAATCCAAACATCTCTGATCAAGTATCCCTAATCAATGGAGCTCCGTTGGCCGCTCATAACCACGAACACGGCTGATATATCAGGTTTCAAACACTCTCTGAGGTTGCACACTTTACCCACAAGTCGTGATTCCCTTTTTGCCCGGAGAGAGCTACTCCCCATTGACCACTACCTAGGTGGCCCGGCAGGGTATCACTACATAGCCTTTACAAAGATTCCCCGAGGCTGTAGCCGCCCGTTAGGTTTCCTAAATGCACCGCACTCCTCCCTAAGGGGCGAACCAACCTTGGCAGAGCGAGACGCATACACCGAGCCCCATTAACGGCACGACGGCGAAGCGAACTACACCCTGGTTCCTCTAATTATTTAGCTAAGGGCGTCCCATTCCACCCTCATGGTTGCACTGTTTTCCCGGGCGGTCATCCAACGAACTGGTCCTTACGGAGAGGCACTCGAGAAACCGCTCGAGTCCCCTTAAATGCCACAAGTATATCATCATATCTAGAATAAAACCATAGTATCATCATTGTATCTCATCATGTTCATTGATTAAAGTAAAGCGCTAGCATGAAGCTAACCATACTAACCCAAAAGGTAATCAAGGACAAGGTAAATAGAAAGCTAGTCAATCCTTATGTTGTTCATAGTATGCGGGCAGTGAATTATAAAGTAAATGGGACATAGTGGGTTAGAGGACACTTGCCTTCACCAAACAGATGCTCAGGATCTTCAGCCTCATAGAACTCGTAGAGTTTGATCTCTTGGTCACCGAAGCTTGACCGTCGATTCCTCAAAGCTCGAAAACCAACCACGATCTAATCGCAACGTAAAGCGAAGGCGAACCGGCACAAGCAAACAAACACATATATATGCATAAGAACATTACACCATATAAGAAAACAAACAAAGCTCATACTTACGATCACACGAAGCTAGCGTCAACGGAACGGCACACGACAACGCGTGAAACCACACGTGTTACTTGAAAGAATTTCTAGCTTGACGACACATTTATATCTGACCAGTATAAAACATTCGAGGTGGCCTAACTACACTCATGTATGCTCACAAAGCGTAGCTCCATATCATAAGCTTGTCTTCATTAGATTACTATTGGGTTAACAAGTAATTGCATAACTTGTGAAAGCATGCGTTGTGACAGGTTAATGTTATTAACATACAAATGGTATTATTACTATGAAACTATCAAGACTGGAACAGACCGAACCAAATTGATATCATGAAATCCGTATGTAAATTTAGTGGACCCGTGCACACCCACCATTAACTGTATCCCCGGGGCTAGCAGATGGGATTGCCGACTCAAAAAAAGAACTAAATGATTTACGTGGTCCATCGGTGTTCTATTCGCAAAACGAAAATAAAATAAAGTAGATAATAATAATAAGAACAATGCGTTCCTCCATTCACTAGCCGAGTTGGCCAGGGAAGGCATCGGTCGTGGGTCGAGCTGGCCACGCACGCCGAGCACACTGCACGCGCGTCGAGGCCACGTCGCGCCATGCCGCGGACAAGCAAGCCACGAGGGCGCTAGCTGGGCGATCGCAGGCCACCGCGTGCCGATAGCCAGGCCGCGCCAGGACAGGCGCCATGGCCGAAGGCACTGCGCTCGCCGCGCTGGGGCTCCGCTGCCGATCCTCACGCAAGCTGTGCCGGGGCACGAGCACGCCAATCGCAGGCCACGCCAGGCCGCGCCGGGGGCACCGTGCGTCGCGGCGGGTCATGTCAGGCGAGCAGACCGCGTGCCACACCGGACGAGCCGACCGCTGGCATGGGGCCGCGCCGGGGCAGGGGCTGCGCAGGGGCCACGCCGCACCAGGCCGCGCACCGCGCCGGGGCCACGGGCGGATAGGCCGCACGCCGCGCGCAGTGCAGGAAGCCGCGCCGAGGCTGCGCAAGGGGCCGGGCCACGCCGCACTGAGGCTGCACAGGGGGCCGGGCCACGCCGCGCCATGGCCGGCCAAGGCCGCCCCGCGGATGCCTCGGCCGCGCGCCCGCGCCAGGGCCGCCGAGGCCGCGTGCCCGCGCCGCCGAGCCGGGGCCACGCCAGACCGCCGAGGCCACACGCCCGCGATGCCGAGCCAGGGCCGCACCGGGCCGCCGAGGCCGTGCGCCCGCGACGGGGCTGCGCCCGCGCCGGGGCCGAGAGGGCTGCCTCGCCGCGAGTAGGGGGCAGGGGCGGCTGGAGGTGAGAGCGACGGTTGGGGAAGACGAGCGAAGAACCGTGGCGGCGGCTAGGGCAGGGATGCCCACGCGGTCAGGGTTTGGGGGAGGGAGCGCGCCTGCGCCAGGTGGGTGTAACACCCGGTTTTAAAGAAACAAAGCCGGGTGCATCTCATACATGCGCCAAAGAAGACAACATATATAATAACAGAGTGTATAGAGATAAATGTCATTAACATCAGAGTATTTATTACATAGCGGAAGACTTATTACAAGATAAAATAATAAAGATAAAACGAACTAAGGATCGACGGCGCCAATGTCGACTGGGAAACGCCACCTAGATCAGATCGAACTCCTCAGTGTTAGGCGGCTCCTCCTGAACCACCTGCTCTTCTCCTGTGGGGGGGGTGTGAGACAGCAAGAGTGAGCTCACATACGATCATAGCTCAACAAGTCGTGGGGAATAACGTGACATGAACTCACCAAAGGTGGGAGTTCATGAAGTGTAAGGCTGATCAATGAAATAAAGGCTGAAGCTGAGCATTGCTTTTATAAGTTGGTCAAAATTTTATTAGCAGTTACTAAGTGTAAGTAAATACCAAACCATAGTAATAATAAGTAAAAGTAATAATAAAATAATCCCAAATGCAATGAAATGACAGGTTAAGTTTAAGTTCCATAATTTAATCATGTGAGTGTCCGAGCCGCTCATGACCGTGAGCACGGCTAGTATACCAGTTTTACACTCTGCAGAGGTTGCGCATCTTTACCCACAAGTCGTGTTACCCATTTGCCACAGAGTTGATCAGACTCCATACACCTCTACCTAGGAAGCGAGGCAGGGTACCACTACGAGGCCTTTACAAAGTTCCACTAGCTTCAGACTACCCGCTACAGTTTATGGGAAGATCCAGTAAAGGGTTCCTGGCTGACTGCCATCGCAGCAAAATCAACCAGGGACCTCCCCGCACTGACCTCTCCCCTACTGCCCTTGCCCCTTTCGGGTAAGGTAGCCCTCCCCTAGCTTTCCTAGTTAATCAGCCAAGGGCGTCCCATTCCACCCTTGTGGTAGCACTGTTTTCCCGGGTGGTTCTCCATGTTCCCATTAACATAATGATCTTAACATGAACAAGGAACAATAAAACAGATAACAATAAATAGTATAACAAAGAGTGATGAATATCTCCATACCCAGATCCACTTAAAGCAATAGCATGTACTACCCAAAACTTTAGTAGTAAAACCAGTGGTGCAGCAAGGTATAAAGATAGTCAAAATCTAGGGCATCCTATTGGGTCCCAGCAAAATTATCCTATGCAGATCATTATGAATAATAAGAACATGAATGGGTAAAAGAAGTGATCAAGGGCACAACTTGCCTTCAACGAGCTCCTGCTCAGCTACTTCAACTTGTTGAAGCTCAGGTTCCACAGTGGGTTGCTCGTCTACTCGCATCAATACAATACATACATGGCATAGCATAAATTAACATCACATCAAACATGCAAATAGAATATACAGTAATAAACTAGACATTAAAATAAGATTACAGGAACTGGAATTATCAAAATTGGAGTTATATATTTTAAGTTATGGATTTTCTAAGGTTTTATGCATTTAATACAAGATTAAGTGAAAGAATAATTTTAATGTGTTTGTCATGTCAGAACAGAGGCACTAATAGATAGACAATAATTTTATGAAAATTTAGGAACTGGAATGGTCTAATTTGAAGTTCATATGCATTTACTATGAATTAAACAAGTTTAACATTTATTTTTTGCACTAAAAATTAATTTCTGATATTAATTTCTGATTTTTAAAGTTCTCTGGATCGGGCCTCAATTACAGGAAACTGCAGGGGCTGGCGCGTAAGAATTTCTAAGACTCAGAAAACCCCAAGGTGGACGGCGGGTTGATTTCCGCAAAGTCCAGGGACTCTTTAGTGAATTGGCCATCGCGAAGGGGTATCGGCCGATCGTGGCCGTCAGATCAGAACTCGACGCTCCCGATTAGATCCGGGCGACTATGAACACGCGCCCACACCGACTGTCAGATCCCGATCCAACGGCTGATGGTCCCTACTATTCCGATCCGTACGATCATTCATCCATGGCTACGATTGATTAGGCCCCTGATCAAATCCCAGCCGTCACTCGTGGATCCAATGGTTCTGAACACCCCGCCTCCCATCAACACACCAGGGCCGTCCATTAAGAGATATATGGTCCTGGCGCGTCTTCTCTAACCCGCCCAACGCCAGATCGGCGCGGCGCGCATCAACGCGGCGGAGCTTCACCGGCGTGCGGCCATCAGCCGAGTTAGGGCACCAATCTCACATCTAATCGGTCCTACACAGAGTATAGGCAAAAGCGGACCATATGGTTAGCTTAATACCTGCGATTCCGATGCTCAATTCCACGACCAAGCAACATGATGGAAGAGAGGCGTCACGGTCGATTTCTTGCGCCACGATGGCTCTCCAGGATGAATCGACGCTGCGCCCACACCGTACGCGGCAGGGCGAGGCGTAGGATCCAAACTCCGAGGGCAATGCGCCAACGGAGCGAGGATCACCGGCGGCAGCGCGGACGGGGTCTCTCTGCTATGGCGATGGCGTGCACTGGATTTCCCTGCTACGGTGATGGAGTTCGGGTTACGGGACAAGCGCGGCTAAGCGATTGGGATAGCGCCGCAACCGAAGCTTTATACGCGAGGAGGGATCGGGATGGTCTTCAACGACCCGACGATTCTGGCGGGGTCTTCCGCCGAGTTCGGGAGCATCCATTGAAGGAGGTGGGCGACAGACTGACCTGCGGGTCCCACAGCACAGAGACGGATTGGTTGCGTCGTGGGCGCAGGGAAGTAGCTGCCAAGTGGGTCCCGCGACGCAGCGACATTCACGCGCGAAGGTGCGCCTGACAGGGTTGTCCCACCAGTCAGCGCACAACACAGCCAGGGCTGGCGCGGGGTGGAGTCATGGGCCGCGTAAGTGAGCTTTCTGAGTGGGCCGATTTGGGTACTGTTGGCCCATGTATCGTTTTTATCCTTTTCTTTTTTATATTTTCTGTTTTTCTTTCCTTTTTCTCCATTTTTCTAATCCAATTTGGATTCAAGTCTTAAATTCAAAATTTTGTGGCCACATTTACACTATGTTTGTACAGTAAAAAGTAGTAAGCCTCCGAGTATTTATATTCTTTGTATTTCTATGTCTTTCCTATTCTTCTTATTTTCAAACCCCTAAATTTTAATTTAGGGATCAATTCAATCTTTGGAATCATTGTTTTGTTATTATTATTAACATTATTATTTTATTGAATGCACAAACAATAAAACTCCAACATGATGCAAATTTTTCTATCATTTGTTGGAATTAAGCTCTTAAATTTTGTGTAGACTCTTTTCATGATGCAAATGAGACATACAAAATTTGAGGATAACTCTCTATTATTCCTGGTATACAATTTGGAGTATTACAAATCCTACCCCCCTTAAAAATAATCTCGTCCTCGAGATTTAAGAAGGACTAGGGAAAAGATGGGGAAAATCTATGCGAAGCTCTTCTTCTCTTTCCCAAGTTGCTTCATCTTCACCATGGTGGCTCCATTGCACTTTGCACATCTTTATCACCTTGTTTCTTGTAACTCGAGTCAAAGTGTCCAGAATCTTGATAGGGTACTCATCATAAGTCAAATCATCTTGAACACTAAGGTCCTCCAGTGGTAGCTGCTCCTCAGGTACCCTGAGGCACTTCTTTAGCTGAGACACATGAAACACATCATGTACATCTGACAGATGATCGGGTAACTCCAGTTGATATGCAACTTCTCCCACTCGCTTTAAGATCAAGAAGGGTCCAATAAAGCGAGGGGACAACTTTCCTTTGACCTTGAATCTTCTCATACCACGAAGTGGTGACACCTTCAAGTAGACATGATCACCCTCCTTAAACTCCAGTAATCTTCTCCTATTGTCAGCATAGCTCTTTTGTCGGGACTGTGCAATTCTCAAATTTTCTCTTATCATTTGTACTTGCTCTTCTGCCTCTTGAATCAATTCAGGCCCAAAGAACTGTCTTTCTCCAGTTTGATCCCAATACAGGGGAGTCCTGCATTTCCTGCCATACAAAGCCTCAAATGGAGACATCTTCAAACTGGCCTGGTAACTATTATTATAAGAGAACTCAGCATACGGTAAACTCTTCTCCCAGCTGCCACCATGTTTAAGAGCACAAGCTCTTAACATATCTTCCAGCACTTGATTGGTTCTCTCTGTCTGTCCATCAGTCTGGGGATGGTAGGCTGAACTAAAATTCAACTTTGTATCCAAACTCTCATGCAACTTCTTCCAAAATCGAGAAGTAAACTGTGATCCTCGATCAGACACGATCTTCTTAGGCACTCCATGTAGACAAACTATCCGAGTCATATACAACTCTGCTAGCTTGGCTCCCGTGTAATTAGTCCTCACAGGTATAAAATGAGCCACCTTTGTCAATCTGTCCACAATTACCCAAATAGAGTCATATCCTGCTGGAGTGCGGGGTAGTCCAACAATAAAATCCATACCAATTTCTTCCCATTTCCACTCAGGTATCTTCAATGGGTGCAATAATCCAGCGGGTCTTTGATGTTCAGCCTTAACTCTTTGACATACATCACACTTAGCCACATGAGCAGCCACATCTCTTTTCAGTCCATACCACCAGTACTTTCGCTTCAAATCTTGATACATCTTAGTGCTTCCAGGGTGAATGGAGTAATCAGAATCATGAGCTTCTTTCAATATAGTCTCACGGAGGCTATCAATCTCTGGAACACATATCCGATCTTTGAACCATATAGTACCTTGCTCATCCTCCGTGAATTCCGGAACTCTTCCTTCAGTAATAAGATCCTTAATCTCTTGAATCTTAGCATCACCAACCTGACCTTTACGAATCTCTTGCTCCAAGGTAGGTTCCAACTCAATGGTAACTCCTTCTGTATGAGTAACAATTCCCAAATTGAGTCTCTCAAAATCTTTTGCTAAATCATCAGGTAGCTGGACAACAAAAGCGGAGTGAACATGCTCCTTCCGACTCAAGGCATCTGCAACCAAATTCGCCTTGCCTGGGTGATAATGAATCTCCAAATCATAATCCTTGATGAGCTCCAACCAACGACGTTGTCTAAGATTGAGATCCTTCTGAGTGAATATATACTTCAAACTCTTGTGATCCGTGTATACTTGGCACTTAGTTCCCATGACGTAGTGTCTCCAAATCTTCAGTGCATACACAACTGCAGCCAGTTCCAAGTCATGGGTGGGGTAGTTCAGTTCATGCTTCCGCAACTGACGAGATGCATAGGCAATCACATGACCTTCTTGCATAAGCACACATCCAAGTCCTTGGCCACATGCATCACAATAAATATCAAATCCTTTCTGCAGGTCTGGCATAACCAATACTGGTGGAGACATCAATCTTTCCTTCAATTGATCAAAGCTCTCCTGACATTTCTCATCCCACTTAAATTCTCTTCCTTTCTCCAAAAGCGTTGTCATAGGCTTGGCAATCTTAGAGAATCCCTCAATAAATCTCCGATAATATCCTGCGAGTCCCAAGAAACTCCGAATTTCAGTGACTGTAGTGGGCACTCTCCATTCCATAATCTCCTTCACTTTAGCAGGATCCACTGCTATTCCTCCATTAGAAATAATATGACCAAGGAATGGCACCTTGTCAATCCAAAACTCACACTTGCTAAACTTAGCGTAGAGCTCATTATCTCGTAACTTCTGTAGCACCAATCTCAGATGTTGTTCATGATCACTTTCATTCCTAGAATAGATAAGAATATCGTCGATGAATACCACGACGAATCTGTCCAAATACTCCATAAACACCTTATTCATCAAATTCATGAAGTAAGCTGGTGCATTGGTTAGTCCAAACGACATAACAGTAAACTCATATAATCCATATCGGGTTGAGAAAGCCGTCTTAGGAATATCCGATGGTCTAATCTTCATCTGATGGTATCCCGATCGGAGATCAATCTTCGAGAATACCCTGGCTCCTCTCATCTGATCAAATAAATCCTCAATACGGGGCAACGGATACTTGTTCTTCACCGTAACATCATTAAGAGATCTATAATCCACACACATCCGTTGCGATCCATCCTTCTTCTGCACAAATAACACCGGTGCTCCCCAAGGTGAGGAACTTGGACGAATGTAACCAGCCTCTTGTAACTCCGTCAACTGCTTCTTCAGTTCCTTCAACTCCTCTACGGACATTCTATATGGCCGTTTAGAAATAGGGGCGGTTCCAGGTAAGAGATCAATAACAAACTCAACTTCTCTATCAGGTGGCATCCCTGGTAACTCCTCTGGAAAGACATCCGGAAAATCTCTAACCACCCGGATGTTGTCACCAACAAACTCCTCCGGCATAAAGAACATTGCACGCATGGATGAGGAGGTTACTGCAATGTTAACTTGAAACCTTTCTCCTTTAGTAGTAGTGAGTTCTACGGTACCTCTACCACATGCTATAACGGCCTTTGCCTTTCTTAGCCATGACATTCCAAGGATCAGATCTATACTGCTTGACTCTAATATTATAGCAGTAGCTCCAAAATCTCTACCCATAATGGTTAATGTCAATCTACGTGTCATTTGATTTGCCTCAACAGGCCCTTTAGGTGTAATTACTATCAGGGGTTTTCTCATATTTAGCAGTGGTATTTCATTTGTGTTGGCATAACGAGCAGACATGAATGAATGTGTAGCACCAGAATCAAATAATATTGTTGCAGGAATTGCATTAACATAAAACATACCAATTACGAGGTCACCACCATCAGGAGTATCATCAACGCTGACTTGATTCACCCTGGCTATAGAATATCCCTTGCCAGGGGTTTGTTGCTTGTTCTGGGTTGGAGTAGTAGCAATCCTCTGTGGGCAGACATTTGCATAATGACCAATCTTCCCACACTTAAAACATTGAGTGCCCGGACTCTGTCCTGCAAACTTCGTCGGGGTGCCAGTAGGAGTAGCCTGTCGAGGAGGCGGAGTCCTCAGTGGTGATTGCTGAACTGGGCGTGGTCCTCCGGGTCGGGTTGGTGTACCCTGTGGTGAACTGTAGCGAGGACGAACACTGCTGCTACCCTGTCCTTGTGAGATAGCCTTCCTCTTCAAATCACCCAGTTGAACACGCTTGTGTTCAATAGCAAGAGTCTTGTCCAATAGCCTCTGAAAGGATGGAAAGGTGTGTGCCACCAGTGCGTACTGCAAGGGTCCATTTAGTCCTTCAATAAAGTGCTCCTGTTTCCTCTCATCTTCAGCAACTTCCTCCGGAGCATACCTCGACAACTGAATGAATCTGTCTCTGTACTCGCTGACTGACATGTTACCTTGCTTCAATGACAGAAACTCCTTCTTCTTGATCTTGATCATACCAGCTGGAATATGGTAGTTCCTGAACTGTGTACTGAACTCTGCCCAAGTGATAGTATCCGCAGCATCATGGGCAGCAGTATAAGAATCCCACCAGTCAGCAGCAGGACCAGTCAGTCGTCCAGAAGCATATAGAACCTTCTCCCGATCAGTGCATTGCGCAATGTTCAGCATCTTCTCAATTGACTTCAACCAATCGTCTGCATCAAGTGGATCTGGCGAGCTGGCGAAGGTTGGTGGCTTGTGACTCATAAACTCCCGGTGCTTGTCACGAGGTGGAACTGGTGGTGGTGGTGGAGGCAGTGGCACTTGTTGCTGTTGCTGCTGTTGTTGAAGTTGTTGTTGCAGCTGCTGTTGTTGCGCCCTCCTTTCTTGGCGTATCTCATCTCGCTCCTGGCGCAATTCCTGGCGTATATCTTCTCTTTCTTGACGCATCTCCTGGCGTTCTTGCTGCATCTAAGCACGCATATCAGCCATGGTGTCTGCCATCTGCTGCATCACCGCCATCTGAGCAGCAACCAGTGGGTCAACTCCGCCTGGTGGAGGATTGGGAGGATTCATCCCAGCAGGTTGTGGTTGAGGTTGTCTTCGAGTGTGTTGGTTAGGAGGCAAATCAATTCCACCACCCCGCCTGGTATTGACCATCTGAGTTAGATACATATGGTAAGAAAGAGCAGTAGACAAGGCAGTAATTACAATCATGTTACTTTAGGGAATTTATTAGCTAAGCAGATTAATATTTCACCTACCATAGCTAATTCAATACCTTATGTTGGTACATGCTAAGATGTCCATCTATACTATTTCAATCAATCAAAGAAGCAAATCAGGCATTGATCATCAGAACAATCGACCAACATTTTAAAATAGAGAAAATAGTTTTAATTTTGTCTTAGGTTCCCTATCTCTTAAAATTGTCATAGGGGTAGGGATTCCAAGGTGTGAAATCCATCTTGTCTTAGATTATAAAAGGTAAGAATGATCAGAGTAGAACAGTAGAAGGTGAGATAGGATCAAGGTAAGTGTAGAAAGAATCAGAGTAAGGTAAGTATGGAATGAATCAGAATGAGATAAGTAGGTAGGGGTTTGTCCATTTCTATCTAGGTTTCGTCCTACAGTCAACATTTCCTCTGATACCACTTCTGTAACACCCGGTTTTAAAGAAACAAAGCCGGGTGCATCTCATACATGCGCCAAAGAAGACAACATATATAATAACAGAGTGTATAGAGATAAATGTCATTAACATCAGAGTATTTATTACATAGCGGAAGACTTATTACAAGATAAAATAATAAAGATAAAACGAACTAAGGATCGACGGCGCCAATGTCGACTGGGAAACGCCACCTAGATCAGATCGAACTCCTCAGTGTTAGGCGGCTCCTCCTGAACCACCTGCTCTTCTCCTGTGGGGGGGGTGTGAGACAGCAAGAGTGAGCTCACATACGATCATAGCTCAACAAGTCGTGGGGAATAACGTGACATGAACTCACCAAAGGTGGGAGTTCATGAAGTGTAAGGCTGATCAATGAAATAAAGGCTGAAGCTGAGCATTGCTTTTATAAGTTGGTCAAAATTTTATTAGCAGTTACTAAGTGTAAGTAAATACCAAACCATAGTAATAATAAGTAAAAGTAATAATAAAATAATCCCAAATGCAATGAAATGACAGGTTAAGTTTAAGTTCCATAATTTAATCATGTGAGTGTCCGAGCCGCTCATGACCGTGAGCACGGCTAGTATACCAGTTTTACACTCTGCAGAGGTTGCGCATCTTTACCCACAAGTCGTGTTACCCATTTGCCACAGAGTTGATCAGACTCCATACACCTCTACCTAGGAAGCGAGGCAGGGTACCACTACGAGGCCTTTACAAAGTTCCACTAGCTTCAGACTACCCGCTACAGTTTATGGGAAGATCCAGTAAAGGGTTCCTGGCTGACTGCCATCGCAGCAAAATCAACCAGGGACCTCCCCGCACTGACCTCTCCCCTACTGCCCTTGCCCCTTTCGGGTAAGGTAGCCCTCCCCTAGCTTTCCTAGTTAATCAGCCAAGGGCGTCCCATTCCACCCTTGTGGTAGCACTGTTTTCCCGGGTGGTTCTCCATGTTCCCATTAACATAATGATCTTAACATGAACAAGGAACAATAAAACAGATAACAATAAATAGTATAACAAAGAGTGATGAATATCTCCATACCCAGATCCACTTAAAGCAATAGCATGTACTACCCAAAACTTTAGTAGTAAAACCAGTGGTGCAGCAAGGTATAAAGATAGTCAAAATCTAGGGCATCCTATTGGGTCCCAGCAAAATTATCCTATGCAGATCATTATGAATAATAAGAACATGAATGGGTAAAAGAAGTGATCAAGGGCACAACTTGCCTTCAACGAGCTCCTGCTCAGCTACTTCAACTTGTTGAAGCTCAGGTTCCACAGTGGGTTGCTCGTCTACTCGCATCAATACAATACATACATGGCATAGCATAAATTAACATCACATCAAACATGCAAATAGAATATACAGTAATAAACTAGACATTAAAATAAGATTACAGGAACTGGAATTATCAAAATTGGAGTTATATATTTTAAGTTATGGATTTTCTAAGGTTTTATGCATTTAATACAAGATTAAGTGAAAGAATAATTTTAATGTGTTTGTCATGTCAGAACAGAGGCACTAATAGATAGACAATAATTTTATGAAAATTTAGGAACTGGAATGGTCTAATTTGAAGTTCATATGCATTTACTATGAATTAAACAAGTTTAACATTTATTTTTTGCACTAAAAATTAATTTCTGATATTAATTTCTGATTTTTAAAGTTCTCTGGATCGGGCCTCAATTACAGGAAACTGCAGGGGCTGGCGCGTAAGAATTTCTAAGACTCAGAAAACCCCAAGGTGGACGGCGGGTTGATTTCCGCAAAGTCCAGGGACTCTTTAGTGAATTGGCCATCGCGAAGGGGTATCGGCCGATCGTGGCCGTCAGATCAGAACTCGACGCTCCCGATTAGATCCGGGCGACTATGAACACGCGCCCACACCGACTGTCAGATCCCGATCCAACGGCTGATGGTCCCTACTATTCCGATCCGTACGATCATTCATCCATGGCTACGATTGATTAGGCCCCTGATCAAATCCCAGCCGTCACTCGTGGATCCAATGGTTCTGAACACCCCGCCTCCCATCAACACACCAGGGCCGTCCATTAAGAGATATATGGTCCTGGCGCGTCTTCTCTAACCCGCCCAACGCCAGATCGGCGCGGCGCGCATCAACGCGGCGGAGCTTCACCGGCGTGCGGCCATCAGCCGAGTTAGGGCACCAATCTCACATCTAATCGGTCCTACACAGAGTATAGGCAAAAGCGGACCATATGGTTAGCTTAATACCTACGATTCCGATGCTCAATTCCACGACCAAGCAACATGATGGAAGAGAGGCGTCACGGTCGATTTCTTGCGCCACGATGGCTCTCCAGGATGAATCGACGCTGCGCCCACACCGTACGCGGCAGGGCGAGGCGTAGGATCCAAACTCCGAGGGCAATGCGCCAACGGAGCGAGGATCACCGGCGGCAGCGCGGACGGGGTCTCTCTGCTATGGCGATGGCGTGCACTGGATTTCCCTGCTACGGTGATGGAGTTCGGGTTACGGGACAAGCGCGGCTAAGCGATTGGGATAGCGCCGCAACCGAAGCTTTATACGCGAGGAGGGATCGGGATGGTCTTCAACGACCCGACGATTCTGGCGGGGTCTTCCGCCGAGTTCGGGAGCATCCATTGAAGGAGGTGGGCGACAGACTGACCTGCGGGTCCCACAGCACAGAGACGGATTGGTTGCGTCGTGGGCGCAGGGAAGTAGCTGCCAAGTGGGTCCCGCGACGCAGCGACATTCACGCGCGAAGGTGCGCCTGACAGGGTTGTCCCACCAGTCAGCGCACAACACAGCCAGGGCTGGCGCGGGGTGGAGTCATGGGCCGCGTAAGTGAGCTTCCTGAGTGGGCCGATTTGGGTACTGTTGGCCCATGTATCGTTTTTATCCTTTTCTTTTTTATATTTTCTGTTTTTCTTTCCTTTTTCTCCATTTTCTAATCCAATTTGGATTCAAGTCTTAAATTCAAAATTTTGTGGCCACATTTACACTATGTTTGTACAGTAAAAAGTAGTAAGCCTCCGAGTATTTATATTCTTTGTATTTCTATGTCTTTCCTATTCTTCTTATTTTCAAACCCCTAAATTTTAATTTAGGGATCAATTCAATCTTTGGAATCATTGTTTTGTTATTATTATTAACATTATTATTTTATTGAATGCACAAACAATAAAACTCCAACATGATGCAAATTTTTCTATCATTTGTTGGAATTAAGCTCTTAAATTTTGTGTAGACTCTTTTCATGATGCAAATGAGACATACAAAATTTGAGGATAACTCTCTATTATTCCTGGTATACAATTTGGAGTATTACAGTGGGCCACGGGGGCACGCGAGGAGCTAGGCCGTGGGGGCAAGCGCAAGGAGCTGGGACGCGCGCGAACGAGTGGTGGGGCGCGGGGGTGGGCCAGAGAGCTGGGCCACGGAAGCTTGGCCAAAAGGCCGAGCCTAGGGGAGGAAATAGATGTGGGTCTTTTCTATTTTCATGTCAAATTTAGCTTTTCTCTCTTCTCTTTTGTTATATATATGGGCATAGTTATACATTCGTATAAATAAGTTTATTTGTCAATTTTAGATGATGTACAAATAACTTAAATGCGATAGCCAACAAATCTATGCTTCAGCATGATGCGACAATCAAAGCACCTCAAGGATTTTATTTTACTAGGCTTACATATATAAAACAAAATAACTCTCCACTATTTGGAAAAAGAGTAGAAAAGAAGGAAAGACAGAGGGTAAAACCTGAATTTGGTGGATATTAGAAAAAGAAATTTTACACCCCAAATTCAGGGTGTTACACTAGTCAACCTAATTCCGTTTTGTCTACTACTTTCCCTTCGATTACAGGATGGAACTATAAGAGCTTCCTTCTTTGTAGACTTATATGAAGGGATATGAGACTCCTTAGATGCACCTAATAAATGTCTATGTAGTATCTATTCTGTTTCATGGGACCTTGTTGTAACTCAGTGAACTTTGATTGAGTGCCTATTTTGTTTAGTAGTACGTTCAGAAAATCATTAGTTGCTTCTCTTTTTTTCACACTTCCTATTTAGTTATTTTGTGTGTTTTACTTTATGTTCAACTAAGTTTTCTTCTAATTTTGATTCTTTGATGCAATTTAATATAATTGAGGTGTACATTTGTCCGTCGATGTAAATATGTGAAAGATTTTTTGGCCTCGTAATCCAGGCACACAAAATATTTTGTACAGCTGCTATTAATGTTTTGCTTGTCAAGTTTTTAATCAATCTTGAATCATTTACGGTATGTTCTCATATAGCTCAATTCTACCTGTTGCTTAACTCTTTTTTACAGGTTATGTTTCTAACACTTAATATTTTTCTTATGTTCTTTTTTGTCTTGTTTTTCCCTAACATTTGTTGTATGTAGGACCATCCAGGTCTTAATCATTCTTGGGAAAGTTATGTTGTTCTTTATATAACTATGTTGCTAGCTTATGTTCATTTGTTAATTATTCTGCTTTATTTTGTTTTGCAGGTGAACATCTTTGGTTCTATTTTCATTGTCGGTGGTAAGATGCTAATCAAGGGGAGATTCCTTGCAATGGATTGTTTAGCTGCAGCTGAGAAGCATGCTTTCTAGGTAACTGATTAGCCATATGTAGCAGTTTCGGAGCATGATTACATATTACATCTTTACACTAGTCTTTAGTATTATTGATACATGATCCTCTTTCTATTGTATGCATTTAATTATGAGCATGTTACATATCAAGCGAAAATAAAAGGCATGTTGCATACTAGATGATTACAACCTAACAGTCATTATCACATTTTCAGGTTCATGTCAGCATGTTGGGAAGTTAGTTTCTTTTGCTATCACGCCACAACCTCTGTTACTGAAAATAATAAGTCATAAATCAAGGCAGTCTCTTGCTCATGTGAAACGAATGATGTTCTTGCTCTATAGACTGAGTGAGAGGTAGTTATTTGCTCATTCTGTTCTAGCATGGCAACATAAAGCATTTTTGCACCATGTAGGTATTGTTGGATAGTAAATTGCAAGCGAGTTTCTGTAATTATGAGAGACAAGAAAGTAGCACCTCGTGAAAGATTCTCCAGTTATATTAAGTTCTGAACATTTTCTGTTTTTCATTCTCATGCAATGTGGTTTAATTGATGATCCCAGATATATATAGCATAATAGTATCCAGATAAAAGGTTGTACATTTTTATTTGTACAATTGTGAAATAGTTCTCCAAAATTTTGTTTTAGTTGTAGCCTATTCTAACTTGTTTGGGACTAAAAGACTTTGTTGTTATATATTTCGCACGCTACTGAAAATGGTGTCAAAGATGAATTGATCGTAAGGAACCGTCGCAGCGCACGGGCACCTAACTAGTAAGTATAGAAGGCTACCAAGATACTCCGGGATTGTTTTAGAATGTCTCTCCATCCGTGTTTGTTTGAAAAAATAAAGAAAATTTTGAATCCTGAATTGTGTGAATCTGAAACAAATATTTAAGACCACTAGATTTTTTTATTGGTCTTAAATGTATCAATAGTAAACTTGTAGCTCAGATCGGCCACTACAGTTTTTTATTAACTATATTAATATTCAAGGCCATTTAGGAATTCTAAACTTTGAATTTCAAAATCTATAAATTTAGAATATGTATTTTGGACTCTAAACGACTTCAAATAGATATTTAGGACTAACAGTAGAATGGGTGTGAGGACTAACAACACTTCGAGATAGGATTGGTACAGAATTTAAGCTAAGATTAGCGTACACCATACAATACTTAGGTTATCTTCAGTAGTTTACTCATCCACATACCCATATTTAAATTGCATTCTGCAAACAATACAGTCTACAGTGCAAAACAGTGTTTTCTAGCTAAAAAAAGAACAAAACCTTCATGAAACTCGTTCCAACGGAATCGCC
Source organism: Zea luxurians (assembly GCA_029449295.1). Classification (NCBI taxonomy): domain Eukaryota; kingdom Viridiplantae; phylum Streptophyta; class Magnoliopsida; order Poales; family Poaceae; genus Zea; species Zea luxurians. The sequence continues at coordinate 3,152,222 of JAOPSE010000028.1, read as the reverse complement.
ATCTGCGTCACATCTTTATCTCGCTCCATATCATTGCTCCTGTTAAGGGGGTTAGCTGCTAACCCCAATGAAGACAACGCAATCAACATCAACCAACAAGATCAGAGTGGCGCAACGGAAGCATGTGTGGGTCCCCACCCATAGGTCCAGGAGATCCTCAAGAATTGCATTAGTTGGTCTCGAACATTTGAAGGTCAAAGCAACCAGTCCACAAGTTAATCTTGTAGAGAAGTCAACTCAAGAAAGCTGTGAACAGCCAATGAACCAACCTTGTTTTCTTGCTAGCTTCTTCTTGAATCTCGGGGGCGAGATTCCTGTTAAGGGGGTTAGATTTGTAACACCCTGAATTTGGGGGTATAAAATTTCTTTTCTAATATCCACCAAATTCAGGTGTTACCCTCTCTTTTCCTTGCTTTTCTTTTTCCTAAATAGTGAAGAGTTATTTTGTTTCATATAATTGTAAGCCGAGTGAAATAAAACCCAAAAGGGTCATGATTGTTGCACGACATGCTGGATCATCTTTTCTTTTTGTATGTTGACTTGTTCTGGTTGTGGACTCACGTAGTCCGCAAATTTGTGTTTGAATTTGAGTTCAAAAAAATAGCATAAAATAGAAAATAGAAAACAAGAGAAAGAAATAGAGAAAAAAATGAAAGGGCCCATCCCTTCCTTCTCTTCTCTCGGCTGGCCCACCTGGCTCCCCTCCCCCGCTCGTGGCCCACCCCAGTCAGTCCCCCTCTCCTTTTTTCCCTGGCTGCCTGCCTAACCACGTCGAGGCCCAGCGCGCCCCTCTTCTCCGCGGCCCAGCTGCGCAGCCTGCGCGCGCCCCTAGCCGTTGCGCATGCCTGAGGCCCAGCCACGCCACAACCCTAACGCTGCCGCCTGCCCCAACCGCCACGCCCGCCCGTTGCGCAGGCAAGCTCGCCTGCGCCGCACAGTGCCCAGCGCGCTGCTCGCCAACCTCTGCGGACACCGCGCTCCAAGTGTGCAGCGCACGGACGGTTTGGCCGATGCTGCGACTGACCAGTGGGTCCCATGCGTCTAGCCGCGCCCTAGTCCCTGTTCTTCTTCCCCGCCCGGCGCCCGCCAACCGCCTCCCGAGCACCCCGCCCCCACGACGCCAAAACAACCCACTCGAGCCCTCTTCCCCAACTCACTCTCACTGCCTAGCACCAGCCGCCCCGCCTTGTCGCAACGCTCGCCGTCATCCGCTGGAGGTGGTTACCGTGGCCTCGCCGTCCGTTCACATGAAGGTGAATTCCCTCTCTCTTCCCCTACCCTCTTCATCCCCTCAAGCTCACACCTCCCCTTCTCACTGCCGGTTCGTCCCTTGATAGTGCTCGGTTCGCACGGTCCATCACCTTGGGCCCCAGCGTGGCCTACCCCACCTTTGTGGCCGGTGGTCCTGACCTGGCGCCCTGCCAATCAGCCAAGCTCGGCCAGTTCGCCCCCTATAGCTCATTCTCGTCTCGTGCGCTGAGAGCCATGGCGGCTAGATCTCACGTGAGCGCAAGCTACAATGCCCTAACAAGCTCCCTGCGCGGTGTTCTAACCCCGGCAAGCCACGCCATCGCCCAAGCCCTGACGCACCCGCCGTGCGCGCCTAGCCGCACCATCCTTATCCGTTCCCCTTTCCCCTAGCCCCTGCCCATGGTAGCCCCCGCGCGTGGCCTGGCGTGGCTCGCTTCCCGGCCTGACGCGTCCCAGTGCTCGTTGCCCGCCCGACACAGCCTGGCATAGCCCCGGCACTCATGGCGTGGCGCGCAGCCCGTGGCCCGGGTGCCCACGGCCGGGTGGCCATTCGTGTCCGCCTGCGCTGCTCGCGATCGTTGTGCAGCATGCCCTAGCGCCTCGGTCTGTGCGCGTCCGCGGCGTGAATCCCTAGCCACAAGCACTGTCGTCATCGCGCGTTTGTTGTGGATGTCATCGTCATTCGTCGCGCGTCGCCAGCCAGCAGCACCCCCGTCTCTCCCTATGCACGTAGAAGCCTCGCCGCCATCGCGCAACCTGTGCAAGTCGCCGAACCTAGTCCCAAACCGCATCGTCGTAGCTCCACGCCTGTCATCGTGCTCGTGCCACGGACGTTCCCACATCCGTGTGTGCACAGCGTGCCATCGGGGTTTAGATGACATTTGTCTACCCGTAGACGAAGCCTGTCTACCCCCGTCTACCTCGTCTACCCTCTGCACGTGCATGCGTTCGCGCTATTCGCACGTGTCGTTGTTGCCGTTCACGTGCGCGGTCTGTGTGCGTCGTCATCGTCCATTCGCGCTATGTCGCGCACGCGATCCGCACACATTAGTTAATCATTTCGCTATAATCGTTCATACTTAGTAATTAGTTCTTGTTAATCGTTGACTAATTGATAATTCAATTATCTAAAATGTTTTACGCAAATAATTTATATTAATTAAAATCAACCTAGAAGTATAGTTTTGCGCATTTATAATTAGTCACCAACATGATTAACCTCAACTGAAACGTTTTTCATTAATTATTGTTTAGTTTAATCACGTTGTTTATTTATTAGTTTCGTGTACCATGTCCGTGTACCGTGCGCGTGCCGCGGTGTTGCTTCGCGCGCGTCGTCTCATGTCGTTCGCGAGTGTCGCACGTGTTGTTCGCATGCGTTGTCGAGCACCGTTCACGCGTATCCGTTGTCCGCACGCGAGATTAAACCATTCGCTTATAATTACGCATGTGAGTTAGTTAGTTATTTATTTAGTCATCCACAATTAAAATAGTAAGTTAGCCAAAACTAAGTAGTGGATATTATTTATATTTTAGAAATATCAGATTAAATTCTCTAATTAATATTTGCTTAGTGTAAACACGCTAACCCCTCGACCGTAGCTTCAACTATCGTGGTTCTTTTCCTCGCATAACTGTAAAAGCGCTCTCTATTTTATATTGCTCGCTTTTATAATATTTTATCTCGAATGGTGTAATGTTCTTATGCAAGTATATGTTTGCTTGTGTCTGCTTGTATTCGTTGCACGTCGCGAATAGACTGCGATCCATTTCCGAGCTTCGAGGAATCGAAGATCAAGCTTCGGCGACCAAATGACCCAGTTCTTCGAGTTCCACGAGATTGAAGACCCTGAGCATCTGTTTGGTGAAGGCAAGTGTCCTCTGACCTATTATGTCCCATTTACTTTATAATTCATCAACCCGCATACCATGATGAACCTAAGAATTGACTAGTATTTTGTTTTCCTGTCCTTGTTTACCCTTTGGGAATTGATTATTATGATTAGTTATATGCTAGCGCTTTACTTTAATCAATGAACATGATGAGATACAATGATGATACTATGATTTTATTCTAGATATGATGATATACTTGTGGCATTTTAGGGGACTCGAGCGGTTTCTCGAGTGCCTCTCCGTAAGGACCTGTTCGTTGGATAACCACCCGAAAAAATAGTGCAACCATGAGGGTGGTATGGGACGCCCTTAGCTAATTAATTAGAGGAACTGAGGTGTAGTTTGCTTCGCCATCGTGTCGTCAATGGGACTCGGTGTATGCGGCTCGCTCTGTCGAGGGTGGATTGCCCCTTGGGGAGGAGTGCGGTACATTTAGGAAACCTAACAGGCGGCTACAGCCTCAGGGAATCTTTGTAAAGGCTTTGTAGTGAATTCCTGGCCATTAACCTCGGGAGTGAACAAGGGTCTTGCAAGCCCGGGCTAGAGAGGGAATCACGACTTGTGGGTAAAGTGTGCAACCTCTGCACAGTGTTATGAAACTGATATATCAGTCGTGCTCACGGTTATGAGCGGTCAAGGGAGCTCCATTGATTAGAGACACATTTGTAACACCCCTGGTGTTACTGTAACTAAAACTTGAGCATGACATCATAAACATTGGCATTGCATATGTTTGACACACCTAGAGTGCATTCACTAGGTAAAAATTTCAAACAAGTTGTATTGTTCTGGTGTTATGCAAATAAGACCCTGGAATAGGATACTTAACCCTAAATAGGGTTTAAATAGGTAAAACATAACCCAAATTGAGAAAACCCAAAAGCTTTAGTGGAATAGTCATAAAATGCTCCTAAGAATGAACTTGAATTACATTTGTACCCCTCGGATACCAAAAACCCCAATTGGAATCCTGGAAAACCCTAAATCCAAACCCTAGGGGCCTATGTGCAAAAATAGTGCACATTTGGACTAAAGTGTGAAAACTACTATTTTAAAGCATATTAAGTCATATGGTTCACAAAATTAGGGATTTGCAAGTGAAACCCTAAGTTTTGGGTTTATTTGCAAAAAGTACCAATTGACCTCTATATAGCCTAAGTCTCAAAGCAGTGTTATGAGCACAACTTTGAGCCCTTGTAACTTTCAAATTCTAGGGTTTTTGCCCTAGGTCACCACATCAAACTTGTAGACCTAATAAAGGAGAACAACTTTGCTTAAGAGTGTAAGCATAGTTGTTAAGAAGAAACTGGAGATAATTAAGTCTAAAGTCTGGCTGTCAGGCTGATACAGTCTGAATCTCAGACTAACAGTGACTTTGATCCAAGTTTGAGAGCCATTTCGACTAAGATCCAGTGAGAATTTGCTTAGGATTGCTATGACAATATTGTAGCTGGTATGTAGCTCCACAACTTTGCTGCAGAGATTTGGACATGTTGCCATGGAAATTTGAGAGAAAATTTAGCCCAAACATTGGCTGTCAGGTGCTCTGATGGAAGCTAGCGATGGTATAGTGCCTGGTCGGATCAGACTGCCAGCGCAGGGAGTCCTCACCACTGATGATCGATTCTTCGCCGCGATTCATGTCACCGGCGACTGGATTCATGCCTGGAGTTGATGGATAGCGTCGCGGGGTGATGGATCATCGCCGTCGGTGAGCTGGACGTCACTCCGGCTAGCCGCGGTACCTCTCCCCTCACTCACCACCCTCGGATAAGGATTCTCACCGCCGTTAAGCCGTCGCCGTTGTCCGCCACGTGTCTAACTCTTTCCACCGCATCGCCGTAGCCTGCTCTCGCTCTCCATTGATCACCGGAGCGATTGCCATGGCGAAGGACACCAAGCCACTGCCCTAGTGCTCTTCTCCTTCCTCTGACCACCACGTGTCCCCACTGAAATTCCCTGTCACCGCCATTGATCCCTATAAATTGAAGCCCCCGCCAGCTCCGTAGGGTAGTCAAGAACCCAGCCACCAAGAATCATCCTCAGTCGATCGCCAGTGAGCCCCAATTTTGAACTTCCCCCAAATCAAGTCTCCGCCACCGTGAAAAGCACCTTGCCATGGCCAGCGCGATACAGGTTAGTTCATCCCTGCTACTCTTGTGTTTGAGTGACCTTAGGTGCTCGTGATGCTCGTCGACCTATTGGATTAAACTAAATTGCCACCAATCACCGGGAACACGTTCATCTGTCCGCAACACCCTCGGTCACCGCGGCCAGAGCGAATTGGAGCACCATTTCTGAAATTAAGTTAGGGGAAGTGATCGGGAATGGTTCAATCCCATGTCCGCTGCTCGAGAGCGCCTGTCTTGGCTTTCTCCGGCCAGTCTAGCTCGTCGGAGCACAGCCCTGCACTGCTCGCCGTCGTGGACTTCAGTCGGTAAAGGAATAGAACTTCAAGGGCCTTAGTGCAAACTGTTAGTGACTCTGAGTAACAGTGAAGGAACCCGTTCCCAGTTAGCAAAAACCCCAAGGGCCTTTCTGCGAAATTTCCACCACGGGCGTGGGCGCGCCCCGATTCCCTGTGTTGTTGGGCCGTCTGGGCTAGGATCGGCCCAGTACTATTGCAAGGTTTTCTTTTTCTTTTTCTGCCAGAGATAAACAAATTCTAGAAAATGGTAGAAAATCCTAAAAATGTCAAACCAATTTTGTTGGATTCCTAATTTTCCATAGTATTTAATAAAAATAGTTTCATGATTTTTAGATTAAATAAGGAATTTTGGAGTATTTAAAATAGCTTAAAACATTAGTTCTAGATTTTTAGAAAATAGATAATCATTCCAAAAATGCCGAAACTTTTTATATGAACTCAAAACATTATTTAGAAGCCTTGTGTAGAGTTTGGTTGGATTTGGACCTTGTTTGATAACTAGAACCCAAAACCCTACCCCCTGCTCTTTGAATTCCTTTACTGACTCCGAAAACCCTAAGTTCTCGGAGTACTGTGAAGGAAAATTGTATTCAAGAACCTTAGATAAGAAATTCTTATTATCTTTGCACTCTCATGAGCATTACATGGCATTCATTCTTATATACACATATATATGGTGATGTTTAGAGTACGAAGAGGAAGTCGAAGTAACTGAAGAGAAGACACCACCACCACCTTCGGACTCTCAGGCAGGAAATTGTTTCTACTTTGATATCTGTGGGTCCGAGCCTGACTCACCTATCAACGAAGCCAAGACCCAATGCATTTGCCACCTTCCTTGATGTTTTTTAAAATCTTTCTCACTTGATTAATGCATTAGGTGATAGGAGTTGAATGCTTAAACAATTCCTACATTACCTTCCTTGAACTTGATTACCTTCCTTGAAACCCTGTTTTTACAAAAGGTTTTACTATGCTTAGTATTGCTCTAGCAAAACAAAAGATTTGTTTTACAAAAGATGATTGGCAAAGTGGGAAGGATGTTTTTTGAAAATAAAACTTGATGGTGGATCCATCATGGCCGTGATGGGTTCAACATCGAAAAAGATGTACCTCTGCCAGGTACCAAACTTTGGGTTTTAAATGATTAAGCTGAGACCAGGCAGGTGACTTGCACGAGAAGAGAGTCTCAGTGTAGTGTCTCCGTATGAGTCGATTAAGGACCGTGTCGATGTAGGCTTGCTGACCGAGGACCCTTTAACTGGTCATATGCCTCGTCATGGGTAAGCCTTGCCTCGGGCAGACTAAGGCCAGAATAAGATAACACGGAATGGGCGTGGAGCGGTGGCGAGAGTAGCGTGTACCCTCCGTGGCAAGAGGCTGGACGGTGGTGTATCTGTGCTCTCGGTTCGCGTGAACCTGATCTGGTCTTAAGAACCCCGGTGGCGGGTTGACATATGCAAGGGTTAAGTGCTACATATGTCGTGTGATTGGAGATCCTCAGTTGAGTATAATCGATTCGGATCGCCGTACCTTCGCGGTCATGAAGACTTGGTCACTGCCCTATACATAGAATTCCAGTAGAGATGAAAGGTTTGTTAAGAAATTGGCTAGTACAGGACAATTGTTGAACTAGGGTAGAAAGAACTCTAGATGCAGGTAATTTTATCTAACCTAAAAATAAAATTAGATTTTTAAGGATCCACTTGTAGTAAGCATTTATACAAAAGTGAGTCTTTGATCATTGAGAAACCTTACCTTGACTCCCTTATAACCAGCATACCCTTGAGAGTCTTTTCTTTAGTCGGGTAAGACTTGCTGAGTAATTCCATACTCAGGGTTTTATTCCCTATTGTTTTTAGGTGAGGAAGCAACAAACTTTTGTTGCTTTTGTACCAAGGTGGTGTCAAATGAAGAAAAGCAAGAATGAAGCTGCGGGAGGACCTAGTCCTCCATAAGAACTTTTATGTAAGAACTTATCGGGAGGAGTTTTTACCTCCCTTGGTATTGTAATAATAATTACTCTGCACTCGTGTTTACATGCTGGTCTATAATAACTAACTTTATCTTACATTCAAATAAATGTAAGTTATGTAATCGCTTCCGCATTTCTGTATCTCCGATGTTCTGTAATGTCTGCATGACGGGTAAAACGCTCTTGGGAAAAGTGAGAAAAGTAGATACCGAACTTGTCAAGTGATTCATGGGCATCTACAGGGTTGTCTGAGGTTCGTTGGACAAGGACAACTGTAGGTGGGACTAATGACTTGGGAGGTTCCGTCACAGCTGGTATCGGAGCCAAGCCCTTCTCTGCAGAATTTATGAGGCATCTTCAAATGGATTTTCTAAAGACTTATCTAGAAAAATTTCTTCCATTCTTACCCATTATATCTGAAGAATCTATATGAAAGACCAGATAGGAAGAGTGCAATGTATAGAAGGTATGAATCAACTGAGGTTGGTTCTGTAATTATACATGCATCATGCTAAAAACTATACTAATAAAATTTCCCCCTTAGAGAAATGCCGCCGCGCACGAGGAAAACCGCGCGCAAGTCAACTGGCCCAATTGGTGTACCCCGTCATCAACTTGCTCCCAGACATGAGGATAGCAGTAGTGGGAGTAATGATCTGATCGGGGATCTTGAAGCCCAAGTAAATCAGCTTCAAGCGGAACTTCAACGCAGGACTAACATATGGGTCGCGGATGGCGACAGAATAAATGAATTGAGAAGCCACATCCACCGCCTGCAAGATCAGCTTGCTGATCGAGATTTAGCGCTCGATTGGGCGGTTCAGTCTCGTTCGCTTGCTTGGGCTAAGGAAGCAAAGGCTCGAGCCCGATTCGAAGAACTTAGCTCAGCAATTGATAATCTACAGGCATATTGCAATACCCTACATGAACAAGTTCATGTACTGTGTTCCCAACTACACCCCCAAGTACCTGTGAATCCTGTTGGGATAGAAGCCGAACCTTCTCACGAAGCGGGAGAAGCTTTTGGTGGCGAATTGGACCTTTTCAGGCCCCCTCCCTCCATGAAGTTGGTCGACGAATGGTCTCCTATGCCCGACAGTGAGGCTACTAAGAGTGATAGGAAGTAGGAATAGTAGTTGTAGAATTAGTAGTGTTATTGTATAATGGGTACTGTACTCCTGTTGTAAAAATTCGAGTCTATAACATTACTCTTTTTAGTAATGTAAATTGGATGGTTTTTCTTTGGCATATTATATTTGTTTCCAAATGTTTGTTGCCACAGATGTCGTCCAAGACCCGATCACAGGATGCAGCCGGAACCTCCAGTGGGAGGGAGTCCACCCCGAATCCACCTCCAGTCCCTCCCACACTTGCCGAGGCTATCGCCGCCTTGGTAAATGCGACAGCGGATAATACCCGTTTCCTACGGGAAATGGCGGGTCAGTAATTTCAACAACAAGGCGGACGGGGCTATCCGCAAGGGCCCCGTGAGACATCCTATTTAGACTTCTCCGAAACGCGTCCACTGCTGTTTGTCAAAGCCGAAGACCCTTTAGAGGCAGACGAATGGATTCGTGTCATCGAGCAAAAGTTTGGACTTCTGTGATGTTCTGAAACCTAGAAGCCCTTGTTCGTAGCCCAGCAACTGCGTGGCCCTGCCAGCACTTGGTGGGGAAATTTTGTGGTCGTTCAACCGGCCAATCATCAGATAACATGGGAAGAATTTAAGTTGGCCTTCCGCGAACATTACATACCAGAAGGTGTACTTCACATGAAACAAGAAGAATTTATGAAGCTGAAGAAAGGAGGGGATATTGTTAATCAGTATCTCAATAAATTTAATCATTTGTCACAGTATGCAATCGACCAAGTTAACACCGATCTGAAGAAGAAGAATTGTTTCATGCGAGGACTGAATGATAGGATGCAAAGGAAGATGGCTACTTGCATCGACCTTACCTATGGAAGGGCTGTCAGCATAGCGCTGGCAGTCGAATCTAAATATGCAAGTTCTGGAAAGATCAAGGGGAGTGGAGGAAACAGGCCTACTCAGGGCCCTGAGAAAAGGCAACGGTTTGTTATCCGACCTGTTAATCAGGGTCGTTCTTCAGCACGTCCACCCTCCTTCCCATTTAAACAGCCAGTATTCATTCATCCCAATACTGCCCCTACAACAACAAGTCAGTCGGGTGCCCCTGGCACTCGATTCCCTGCTCTTCCCAGTTCATCGACAGGATGTTTTAATTGTGGAAAATCTAGGCATTTTATCAAGGATTGGCCTTATCCGAAGCAAAACAAGTCAAACAATCCACAAGGATCTGGGAATTCATCTCAAGCCAAGGGAAATACTATGGGCAAAAATACAAAGAAGACGGGACGCATATATTATACGCAAGTGGCCACTACACCGGACGGTGAACCGGTCATGATGGGTTCGTTCCTTGTGGCCAATCATCCCGCAATTATTCTCTTTGATTCTGGTGCTTCCCCTACATTCATCAGCAAGAAATTTGTGGAGCAACATTGCATTTCATACCATGAATCAAAAGAGGGGTTTAAAATTCAGTCACCTGGGGGACAAATCTTTACTAGAGAAGTGGCCTATCAAGTGCCCGTAACATTGGCCGGACGGGACTTTCCTACTAATATGATAATTCTAAAAGGCCAAGACATAGATGTGATTTTGGGCATGAATTGGTTGGCCAAACATAAGGCAACCCTCAACACTGATCAGAGAACTATCAGGTTGAGTCATAATCAAGAAAAAATTCTCTTGTCTATCCCCATTCCAACCAAAATTACTTGCAGAGTTTATGAAGCCATTATACCGGAAGTCAAGGATATTCTGATAGTATGCGAGTTCCCAGATGTCTTTCCAGAGGATTTGCCTAGATTGCCACCCGAGAGAGATGTAGAGTTTGTAATTGAATTGAAGCCCGGTATGGCTCCCATTTCTAGAAGATCGTACCGCATGCCTCCAAATGAGCTGGCAGAACTGAAGATTCAGTTACAAGATCTACTATCGAAAGGATTCATCCGACCAAGCTCGTCACCATGGGGTTGTCCGGCCATATTCGTCAAGAAGAAGGATCAAACTTTACGGATGTGTGTGGATTATCGACCCCTGAATGAGGTCACTATCAAGAATAAGTACCCTCCTCTACGGATTGACATTTTATTTGATCAACTGACCGAGGCGAGGGTATTCTCCAAGATTGATTTCAGATCGGGCTATCATCAGATCCGTATTCGGCCCGAGGATATACCAAAAACCGCATTCACTACGCGGTACAGATTATTTGAATACCTGGTAATGTCTTTCGGACTGACAAATGCTCCTACCCACTTCACTTATCTGATGAACTCGGTATTCATGCCCGAGTTGGACAAATTTGTGGTGGTCTTCATAGATGATATTTTGATATATTCAAAGAATGAAGAGGAGCATGCTCAACATTTACGGGTCGTATTAACGCGCTTGAGAGAACATCAATTATATGCCAAGTTCAGTAAATGCACGTTTTGGCTGGAAGAAATTCAATTTCTGGGACATGTGTTATCTACAAAGGGGATTGCGGTGGATCCCAGCAAAGTCAAGGACATTTTGGAGTGGAAACCCCCAACCACTGTTCACCAAGTCCGAAGTTTCCTTGGACTAGCTGGTTATTACCGCCGATTTATACCAGATTTTTCTAAACTTGTGAAGCCAATCACGAGTCTATTGAAGAATGATACTAAATTCAATTGGTCTTCAAACTGTAATGAAGCTTTTGAGAAATTGAAGACATTATTAACCATTGCTCTGGTATTGGCTCAACCGGATATTAACAAGCCATTTGATGTGTATTGTGATGCATCTGGCAGTGGTCTCGGCTACGTATTAATGCAAGAAGGCCGAGTAATTGCGTATGCTTCAAGGCAATTACGCCGACATGAGGAGCATTATCCTACTCATGATCTAGAGCTAGCTGCAGTGGTTTATGCTCTGAAGATCTGGCGTCATTATCTACTGGGAAATGTCTGTCATATTTATACAGACCACAAAAGTTTGAAATATATCTTTACCCAGTCTGAACTCAATATGAGACAAAGAAGATGGCTCGAGCTAATCAAGAATTATGAATTGGAGATCCATTATCACCCGGGTAAAGCTAATGTAGTGGCAGATGCACTCAGTCGCAAGGCTTCCTGCCATTGTCTAACAATGAGGACTTCTGACATTACGTTGTACTAGGAGATGGAGAATCTAAACCTGGGTATAGTTCAACATGGGACTTCAAATCACTTGAAGCTGGAGTCAGTCATCCCGCAAAGGATAATCGACGCACAGAAAAATGATGAGGGTATGAAACACATACGTGAAAAGATAAAGGCTGGAAAAGCCAATTGCTTCCAAGAAGATAATCAAGGTGTGGTATGGTTTAATAACCGCATAGTGGTGCCGAAGAATGAAGAGGTCCGCCAGCAAATTCTTGATGAGGCACATCTTAGTCGCTATTCTATTCATCCTGGAAGCACTAAGATGTATCAAGATCTGAAACAACATTATTGGTGGACGAAAATGAAGATCGAGATTGCACGCTATGTGGCTAGATGTGACACCTGCAGACGTGTCAAGGCCATACACTTGAAAGCTGCCGGTCCATTACAGTTGCTACCAATACCCACATGGAAATGGGAAGATATAAGTATGGACTTCATTGTGGGATTGCCCAAAACTGCAAAAGGGTATGATTCTATCTGGGTTATCATTCATCGACTCACAAAGATCGCCCACTTCCTACCTGTCAAGGCAAAATACACAGTGGCCACTTATGCAGCATTATACATTGCCCATATTCTCAGCTTGCATGGTATTCCAAAGACGATAGTGTCAGATCGTGGATCGCAATTCGTGTCCAAATTTTGGGAAGAACTTCATAAATCCCTGGGTACTAAATTGCTCCACAGCTCAGCCTATCACTCTCAAACCAGTGGGCAGACTGAGAGGGTAAATCAAATACTTGAAGATATGCTGCGGGCATGTGTACTGGAATTCCCACAAAAATGGGATGAATGTTTACCGTTAGTGGAGTTCTCATATAATAATAGCTACCAAGAAAGCATCAAGATGGCACCCTTTGAAGCTTTATATGGACGACGATGTCGTACTCCGCTAAGTTGGTCTGAACCAGGTGAAAGGTACTTCTTCAGGCCTGACCTGGTAAAAGAAACCGAAGAGAAAGTTCAGAGAATAATACGTAACTTGAAGAAAGCTCAAACCCGTCAAAAGAGTTATGCAGACCGGCGACAACAACCCTTATACTTTCTAGTAGGAGATTATGTCTACTTGAAGGTTTCTCCAATGAAGGGCGTATCGCGTTTCAGGGTTAAAGGAAAGCTTGCACCCCGGTACATTGGTCCATTCTCTATACTTGAGCAATGTGGACCAGTGGCATACCGACTCCAATTACCCGAAACTTTGTCTGCTGTGCATAATGTGTTCCACGTGTCTCAATTGAAGAAGTGTCTTCGGGTTCCAAATCGGACTATCGAAGTGACAGATGTTGTCCTTAAGCCAGACTTGACATATTCTGAACATCCTATTCGAGTCTTGGATCAAAAGGACAGAATTACCTGGAGAAAAACTCTCAAGTTTTACAAGATACAGTGGAACCAACATTCTGAAGATGAGGCTACATGGGAAACTCAAGACTTTTTAGATAAGAATTTCCCAGGCTTTTTAGCCTCTTGTAAATTGTAAAGTATACAACATTGTTGTAATAAAGGAGTGAGCCCCAAACCCACCCCTGCCTTGTACCAAAAATAAGGAAATAAAAATGTGAAGCATTTCCTTTTCCATTACCTACCCTAGGACTTTTAATCTCGGGACGAGATTCTTTTATGGGGGGAAGGATGTAACACCCCTGGTGTTACTGTGACTAAAACTTGAGCATGACAACATAAACATTGGCATTGCATATGTTTGACACACCTAGAGTGCATTCACTAGGTAAAAATTTCAAACAAGTTGTATTGTTCTGGTGTTATGCAAATAAGACCCTGGAATAGGATACTTAACCCTAAATAGGGTTTAAATAGGTAAAATAATACCCAAATTGAGAAAACCCAAAAGCTTTAGTGGAATAGTCATAAAATGCTCCCAAGAATGAACTTGAATTACATTTGTACCCCTGGGATACCAAAAACCCTAATTGGAATCCTGGAAAACCCTAAATCCAAACCCAAGGGGCCTATGTGCAAAAATAGTGCACATTTGGACTAAAGTGTGAAAACTACTATGTTAAAGCATATTAAGTCATATGGTTCACAAAATTAGGGATTTGCAAGTGAAACCCTAAGTTTTGGGTTTATTTGCAAAAAGTACCACTTGACCTCTATATAGCCTAAGTCTGAAATCAGTGTTATGAGCACAACTTTGAGCCCTTGTAACTTTCAAATTCTAGGGTTTTTGCCCTAGGTCACCACATCAAACTTGTAGACCTAATAAAGGAGAAGAACTTTGCTTAAGAGTGTAAGCATAGTTGTTAAGAAGAAACTGGAGATAATTAAGTCTAAAGTATGGCTGTCAGGCTGATACAGTCTGAATCTCAGACTAACAGTGACTTTGATCCAAGTTTGAGAGCCATTTCGACTAAGATCCAGTGAGAATTTGCTTAGGATTGCTATGACAATATTGTAGCTGGTATGTAGCTCCACAACTTTGCTGCAGAGATTTGGACATGTTGCCATGGAAATTTGAGAGAAAATTTAGCCCAAACATTGGCTGTCAGGTGCTCTGATGGAAGCTCGCGATGGTACAGTGCCTGGTCGGATCAGACCGCCAGCGCAGGGAGTCCTCACCGCCGATGACCGATTCTTCGCCGCGATTCGTGTCACCGGCGACTGGATTCGTGCCTGGAGTTGATGGATAGCGTCGCGGGGTGATGGATCATCGCCATCGGTGAGCTGGACGTCACTCCGGCTAGCCGCGGTACCTCTCCCCTCACTCACCACCCTCGGATAAGGATTCTCACCGCCATTAAGCCGTCGACGTTGTCCGCCGCGTGTCTAACTCTTTCCACCACATCGCCGTAGCCTGCTCTCGCTCTCCGTTGATCACGGGAGCGGTTCCCACGGCGTAGGACACCAAGCCACTGTGCCAGTGCTCTTCTCCTTCCTCCGACCGCCGCGCGTCCCCACTGAAATTCCCGGTCACCGCCGTTGATCCCTATAAATTGAAGCCCCTGCCAGCTCCGTAGGGTAGTCAAGAACCCAGCCACCAAGAATCATCCTCAGTCGATCACCAGTGAGCCCCAATTTTGAACTTCCCCCAAGTCAAGTCTTCGCCACCATGAAAAGCACCTCGCCGTGGCCAGCGCGATACAGGTTAGTTCATCCCTGCTACTCTTGTGTTTGAGTGACCTTAGGTGATCGTGATGCTCATCGACCCATTTGATTGAACTAAATTGCCACCAATCATCGGGAACACGTTCATCTGTCCGCAACACCCTCGGTCACCGCGACCAGAGCGAATTGGAGCACCATTTCTGAAATTATGTTAGGAAAGTGATCGGGAATGGTTCAATCCCATGTCCGCTGCTCGGGAGCGTCGGTCTTGGCTTTCTCCGGCCAGTCTAGCTCGCCGGAGCACAACCCTGCACTGCTCACCGTCGTGGACTTCAGTTGGTAAAGGAATAGAACTTCAAGGGCCTTAGTGCAAACTGTCAGTGACTCTGAGTAACAGTGAAGGAACCCATTCCCAGTTAGCGAAAACCCCGAGGGCCTTTCTGCGAAATTTCCACCGCGGGTGTGGGCGCGCCCCGATTCCTTGTGTTGTTGGGCCGTCTGGGCTAGAATCGGCCCAGTACTATTGCAAGTTTTTCTTTTTCTACGAGAGATAAACAAATTCTTGAAAATGGTAGAAAAATCCTAAAAATGTCAAACCAATTTTGTTAGATTCCTACTTTTCCATAGTATTTAATAAAAATAGTTTCATGATTTTTAGATTAAATAAGGAATTTTGGAGTATTTAAAATAGCTTAAAACCTTAGTTCTAGATTTTTAGAAAATAGATAATCATTCCAAAAATGCCCAAAAACTTTTTATATGAACTCAAAACATTATTTAGAAGCCTTGGGTAGAGTTTGGTTGGATTTGGACCTTGTTTGATAACTAGAACCCCAAACCCTACCCCCTGCTCTTTGAATTCCTTTACTGACTCCGAAAACCCTAAGTTCTCGGAGTACCGTGAAGAAATTGTATTCAAGAACATTAGATAATAAATTCTTATTATCTTTGCACTCTCATGAGCATTACATGGCATTCATTCTTATATACACATATATATGGTGATGTTTAGAGAACGAAGAGGAAGTCGAAGTAACTGAAGAGAAGACACCACCTTCGGACTCTCAGGCAGGAAATTGTTTCTACTTTGATATCTACGGGTCCGAGCCTGACTCACCTATCAACGAAGGCAAGCCCCGGTGCATTTGCCACCTTCCTTGATGTTTTTAAAATCTTTCTCACTTGATTAATGCATTAGGTGATAGGAGTTGAATGCTTAAACAATTCCTGCATTACCTTCCTTGAACTTGATTACCTTCTGTTGGGGGCCTTCGGCTCCCGAAGGTCCTCAAGAAACATAATTTGATAATATTTTCCAAGTGTAATATGTGAACAGGCACCTTCGGAATAGGCACCTTCGGAGTCAGGTTGCGAATGGCTAAGACGAAGCTTGACTGGAATGAAAAACGATCATGACGAAGGATAAGGCGATCACGAAGCTATATGCAGAAAGGCTTCGGTAGAACGACAGAAAAGAAGAACCGACTTAAAGATGAAAAGCCAAATTGAACCTCGAAGAATTACTGTAGTTATTGATAAATGTAAAGGGCATCTATGTAATTTTACACGGGCTGCGACCCGTGCCTATAAATAGGTGAACAGTACTCCCGTACTGTTCACGCTGACTTGGCATACACTTTTTCGCATCACCTTCATACCTTTACTTTTCATCAATCCGAAGGTACATTTGTAATTCATTTTTATAAATTTAATAATGGAAATATATCGATGATAATACTGGTATTATCATTCGCACATTATGTATACCTGCTCTATTTTAATCATTTGTCAACCTAACGAAGGTCTTTTCTTTTGTAACCTTCGTCCGAGATTCGTTATATCCGAAGGGATATAACGTTTCTAAGGGCGAAGGAGTTCGACATTTAACACTTTTATGTTGTCTTGTTCTTGATTCATAGCATTTGAGAACAAGTCCCCAACACCTTCCTTGAAACCCTATTTTTACAAAAGGTTTTACTATGCTTAGTATTGCTCTAGCAAAACAAAAGATTTGTTTTACAAAAGATGATTGGCAAAGTGGGAAGGATGTTTTTGAAAATAAAACTTGATGGTGGATCCATCATGGCCGTGATGGGTTCAACATTGGAAAAGATGTACCTCTGCTAGGTACCAAACTTTGGGTTTTAAATGATTAAGCTGAGACCAGGCGGGTGACTTGCACGAGAAGAGAGTCTCGGTGTAGTGTCTCCGTCTGAGTCGATTAAGGACCGTGTCGATGTAGGCTTGCTGACCAAGGACCCTTTAACTGGTCACATGCCTCGTCATGGGTAAGCCTTGCCTCGGGTAGACTAAGGCCAGAATAAGATAACAGGGAATGGGCGTGGAGCGGTGGCGAGAGTAGCGTGTACCCTCCGTGGCAAGAGGCTGGACGGTGGTGTATCTGTGCTCTCGGTTCGCGTGAACCTGATCTGGTCTTAAGAACCCCGGTGGCGGGTTGACATATGCAAGGGTTAAGTGCTACATATGTCATGTGATTGGAGATCCTCAGCTGAGTATAATCGATTCGGATCGCCATACCTTCGCGGTCATGAAGACTTGGTCACTGCCCTATACGTAGAACTCTAGTAGACATGAAAGGTTTGTTAAGAAATTGGCTAGTACAGGACAAGTGTTGAACTAGGGTAGAAAGAACTCTAGATGCAGGTAATTTTACCTAACCTGAAAATAAAATTAGATTTTTAAGGATCCACTTTTAGTAAGCATTTATGCAAAACAGAGTCTTTGATCATTGAGAAACCTTACCTTGACTCCCTTATAACCAGCATACCCTTAAGAGTCTTTTCTTTAGTCGGGTAAGACTTGCTAAGTAATTCCATACTCAGGGTTTTATTCCCTATTGTTTTTAGGTGAGGAAACAACAAACTTTTGTTGCTTTTGTACCAAGGTGGTGTCAAATGAAGAAAAGCAAGAATGAAGCTGCGGGAGGACCTAGTCCTCCATAAGAACTTTTATGTAAGAACTTATCGGGAGGAGTTTTTACCTCCCTTGGTATTGTAATAATAAGTACTCTGCACTCGTGTTTACATGCTGGTCTAGAATAACTAACTTCATCTTACTTTCAAATAAATGTAAGTTATGTAATCGCTTCCGCATTTCTGTATCTCCGATGTTTTGTAATGTCTGCATGACAGGTAAAACGCTCTTGGGAAAAGTGAGAAAAGTAGATACCAAACTTGTCAAGTGATTCAGGGGCATCTACAGGGTTGTCTGAGGTCCGTTGGACAAGGACAACTGTAGGTGGGCCTAATGACTTGGGAGGTTCCGTCACAACATTGATCAGAGATGTTTTGTTTACAGATGATGATGAGGATAATGTTGGTTTCTATTATGATTATGGTTATGATTTCAGGTGTTCTTTCCATTTGGAAGGAGTACTTTTGGGTTAACAACTTGGGTTAATGTTAAAACATGGCTCTCTACTAGTAATAATTACCTGACCAACTAAAAGCAACTGCTTGAACCTAACCCCACATAAAGCTAGTCCACTTCAGCCAAACGGGACATTTGCTGAGTATGTTGATGTGTACTCACCCTTGCTTTCACAAAACACCAGGTTGCCTTTGGTGCAATCGATGCTCAGGTAAAGGAGAAGAAAGCGTCGAGGCGGACCTCCAGGAGTTCCAGGACGTCGATGAGTTCGAGGATTAGGCTAGCGACCTCCCCCAGTCAGCTGCCTGTGGTGGGTTTGTTTACGTTGGCTACGTTTCGATTCTATGTACTTTGATTTATATTATGTAAATGGCTCTAGTCTGTAATATTATTACTTACTCTTTATTGTTATTCGAAGCATTGTGCTATCATGAGTCATTTATGTAATTGATATGTACGTGAATTTCTGATCCTGGCATGTACATGGTTCGCATTCGGTTTACCTTCTAAAACCGGGTGTGACATCTTCGAAGTACTGAAGTCAGCCGAAGTCTTCTAATGGGGACCAACTCAGAAAAAGGCCTTCGAAGAACTGAAGCAGTACTTGATAGAATTAACAACTTTAACCCCACCTTCCTTAGGAGCTCCATTGTTGTTGTATGTGGCTGCTTCCCACGCTACGGTTAGTGTAGCGCTGGTACAAGAAAAGCAGGATGGCCAAGTAAAGAAGCAAGTGCCAATGTACTTCGTCTCCGAAGTACTTAGTCCATCAAAGAAAAATTACACAGAGTTGGAGAAGGTACTATATGCTGTACTGATGACATCTAGAAAGCTTCGGCATTATTTCCACACGTACTATATCATAGTACCTTCTTCGCAACCTCTCAAGGATATAATGAGAAACAGAGAAGCCACAAGAAGAGTTGGAAAGTGGACTATAGAGCTAAATGAATTCACTATTGGTTACGTTCATAGATCTTCAATCCAATCCCAGGCGTTAGCAGACTTCATTGCTGATTGGACACTAGGGGCTCAGGACGAAGAGAGAACAAACGATGCCGAAGCTTCGACAGTATTTTTTGATGGCTCATGGGGAACCTTCGGCGCAGGAGCAGCTGCTGTTCTAATTTCACCATCTAAAATCAAAACATGCTATGCAGCAAGGTTGGACTTCAACTGCACAAATAACATTGTAAAGTACGAAGCCCTTCTCTTGGGGCTTCGGAAACTTAAGGCAATGGGAATAAGAAGAGCAATCCTCAAATCTGACTCACAAGTCATTTCGGGTCACGTCGACAAAAGCACTAAAGCAAGAGACCCGAAGCTCGAGAAGTATCTGGACACAGTCCGAAGGATGGAAGCCTCTTTTGAAGGTTTCTCTGTAAAGAACATCCCAAGAGAAGAAAATGAACTGCAGACTTGCTAACTAAGTCAGCGGCACAGGGGCTTCCATTACCTTTGGAAGTATTTTTTGAAACAATAAAAGCACCTTCAGTCGAGCTCATGGAGATAGCAATGCTTACAATCTTGCCAGTGCACAGCGAAGATTGGAGGACTGAAATTGTATCGTTCTTACAAGGCAATTGTCTTTCAGATGACGAAGCTTATAACAAGAGAATGGAAGCAAGAACAAGACCCTATGTGATCATAGAGGGAGAATTGTACAAACAAGGAGTCTGCTCTCCATTACTAAAATGTTTGTCTAGAACCGAAGGTCAAGAGCTAATGAAGGAGATACATGCAGGAGTGTGCGGAGCTCATATTAGGGCTAGACCTTTACTGGGAAAGGTTTTTAGACATGGTTTTTATTGGCCGAAGGCAGCTTCGGATGCAGCGGATTTGGTTCAAAAATGTGAAAACTGCCAGAAGTGTGCCAGAGACCAGAAACAACCTTCGTCTCTAACCCGACTAATTCAGCCCACTTGGCCACTGCAAAGATGGGGCCTAGATTTGCTAGGCCCACTTCCACCAGCACAAGGAAACTTGAAATATGTTGTGGTAGAAGTGGAGTACTTCTCAAAGTGGATCGAAGCTAGGCCTCTAGCTACAATAACTTCGACCACAGTCCAGAAGTTCTTTTGGTAGAATATTGTTTGCCGCTTCGGTGTACCGAAGGCTATCACGGTTGATAATGGAACTCAATTTGATGCTAAAACGTTCAAAGCTTTTTGTGACCAAATCGGTACAAAAATACACTTTGCATCAGTAAGACACCCGGAATCAAATGGACTGGTAGAAAGAGCAAATGGAATCATAATAACAGGGATAATGAAGTCAATCTTTAACCAGCTCAGAGAAAAGTGGCCAAATGAATTGATAAAGGTGGTATGGAACCACAATACTATTGTCTCAAGGTCAACAGGATTTACCCCGTTCAAGCTTTTGTTTGGAGACAAAGCAATAACACCAAAAGAAGTAAGAGCGGGTTCAATAAGGACCTTAGCTTTGGCAGATGAAGAGGATTGCAAAATAACAAAAGACACCATAGAAGGGACCAGACTGCAAGCAATCGAGCACATCAACAAATACCAAGCCGAAACAGTCAAATGGCGGGATCAGAAGGTAAGATTAAAGAATATCAAGCCAGGACACTTGGTGCTTCGAAGAGTAGCCAACCCAAATATAGTGGGGAAGCTTCAGCTTAAGTGGGAAGGTCCTTTCCTAGTGGTATCTTCGTCAAGACCTGGTTCGTATAGGTTGAAAGACATGGACAACAATGACATTCCAAGATCTTGGAATGCAGATGAGCTTCAGAGATATTATGTGTAAACTATGTAATTTTCTTATTTTTTCCCTATGGCACCCTTTTCCTTTCAAGAGGGGAGAAAGATTTTTAATGGGGCCATAGGTTGTAATTTTCATTTTTTTCTTGTGTATCCCTATGCAATACAAGGGCCAAATTCCCCTACATGTAAAATGTAAAATCTGGGATTACACCATCGAGTGTAAGAAAGTATAAAGAAGCTCTAAAGTCATCCCTAAGGGGATGCAGAGCTAAGATGCCACCTAAGTAAAAGGTGAAGAAGCTCCAAAGTCGTCCCTAAGGGGATGCAGAGCTAAGATGCCACCTAAGTAAAAGGTGAAGAAGCTCCAAAGTCGTTCCTAAGGGGATGCAGAGCTTAAATGCCACCTAAGTAAAATGTGAAGAAGCGCCAAAGTCGTTCCTAAGGGGATGCAGAGCTTAGCTCCAAAGTCGTTCCTAAGGGAATGTAGAGCTGAAATACCACCTAAGTCAAAGGTGAAGAGACTCCAAAGTCGTTCCTAAGGGGATGCAGAGTCTGGGTGTGTATTCGTGTGAGATTTTTTACTTTCAACATACATTTGCACACTTCATCACATCATCTTGTGCATTCATACAAACATACATTAGACATTCGTAGGTTCATCATCATTGCATAAAGCATAAAGAATTAACAGGAAAAGCAGTGATTCTTGTCTTCAAGAAAACGCTTCGAAGATGCGTCGTCTCAAATGAAACCTCATTGTACACGAAGATGCTTCGTATCAAATGAAGCTTCGTTGTATACGAAAGATGTTTTGATGTGAACGAAAAGAAGGGAAGGTGTTTTTCACCTTCGGCTCAAAAAGCTACGAGCATTGGTTTCGTCCACAGCAAAGCAGATGACATACGAACGGAAGGTAAAGTAGCATTACGAAGCATTATAAAAATATTTACAATAATTTGTTCACTTTCAATTACAACTCTTTGTAATGTTACACTTTCTTGTACAAAGGATTTCCAAAAGTGTTTCTACAGTTGTCAGCAAAAGGAGTTTCTAATGCCTTCAGCGCTTCAAAGCTAGCTTCGGCTCATTGACCTTTGGCACCATCACCCTGAAAAATGACAAAGTAAGAGTAATGAGGAACATGGTAAGGAAAAATATAAAATAAAAGCCTAATGGTAAAGAGATTTTCTATACTTTGTTGAGCAGGTTTCGAGCTTCGTCTCCAGCCAGCTCTCGGCCGCACTTCGCCCAGATTTGAGTGATAAATCTGTTCCCTATGCTCCGGGCTTCGGACGGAATATCAACTAAATTAGATGGTGACAGGCCGAAGTTTGGCCTGTTGACGGTTCTCACATGATTGCATCCGACCTTCATGAAAGCTACAGTCATTCCACGAGAAGCCACCAGAGCATAGAAATCTCTGTGCCCAGTTATGACTTCGTCGAGGGCCTCAACTTCTTTCTCAATATGTTCAAGGGCTCCGGGAATATCTTCGGAAGAAGGGTAACTTCTTCAGATGCGGCCCCAATAGAATCGAATATCCCCTTCAACCAGGCAATGCATTGAGTAGAAAAGCCGAAGCATCTATCCCAAAGATTTGTGATTGTCTCGCTCAGTTTAATGTTCTTTTCAATTTCTGCTTCAACCCTTGCATTCAATGTTTTGGATTCACGATCGAAGCGATCTGAGTTATTTTCCAAAGTTATTCGAGCTTTGTCCAGCTCTCTGCTCAATTTTTCATTCTGGGAACGAGCTTCGGCGAGTGAGCCTTCGGCTGAGCGTAGCAGGCTATCTTTTTCCTTCAAGGAATCTTTAAGTTTTTTGATTTTATCTTCAAAGCCTTCAACAATGATTTTGTTTTTTTTTGTCCTCGACATCCTGCTGCATCTTCAAGGCCTTTCTCAGTAGCAGACTCTGAAAAACAAATCAAAGTTAGAATACCCAAATCACCACGAAGGTACCAATAGGGAGCTGTAGAGAAGCCTTACTTTGAAGTTTGAGTAGAACAAGCTGCCAATAATGTGTTGCCGCCTATAACAACTGATGTCTGTTTCCAGCTTTGGAAATCCAACCTATTGGATAAGGTGCTTACGATTTTCGCCCCAACGCGGTCACGAATGCATCCCAAAACCTCTTCATTGACCACAGGATATAGCAAACTCTTTCAATTTTGATTTGTCCTCTTCAGAAAGTTCTTGGCCACCCAAATGCCGAAGGTCAAAATCTTTATCTTCCAAAGAGGCATCTTCAATTATTTTTCCCTTGTCATTCGCTGCGGCTACGTTTTCCTTGGCAACCACATCTGATATGAGTCTGTCAATTTCCGACATTGTGGTTGCGAGTTCATCAGCTTCGGCTCTGGCGGTATCTTCGGCATCAATAGGCATAGTTGTTTTGTCTGTCAAAGCTGGGGGCGACGTCTGCTCAATAGCTTGCATCACATTCATCATCCATCATTTTCTTCTGTCCCCCGACCTTCTCCTCCGCAGATCGAACGGTTTCCTTTGATTGTAAAAGGCCAGTCAGATCTAAACTTAGAGGGCTTAGCAGTGCAAATGGTATGAATTCAATCATTACCTTCAGAATTTCTGAAACTTCAGCAGCAGAGGGTGAAGGAGGACCTATAGTCTTCTCTGGCACATCTTGTACCTTCGTATCCACAGAAGATATCCTGATGAGTTTATGCTTCTTAGGAGCCAAATCCTTCGGCTTCGAAAGTGTCTTCTGTTTCTTCGAAGCTTTCTGGTCCTCCTTGACAGATCGGGTAGCTTGTCTACCCAGGATACTGACAACCCTTTTTCTTTTGGCCCCTTCGACCCCTTCGTCAAGCCTTTCATAGTCAGGATACTCAAAGTTAAGAGCATCCATGACACGATTCAACCTTCGTTTTAGCCGAGAGCCGAAAGCGACAGTCATCAACTGGTCTTCCTTCTTTGTATATGTCACACCCGGTTTTAGGGGGCAAAACCGAATGCATCGCATATGTGTGACAGGATCTATTTCCACACATATGTTGACGTCACAAGTGTAATATATCAAAAGAACAATGCATAAAATCTTAAATAAAGATTTTATTAGTATATTACACTTCAAACAGACATAATGTCTTAACCTTTATTCATCAAAGTACAGCGAAACATGGACATCCATCCACAGGAAGATGACCAGGGGTATCACTAGACTAGCATCCATAGAGTTCAGCATCATAACTTCATCTGCAAATTTCTGATCAAAATTTAAGCAAGGGTGAGCTCACTTATGTTCGGGGCTCAGCAAGTGGGGGAAATGCAAGGTAACAAGGTAAGGCTAAAGTTTAATGCGATTGGCATTTTAGTTGGTCAACATTTTATTATCAACACCTGATTACTAGGTATAAGTATATACCAATCCCAATTAAGCATGAACAATATTCATCAGCATATATATCATCAGCATAAATATATCACCAGCATAAGCTCAGAACCACTTGAACCAAAAAGGACCATTATTTATTTTCATCTTCAAGTTCAATTATCATGTGAGGGTCTAGGCTGCTCATAACCGTGAGCACGGCTGATATATCAGTTTTACACTCTGCAGAGGTGGCGCATCTTTACCCATGAATCACGATTCCCTTCAAGCTCGGGTTAGCTAGACTTGTATTCACTTCCGAGGTGAATGGCTAGGGTCTCACTACGAGGCTTTTCCCTAGAGTCCTCATTATGCAAATGCTGGAAATGGTCAAACTGCATAAAGCACACCCAACGTAAACAACTTATAGACTAGTCTGCAGGGTAAAGCTTTGGGAACTTTGCCCGTATCCAATCTGGCTGAGCCAGAAATATAAGCGCTTGGCAGATGCCCCTGTTCCAGTCAACCACGACCAGCACCCAACATAAGACTTCCCTAGTTATTTAGCCAAGGGCATCCCATACCACCCTCATGGTAGCACTATTTTCCCGGGTGGTCACTCCATGTTTCAATTAAATCATATGATCTTGTTTAATCATCGAATTAACAACAATAATGTAAACTTACTATTTGGAACATTAATATCATAAACAGGAGTGAACGCATATAGTTAAGTTTGTAGGAAACGGGTGACGCCTAAGAGGGGGGTGAATTAGGACTTCTAAAACTTTCACTAAACTAGGCCACAAATAATTCCTTAGAGCAAAACCTATGCAAATAATCAAACTAGAATGTGCAAACTGGGTTTTGTCTAAGTGTTGCTATTTCTATCGCAATACCTAAGTTGCAATCTACACTATATAAGTATGAATACAAGATTGAAACTTAAATGCTTAATGTAAATGCGGAAACTTAAAGGGCAAGGTAGAGATGCAAACTGTCGTGGATGACGCCGGTATTTTTATCGAGGTATCCGGAACCGCGCAAGGTCCCGACTAATCCTCGTTGGTGCCCCTACGCAAAGGGAAGCCCACGCAAGGGCCAAGCACCTCGGTCGAGTAACTCCATAGAGAGCCGCGACCCTTCTCCATGCACAAGTGGTGCTCCGCTTCCGGCTCCTTTCAGACGCTCCCCACCGTCTCCACTATCGAGCTTCCGACCGAAACACCGGGGGTCTCGTTCCCTCCGGTACAAGGTGGCGGCCGTGACACAAAAGCGGTTGTCACAGTCTCGCAAGACTCTCACCCCACTCAGTACAATAATGGCTCGCGCAAGAGCTGAGGGGTTGGTGGTTTATCTAAACTCACTCAACTAACTAGGATTCACCTAGAGCAAGTGCTAGAGCGATCTAACTAACCTAAGCACTTCGCAAAGTACCTACGCTAATCACCGAGTGATTCTATTAAGCACTTGGGTGTTTGAGCTCATGGAAATATGCACTATATGCCTTGGTATGTTGCTTGGGCTCTCACATTTGAGAATGGCCAGTTGGGGTGGTATTTATAGCCCCAACCCCCAAACTAGCCGTTGGATAGAAAGCAGCAGCTTTCTGTCGTCGGGCGCATCGGACAGGCACTGTGTAGTGTCCGGTGCACGCCACGTCAACCGACCGTTGGTGTCTATAGAAGTCGACCGTTGGATCCGACCGTTACTGACTGTCCGGTGCATACCGGGCAGTCCGGTGTTATAGCCCGAGGTCGCCTGTCTGTGGCCCCTCTGCGCAGACTGTCCGGTTGGTGCGCACCGGACAGGTACTGTTCACTGTCCGGTGCGCCACCAGGCGCTGGCTGACCGCCCTCTTCTAGGGCTTCTTCGCTGATTCCTTCGGGCTCCTTTTGTTCTTGAGTCTTGGACTTCTATGCATCTTTTTATGTCTTCTTTTGAGGTGTTGCACCCTCATTGCCTAGGTCCAATCCTCTTCGCATCCTGTGGACTATAATTATAAACACTAGCAAACACATTAGTCCATAGATTGTGTTAATCATCAAACACCAAAACTCAATTAGCCAAATAGCTCGTGGACCATTTTCCTTACAATCTCCCCCTTTTTGGTGATTGATGACAACACAACCAAAGCAAGCAAATAATATATACATTTGAATGAGAATATGCACTCTACTTGCTAGGATGCATGTTTGTCCCCAAAATGTGATATTATGGACTTAAGCCTCCCCCTAACTCCATAATTCACTTACTTCCTATTTTGGACCAAAGAACCAAAACCACTTGAAAAGCCACTAAAGAATTAAAATTTTAAATTGGTGGTGTTTGGTGTTTGATACGTTTTTCATTGCTTTGGTCCCTAAACTTCTCCCCCTTTGGCATCAACCACCGAAAAGGAAGACATTAAAAGCATGTAGGAAGTAAATAAGAGTTGCCCTCATAAAGATATTATCAGATGACACCAATTTGGATACTAAATTAAACTAGATGTAGGGTACCAGTTGGACCATCAAATAATTACTCCCCCTAAATGAGTGTTCTCTTTAGA
Organism: Zea luxurians; assembly: GCA_029449295.1. Taxonomy (NCBI): domain Eukaryota; kingdom Viridiplantae; phylum Streptophyta; class Magnoliopsida; order Poales; family Poaceae; genus Zea; species Zea luxurians. The sequence continues at coordinate 3,125,346 of JAOPSE010000028.1, read as the reverse complement.
AAGAAATTTCTTCCCTTTTTAGAGACAAAGAAGTACTCCCCCTGACAGAGATCTTCTACTTAGGAAAAAGCATGTGAAAATAAGAGGTGCAAGACATGATTTGACTAGACCAACTTCCCTATGCAAAGGTAACAGAATATGATTTAACCACTTATGCATGTATAGCAACAAGGAAGTATAAGATATGAAATATAGTCTAACCAAATGTTGGAGAAGACATGTAAATGATATAAAATGAAGAGTCCTTGTAGATTTGCAGTGGAAGATTGTTGTCTTTCTCCGGGAACTTCATTTTCCATACAATGAGACTATCACATGAAATAGGCTTGAAAAAGGTATTAGACTCAAAGTATTAGATTATAGAGTAACCTCCCCCTGAAAGTGTGTATACAAGTTTTGAATACTTGTAGGAGACATGCACTTTGATTTGATATCAAAAGGGGCAAATTATCTATAATCTGAACTTTGGCACATATAAGTTAAATGATACAAATTGAAGAATATGATCGTTAGCACTTGTAGCATTAAGCATATCAATTGATGTATCATTTATTATGGAGTGATAAAGAAGCTATATGTCGTGCTTAAATAAACATTTTAAACCATATATGTTTGCTTAAGTGTATGAATTGAAAGCAAGCAATCCTACCATGTGATTTACCTAGTATGCATGCATTTAAACAAAAGTAAATACAAATTGTAATACTAGGCATGAAAGGTAAACTAGATACACAGTGAATAGATACGCATATCTAAAAATAAGGAATACGATAAATCTAGTTACCTTAGTCATGGGTGGGGAATTTGGGTCCAAAATTTTTACTAACCCACTTGGCAATAAACTTGATCCAATGTGATGTATCCCATGATATACATCCCAACTTTGCCAAGTCTCCAAATTTCCCATGGATCTTCGGACTACTCACTTCCCTTTCGGGATCCAAACCTTCTTGGTGCTTTTCATGGTTGAAATTATTTCTTTTGGCACCCAGATGCGTTTGGCCCCTTTTCCTTTGTTGGCTTGCTTGTTGGCCTTGATTGCTATCACCTTTCCATTATTTTTCTTCTTGATCAAATATGGTGTAGTAGCCTTTTTATCCACCTTTTTGATGTAGGTGTTGGATATTTTGCTTGATGGCTTTTGCGTGAGCTTTTGCCTTTGCTTATCCCCAGTCATCGCCTTGCATTGGAAAGACTTGTGGCCTTCCTTGTGGCATAACCTAGCTACAAATCACAGTTTCACCCTCCATAGGCTTGTTCACTCCCGCAGCGGTATTATCCTGTGGAGGTCGGATTTGTTTGGCTTTGCCTTTCTTGTCATATAAAGCCTTGCCAAGGCGAGCCACCTCTTGCCTTAATTCCTCATTTTCCTTTGCAACCTTATCCGAACATGTTTCTACAACAATATTCTTAACAAGAACTTGGTTGCAGGGGTTAGTATCATTAATTAAATCAAGGCAGGAAGTAGAAGCATCTTTCTTAATAATTTCAGGTATTTCAACCAAAGACGCTTCTGGGGTACTACCAATATTTTCTAGCTTAGTAGTTAGCTCATTATTATGTATGCTAAGAATTTCCAATTTCTCTAGCAAATTTTCAATAGCCACTTGGGAGATAGCTAACTTAGCCTTAAGTTTTCATTCTTTTTAATAAGGCCATCATCGGTAGCAGTGGATGGAGCACTAGATTCTAACAACTCAATTTTAGTTGACAACTCACTATTTAAGTTTGCAAAAGTTTCAAATTTTTCTAGCAAACCTTTATAATCATTTTGGGAGCGGATCAACTTATTTTTCAAAGTTTTAAGTTGAGCTTTTTGCTTAGTGCAAACATCCTGGAAAAATTTAACGGCTTCCGCAAGCTCATCTACAGAGGGCTTTCCCTCACCTTCATCATCACTACTACTTTCATCACTAGAGGATGGAATGCTCATTTTACCTCTTGCCATAAGGCATTTGCGTGATGACCGTGATGAGCGTGATGAGGACTGGTGGTTGCGCATCCTTAGAGGTTCATCTTCACTTGAAGAATCATCCCAAGTCTTGACACTTGTTAGCGCCTTGCCTTTGCTCCTCTCCTTTTTGGGTTCGGCCATAGATGGACAGTTGTCCCTGTAGTGGCCCTTCTAAGAGCACCTAGAGGGGGGTGAATAGGTGATCCTGTAAAATTTAACACTAATAGCCACAAAACTTTGTTATGTAAGTTAGAATGGCTAAGTAGCTTGAAACGAGTTCTTGTGAACACAGAAAATCAAGGGTAAAGCACACAAGAGACACGCGATTTTTATCCTGTGGTTCAGCCAAGTAATACTTGCCTACTTCCACGTTGTGGCGTCCCAATGGACGAGGGTTGCACTCAACCCCTTTCAAGTGATCCAATGATCAACTTGAATACCACAGTTTTTCCTTTCTTTGACTTTCTCCCATTTGCGAGGAATCTCCACAATTTGGAGTCTCTCGCCCTTACAATGATGATCACAAAAGAAGCACAGAAGTAAGGGAGGGGAGAGCAACACGCACAAGACTCAAAACACAGCACAATCACGCACACAAGTCACAACTAGAGCTCAAAACACAACTCTCGGAGTTCACAACTCAAATGGAGCTCAAGTCACTATCTCAAAGAATCAAATGCGCGAAGTTGAAGTCTTGGAGGCTTAGAATGTTTCTTGAATGCTTGGGTGCCTCCTCCATGCGCCTAGGGGTCCCTTTTATAGCCCCAAGGCAGCTAGGAGCCATTGGAGGCCAACAAGGAAGGCCAAAGTTGCCTTCTGTCGGGTGGTGCACCGGACAGTCCGGTGCACCACCGAACAGCCACTGTTCATGTCCGGTGCGTGATCTCCTTCCTATTCTGGTGCAGACGACCATTGCAGATTCGTGGCAGTTGGCGCACCGGACACTGTCCGGTGCACACCGGACAGTCCGGTGCCCCCTACCGACCGTTGGTGCGGGCCACGCGTCGCCCGCAGATTGCGCGGCCGACCATTGCGCTGGCGACCGTTGGCTCACCGGACAGTCCGGTGCACCACCAAACAGTCCGGTGAATTATAGTCGTACGCCGCCAAATTTTCCCGAGAGCGGCCTGTTCACCAGAGTCCAGCCTGGCGCACCGGACACTGTCTGGTGCACCACCGGACAGTCCGGTGTGCCAGACTGAGCAGAGATTTGGCTGCACCGAGCCAAGTCTTTTGGTTCTTTTCTTTTCTCTGTTTCTAGCACTTAGACAACATATGTTAGTACTCAAAACAATGTACTAAGTCTAGAAACGTACCTTGTTACATGATTTGCATCTTTTGCTTGTTTGGCACATAATATTTCACTCACTTTGTGTTGGACACTTAATCACCAAAACATTATAGAAATGGCCCAAGGGCACATTTCCCTTTCAATCTCTCCCTTTTTGATGATTTATGCCAACACATCAAAAAGCAATGCAAAACATGCAACATCGATTCAAATTGAAGCCCAAATTGTTTTTGACTCTAATTTGGCATATTTGGATCATTCTTTGCCACCACTTGGTTTGTTTTTGCAAATCAAATTCATTTTCCTATCTCTAAGTCAAACTCACTTGTTTGGGCATAAAGAGAGATATTCCAAAAGTGAAAGTGAACAAGATCCAAAAACTCCCCCTTTTCCCATAATTATAAATTCTCCCCACAAGAGACCAATTTTTGCAATAAGAGTATTTTGGCAAACCAAAAAATTCTAGCTCTACTATTTTCAAAATTCTCAAGTGGTAGCTGATCCATTTGCTTTGGCCTTAATTTCTCCTCCTTTGGCATCAAGCACCAAAACGGGATCATTTTTGGCCCTTTAACCCCATTGCCTCACCAAAAATTGTCAATTAAGAGCAAAAAGGGCAACTAGAGCATAAGAATGAACTTGGAGGTGTGTACACTAATACCGGAGTGTAGTGGAAGTCTTTGCATGGTCCAAGTTCACCTTTCCCTTTCAATTCACCTTTGAGACTACATCAAGTACACTTAAACAAAGGTTAGTCTCAAAAGGTCAAGTTGTAGCACTTCTCCCCCTAAATATGTGCATCATTCACACATGGACTTGTGAGGTCCGGGGATCCCTTGCACAACTTGAGCACCATAAATAATCAACAAAATTTCATAAATGCATAAAGTAACTTGATCAAAGGCATAAAACACATGTATGCTATAGATCAATCCAAGTTACGCGAATCTAAGACATTTAGCTCACTACGCAACCTGCAAAAGGTCTTCTCATCTAATGGCTTGGTAAAGATATCGGCTAGCTGGTTCTCGGTGCTAATATGGAAAACCTCGATATCTCCCTTTTGCTGGTGGTCTCTCAAAAAGTGATGCTGGATGTCTATGTGCTTAGTGCGGCTATGTTCAACAGGATTATCCGCCATGCGGATTGCACTCTCATTGTCACATAGGAGTGGGACTTTGCTCAGATTGTAGCCAAAGTCTCGAAGGGTTTGCCTCATCCAAAGTAGTTGCGCGCAACACTGTCCTACGGCAACATACTCGGCCTTAGCGGTGGATAGGGCAACGGAGGTTTGTTTCTTTGAACTCCAAGACACCAAGGACCTTCCTAGGAATTGGCATGTCCCTGATGTACTCTTTCTATCAACCTGCATCCAGCATAATCGGAGTCTGAATATCCAATTAAGTCAAAGGTTGACCCCTTTGGATACCAGATCCCGAAGCAAGGTGTAGAAACTAAATATCTAAGAATCTGCTTAATGGCCACAAGGTGACATTCCCTTGGGTCGGATTGAAATCTAGCACACATGCATACGCTAAGCATAATATCCGGTCTACTAGCACATAAATAAAGTAACGACCCTATCATAGACCGGTATGCTTTTTGATCAACGGACTTACCTCCTTTGTTGAGGTCGACATGTCCGTCAGTTCCCATCGGTGTCTTCGCGGGCTTGGCGTCCTTCATCCCAAACCGCTTGAGAAGATCTTGAGTGTACTTCGTTTGGGAGATGAAGGTGCCATCCTTGAGTTGCTTCACTTGGAACCCAAGGAAGTAGTTCAACTCGCCCATCATTGACATCTCGAATTTTTTAGTCATCACTCTGCTAAACTCCTCACAAGACTTTTGGTTAGTAAAACCAAATATTATGTCATCGACATAAATTTGGCACACAAAAAGGTCACCGTCACAAGTCTTAGTGAAAAGAGTGGGATCGGCTTTCCCAACCTTGAAAGAATTAGCAATTAAGAAATCTCTAAGGCATTCATACCATGCCCTTGGGGCTTGCTTAAGTCCATAGAGCGCCTTAGAGAGCTTACACACATGGTCGGGGTACCTGTCATCCTCAAAGCCAGGGGGTTGTTCCACGTACACGTCCTCCTTTATTGGCCCATTGAGGAAAGCGCTCTTCACATCCATTTGAAACAACCTAAAAGAGTGGTGAGCGGCATAGGCTAATAATATTCTAATAGACTCTAGCCTAGCCACAGGAGCAAAATTCTCCTTGAAATCCAAACCTGCGACTTGGGCATAACCTTTTGCCACAAGTCGAGCCTTGTTTCTTGTCACCACCCCATGCTCGTCTTGCTTGTTACGGAACACCCACTTTTTTCCCACAACATTTTGCTTGGGACGTGGCATCAGGCTCCAAACTTCATTCCACTTGAAGTTGTTGAGCTCTTCCTGCATGGCCAACACCCAGTCCGGATCTTGCAAGGCCTCTTCTACCCTAAAAGGCTCAATAGAAGAGACAAACGAGTAACGCTCACAAAAATTAGCTAATCTAGAGCGAGTAGTTACTCCCTTACTTATGTCACCCAGAATCTGATCGACGGGGTGATTTCTTTGGATCGTCGCTCGGACTTGAGTTGGAGGGGTGAAAGGGAAATAGGCTTACACCTCTTCCTAAATAGATTTTGGTGGTTGAATTGCCCAACACAAATATTTGGACTAACTAGTTTGCTCTAGTCTATAAGTTTTACAGGTGCCAAAGGTTCACAATAGACCAATAAAATGACCAAGAAAGGGTTCAAACAAAGAGAGCCAAAGACAACCGAAGTGTGCCCTGGTCTGGCGCACCGGACAGTGTCCGGTGCACCAGGGAACTCGATGCTGAACTCGCTACCTTCGGGAAATTGGAGGCCGCTCCACTATAATTCACCGGACCGTCCGGTGTATGCACTGGACGGTGTCCGGTGGCGCACCGGACTATCCGGTGTGCCAGCGGAGCAACGGCTACTTCGCGCGCAACGGTCGACTGCAACGCATTTAATGCGCGCCTGCGCGCGCAGAGATCAGAGCACGCGCAACAGGCGCACCGGACAGTCTACAGGACTTGTCCGGTGCACCACTGGACAGCCCAGAGGCCCCACCTGTCAGAGCTCCAACGGTCGAACCCTAACGGCTGGGTGACGTGGCTGGCGCACCAGACAGTGTCCGGTGGCGCACCGGACTGTCCGGTGCGCCATGCGACAGCAACCTCCACCAAACGGCTAGTTTGGTGGTTGGGACTATAAATACCCCAACCACCCCACCATTCATTGCATCCAAGTTTTCCACCTTCCAACACATTACAAGAGCTATAGCATTCAATTCTAGACACAACCAAAGAGATCAAATCCTCTCCCAAGTCCGGAATCACTCCAAATCAATAGTGACTAGAGAGAGCGACATTTGTGTTCATTTGAGCTCTTGCACTTGGATTGCTTCTTTTCTTTCTCATTCTTTCTTGTGAACATCTCACTTGTAACCGAGGCAATAGGCACCAATTTGGTGGTGGTCCTTGCGGGGACTTAGTGTCCTGTGTGATTGAGAAGTGAAGCTCACTCGGTCTAAGTGACCGTTTGAGAGAGGAAAAGGGTTGAAAGAGACCCAGTCTTTGGGACCACCTCAACGGGGAGTAGGTTTGCAAGAACCGAACCTCGGTAAAACAAATCCTTGTGTCTCACTCTTTATTTGCTTACGATTTGTTTTCACCCTCTCTCTCGGACTCGCTTATATTTCTAATGCTAACCCGGCTTGTAGTTGTGATTAACTTTGTAAATTTCAGTTTCGCCCTATTCACCCCCCCCCCTCTAGGTGACTTTCAATTGGTATCAAAGCCCGGTGCTTCATTAGAGCCTAACCGCTCGAAGTGATCACGCCAAGAAGGAGATGGCGACCGGCGACAAGCCCGCTACAAGCCACGGGAAGGCTCCATTGGGAGAGTCCTGCAGCAAAGGGAAGGATAAGGAATCCTCTTCCCACAAGTCGCATCAGAGTGGCGACAAGAAAAAGAAGATGAGGAAGGTGGTCTACTACGAGACCGATTCTTCATCGCCATCCACCTCCGGCTCTGACGCGCCGTCCATAACTTCTAAGCGCCATGAGTGCAAGAAGTATAGTAAGATTCCCCTACGCTACCCTCGTATTTCAAAGCATACTCCTTTACTTTCCGTTCCACTAGGCAAACCACCGGTTTTTGACGGTGAAGATTATAATATGTGGAGTGACAAAATGAGGCATCATCTAACCTCACTCCACACAAGCATTTGGAACGTTGTTGAGTTTGGTGTACAGGTACCATCCGTAGGGGATGAAGACTATGATTCGGATGAAGTGGCCCAAATTCATCACTTCAACTCCCATGCCACTACTATACTCCTCGCCTCTCTAAGTCGAGAGGAGTATAATAAGGTGCAAGGGTTGAAGAGTGCAAAGGAAATTTGGGATGTGCTCAAGACCGCGCACAAAGGAGAAGAGGTGACCAAGATCACCAAGCGGGAGATGATCGAGGGGGAGCTCGGTCGCTTCATGCTTCACCAAGGAGAGGATCCGCAAGCCATGTACAACCGCTTGAAGACCTTGGTGAATCAAGTGTGCAACCTCGGGAGCACCAAATGGGATGACCATGAGATGGTCAAGGTTATTCTTAGATCCCTCGTTTTTCTTAACCCTACACAAGTTCAATTAATTCGAGGTGATCCTAGATACAAGCTAATGTCTCCCGAGGAGGTAATAGGGAAGTTTGTAAGCTTTGAGCTAATGATCAGACTCAAAGAAAATCATCGAGCAAGGCACCTCCTCCACGCCCGAGGCACAACCCGTCGCATTCAAGGCAACGAAGGAGAAGAAGGAAGAGTCTACACCAAGTAGGCTCCCCATCGACGCCTCAAAGCTTGACAATGAGGAGATGGCTTTAATCATCAAAAGCTTTCGACAAATCCTCAAGCAAAGGAGGGGGAAGGACTACAAGCCCCGCTCCAAGAAAGTTTGCTACAAATGTGGTAAGCCCGGTCACTTTATAGCAAAATGTCCTATTTCTAGTGACAGTGACAGGGGCAACGAGAAGAAGGGGAGAAGAAAGGAAAAGAAGAGGTACCACAAGAAGAAGGGCGGTGATGCCCATGTGTGCCGCGAGTGGGACTCCGACGAGAGCTCCACCGACTCCTCCTCCGGCGAGGACGCCGCCAACATCGTCGTCAACAAGGGACTTCTCTTCCCCAACGTCGGCCACAAGTGCCTCATGGCAAAGGACGGCAAAAAGAAAAAGGTTAAATCTAAATCCTCCACTAAATATGCCACCTCTAGTGATGAGGCTAATTCTAGTGATAATGAGGATGATTTATTTACTCTTTTTGCCAACCTTAACATGCAACAAAATAAGAAGCTAAATGAATTGATTAGCACTATTCATGATAAGGATGATCTCTTGGATAGCCAAGAGGACTTCCTAATTAAGGAAAATAAGAAGCATGTTAAGGTTAAGAATGCTTATGCTCTAGAGATGGAAAAATGTGAAAAATTAACTAGTGAGCTAAGCACTTGCCATGATGTTATTGCCAACCTTAGAAATGAAAATGCTAGATTAATTGCTAAGGTTGATTCAAATATTTGTAATGATTCATATGCCAATCTTAGAAATAATCATGCTATTTCTATTGCTAAGATTGAAAAATTGAATGCCTCTCTTGCTAGCCTTAGGATTGAAAATGAAAAATTGATTGCTAAGGCTAAAAACTTAGATGTTTGCAATGCTTCCATTTCCAATCTCAGAAGTGAAAATGACATTTTACATGCTAAGATTGTTGAACAAAAACTTGCAAACCCTCTACATCCACTATTGAGCATGTTTCTATTTGCACTAGATGTAGAGATGTTGACATTGATGCTATTCATGATCACATGATTTTAATTAAACAACAAAACGATCATATAGCAAAATTAGATGCTAAAATTGCCGAGCATGAACTAGAAAATGAAAATTTTAAATTTGCTCGTAGTATGCTTTATAGTGGAAGACGCCTTGGCATCATGGATGGCATTGGCTTCCAAAAGGGAGACAATGTCAAACTTAATGCCCCTCCTAAAAAATTATCTAACTTTGTTAAGGGCAAGGCTCCCATGCCTCAGGATAACGAGGGTTACATTTTGTACCCTGCCGGTTATCCCGAGCATAAGATTACGAGAATTCACTCTAGGAAGTCTCACTCTAGCCCTAATCATGCTTTTATGTATAAGGGTGAGACATCTAGTTCTAGGCATTCAACTCGTGATAAATTGCCTAAGAAGAAAACTCCTAGTGCATCAAATGAACCTAGCATTTCATTTAAAACTTTTGATGCATCTTATGTTTTGACTAACAAATCCGGCAAAGTAGTTACCAAGTATGTTGGGGACAAACACAAGGGATCAAAGACTTGTGTTTGGGTACCCAAAGTTCTTGTATCTAATGTCAAAGGACCCAAAACTGTTTGGGTACCTAAAAACAAGAACTAAATTTGCTTTGTAGGTTTATGCATCCGAGGGCTCAAGTTGGATCATCGATAGCGGGTGCACGAACCACATGACAGGGGAGAAAAGAATGTTCTCCTCCTACGAGAAAAACCAAGATCCCCAATGAGCTATCAGATTCGGGGATGGAAATCAAGGTTTGGTCAATGGTTTGGGTAAAATAGCTATATCTCCTGACCATTCTATTTCCAATGTTTTTCTTGTAGACTCTTTAGATTACAATTTGCTTTCCGTTTCTCAACTATGCAAAATGGGCTACAACTGTCTATTTACTGATGTAGGTGTCACTGTCTTTAGAAGAAGTGATGATTCAGTAGCATTTAAGGGAGTGTTAGAGGGTCAGCTATACTTAGTTGATTTCAATAAAGCTGAACTCGACACTTGCTTAATTGCTAAGACTAACATGGGTTGGCTCTGGCATCGCCGACTAGCCCATGTTGGGATGAAGAATCTTCGCAAGCTTCTAAAGGGAGAGCAAATTTTGGGACTAACAAATGTTCACTTTGAGAAAGACAGGATTTGTAGCGCATGCCAAGCCGGAAAGCAAGTTGGTGTTCATCATCCACATAAGAACATCTTGACGACTGACAGGCCACTTGAGCTCCTCCACATGGACCTATTTGGCCCGATCGCTTACATAAGCATCGGCGGGAGTAAGTACTGTCTTGTTATTGTGGATGACTATTCTCACTTCACTTAGGTATTCTTTTTACAGGAAAAATCTCAAACCCAAGAGACCTTAAAGGGATTCTTGAGACGAGCTCAAAATGAGTTCGGCTTAAGGATCAAGAAAATTAGAAGCGATAATGGGACGGAGTTCAAGAATTCACAAATTGAAGGCTTCCTTGAGGAGGAGGGCATCAAGCACGAGTTCTCTTCTCCCTACATGCCACAACAAAATGGTGTAGTGGAGAGGAAGAATAGAACTCTATTGGATATGGCAAGAACCATGCTTGATGAGTACAAGACTTCGGATCGGTTTTGGGTCGAGGCGGTCAACACCGCCTGCTACGCCATCAACCGGTTGTATCTACACCGAATCCTCAAGAAGACATCCTATGAACTCCTCACCGGTAAAAAGCCCAATGTTTCATATTTTAGAGTCTTTGGTAGCAAATGTTTTATTCTTGTTAAAAGAGGTAGAAAATCAAAATTTACTCCTAAGGCTGTAGAAGGCTTTTTACTAGGATATGATTCAAACACAAGGGCATATAGAGTCTTTAACAAGTCCACTGGACTAGTTGAAGTTTCTTGTGACAATGTGTTTGATGAGACTAACGGCTCTCAAGTAGAGCAAGTTGATCTTGATGAATTAGATGATGAAGAGGCTCCATGCGTCACGCTAAGGAACATGTCCATTGGGGATGTGTGTCCTAAGGAAATCGAAGAGCCCATTCAAGCACAAGATCAACCATCCTCCTCCATGCAAGCATCTCCACCAACTCAAGATGAAGATGAGGCTCAAGATGATGAAGAAGATCAAGAAGATGAGCCACCTCAAGACGACGGTCATGATCAAGGGGGAGATTCAAATGATCAAGACAAGGAGGATGAGCAAGTTCCAAGGCTGCCACACCCAAGAGTCCACCAAGCAATCCAACGAGATCACCCCGTGAACACCATCCTCGGTGACATTCATAAGGGGGTAACGACTAGATCTCGTGTTGCACATTTTTGTGAGCATTACTCTTTTGTTTCCTCTATTGAGCCACACAGGGTAGAGGAAGCACTTTAAGACTCGGATTGGGTGATGGCGATGCAAGAGGAGCTCAACAACATCACGAGGAATGAGGTATGGCATTTAGTTCCACGTCCTAACCAAAATGTTGTAGGAACCAAGTGGGTCTTCCGCAACAAGCAAGACGAGCATGGTGTGGTGACAAGGAACAAAGCCCGACTTGTGGCCAAGGGATATTCACAAGTCGAAGGTTTGGATTTTGGTGAAACCTATGCACCCGTAGCTAGGCTTGAGTCAATTCGCATTTTACTTGCCTATGGTACTTACCATGGCTTCAAGCTTTATCAAATGGACGTGAAAAGTGCCTTCCTCAATGGACCAATCAAGGAAGAGGTCTATGTTGAGCAACCTCCCGGCTTTGAAGACAGTGAGTATCCTAACCATGTTTATAGACTCTCTAAGGCGCTTTATGGGCTCAAGCAAGCCCCAAGAGCATGGTATGAATGCCTAAGAGATTTTCTTATTGCTAATGAATTCAAAGTCGAAAAAGCCGATCCTACTTTATTCACTAAAACACTTGCAAATGAATTGTTTGTATGCCAAATTTATGTTGATGATATTATATTTGGGTCTACTAACGAATCTACGTGTGAGGAATTTAGTAGGATCATGACACAAAAAATTCGAGATGTCAATGATGGGGGAGTTGAAGTATTTTCTAGGATTCCAAGTCAAGCAATTCCAAGAGGGCACTTTCATTAGCCAAACCAAGTTCACTCAAGATATACTCAACAATTTTGGGATGAAAGACGCAAAACCCATCAAGACACCCATGGGAACAAATGGGCATCTCGACCTCGACACGGGAGGTAAATCCGTAGATCAAAAGGTATACCGGTCGATGATAGGTTCCTTACTCTATTTATGTGCTTCACGACCAGATATTATGCTTTCCGTATGCATGTGTGCAAGATTCCAAGCCGATCCTAAGGAAGCTCACCTTAGGGTCGTAAAACGAATCTTGAGATATTTAGTTTATACTCCTAAGTTTGGCCTTGGGTACCCCAGGGGATCCACATTTGATTTAATTGGTTATTCCGATGCCGATTGGGCAGGATGCAAAATCAATAGAAAGAGCACATCAGGGACTTGCCAGTTCTTGGGAAGATCTCTGGTGTCTTGGGCTTCAAAGAAGCAAAATTCTGTGGCTCTTTCAACCGCCGAAGCCGAGTATATTGCCGCAAGACATTGTTGCGCGCAATTGCTTTTGATGAGGCAAACCCTTAGGAACTATGGTTACAAATTAACCAAAGTTCCTCTTTTATGTGATAATGAGAGTGCTATCCGCATGGCGGATAATCCCGTTGAGCATAGCCGCACTAAACACATAGCCATTCGGTATCATTTTCTAAGGGATCACCAACAAAAGGGGGGTATCGAGATTGCATATGTTAGCACCAAAGAACAATTACCCGATATCTTTACTAAGCCATTGGATGAACAAACTTTTACCAAACTTAGGCATGAGCTAAATATTCTTGATTCTAGAAACTTTTATTAATGTTTTGCACACATAGCTCATATGTATACCTTTGATCAGCTCTTTCATGTGCTATGACTAATGTGTTCTTTCAAGTCCATTTCATGATAAGTCATAGATTGAAAGGGAAAAGGAGTCTTCGGCGAAGACATGGCTTCCACTCCGCTTCATCGAATCATTCATCCCTCGCCGTCGCTCCGCACATCTCTCCAATTTTGGTATAATCTTCACTCCTTTACTTCTATCCAAAGGGGGAGAGAGTAGTTTAAAAAGGGCTTATATTTCACTCAAATATCCGTTTTTGGAATGCAAAGGTTATGCAGAGGGAGAAGTCCACTTGTCTTGCTTATTGAAAACTTGAGATTCTTCCACGGATCGGAATAGATCTTGATCCTTAACTACTAGATCAATCACTGAATATCACACAAAGAAACAAGAAGAAACAAACACCACTCAATAACATACAACATTCACCATACGCAAAGCTAAAAGAAAGCTTAACGAAAAGAGCATTCGTTAAATGATTAATTAATCCACTCAATAACATACAATATATATATTTATGACATGGACTAAGTTTGATTAAATGATTAATTAAGCCTATATAACCAGTTGTGAACAAATTGAAATATAAATCTAATTAACTAGATTATGAGGAAACATAATTAATCTATTACTTATCTATACCTTTAATTTAGGAACATGACCTAGATATTTAAAATGAATACTAAATTCATTAACTATCATTTTAGTTATGACAGTGTGAGCACTAAATTAAGCCATTTTATCAATATTATAAAATTCTATTTTTTCTGTTTTCTCCTTTCTTTTCTAAATAGAAATTATACGTGTAACTAAAAATTGTTTATTTATAATTCTTCTAACATTAATATTCTAAGAATTAATTGTAAATTACTAATTGGACTTTAGTAACATAATCATGGTTATTATGACATAAATAAGCATTTTACTATTCTAAGTAATTAAGTGTTATACTTATGAATACATTTATCATGAATAGTAAAAACCTATTTTCATTACGACTGATGATATTCTTTTAGTTTTATATTTTCTTTCCAAAAGAAAGTATCAACAATAATCAGAGGTCCAAACATCTAATAAATAACTTAGACCGATCATTAACCTATAATTCTGGCACCAAGATAAATTCTACACCACTTACTAATTTCGTGCTTAAGAATTTCCATTATTTATTTAGTGAGCCTAAATGAACATTTTGATTATAACTTCTAAATAAACATTAAAATTCATCCTAAACAGAGTTAGTTAATTTTACCACATGTTGGGGACTTGTTCTCAAATGCTATGAGTTAAGAACAAGGCAACACAAAATATTAATGGTTAAAGACCTTCGTCCTCCGAAACATTATCTCCATTAGGATATAATGGTCCTTAGACGAAGGTTATGAAGGACGTACCTTCATTATCTCAGTATATAATAATGAAAGTAGAAGCATATGAAACATGGGAAATAACATGAATGATCATATAATATTAATAATATATCTTTATTATATCATCATGAATAAACATGAACAATATTGAATTACATTTATACCTTCGGCTTGACAGAAGGTAGAAATCCAAGTGTGATGCGTGAGCGAATACAAGTCAGCGTGAACAGTACGGTGTTACTGTTCATCTATTTATAGGCACATGACGCAGCCTGTGTACAATTACATCCATGCCCTTTATGTTTACTGTTGACTTAAGGACAATCTATCGAGGACTAGATAGCCTTTTCCTCTTTAAGTCGGTTCCATTTTCCGCTGATAAGCCGAAGCTTCCCTACGCGTAGCTTCAGAACTGGTTCAACCTTCTTCCCAACCATGCTTTTCATATCGTGTATAGCTTTATTCCGAGGCCGAAAATCACTATGACTGTATTATACTTGGAAAACATGTTAGTTGTGTTTTTGAAGACCTTCGAAGGACGAAGGCCCCCAACAGTAGCCCCTCACAGTATTAATTTGTTATAACAATAAATTCAGACTGCGACGTGAACGAAGGCCTTAAGCCGAAGGTCCGAAAAAACACCTTCCCTTCGCTAGAATAGCAAAAGTCAATGACAGACGGGGCCCACCAAGTTGCAGGGCACTAGGCGTATAAATATGAACCCATAGCGACAATATTTGATACGCGATTTCTGCTATTTGCGTTATTTTCTCAATTTTTTAGCTTTTGCTTACTAGCTCTTGTCTGATTTTTTAGCTTTTTGAGCTTCGGTTTAAAGACGTTTGCCCCATGTCTGAGGAGAAGAAGCTGTATGAAGAAAAGAAAGTTGCGGATCCTTTCATTGCTGGGTTTTATGAATCTATGGCAAAGACGAACACAGAGAAAATTACTAAGGAGATAATGGAGGGCTTGTCTAAAGATTCTGATGACAGTGATAGTTATGATGTGGAGAGTGGAAATGAAGATTCTGAGGATCGGCCCTGGCGGCCAAGCCATACAATCTTCGGGAAATTGAGCATCAAACAAAGTCATATTGACGCCATGAGGGGACATATTTCTGCGATATGTCCATTGTGAGGGTTGGAGGAGACAACACTGCCCCTGCTCTTGAGGAAAACGAAGTTGTTATTTACCGAAGCTTCCTAAAAGCAGGTCTCCGGTTCCCACTGAGCAAATTTGTGGTTGAGGTATTAAAGATTTTTCAGATTTTTCTTCATCAGATTACCCCTGAAGCTATAATTAGGATGGGGATGTTTGTCTGGGCTGTAAAAAGCCAGGGGCTGGAGCTGAGCGCGAAGTGCTTCTGCAGTATGCACGAACTTTTATACGAGACGAAGGCTATTGGCAAAGAATAATACCACAACAACTTCGGCTGCTACGGGTTCATTGCCCGCTCTAATGCAAGTTACCCGGTGCCAACATACCGGAAAAGATGGCCCGGGGCCTAGATGGAGGAGTGGTTTTATGTTAAAATGATCTGATTAAAAGGGAAGACATCAAGGAAATTATCCAGCGCCCCATCTGGTCTCGCTTAGGCCTTCGAAGGCCGAAGGTGGATATTGATAGTGTCGGCGTTTCGAGACCGGGGGGTCCCCGAGCCGACGAGTGAGTGTGCCGCGTGCCCCAGCCCAGATGGGTCGAGCGCGTGGGCGAGCGCGAAGGGGGGAAGAGCGAGGTGGCCGGAGCCGGGTCGTGAGGGAGGCGGAGATCCCACGGCCTTCGTGTTCGTCCCGCGCCCAGGTCGGGTGCGCTTGCAGTAGGGGGTTACAAGCGTCCGCGCGGGTGAGGGGAGCGAGCGGCCCCAAGAGAGCGCCTGCCCCTGCCCTCGTTCCCGCGAGGCCAACCTTCTCTAAGAAGGCCCTGGTCCTTCCTTTTATAGGCGTAAGGAGAGGATCCAGGTGTACAAATGGGGGTGTAGCAAGGTGCTACGTGTCTAGCGGGGGAGAGCTAGTGCCCTAAGTACATGCCAAGGTGGCAGCCGGAGAGATCTTGGCACCCAGCTGGTGTGGCGTCGTGGCCGTCGGAGAAGCAATGGAGCCTGGCGGGGGGACAGCTGTCGGAGTGGTTGGGCCCTTGCTGACGTCCCCCTGCTTCCGTAAGGGAGCTGAAAACCGCCGTCGTCATGGGTCCAGCGGGGCGCCATCATTGCCTATCTGGCGGAGCTAGCCAGATGGGACGTCGGTCCTGTTTTCTGCGGCCCGAGTCGGCTCGGGGTAGGGTGATGATGGCGCTTCCTATCGACGTGGCGGACTTGTGCCCTAGGTCGGGCGACGTGGAGGCTCCTCCGAAGCCGAGGTCGAGTCTGTCCTGCATGGCCGAGGCCGAGCCCGAGCTCCTGGGTCGGGCGAGGCGGAGGTCGTTCGGCAGAGGCTAGGGCGGAGTCCGAGCCCTGGGTCGGGCGAAGCGGAGTTCGTCGTCTTCCGGGGCCTTAGCCCGAGTCCGAGCCCTGGGTCGGGCGGAGCGGAGTTCGCCGTCTTCCGGGGCCTTAGCCCGAGTCTGAGCCCTGGGTCGGGCGGAGCGGAGTTCGCCGTCTTCCGGGGCCTTAGCCCGAGTCCGAGCCCTGGGTCGGGCAGAGCGGAGTTCGCCGTCTTCCGGGGCCTTAGCCCGAGTCCGAGCCCTGGGTCGGGCGGAGCTTCCTATGGCGCTTTTGGCCAAGCCTGGCCGCCCGTCAGTCTCACTCTTTGCGTTAAATGCCCCAGTGACTTGGTCGGTCGGCGCGGTGATTTAGTCAGGGTTGCTTCTTAACGAAGGCAAGGCCTCGGGCGAGCCGGAGATGCGTCTGCCGTAAAAAAGGGGGCCTCGAGTGAGACGGAAACACCTCAGGGTCGGCTGCCCATGCCCGAGGCTAGGCTCGGGCGTGGCGTGATCGAGTCGCTCGTATGGACTGATCCCTGACTTAATCAAACCCATCAGGCCTCTGCAGCTTTATGCTGATGGGGGTTACCAGCTGAGAATTAGGCGTCTTGAGGGTACCCCTAATTATGGTCCCCGACAGTAGCCCCCGAGCCTCGAAGGGAGTGTTAGCACTCGCTTGGAGGCTTTCGTCGCACTTTTTTGCAAGGGGACCAGCCTTTCTCGGTTGCACTTTGTTCCGGTGGGTGCGCGCGAGCGCACCCGCCGGGTGTAGCCCCCGAGGCCTCGGAGGAGTGGTTTCACTCCTTCGAGGTCTTAATGCCTTGCGTAATGCTTTGGCTGGTCTGGCGGTTCCCTCATGCGAACAGGCCGTAGCCCGGGTGCACTGTCGGGGCCCAAGTTCTCGGGCTGGTATGTTGACGCTGTCAACGGTTTGGCCGGAGCCGGGTTTGCGAGAGCAGCCCCCGAGCCTCCGCACAGGGCGAGAGGACGATCAGGGACAGACTCGGCTTTTTTACATACGCCCCTACGTCGCCTTTCCGCAAGGAGGAGGGGGGGAGAGCGCCATGTTACCCTTGATGGGCACCGAACATGGTGTCTCCGGTGAGCTGCAAGCGGGTAATCCGAGTGGACGTCCGTGCCCCGTTCATTGGGGGTCGGCTAGGGGCTCGGAGGCACGCCCAAAAGTACCTGCGGGTGATCTGTCGGACCCGGTCCCCTGGCGACGGGGTCCGAGGGCTCGTTGCCTCCCTCCGATGGGATTCCGTTACAGGATCGTTCCCGCTGGTCTCGGAAATGTCCTAGGGTACCTCGGGAGCGCAGCCCGAGCCTTGGTTATGTATCGAACGTACCCCTGGTCATCCCTCGCTCGGTGTCTGAGGCGACTGTGAACCCTTCGGAGGGCCAGCCTTCGAACCCCTGATCAGTAATGGGCGCGGAGCCCGAGTAGCCTGAGGCGGTCGTGGAACCTTTCGGGAGGCCGACCTTCGAACCCCTGACCAGTAGTGGGTGTCGGGCCCACACGATCTGAGGCGGCTGTTGAACCCTTCGGGGGGCCAGCCTTCGAACCCCTGATCAGTAAGGAGGCTCGGAGCCTAGTTCCTTCACGGGGAAGGATCCCTTTGGGGGTATTCCCTTTCCCGGTCCCTGTTGCAAGAGATAGAGAAAGAGAAAAAAGGGAAAAAAGGATACGAATTTGAACGACGTGGCGTACCTCTTTTGGTGTGGTCGTTTTGGCGAAGGCGAAGCGTTGCCAGCTGCTTCCGCCAGAAGCGCCGCCTGTCGAGCCGTGGAGTTAACGCGCCGGGGCGAGTAGTTGGCGAGGCTGCCGTTGCGCGTGCGCGAGCCGTTCGAGGAATGGGTCACGGGCGCGTCGTCTTCACACCGTGAGAGGGGGTTCTCTCGCTGCCTCCGGATGGGACGTGAGCTTGGCTGATGGCGTGACCGCTGCTCTTGCGCGCCTGCCACCGTCATTACTGCCGGCCCACTTTTGACCGCGTTTGACCGCTGCGTCCGGCTGGTGCTGCTGGGTCGCGCGCTAGGTCGCCTCGGGTCGCGGTATCGGTTCCGCAATCGAGGAGGTGCGGCGGTGGCGCAAGTGGTACAGTGGCTTGCATGCAGCATCCGGCGCGCTGGTTGTGCGACACGTGGGCTTGAGCCTCCGTGCTGGCCTGTCAGGAGTCGGAGAGGCGCGTCCACTTGGCGCGGTTGCATGCCGCCCGCATGGCTACCCGCCCCTTTCGCCCGTTGGTCTGGGCAAAAGTGGAGGGTCACTTGTAACCGCTGGGTGGTTGCGCGCGCCGTGCGCGGCGGTTCGACTTCTTCTGCTCGGAACCGGTCTGCATGACATGTGGGTCCCAGCCCCCGCGCCGCAGGGGAGGGCTTTGGAGGCGTGTTGGAGAAGACTCAGCCCATGACGGTTGGGGGCGCAAGCAGGGAGAGTTGCCTTTAAAAGGAGGGCGACCCCTTTCGTAAGGCGACCATGTCTTCTTCCTCCCTTATGCATCGTGTCTTTCCACCTTTCAAGCCCCCGGATGGGGGAAACCGCCGTCTCCGTGCCTCATCGTCGGAGGATACTACTCCGTGGGAGTGGGTACCTTTCAGCCATCGGTCGGCTTCAAGGATTTTTCATCACACAGCCCGGCGGCTCCCCTCCGCTGGTGATCACCCAAGACGGTGGCCTCCAGCTCCCGGATGGGGAGAGGCAAACCGGGCTGTGGTCCCGGCCCCGCCCTCAGTGTTGAGGGTGTTCGTCATCCTCGCTGGGGCGGGGAGCGAGGCGAGCCGGGGCTCCACCTCCTACGCGGGTCGGCGGACCACCTCATCTTCCAGCTTCTGGTGGTGGCAATTGCCCTTTAGCCCCACGGCGGAGACATCCTCCAGCCATGCCGGGGAAGGCGAACTGTTGCTGCCCAGCTAGGATGCAACATTCCGTCTTCCTCCTCGCATTCGCGGCGAGGACGGCTACGAGGATCTGCCGGGGTGCTTAGGGGCGTCC
The DNA here is from genome assembly GCA_029449295.1 of Zea luxurians. Classification (NCBI taxonomy): domain Eukaryota; kingdom Viridiplantae; phylum Streptophyta; class Magnoliopsida; order Poales; family Poaceae; genus Zea; species Zea luxurians. The sequence continues at coordinate 3,105,566 of JAOPSE010000028.1, read as the reverse complement.
CGCGTTTTGCTGGTGATTCGCCCAGAGCTTGTCGCTCCACGGGCTTCCCGGGCGGGGAGGTCGTCCATACCTGTGGAGACGGAACCGGAGTTCCGTTTGTGATGGCACTTCGAGTGCCGGGTTTTTTGTTCATTTCGGCTTTCGGGGCCCGAACATATATGTAACGTTGGCACAGAGCCGCATTTTATCCTCATTTCCGAGCACTAAGACTCGTCTGCTGATTATCTGAACCGCTTTTCCAAGCATGAGTCGCCCCGTGTCAAGGTGACGAGTGAGGTATCCGTATCCCGGAGGCGTAGGAGTCCCTCGGCTCGGTCGGCCCTGTTGTCCGAGGCTCCTCTAGCTTAGTTAAAGAGACCCCTCGGCCGCTCCTCGACGAGCCGAGGCCGGGGGTAGCGATATCAGCATGAGCAGAGGCGGAGTTGGCTCGAAAATGAAACCTGGTTGGCCGGAGCCTAGCCGAGTTGTCCGTTGGCGGGATCGACGCCGGAGTTGGTCAGCCGAGGCTTCGGACCGGGCTGGTGCCCTCGGAAGGTGGTTGGCCGAGGCCCCAGAGGTGGCCGGCCGAGCCGCCCGCTCGGGCCGGATTCCCGGAGAAGTCCCTGACAGCGATTGCCCGGGCGTGGTGATGACGTCGTCCTTCGGAGCGGAGGCCCTCGGACCGCGTCGCCGTCGGCGGCTAGGTCGGGCCTCGCCGAAGGTGTCGTCGATGCCGAGGGTGTCGCTGCCCCCTTCCAGCGTCAAGACCCGAGCCTGCAGGATCAGCTTGTCTTGTAGTGTGTGCTTTGTGCGACCGTCGAGGCCAGAACACACACCCTTGTCGCGTGTTAAGCTGCGTCTCTCTTCCTCTTGTTTCGAGTGTCTGGACTTTTTGTCGGTAACAAGGATGTTTGTGTGAGCGAAAGTTGCTTCTCGCAGAAGGTGATGAGTGAGGTATCCGTATCCCGGAGGCGTGGGAGTCCCTCGGCTCGGTCGGCCTTGCCGCTTACGCGCACTTTTACTCGTCCATGAGGCCCTATCACCGACTTGGTCGAGAAAACTCGAAGAATCGCTTCGACAGAATGGCTTCCGAACGTAGAGACTTGTTCGATCCGCGGAGTCACCTTATCCGAACGCGAGTTACTTATCGCAGAAGGTGATGAGTGAGGTATCCGTATCCCGGAGGCGTAGGAGTCCCTCGGCTCGGTCAGCCTTGACTGCTTACGTGTACCCCGTCGTTTCCAGGACCCACTTTTCGAAGTAGTCAAAAAGCACGAAAGATATTCTGGTAAAAGAGATTTTCTGTTCGAGGAAAATTTTGACGCAGAGGGGGTTTCCCCCCTTTTAGCCCCCGAGGGAGGGTCGGGCTTTGCCGAGGCGAGGCCGACCCTTCCTTGTTGACTAAACTTTGCGTGGGTGCGAGGTATATGAACAACTTGGAAACATCTTAAGGGTAGAAACGACGTAGCTGTTGGATGTTCCAAGCGTTGTCGTAGACCTCGCCTTGACTGTTGGCCAGCTTGTATGTTCCGGGCTTCAGAACTTTGGCGATGACGAATGGCCCCTCCCAGGGGGGCGTGAGCTTGTGCCTCCCTCGGGCGTCTTGCCGCAGCCGAAGCACCAGGTCGCCCACCTGCAGGTCTCGGGGTCGGATCCCTCGGGCGTGGTAGCGTCGCAGGGACTGCTGATACCGCGCCGAGTGTAGTAAGGCCCTGTCCCGAGCCTCGTCCAGCTGGTCCAGCGAGTCTTCTCGGCTAGCTTGGTTGCTTTCATCGTCGTAGGCCCTCGTCCTCGGGGAGCCGTATTCCAGGTCAGTGGGCAAGACGGCCTCGGCCCCGTAGACCAGGAAGAACGGCGTGAAACCTGTGGCTCGGCTCGGCGTCGTCCTCAGGCTCCAGACCACCGAGGGGAGTTCCTTCATCCATCGCTTGCCGAACTTGTTGAGATCATTGTAAATCCGAGGCTTGAGCCCTTGTAGAATCACGCCGTTGGCACGCTCTACTTGCCCATTCGACATGGGATGAGCTACGGCAGCCCAGTCTACCCGGATGTTGTGATCCTCGCAAAAATCCAAGAATTTTTTGCCGGTGAACTGGGTGCCGTTGTCGGTGATGATGGAGTTCGGGACCCCGAAGCGATGGATGATGTTGGTGAAGAACGCCACCGCCTGCTCGGATCTGATGCTGTTCAGGGGTCGGACCTCGATCCACTTGGAGAATTTGTCGACGGCGACCAGCAGGTGCGTGTAGCCCCCGGGCGCCTTCTGCAGAGGGCCGACGAGGTCCAGACCCCACACAGCGAAGGGCCAGGTGATGGGTATCGTCTGCAGAGCCTGAGCGGGCAGGTGGGTCTGCTTCGCATAGAATTGGCACCCTTCGCAGGCGCGGACAATTCTAGTGGCGTCAGCCACCACCGTCGGCCAGTAGAAGCCTTGCCGGAAAGCGTTCCCGACGAGGGTTCGGGGTGCTGCATGATGGCCGCAAGCCCCCGAGTGTATTTCCTGCAGGAGTCCTGTCCTTCGGCGATGGAGATGCATCGCTGGAGGATGCCCGAGGGGCTACGGTGGTAGAGCTCCTTCTCATCGCCCAGCAAGACGAACGACTTGGCGTGTCGCGCTACCCGCCGAGCCTCGACTCGGTCGAGGGGCAGTTCTCCTTGGTGGAGATATTGCAGGTACGGGGTCTGCCAATCTTGATCTGGCGTGACCCCGCTCCGCTCCTCCTCGATGCGCAGTGCTTCGCCCTCAGGGATCGAGGGTTCCTCGGGCTGAACCGAGGACGGCTTGGGCTGGGCCGAGGTCACCTCGGACGGGGCCGAGGGCGTCTCAGGCTCGGGCGTGTCGCCGATCTTGACGGAGGGTTGGTGCAGGTCCCGGGAGAAGACGTCCGGGGGAACCGTTGTTCGCCCCGAGGCTATCTTTGCCAGCTCGTCCGCAGTCTCGTTGTAGCGCCGGGCGATGTGGTTAAGCTCGAGCCCGTAGAACTTGTCTTCTAGGCGTCGAACCTCATCACAATAGGCCTCCATCTTCGGGTCGCGGCAGTGGGAGTTCTTCATGACTTGGTCGATGACGAGCTGCGAGTTGCCGCGTGCATCGAGGCATCGGACCCCTAGCTCGATGGCAATTCGCAATCCGTTGATCAGAGCCTCGTACTCAGCCACATTGTTGGACGCCGGGAAATGGAGGCGGAGCACATAGCGCAGGTGTTTCCCGAGGGGCGAGACGAAGAGCAGGCCCGCGCCGGCCCCCGTCTTCATCAGCGACCCGTCGAAAAACATGGTCCAGACCTCCGGTTGGATCGGAGCCGTCGGCAACTGGGTGTCGACCCATTCGGCTATGAAGTCCGCCAGTACCTGGGACTTGATGGCCTTCCGAGGGGCGAATGAGATTGTCTCGCCCATGATTTCCACCGCCCACTTTGCGATCTGTCCCGAGGCTTCTCGGCACTGGATGATCTCCCCCAGGGGGAATGATGACACCACAGTCACCGGATGAGACTCGAAGTAATGTCGCAGCTTTCGCCTCGTCAAGATCACTGCATACAGCAGCTTCTGGACTTGTGGGTAGCGGATCTTGGTCTCGGACAGCACCTCGCTGACGAAGTAAACTGGCCTCTGAATGGGCAAAGCATGCCCCTCTTCCTGCCTTTCGACCACGATCGCGGCGCTGACCACCTGAGTGGTAGCGGCGACGTAGACCAAGAGGGCTTCTCCATCAGCTGGGGGTACCAAGACGGGCGCCTGGGTGAGGAGCGCCTTCAGGTTCCCGAGAGCTTCCTCAGCCTCGGGAGTCCAAGTGAAGCACTCGGCCTTCCTTAAGAGACGGTACAGGGGCAGGCCTCTTTCGCCGAGGCGCGAGATGAAACGGCTCAAGGCCACGAGACATCCCATGACCCTCTGTACGCCTTTTAAGTCCTTGATGGGCCCCATGCTTGTGATGGCTGCGATCTTCTCCGGGTTGGCTTCGATGCCTCGCTCGGAGACGATGAATCCCAAGAGCATGCCTCGGGGCACCCCGAAGACGCACTTCTCGGGATTGAGCTTGACGCCCTTCGCCTTGAGACACCGGAATGTCACTTCAAGGTCGGAGAGAAGGTCGGAGGCTTTCCTCGTCTTGACTACGATGTCATCGACGTAGGCCTCGACCGTGCGACCGATGTGTTCGCCGAACACATGGTTCATGCACCGCTGGTACGTTGCACCCGCGTTCCTCAAACCGAACGGCATGGTGACATAACAGTACATGCCGAAGGGCGTGATGAAAGAAGTCACGAGCTGGTCGGACTCTTTCATCTTGATTTGATGATACCCTGAGTAGGCATCGAGGAAAGACAGGGTTTCGCACCCTGCAGTGGAGTCCACGATTTGATCGATGCGAGGTAGAGGGTAGGGGACCTTCGGACATGCTTTGTTGAGACCAGTGTAGTCTACACACATCCGCCATTTCCCCCCTTTCTTCCTCACAAGTACAGGGTTGGCAAGCCATTTGGGATGGAATACCTCTTTGATGAACCCTGCTGCCATCAGCTTGTGGATCTCCTCGCCTATCACCCTGCGCCTTTCTCCGTCGAATCGGCACAGAGGCTGTCTGACCGGTCGGGCTCCGGCCCGAATATCCAGCGAGTGCTCGGCGACATCCCTCGGTATGCCGGGCATGTCCGAGGGACTCCACGCAAAGACGTCGGCGTTTGCGCGGAGAAAGTCGACGAGCACTGCTTCCTATTTGGGGTCGAGCCTGGAACCGATCCGGATCTGCTTAGAGGTGTCGCCACTGGGGTCGAGAGGGACGGCCTTGACCGTCTCCGCTGGCTCGAAGTTGCCGGCATGTCGCTTCACGTCCGGCACCTCCCGGGAGAGGTTTTCTAGGTCGGCGATGAGGGCCTCGGACTCGGCGAGGGCCTCAGCGTACTCCACGCACTCCACATCGCATTCGAACGCGTGTTTGTGCGTGGGACCGACGGTGATGACCCCATTGGGGCCCGGCATCTTGAGCTTCAGGTAGGTGTAGTTGGGGATGGCCATGAACTTCGCGTAGCATGGCCTTCCCAACACTGCGTGGTAGGTTCCTCGGAACCCGACCACCTCGAACGTCAAAGTCTCCCTTCAGAAGTTGGAGGGTGTTCCGAAGCAGACAGGAAGGTCGAGCTGTCCGAGGGGCTGGACGCGCTTCCCAGGAATGATCCCGTGGAAGGGCGCAGCGCCTGCTCGGACGGATGACAGATCGACGCGCAGGAGCCTGAGGGTCTCGGCGTAGATGATATTGAGGCAGCTGCCCCCATCCATCAGGACCTTAGTGAGCCTGACGTCGCCGATGACGGGATCGACGACGAGCGGGTACTTCCCCGGGCTCGGCACGTGGTCGGGGTGGTCATCCTGGTCGAAGGTGATGGGCTTGTCGGACCAGTCTAGGTAGACTGGCGCCGCCACCTTCACCGAGCAGACCTCCCAATGCTCTTGCTTACGATGCCGAGCCGAGGCATTCGCCGCATGCCCTCCGTAGATCATGAAGCAGTCGCGAACCTCGGGGAACTCTCCTGCTTGGTGATCTTCCTTTTTGTCGTCGTCGCGGGCCCTGCCACCCTCTGCGGGTGGCCCGGCCCGGTGGAAGTGGCGCCGAAGCATGACGCACTCCTCGAGGGTGTGCTTGACGGGCCCCTGATGGTAGGGGCACGTCTCCTTGAGTGCCTTGTCGAAGAGGTTGGCGCCTCCGGGGGGCTTCCGAGGGTTCTTGTATTCGGCGGCGGCGACAAGGTCCGTGCTGGCGGCGTCGCGTTTCGCTTGCGACTTCCTCCTGCCTTTCTTCTTGGCGCCGAGCGGAGTAGACGCCTCGGGAGCATCCTCCGACGGGCGGCCCTGGGGCTGCTTGTCCTTTCGGAAGATGGCCTCGACCGCCTCCTGACTAGAGGCGAACTTGGTGGCGATGTCCATCAGCTCGCTCGCCCTGGTGGGGGTCTTGTGACCCAACTTGCTCAACAGGTCACGGCAGGTGGTGCCGGCAAGGAACGCACCGATGACATCGGAGTCGGTGATGTTGGGCAGCTCGGTGCGCTGCTTCGAGAATCGCCGGATGTAGTCCCGAAGAGACTCTCCCGGCTGTTGCCGGCAGCTTCGGAGGTCCCAGGAATTCCCGGGGCGCACGTACGTGCCCTGGAAGTTGCCGGCGAAAGCTTGGACCAGATCCTCCCAGTTGGAAATCTGCCCCGGAGGCAGGTGCTCCAACCAAGCGCGAGCAGTGTCGGAGAGGAACAGGGGGAGGTTGCGGATGATGAGGTTGTCGTCGTCCGTTCCACCCAGTTGACAGGCCAGGCGGTAGTCCGCGAGCCACAATTCCGGTCTCGTTTCCCCCGAGTACTTTGTGATAGTAGTCGGGGGTCGGAATCGGGTCGGAAACGGCGCCCGCCGAATGGCCCGGCTGAAGACCTGCGGACCGGGTGGTTCGGGCGAGGGACTCCGATCTTCCCCGCTGTCGTAGCGTCCCCCACGCCTGGGGTGATAACCTCGGCGCACCCTTTCGTCGAGGCGGGTCCGACGGTCGCGATGAGGGTGCTCGTCGCCGACGTGGCCCGGGGCCGCAGGCGCGGTGTTGCGCGTGCGCCCGGTGTAGACCGAGGCTTCCCGCATGAGTCGGGAAGTCGCGGCACGAGGTTCCGAGGGGTACCCCTGCCTTCGGGAGGCAGAGCTCTCGGCCCGCCGGGCCGCAGCGCCTTCCAGGGGATGCTTGAGCTCTCCCTGGATTCGCCGACCCTCGGTGGTTGATGACTCCGGCATCGCGCGGAGGAGCATTGCTGCGGTGGCCAGGTCCTGACCGGTTCCGCCGGATGCGGGTGGCGGTCTGTCCCTGGCATCGTTGGCGATGTGGTGCTGGAGACCTTGGGGCAGGTGACGTATTCCTCCGGCCGGGGGCTGGCCTGCCCATACCTGCCCGACGTCCCGGCGAATTGCCTCGAGCGCTCCTGCTCCCTCATCGAGCCCGGCCTGCGCCCCGCGGACTTGCTCGAGCTGTGGGTCGTGACCCCCCGCCGGAACGGGGACCACAGCTAGCTCCCGCGGGATGTCGGTGCGAGGCGCTGGCCTAGGGGGATCACCATCCTCCGACATGCCGAGACAGCTGCCTCCGGAGGGATCCCCTAGCTCGACGTGGAAACATTCGCGGCTCGGGCCGCAGTCCTTGTCGTCAAGGCTGCGGCTGCCGTCGGAACAGTCGGAGAGGCAGTAGTCGCATGCGGTCATGAAGTCCCGCATGGCACTAGGGTTGCCAGATCCAGAGAAATCCCAGCAGATGCTGGGGTCGTCATCTTCCTCGGACCCAGAGGGTCCGTAGGTCGAGACGCCCGTCAATCGGTCCCAAGGCGACCGCACACGAAACCCGAAAGGGGTTGCGCTCGCCTCAACGTGAGCGCCCGCCAGGGTGAGGTCACTAGGCGGGTTGAGGTCGAGTTGAAATGACAAAGGATGGGAATCAGCCGGTACCTTTTGGTCGACGAGGAGCGACGAAGTCACATCGGGGGCTGATCGCGCCGTCGTCCTGGGTGCGAGGACGACGTCCTGCAGGCCCTCCGTGAGCGCGCTGGCGTCGTCCACTTGCTCGGGGTCGGCGTGTCGCGGGGGGACGGCGCTCGCCTTCGCCTCAAACGCGAGGGTGACGCCCGACGCGTCCTCCGTTGGGGCGCTGGGGATGTCGATTTGCTCGACAGCCGACTGAGCGCAGCCTCCCGCTCGGCCCTGGTTGCCCCGCCTCCTCCTCCAATGGCGAGGGAGAGGATGGGGCGAGCTCGAAAGTTGTCCTTCCCCCACGCGGGAAAGACGTCGTCGATTCCGCCGCCGGCGGGCGGGCTGTCCGCCACCATTGTCGCTGTCGCGCGGCGGTGGAAGGAGTATCATGTCGTAGCTGCCGTCGAAAGACATGAACTCGAGGCTCCCGAAACGGAGCACCGTCCCGGGTTGAAGAGGTCGTTGGAGACTGCCCCTCTGGAGCTTGACGGGAAACTGCTCATCAACACGCAGCAGGCCCCTACCTGGCGCGCCAACTGTCGGCTTTTCGAGACCGGGGGGTCCCCGAGCCGACGAGTGAGTGTGCCGCGTGCCCCAGCCCAGATGGGTCGAGCGCGTGGGCGAGCGCGAAGGGGGGAAGAGCAAGGTGGCCGGAGCCGGGTCGTGAGGGAGGCAGAGATCCCGCGGCCTTCGTGTTCGTCCCGCGCCCAGGTCGGGTGCGCTTGCAGTAGGGGGTTACAAGCGTCCGCGCGGGTGAGGGGAGCGAGCGGCCCCAAGAGAGCGCCTGCCCCTGCCCTCGTTCCCGCGAGGCCAACCTTCTCTAAGAAGGCCCTGGTCCTTCCTTTTATAGGCGTAAGGAGAGGATCCAGGTGTACAAATGGGGGTGTAGCAAGGTGCTACGTGTCTAGCGGGGGAGAGCTAGTGCCCTAAGTACATGCCAAGGTGGCAGCCAGAGAGATCTTGGCACCCAGCTGGTGTGGCGTCGTGGCCGTCGGAGAAGCAATGGAGCCTGGCGGGGGGACAGCTGTCGGAGTGGTTGGGCCCTTGCTGACGTCCCCCTGCTTCCGTAAGGGAGCTGAAAACCGCCGTCGTCATGGGTCCAGCGGGGCGCCATCATTGCCTATCTGGCGGAGCTAGCCAGATGGGACGTCGGTCCTGTTTTCTGCGGCCCGAGTCGGCTCGGGGTAGGGTGATGATGGCGCTTCCTGTCGACGTGGCGGACTTGTGCCCTAGGTCGGGCGACGTGGAGGCTCCTCCGAAGCCAAGGTCGAGTCTGTCCTGCATGGCCGAGGCCGAGCCCGAGCTCCTGGGTCGGGCGAGGCGGAGGTCGTTCGGCAGAGGCCAGGGCGGAGTCCGAGCCCTGGGTCGGGCGAAGCGGAGTTCGTCGTCTTCCGGGGCCTTAGCCCGAGTCCGAGCCCTGGGTCGGGCGGAGCGGAGTTCGCCGTCTTCCAGGGCCTTAGCCCGAGTCCGAGCCCTGGGTCGGGCGGAGCGGAGTTCGCCGTCTTCCGGGGCCTTAGCCTGAGTCCGAGCCCTGGGTCGGGCGGAGCGGAGTTCGCCGTCTTCCGGGGCCTTAGCCCGAGTCCGAGCCCTGGGTCGGGCGGAGCTTCCTATGGCGCTTTTGGCCAAGCCTGGCCGCCCGTCAGTCTCACTCTTTGCGTTAAATGCCCCAGTGACTTGGTCGGTCGGCGCGGTGATTTAGTCAGGGTTGCTTCTTAACGAAGGCAAGGCCTCGGGCGAGCCGGAGATGCGTCTGCCGTAAAAAGGGGGCATCAGGCGAGATGGAAACACCTCAGGGTCGGCTGCCCTTGCCCGAGGCTAGGCTCGGGCGTGGCGTGATCGAGTCGCTCGTATGGACTGATCCCTGACTTAATCAAACCCATCAGGCCTCTGCAGCTTTATGCTGATGGGGGTTACTAGCTGAGAATTAGGCGTCTTGAGGGTACCCCTAATTATGGTCCCCGACAGATAGCGATGTTGAAGCGTGCCAGAAGGCCTTTAGTACTGTTTGCGCCTTCATTGGCACGAGGGATTTAATTCAAGAGCACATATCCTTCCGGGTGTGGCCACTTGTGGAGAGCTGGGACATGCCGAAGGAAACTACTGCCGAATCCAGTGAAGGTGGCCTGGTTCTATTGAAATATACCTTCATGTTTAGAGAGAAGTTTGACGAACCAAATGATGACTGGTTGAAATGTATTGAAGCTACCAGTGACGAGCTGCTTGGGACATATTCCAAGGCCGAAGATGATGCCTTGTACGTAGCCTTCGGGGGCCAGGGGATAAAAGATTGAACAGGGTATTTGATGCAATTGGCTTCTGTTGGGGACTTGTTCTCAAATGCTAAGAGTTAAGAACAAGGCAACACAGAAAATGTTAAGTGTTAAAGTCCTTCGTCCTCCATCACATTATATCCTTTCGGGATATAAAGAACTTCGGACGAAGGTTACGAAGGACGTACCTTCGTTAACATAATATCGAGGGACGAAGTGTTCATATAAGTCATGAGGTATAAAATAAACATTTAAATGTTATTATAGAACCATTTCCATTTTTACTAACATGAACGAATATAAATGATTTCAAATTACAAATGTACCTTCGGTCTTGAGGAAGGCAAGAATATAAGTGTGATGCGAAGGCAAATGACAGGTTCGCGTGAACAGTACAGAGGTACTGTTCATCTATTTATAGACACAGGTCACAGCCTGTGACAAATTACAATTATGCCCCTTACAAAAGTTTACAACATTGACTCAGACCTCTATGGATAAAAAGGTCATTCTATCTCTATGTCGGTTTGTAATGCCGAAGCTCCATGAAAAGGAACCTTCGGCCATCTCCTGGGGACGACTTCGGCCGAAGCTACTTCTTCGCATAAGACCTTCGGCGCACCGAAGCATGCCCCCAACAGTAGCCCCTTTCGCGGTGCTAGATCGTTTTTCGTAACGAGCTTGACCCGTGAAAAAGCCTCTTCAGCTTCGGGAAGCCGAAGGTCCAAAAAACACCTTCCCTGAGCTCGTTGCCGAGAAACGATCCAGCTTCCGAGCGCGTGCCAGGCCCACCTTGCAGAGTTACTGTTTGATCTCTGTGGTCCACTGCACAGCGAGTACAAGTGACTGCCCGCCTGGTGTAAAAATCCTGCCGCTTCGCCTTCTTACCTGCAGCACTATATAAACAGACGGGTAGGTGTGAAGTTACCACAGCATTCATTGCTATTTGCACTGTTTTGCTGCCAAAATTTTTCACCATAGCCGAAGCTTGACTCTCAGAACCGAACGAAGGTCCATCTTCGACGTCTGCTTCGTCAGAAAGAAAGGCTTCGGGAGAAAAGAAAAAAGAAAACAGTATCTAACTTCCCCAAACTCAGAATCAAATGGCGAGAGTGCGATCTACTGCCAAAGTTGCACGTGAGGGAGACGAAGCCGAAGGTTCGAATACTGTGCCCATTTCCGAAGTGATGCAGCGTTCCGGACTGGTGATTGCGGAGGAAATGCCCGCTGCTGAAGCAAACCCGACGACTGCCGAAGGAGAAGAAGAAAACATTGAAGGGACTGATCCCGAAGATGACTACCGTATTGCCATGCCCAGCAAGCCCAGTCACCTGGATTTTGGGAAATCAACTGTTTCAAAGGCTGATCTTTCGAAGATGGTGAAAGCAGGTTATTTCAATGAAGACCAGAAGAAGCTACTTCGCTTCGGGGGAGAAGAAACCACCCCGAAGCCAGAGAAGGACGAGATTGTTATCTTCAAGAGCTTTTTAAAGGCTGGGCTTAGATTCCCTCTTCACGAGATTATTGCGGAGATACTGAAGAGGTTTGGTATCTACCTTCACCAATTAACTCCTAACGCTATTGTTAGACTTAGCGTTTATATTTGGGCCCTTCGAAGCCAAACAGTGGAGCCATTTGCCGACAGTTTCTGCCGAGTTCATGAGTTACATTATCAAACAAAGGCCAGAAAAGATGGGCTACATGAAAACTTCGGTTGCTACAATTTTGCCTACCGAAAGACCGCAAAGTTTCCGGTGATCAGCTACCGAAGCAAATGGCCAGCAGGCTGGAAATCAGAATGGTTCTATGTCAAGGTTGAAGACGACAAAGAGAAGCTTGTGCAAAGTCCACTCGAGCTGATCTTCGGAGAAACCCGACCCCGCTGCAACATGACACCAGAGGGTCAAACACAACAGGCAATGGATGAATTCGGAATTATTGCAGAGCATATCGGTACCAGGGATTTGGTTCAGGAATTCTTGGCATTCAGAATCTTCCCCACTCTGAGAGAGTGGGAAATGCCAAAGTTAAAGGGGGAGAAGAAGGAGGGGGAACTCGTCCGGCTTCCCTATCACTTCAAATTCAAGAAATACTTTAAGAAGCCCTACCAAGAGTGGCTGGACACAGTCGAGGTGATGTGTAATGAAATTCTGGGGAATTATTCGAAGAAAGAAGACCAACTGATGACAGCAGCCTTCGGCACCCGACCGAAGCGAAGGCTGAACCGAGTGCTTGATGCCCTGGGCTTCGAATACTCTGACTATGAGCAATTGAACAAGGGTGCCGAGGGCCAAAAAAGAAAAAGAGTGACTGAAACTCTGAACAAGGATGAAGAAAGACCAGGAAAAGAGAAGAAAATTCCCAAGAAAAGAAAAATATCAACTCCGAAGCGGAAATTATCGGAAGAAGAGGGGACCCCCACACCACCTTCTACCAGCGACGTGGAGCAAATTTTAAAGGTAATGACTGAACTCATGCCCACGAAGCTAAGTCCATTAGGGCTCCAACTGACGAAGCTTTTTCGAAAGGTGGAAGAGCCGGAACAAACGAAGATAACCAAACCAAAACGGCAAAGAATTATTGCAGTGACTGAAGTTATCGACAAGACACCGCCGAGGGCGTCAATTCAGAAAACACCAGCTGTTGAAGGCACCACAAACGTCGAAGTCGCACCTTCGGAGGTCGCGGCTACCGAAGCCGCTACAGCTGAAGATGTAAACTTAGAAACTACCATTGAGGACATCAACAAGATTTTGGAAGACATGGCTGCAGAAGAAGCTGCCACTACTATTGAAAAAACCATGGCCACAGTGCCTGAGAAAGGGAAAGAAATAGCCGAAGACGCTTCGGACGACGAAGTCTACTCTTTTCAAAATTTAGTTGGGCAAAAACTGACGAAGGCCGAAATAGAAGAGCTCAAGGACTATGCCAAATCTTGCGGCTACAAGTCAGGAGCTCTTTTATTTGGAGGCGTGGACGATGAAAATTTAGGCTGCATTCGAGACCAAACTGGAGCTAAGGTAATCGGTACTCTATCAAAGAGTATCGGTTTTCCGAAGCTAGAGACAGATATCAGCCGCTACCGACGACAACATATCGTCGGCAGCTTATTTTATTCCAACTTCAAGGTAAACAATCTTTTCTCTGGTTTCTGTTGCTGTTAATAATGAAAATGTTACTAACAGAAATTGTTTCTGTGCAGAGCATGCTACTGAGCAAAGCTCTGAAGATGCAGCAAGATTTGGAGGACAAAAAACACGAAGCTGTAATTGAAAACTTAGAGAGCAAGATAAAAGAACAATCAGCTATCATTGAAAAGAAAGACTTCGAGCTCCAATCGACCGAAGGCTTGCTGGCAGAGACTGAGGCTAAGGTATCAGAATTGAATTCGAGGCTTATCAGTCAATCAAAACAATTCGATCAGGAGAAGCTAGAGCTTAATTCGAAACTTGAAGCCGAAGTCCAGACCAGCTCAGAGTTGAAGAAATCGTTAACAAGCCTTCAAGACACATGCTTGAAATTTAGCAATAATTGTATTGAGCGATTAAAAAAGATATTTTACTCTGTTGGAGCCAGCAGCGGGAAATTTAACCCTTCAGCGGAAAATTTACCACAGGCCTTCGATCATATTGAAGCTGAAATCGAAGAACTTGACGAAGTTATAGCCGGGCACGGCGACTTCTGTGCCTGGGTAGCTTCTCGGGGTACCGCTGCTGCATTCCTGAAGGCCGGCTGCGAGCATGGAAAAATTGTCAACAGGCCCAACTTCACCCTGTCTCCATCAATCCTGGATGATATACCTGACCTCGCCCGAAGCATCTCAAATAGATTTATAAAAATGATATGGACAAAAGGCGGGCGGGAGAAGGCTGGAGACGAAGCCCGAAGTCATCTTGAACCAGTAAGAAATGATACTTCGTACTTACCTTTTCCTTTGCACTTGATTTTTACTCACGATTCCTTGATTTATGTAGGATGACGAAGGTGAAGATGATGCTTAAGTTATGTCGCCGAAGCTGTCGCCGAAGCTGAAGCTTAATGAAGATCAGTAGAAGTATACTATAGGAAAAAAAACTCAGGATACTTTTGTAACAAGTTTTGTAAATACAATTGAACTGTTCTCAAGGAACTTTGTACATACCTTGTAGTATATTCTTACCCTTCTACTAAGGTGCTTTGATGTGAACGAAATCAGTATTTTGAGCCGAAAGCGAAAAAACACCTTCCCTTCTTTTCGTACACAACGAAGCATAGAATACCACTTCTCCTTTTTGCCGAAGCTTTTCTTTTACACAACGATTCATAAAAAGCCACTTCTCCTTTTTGCCGAAGCAACCACTTTGGTACATAAATGCTATGAATGAATGCTTATGCATGCAAATGCCATGATGTAATGTAATGTGCGAATGAATGTTCAAAACATATGTCCGAAGCCATACTCTCAGCCATTATTTCTTTAGAACCAACGACACATCAGCTCTGCATTCCCTTAGGAACGACTTTGGAGCTTCTTCGCCTTTTACTTAGGCGGTATAAGCTCTGCATTCCCTTAGGAACGTCTTTGGAGCTTCTTCGCCTTTTACTTAGGCGGTGTCAGCGTTGACTTTTCGCTGTAAGCTCTGCATCCCCTTAGGGACGTCTTTGGAGCTTCTTCGCCTTTTACTTTCGGCGGAATCAGAGCTCTGCATCCCCTTAGGGACGTCTTTGGAGCTTCTTCTCTTTTTTTTTTAGTTTCGGCACTCGATGGTGCGTTCTCAGCTTTTACATTTACATTCTTTGGGGGATTTTGCTCTTATAAAACTAAAAAGGAAATTACATATGATGGCCCCATTAAAAACCTTTCTCCCCCTTTAGAAAGGAAAAGGGTGCCATGAAAAAGAAAAAGAAAAACATAAAAAAGTTACATCAAGTTATACATAATATCTCCGAAGCTCATCTGCATTCCAAGATCTTGGAATTTCGTTGCCATCCATGTCCTTTAATCTGTACGAACCAGGCCTTGACGAGGATGCTACCAAGAAAGGCCCTTCCCATTTCAATTGTAGCTTGCCCACTGTGTCTGGGTTGGCTACTCTCCGAAGCACCAAGTGACCCGGCTCAATATTTTTTAAGCGGACCTTTCTATCTCGCCACCTGACTGTTTCAGCTTGATATTTATTGATGTTCTCCACGGCCTGAAGCCTGATCCCTTCTAAAGCATCTTTTTCCACAAGGCAAGCATCTTCGGGACCTGATTCTGCCGAAGCTACTACCCTTATTGACCCAGCTTTAGCTTCTTCCGGAGTTATTGCTTCGTCACCGAATAATAATTTAAATGGGGTAAAGCCTGTAGACCTTGATGTTGTTGTATTGTGGCTCCACACCACTTTGGTCAACTGATCTGGCCACTTTCCCCTTGGTTGATTGAAGATTAACTTCATTATTCCTGTCATTATAATGCCGTTGGCCCTTTCAACGAGCCCATTCGACTCCGGATGCCTGACTGATGCAAAATGGATCTTCGTTCCAATTTGATCACAGAAATTTCTGAAAGCTTCGGAGTCAAACTGCGTTCCATTATCTACAGTGATGGCCTTCGGTACCCCGAAACGACAGACAATATTCTGCCAGAAAAACTTTTGGACAGTGGTTGAAGTTATTGTGGCTAATGGCTTCGCCTCAATCCACTTGGAAAAATACTCCACAGCTACTATGACATATTTTAGGTTCCCTTGGGCCGGTGGCAATGGACCCAACAAGTCAAGGCCCCATCTTTGCAATGGCCAGATGGGTTGTATCAGCTGTGTCAAAGACGAAGGTTGCTTTTGATCTCTTGCACATTTCTGACAACCTTCGCACTTCTGAACTAACTCCGCTGCATCCGAAGCTGCCTTCGGCCAATAAAATCCTTGGCGGAACACTTTTCCAAGTAATGGCCTGGATCCGATGTGGGATCCGCACAGGCCTGCATGTATTTCTTTCATTAACTCTATACCTTCGGTTCTAGACAAGCACTTGAGCAGCGGGGCACAAACTCCATGCTTGTATAACTCCCCTTCTATCATGACATACGGACGAGCTCTTGCCTCTATCCTTTTGTTATAGGCTTCGTCATCTGATAGGAAGTTACCCTGAAGGTAAGAGATTATTTCAGTTCTCCAATCTTCGCTGTAAACAGGAGAAATGTTGAGGACTGCTCTTTCAAGGAGCTCCACCGAAGGGGCTTTTATTGTTTCGAAGAAGACATCCGAAGGTAACGGCAGCCCCTGTGCTGCAGACTTGGCTAGCAAATCAGCATGCTCATTTTGTCCTCGAGGGATATTCTTGACAGAAAATCCTTCGAAGGAGGCCTCGATCCTTCGGACCGTATCAAGGTATTTTTCAAGCTTCGGATCTTTAGCCTTGCAACTTTTGTCAATATGACCCGAAACAACCTGGGAATCAGTCTTAAGAATCGCCCTTCTGATTCCCATTGCCTTTAATTTCCGAAGACCCAGAAGCAGGGCTTCGTACTCAGTTATATTATTTGTGCAGCTGAAGTCAAGTCTTGCTGCATAGCAAGTTTTAACCTTGGATGGTGAAACCAACACAGCAGCTGCACCTGCTCCGAAGGTTCCCCAAGAGCCATCACAAAACACTGTCCATACTTCGGCATCTTTATTTGCTTCTTCATTTTGAGCCCCTGGTGTCCAGTCGGCAATGAAATCTGCCAATGCTTGAGACTGAATTGAGGATCTATGGACATAATCAATGTAAAATTCATTGAGCTCCGCAGCCCATTTTCCAATCCGTCCAGTAGCTTCTCTATTTCTCATGATATCCTTCAACGGCTGCGAAGAAGGAACAATAATGTTGTACGCCTGAAAATAATGCCGAAGCTTCCTGGATGCCATTAAAACGGCATACAATACCTTCTCCAGCTCTGTATAATTTTTCTTTGAGACACTAAGGACCTCAGATACAAAATATACTGGGACCTGCTTCTTGACTTGTCCATCAAACTTCTCCTGGACAAGTGCCGCACTTACTGCTGAGTGCGAAGCTGCCACATATAACAACAGAGGAGCCCCTGGCGTTGGTGGAGTTAATGTTGTGAGATCTATTAAATATTGCTTCAGCTCTTCGAAGGCTTTTTGTTGACTTGGGCCCCATTGAAAGACTTCAGCTGACTTCAGCACCTCGAAGAATGGTAAGTTTCTTTCTGCTGATCTGGATATAAATCTGTTGAGAGATGCCAGCCGTCCTGTCAATCTTTGGGCCCCCTTTCTTGTGACTGGTGGCTCCATTCGAAGTATAGCTTCGATTTTATTTGGATTAGCTTCGATTCCCTTTGTTGAAACCAAGCATCCAAGGAATTTACCCTTCTTCACTCCGAAGACACATTTTTCTGGATTCAGCTTCAGACCAGCTTGTCTGAAGCTGGCGAAGGTCTCCTGCAGATCAGCAATGTGATTTTCTTGCTTCGTGCTTTTTACAATGATGTCATCGACATAAGTCAACACATTTCTGCCTATCTGAGATTGGAGAACCTTCGCAGTCATTCTGCTGAAACTCCCTCCAGCATTCTTGAGCCCCTCAGGCATCTGAAGGTAGCAATATGTACCACTTGGGGTTATGAAGCTAGTCTTCGGCTCATCTTCCTTCTTCATCCAGATTTGATGATAGCCCGAGTAACAGTCCAGGAGACTCATGAGCTCTGAAGAAGCTGCTGCATCAACTAAAGAGTCTATCCTTGGCAACGGGAATTCATCCTTCGGACAAGCCTTGTTGAGATCTGTGAAATCGATACACATTCTCCACTTGCCATTGGCCTTCTTCACCATAACAGTGTTAGCTAGCCACTCTGGATACTTCACTTCTCTGATAACTCCTGCACTGAGGAGCCTTTTTACTTCATTGCGAGCCCCTTCGGCCTTGTCATCAGACATTTTCCGAAGCCTCTGCTTTCGGGATCTGAAGGATGGGTCGACATTGAGTGAATGTTCAATAACATCGCGATTTACTCCACAGAGATCATTAGCTGACCATGCAAAAACATCTTTGTTGTTGAATAAAAACCTTATCAAGGTTTTCTCCTGGTCTTCAGATAGTTGTGAGCCCAACAGCACCTTTTGCTCTGCTATGTCCTCACACAATAACATGGGCTTCGGCTGATCCGCTGAAGCTGCCTTCTCCCTCCTGAATTTGTATTGTTCACAAGCTTCAGTTCCATCTATGTTATGGATTGCCTTGGAGTCAGTCCAGCTTCCTTCGGCCCTTCTAGCAGCTTCCTGGCTTCCATGAATAGCAATAGGCCCTTGGTCCGAAGGTATCTTCATGCAGAGATAAGCTGGGTGAAGAATTCCTTCGAAGGCATTAAGAGTACCACGGCCAATGATAGCATTGTAAGGATACTCCATGTCAACAATATCAAACACAATTTGCTCAGTCCTTGTGTTGTTAACAAATCCGAAGGTTACCGGCATGGTAATCTTCCCAAGTGCTACAATCTGCCGCCCTCCGAAGCCACAAAGAGGGTGCGTAGCATCATGAATCTTGTCTTCAGGCTCTTGCATTTGTCTGAAGGCTTTAGCAAATACAATGTCAGCTGCACTGCCTGTATCAACTAGGACATTGTGGACCAGAAATCCTTTGATCACGCAAGAGATAACCATGGCATCATTGTGAGGATAATCCTTAAGCTGAAGGTCTTCCTGAGAGAAAGTAATTGGAATGTGGGACCATTTTGACTTGATGAAGGGTCCCTGCACTCCAACATGCTGCACCCTTCTCTGAGCCTCCTTCTTCTGCTTCTTGTTAGCCGGCTCTGAGCAAGAACCGCCTGTTATCGGGAGCACCAGCTTCGAAGCCGAAGCAGCTCCAGCTTGATTGTTGAACGAAGCCATCAGCTCAGAAAAGTGGAAGTGAGTTCACCGGAGGTGGGCGCCAATGTTGGGGACTTGTTCTCAAATGCTAAGAGTTAAGAACAAGGCAAC
This sequence comes from Zea luxurians, assembly GCA_029449295.1. Lineage (NCBI taxonomy): Eukaryota > Viridiplantae > Streptophyta > Magnoliopsida > Poales > Poaceae > Zea > Zea luxurians. Next base: position 3,086,875 of record JAOPSE010000028.1, on the reverse strand, counting down.
ACAGAAAATGTTAAGTGTTAAAGTCCTTCGTCCTCCATCACATTATATCCTTTCGGGATATAAAGAACTTCGGACGAAGGTTACGAAGGACGTACCTTCGTTAACATAATATCGAGGGACGAAGTGTTCATATAAGTCATGAGGTATAAAATAAACATTTAAATGTTATTATAGAACCATTTCCATTTTTACTAACATGAACGAATATAAATGATTTCAAATTACAAATGTACCTTCGGTCTTGAGGAAGGCAAGAATACAAGTGTGATGCGAAGGCAAATGACAGGTTCGCGTGAACAGTACAGAGGTACTGTTCATTTATTTATAGACACAGGTCACAGCCTGTGACAAATTACAATTATGCCCCTTACAAAAGTTTACAACATTGACTCAGACCTCTATGGATAAAAAGGTCATTCTATCTCTATGTCGGTTTGTAATGCCGAAGCTCCATGAAAAGGAACCTTCGGCCATCTCCTGGGGACGACTTCGGCCGAAGCTACTTCTTCGCATAAGACCTTCGGCGCACCGAAGCATGCCCCCAACAGCTTCGTATACCCTGACTATCACTACCCACTGCGAAGGCAAGGGAAGAAGAGAAAAAGTGTCGCTTCGGTCACCACTACTATGACAAAAGGCAAGAAAATGAAGGTTCTGACCCACCGGCCACGATATATTGAACCGGCCATAGTGCCTAAATTTGGCGAAGGAACCTCTTCAAATGCCGAAGCAAAACAAGCTGCTCCAATTATGCAGAGCGTTGAAGAGCCGATTGTAGTGCCGAAGGTACCTACAGTCAGGCCAACCGAAGCTAAGGATGATAAGGCCGAAGAGCCACAGGTGGAAAAAACAATGAAAATGCCAGAAATTCTGAGCCCACCAGCAGAGGCAAAATTGCCGAAGGTGCAAAAGGCTTCTGCCGCAACTCCCAAGAGGAGGAGGATGGCCAGCGTGCTGGACGCTGTCTTGGAGACCACCAAGGCCTTGAGCCCTGGTCCTACTAAGAAAACTGCTGAAGCTGCCAAAGTCCAAGCCGAAGCCGAGGTTGGGCCTTCAGCGCCCATTGAGACGAAGGCTGTCACCCCTGAAGATAAAGCTGATCAACAGACTTCAGATACTGGCATGGCAGCAAGGCAAGACATGGCAGAAAAAGCAAAATCTTCTATCCCCGAAGCCCTAGTTGAAGATATTGATTACATTTTTCGACATACTTCGGGGAAAAAAATTGTCCGAAGAAGAAATCCTGGAAGCCAGACATTATGCCCAAATACTGAAATATCCGAAAGGAGCCTTAGTGTTTAACGGCACTAACGAGGACGATTTCCTATACTGTCTCCCGGACAATAAAGAAATATCCGTTTGCTGGGAGATAGCTAAAAGTATGGGATTTTCGAAGCTTGAGGAAGGCCTTTCGGTTATGTCGAAGGATGATCTTACTGATAGCCTCACGTACAATAGTATAAAGGTATAGAAGTTAACTTTGAAGTTGGAAATGAAGTATCTTATTGTCATACTCAATTCTTTCTTCTTTTTTGCAGGGCTTGATTCTTAGTAATGCCTTGAGGGCACAAAAGAGCGCCAAAGACGAAGGTTGTACAATAGCTCTTAGCAACCTTCGCTCAGAGGTGATTGAACTGAGAAATGAAGGTCTAGAGAAAGACAAAATTTTGATTTCTTTGGTGAGTAAAATAAAAGAAAACGAAGCTAAGTACAACGCTCAGGCCGAAGCCCAAAAAGCTGAGGTTGAAGACCTTCATAGACAATTGGCCGAAGCTAATGAGAACTTCGTGCTCGCACAGGCTAACCAAGAGATTAGTGAATATTGGAAGAATAAGCTAGAGAAAAATGTCAAAGAACTTCGCAAATCCAAGGAAAAGTATTTTGGAAAATCTTTGAATTGCGTAAAGAAATTTAAAACTAGCTTCTCCAAAGTGGGCGCCTACTCTTCTGAAGAAAATTTTATCCGAGGCGACCCCGAGGGTGTTATTGAATGGATAAGTGGAGAAGCCGAAGCCTTCGAGGAAATCTTGAATGACCGCGGGGATATTTGTGCGTTTTCCGGTGCTCGGGGAATCTTAGCTATTCTGGAGAAGGCCGGATGTGATCACGTCAAGGCTATAGCCTAGGCCGAAGCTGCCTTCTCTTTAGACGATACAAAGGATCCTTCAGCCGAAGCAACTTTAGTGGGCGAGAAGTTTTATTCTGATGTCTGGGTGAACGGTGGCCGAGAGCTGACCAGCGAAATTATAAAAAAGAATGAAAAAGATACCCACGACGCCCGGGAAGAAGCAAAGCGAGCTGAAGAGGCTGTTGAACGCGAAAGGCGCATAGGTATTGTTTTTGATTTTTTAGCTTCAATACTTGCTTTGTGGCTTCAAATTAACAGTTTACCTACTACATCAGAACTATCCCCGCCACCAGAGCCGTACAATCTCCTAGCTGATCCAGAAATGAAGGAAGCACTGGACATTATAAGCATGGCGAACTCCATTATCGACGAAGTCATCGATAAACTATTGAACAAAGTCACAGAAAAAGTCCTTAGAGAAGAATAGATTTTATTGTAATAATATTTTGAAATACTTGATGTATGGAACAATTGAAGGAAGATTAGGCGTCTATTGTAACAAAACTATGTAACATTTGATGTATGTAATATTGAACCGAATGTGTAAGCTGTTGTAATTTATTTCTTTGCGATGCATGAAACATACACACATACCGCTTTTTGAGCCTTCAGCAAAAAAACACCTTCCCTTCTTTTCATGCTTCGTAAAGAATGAAGCCCCTTCTAGGGCAGATCTGATAGAATTGTCACCCGAAGCTTGCTTCGTGCCTTAGCACATTTTCATTCAATCGAAGTATTTCTAAAGATTTGCTTTGTATTTAGTCTTTCTGTTGATGTGATATGATGTATGATGTGATGCTATGCTAAATGATGTGATGATATGATGCAATATGATGATGCTTTAACACCCACACATACACCCACACTGGTACACGGAAGACTCTGCATCCCCTTAGGAACGTCTTTTGAGTCTAAGCTCTGCATCCCCTTAGTAACGACTTTTGAGCTTCTTCACCTTCTATTTCGGTGGTATAAGTTATGCATCCCCTTAGGAACGACTTTTGAACTTCTTGGCCTTATATTTCGGCGGTATAAGTTCTGCATCCCCTTAGGAACGACTTTTGAACTTCTTCGCCTTATATTTCAGCGGTATTTGGCTCTACATTCCCTTTGGAACAACTTTTGAGCAGAAAACTTACACTGCGCTCCCTTAGGAACGACTTTTTGTAGCTTCATCAATTTTGGCTCTGCATTCCCTTAGGAACGACTTTTGAGCTGAAAACTTATGCTGCGCTCCCTTAGGAACGACTTTTTGTAGCTTTGTCAATTTTGGCTCTGCATTCCCTTAGGAACGACTTTTGGGCTTCGAAATCTACTTTGTTCCTTTAAGATTCATCTTTCGAGCTTCGTAAATCTATGAGGAAGATATATTTCATTCTTGTTTAGGCAGAATTATTACAAGAAATTGAAATTGAGTTTTTCATTACTTGTTTCGCAAACAGAAAGTAAAATGGCATAAAAGATAAAAGTACTTCAGAAATAGGATATTTCTCAGTATATGTGCTTCGATTCTGGTACAGTGCTATTGACTGTACGAGCTTTAGACTCCTCCTGAAGTCGCGTTGCTGTTGGGCGCCCCTCTGGTTGCTGGCTTCCGGTATGAGTAGGTGGCAATGGTGGTGGCAGAGGAAGCTGAGGCCAGGAAGCTTGTGAATGGCTTGCCGAAGCAACAGAAGCTGCAGGTTGATTGCCCACATATTCTGGTATGTAGGGAGAGTAGCACAAAGCAGTATGTAAAACCTACTTCGGCTGGTTCTGCCGGGCTTCTGCTTCGGCAATCTCTTTTTGCTTCGAAATGGTAACATGGCACGTTCTTGTAGTGTGGCCCTTGTCTTCACCACAGAATAAGTAACAGATTTTCCTGGGCTGATCCCCATATCTTCCTCCGAAGCCCCTGCCGCCTCTGCCCCTTGGAGCTGGTGGCCTGAAGGAGCTTTGCTGCTACCCTGAAGACTGTGAGTTGTGTTGTGGCCTTTGAAATTGGCTTCCTCTGTCCTCACTCTGACTGGAGCCGTGGATTGATCTGACATGCCTAGGGTGGACTCTTCCTCTGAAGCCCCTAGTCATCTCAGAAAACCTATAAGCTTCCTCCCTTCTTTGGCGGAAATTATTGTTGGCCCGGATGTACTCATCCATTTTCTAAAGCAGCTTCTCTAGCATTTGAGGGGGCTTCCTAGTGAAGTATTGAGCCGTGGGTCCTGGCCGAAGACCCTTGATCATGGCCTCAATGACGATTTCATTAGGCACTATGGGCGCTTGTGCTCTCAAACGCAAGAACCTTCGAACATACGCCTGGAGGTATTCTTCGTGGTCTTGCGTGCACTGGAACAAGGCTTGCGCAGTAACTGGCTTCGTCTGAAACCCTTGGAAACTGGTGATCAGCATATCCTTCAGCTTCTGCCATGATGTGATTGTTCCTGGCCGAAGAGAGGAGTATCAGGTTTGCGCAACATTCTTTACTACCATGACGAAGGATTTCGCCATGACTGCGGTATTGCCCCATACGAAGATATGGTGGCTTCGTAGCTCATCAGAAACTGCTTCGGATCTGAGTGCCCATCATACATGGGGAGCTGGGGTGGCTTGTATGATGGGGCCATGGGGTAGCCTGCAGTTCTGCTGACAGAGGAGAAGCATTATCAAAAGCAAAATTTCTATGGTGGAATCATCATACCACTCATCATCATCATAGGAATTGTCCTGACGAATCTCTTTGCGTTGGGGTTGTCAGTCCTGGTCATCTTGAGTGAGATGACGCATTTCCTGAGCTGCTTCGTCGATCTTCTTCTGTAGCTCGGAGAGACGAAGCATCTTCTCCTTCTTCCTCTGGACCTGTTGATGGATGGCTTCGAGGTCCCTTATTTCTTGGTCCAGTTCCTCCTCCTGAGGAGTTGGACTTGTAGCCTTCCTTTTTTGAGTTCTGGCTTCACGCAATGTTTCCTGGTTGACATCCAGTGGCTACAGTGCAGCCCCTAGCCCTGAAGAAGCTTTCTTCGGCGGCATGACGAAGGTCACGACTCTCCGAAGGTGGTCGAATGAGTTCACTGGAGGTGGGCGCCAATGTTGGGGACTTGTTCTCAAATGCTATGAGTTAAGAACAAGGCAACACAAAATTTTAATGGTTAAAGACCTTCGTCCTCCGAAGCATTATCTCCCTTAGGATATAATGGTCCTTAGACGAAGGTTATGAAGGACGTACCTTCATTATCTCAGTATATAATAATGAAAGTAGAAGCATATGAAACATGGGAAATAACATGAATGATCATATAATATTAACAATATATCTTTATTATATCATCATGAATAAACATGAACAATATTGAATTACATTTATACCTTCGGCTTGACAAAAGGTAGAAATCCAAGTGTGATGCGTGAGCAAATACAAGTCAGCGTGAACAGTACGGTGTTACTGTTCATCTATTTATAGGCACAGGACATAGCCTGTGTAAAATTATATCCATGCCCTTTATGTTTACTGTTGACTTAAGGACAATCTATCGAGGACTAGATAGCCTTTTCCTCTTTAAGTCGGTTCCATTTTCCGCTGATAAGCTGAAGCTTCCCTACGCGTAGCTTCGGAACTGGTTCAACCTTCTTCCCGACCATGCTTTTCATATCGTGTATAGCTTCATTCCGAGGCCGAAGATCCCTGCGACTGTATTATATTTGGAAAACATGTTAGTTGTGTTTTTGAGGACCTTCGGAGGACGAAGGCCCCCAACACCACATGTGTACCGAATTTCGTCAAAACCACTACGCACAAATAACATGTCTAATACATATACTCAATGATTCACATACACATGAATCGCCAAATCACATCATCTCAATATTACAATGATAATTGACAAAATTCATAAGTTAATTCAAAACATGCTTTAGAAAATAAATCAATATTTTGGGGTTGTCTTCAACCTTGGGTTCTTACTCATGCGCAGGGATGGAGGTCGATGAGCAGGGAGGGTTCAGCAGTCTCGGCGGGCAGGGAATGGGCGCGGCTGAGGTGTTGCGCGGACGGAGCTATGGCGGCGAGCAAGAGAGTGAGGAGCGCGTGAGAGAGAGAGAGGGAGCTCGAGGAGGGAGGAGAGAGCTCCATGGCTTGGTCGGCCTATTTATAGAGAGAGAGGGGAATGGAGAGGTCGTCAGGGTATGGTGTCAATAAAGAGAGGGAGTAATGGGGGAGGGAGTAATGGCTGCATTGAAGCTCCATAACACAAGGAAGAAGAACGGGAGCGGGGCTCGACGTGGGCACAGGCTTCGGTCGCGGGTGGCTCGGCTTGGGCACCAGGGCACGGGGCACTGGGCAGCTTCTGGTGGTGCGGGCGGGTCCTGGTGCCGGGCGCAGTCGGCGGCTCGACCGTTCCTAGCGGCGCGGCGGCTCGGGTCGCGGGGCGCTGGGCGCGCGGGGCTGGGAAGAGAGAGATGGGTGCGGGAGAGAGAGAGGTTGGGTGGGGCCCGCGCGGCTGTAAGAGAGGAGGGGGAGGAAGGCAGAAGGGTGGCGGCGGCTGGGAGCCAGGGGAAGGAGGGCGCGCGCGCTGACTCCTTACATGGGCCCCTAGTGGGCTTTTAGGGTTAGGGTTTTGCATTTTTTTTCTCTTCTGTTTTTTCTTTTTCTTTTCTAATTTCAAAATATATTTTTAAATAACCCTAAAATTCATAATAATTATACCAAACTTATTTATAAATAAAATATTTATTTTTGGACTAATAATTATTATATTATTTATTTGGATTTTTATTTAAGAAGAAATGTTATTCAATAACCAAAAATCAATCATGAGCAATCAAAAATTATTCCAAATGCAAATAAATAACAAACACTTAAAAGAAAATTCGTTATCATAATTACCATTAATAAACTAACTACATTATTTTTATTTAATGGTTTTTATAGTGTTGCAAACCTACCCCCCTTAAAAGAATATCGTCCTCGAGATTAAGGAAGGCTAGCATGAAAGCAAAAGGAGATACATGGTTATTTGTAGGTTATTAGTTCACATTGAACTCTTCTAATATTAAGGAACTTCATTTCTTCTTTGCTCCACAATGTATACTAATCAAGCGACCTTCATCATCGTACTTATAAAATGGTTGGTCTTCTGAATTATTGCTTAGGTCATGCTTGGCAGCTTTCTTCTTTAGTCGGTCTAGACGCTTCTTGGGGCATTCGCGAATAATATGTCCTTCATTTTTGCAGTAGTAGCAAGCACCTCTTGCTTTGAGTTCTTTGCGAGTCAACTTTGCTTGACCAACAGGGGGTGAGGGTTGATTGGGTGTCTGTATTTCATATAGCTGAGCCTGACTTGATTCTTCTGTTTGGGTATCCATGTGTTTCATGGCTTTTGCTTGTGGTTGAGGTGGACTAATCATGTATCCAAACATTTTTTTCTATTCCTTTTGTTGTTCTTCATTCCATTCATCAAATATCTCTGTGATTCATTTTTCTCGTTCATACTTGTTAGGGTAGGAATATTGTTGTTGACATCATTTACTTCATTTCCATTGGGGTTCATCATCTAGTCAGAGGGTAAAAGAGTTAGTGAGGCAGACTGCATAAGAGGCTTGTATGACATAAAGATAAAGAGCTAACACAACATTTTTGATTTCCAAAATAAGATTAATTAAGGACGATTTCCAATTCTGCCTAGCTTCATCATACTACAAGAGTGTACAAGTGTTATTATCCTTAACAAAGATCTTTTGAACTTTTTAGAGCATGATATCCAAATCATTTTTCTGATCCAACAGTATTTCTTTGAGCATAATTTGAGAGAAAGACTTGAGCGGGACTTTAGGGCAACTAGAGTGGAGCATCACATTGTTTGCATATAGCAGATGACACCAATCAGAGCTAGAGGTCGATTGTCTTCAACTAATATTCTTTCTCCAGATGGGGTTTCCAAACACATGTGAAAGGGAAATGTGCCCTCGGGCAAATTTATACAAGTATTTTGGTGATTAGATGCCCAACACATTATTTGAGTACTTATGAGCAAAATGTGTGAAGAGTGCAAATCAAAGTGTAAGGTGTGTTTCTAGACATGGTAAATTGATTTATGTACTAACATGGTTATCTAAGTGCTAGAAACAGTGCCAAGAGAAGAAGAATTAAATTGGAGAAAAGTTGGCAAAGTTTAGCCAACACCAACTCTGGCCAGGCACACCGGACTGTCCGGTGGTGCGCCAGGCTGGCCGGTAGTGAACCGACTGCTCTCGGGAAAACGCAGAGGCGTACGACTATAATTCACCGGACTGTCCGGTGGTGCACCGGACTGTCCGGTGAGCCAACAGTCGCCAGCGCCAATGGTCAGCCGCGCGATTCACGAGCGACATGTGGCCCGCAGCAACGGTCGGTTGGGCACACCGGACTGTCCGGTGTGCACCGGACTGTCCGGTGTGCACCGGACAGTGTCCGGTGCGCCAACCGATCCCGAGGACCAACGGTCGGACGCACCAGATATGGAAGGAGATCACGCACCGGACAGCTATAGTGACTATTCGGTGGTGCACCGGACTGTCCGGTGCACCACCCGACAGAAGGCAAGTTTGGCCTGCCAAGTTGGCCTCCAACGGCTCCTAGCTGCCTTGGGGCTATAAAAGGGACCCCTAGGCGCATGGAGGAGCACACCAAGCTTACAAGAAACATCCTAAGACATCTAGACTCTACTTTCACGCAATCGGATCATCGTTCTTGAGATTTGAGCACTATTCAAGTTGTAAACTCCTCGCGCCGTGTTTGTGTGCTCACGTTCTCACTTGTGTGCGTTGTTGTGCTACGGATTTGAGTCTTGTGTGTGCTGCTCACCTCAACCTTACTCTGTGTCTTCTTTGTGATCTCAATTGTAAGGGCGAGAGACTCCAAATTGTGGAGATTCCTCGCAAACGGGAAGAATACTCTAAAGGAAAAGACCGTGGTATTAAAGTTGATCATTGGATCGCTTGAAAGGGGTTGAGTGCAACCCCCGTCCATTAGGACGCCACAACGTGGAAGTAGGCAAGTGTTACTTGGCCGAACCACGGGATAAAAATCGCGTGTCTCATGTGTTTCTTATTGTGATTGCTTTGTTCTCACTAGCACGTTCCTTAGCCACTTGATTTCACTAACACTTTGATAATCAAGTTTGTGGTTATTTAGTGTTTGTTTTTACAGGATCACTTATTCACCCCCCTCTAGGTGCTCTCAACATGGTTCTCTCAGTATGTTGGATTACTGCCTTAGTTCTTTGTAACCAATTCTTTCCAAGAATCACATCCTTTCCCATTGATTCCATCACTATAAGATCAGCTAGAAAATCTATCCCATTGATTTTAACACTTACTTTTGGACATATGTAGTTTACTAACATTTTTCTTTCGGATGCACTGATGGTCATCCTTGATCTCAAGGGACACTTAAAGATACCATACTTTGTTGCAAACTGGGCACTGATAAAGGAATGTGTTGTACGAGGATCATACAACACGGTGGCGATAGTTGTGTGAATGACCAGTGTTCCAAAAATTACTGCATTTTCATATGGAATGGTTCCTGTCACTGCATAGCTTATCCTTCCCATGGACTTTTTCCGTTGTTTATTCTTTGTTGATGCATGAGTTTGAGGGTGTTGTCTTTTTCTTTTGGACCTTATTGATCTCCACATCTTTCTTAGGACAACTATTAAAAAGATGGCCGGTATCACCACAGCCAAAGCAAGCACGACTTGATAAGTTATATAGTGGAGTTGTCTTTATGTTGTTGGTAGAAGTTTCTGTGCATTTTTGTTCATATTCCATGTCTGAAGACTGAGATAGCTTCATCTCGGAGGTGATCTGTAGTGAACTCTTCTCAGGACAGTTGCGGAAGTAATGACCTTCACGTCCACATTGATAGCAAGCTTTTCTTGAAGTTATTTCTTGACTTTTTCCATGTTTCCCTTTTTTGTTTCTTGGACCTGATGTGACCACGAGGCTAAAATTGTGTGCAAGTAATAGTCCATCCATCAATGTAACACTCCTGTGTTTCTTCTTGGGGCTGGGCATCCTTGTGATGTTTCCTTTTTGGAATACTTTGCAATTCATCAACTGACAGTGCATTAGGTATGAGAGAATCTGTTATTAGTTGTTCTTAGGGAGACATCTGTCTTTTTACGCCAGAAAATAATATCTAGTTCTTCTGTTTTGCAGTTTCACTTTCATTTGCATTGATTTGGCGACAAGGAATTCCATAGTACTCACAACAACAACATGTTCCAAGGTCACTTGTCTATAGTCTGTTGGTCTGTTTGTGCATCCTTTTGTGTTTTGAATGTCTGTTCATCAGTTGTTGTATTTATAGTGTTGTTTTGACTTGCCAACACACCGCATTCTTTGCATTTAGTGACATCACTTATAGTTGACATTCCAAGGTCTGACATCTGTATGGGTATGGAAGAATGGAAGGGACGAAAGGGTTGAGCAAAGATAGATTATAGAGAGCAGAGAAAACCCATCTATCTAAGGTTTTACCTAGCTAACTGATGTCATTGTGGACAAAAGTCACACAATACATCCACAATCATTTCAAAGAAGCAAATCAAACATGAACACAAAGGACAATGAACTCAAGCATACCAGCACAACACAATCCAATTCTACTCGTTTAACCAAAACAAAAGGTGAGACAAGGTTTGGAATAAGAAAGATATTATAACATCAAGGAGTTGGTAAGAATTATCAAGGAGAAAAGTAGAGAGGCAAAGGTTTAATATATCTGTAGATATTGCGCAAGGGTGGCAATGCAATGGCAAGACAACAAAAGTATAAGAAGTCAAGGGTTATATAGCAAGATTATGGATTAGAAAACCACTATCATATAATATCGCCCTTACCGATCTAGTCAAAAATCTTAATACTAAAGAACAATCCTATCAACCTAACCAAGAAGTTTGGTAATAGATCCAAAGGATCCATAGCAAAACTTCTTGCGGAGTGGGGATAAGATAGAGAATAGGGCATTGTCGATAGCTTCGAAAGGGTTTCTTCTAGCAAACTTTGCTTCAAGTTCCGCAATCCTAGCTTGATCATCTTGCAGTGCTTCTCGTTAGAACCTTCTGATAGACGAAGAATCAGACAAGAAGGGTTGAAGATAAAAGAGGCGAGTTTTGATATAAAGTAAGTTTTTATGAAGACAATTTAGTCAGCTTTGAACGACTGACTGGGCTTTCCATTTCTAACTAATCTAGCGACATACGGTCACATTGCTTTGATACCACTTCTGTCACACCCAGTTTTAGGGGGCAAAACCGAATGCATCGCATATGTGTGCTAGGATATATTTCCACACATATGTTGACTTCACAAGTGTAATATATCAAAAGAACAATACATAAAAGCGTAAATAAAGATTTTATTAACATATTACACTTCGAGCAGACATAATGTCTTAACCTTTATTCATCAAAGTACAGCGAAACATGGACATCCATCCACAGGAAGATGACCCGGGGTATCACTAGACTAGCATCCATGGAGCTGAGCATCATAACTTCATCTGCAAATTTCTGATCAAAATTTAAGCAAGGGTGAGCTCACTTATGGCTGGGGCTCGGCAAGTGGGGGAAAATGCACGGTAACAAGGTAAGGCTAAAGTTTAATACGATTGGCATTTTAGTTGGTCAACATTTTATTATCAACACCTGATTATTAGGTATAAGTATATACCAATCCCAATTAAGCATGAACAATACTCATCAGCATATATATATCATCAGCATAAATATATCACAAGCATAAGCTCAGAACCACTTGAACCAAAAAGGATCACGATTTATTTTCATCTTCAAGTTCAATTATCATGTGAGGGTCTAGGCTGCTCATAACCATGAACACGGCTGATATCAGTTTTACACTCTGTAGAGGTGGCGCATCTTTACCCATGAGTCACGATTCCCTTCTAGCCCGGGTTAGCTAGACCCGTATTCACTTCCGAGGTGAATGGCTAGGGTCTCACTACGAGGCTTTTCCCTAGAGTCCTCATTATGCAAATGCTGGAAATGGTCAAACTGCATAAAGCACACCTAATGTAACCAACTTATAGACCAGTCTGCAGGGTAAAGCTTTAGGAACTATGCCCGTATCCAATCTACCTGAGCCGGAAATATAAGCGCTTGGCAGATGCCCCCATTCCGGTCGACCACAACCAGCACCCAACATAAGACTTCCCTAGTTATTTAGCCAAGGGCGTCCCATACCACCCTCATGGTAGCATTGTTTTCCCGGGTGGTCACTCCATGTTCCAATTAAATCATATGATCTTGTTTAATCATTGGATTAATAACAATAATGTAAACTTACCATTTGGAACATTAATATCATAAACATGAGTGACTGCATAAAGTTAAGTTGTAGCAATAGCATAGCTACGAAGGTAAAGTATAATACCCAAGTTTGATCAAGGAATATGGTAGAAAAGGTTAGGTGTATCCGAATAGGTAACCCATCAAATTATGCATATATATATCCAAGAATAAACTTTATTAAATATTTTGTTTGAGATCAAACAGAGTATGCAGAGGGAGAAGTCCACTTGCCTTGCTTATTGAAAACTTGATATTCTTCCACGGATCGGAATAGATCTTGATCCTTAACTACTAGATCAATCACTAAATATCACACAAACAAACAAGAAGAAATAACACACCACTCAATAACATACAACATTCACCATAGGCAAAGCTAAAAGAAAGCTTAACGAAAAGAGCATTTGTTTTTCAAAAACATCGCAAGTAATGGTTATAATAAGAAGGTATTTTTTTCAAAAATGTGTGATCTATACTTTATAAAACAAGACATGAGCTTAAAAAATACTTAATTAAAATATGCAAATATTAGATTCACCAATTTAATCTTTTATAAAACGTTATTAATTTTAGATTAAGGGTTTATAAGATGATAAAACACGTTATAACAATATTAAACATTTTTAACCTTTTAGAAAAGATATAAGTTATATATCTAAGGTTAATGGGCTACGAAACACGTTATTAATTTTAGAAGCATTATGAAACATCTTATAAATCATTGTTAAACATTCACTTATGATAAACTAAGATATAAGTCTAAATACGTTTTATGTGAAAAGATCATTATTATTAACACCTATTTTATGAAAAGCTAGGTTATAGGCCCTTAAGTGGATTGTCATGCAAAAGATAATGAACAAATAACTATATTTTATTTTTATTAGAAGGTACATGGTCTATATTCTTTATTAAGAAAGCTATATACAAAACAATATGTAAACTATCATTTTAATTATAAAAAGAACATGAACACTAATTTAGTTATTTTATCCTTTAGGAAAAACTAAGTGATATATATATATAAATAATATGGACTAATTTGATGGATAATATTAATCATGTCTAGAAATTTAATTGATATATATATATATGACATGGACTAAGTTTAATTAAATGATTAATTAAGCCTATATAACCAGTTGTGAACAAATTGAAATATAAATCTAATTAACTAGATTATGAGGAAACATAATTAATCTATTACTTATCTTTACCTTTAGTTTAGGAACATATGACCTAGATATTTAAAATGAATACTATATTCATTAACTATCATTTTAGTTATGACGGTGTGAGCACTAAATTAAGCCATTTTATCAATATTATAAAATTCTATTCTTTCTGTTTTCTCCTTTCTTTTCTAAATAGAAATTATACGTATAACTAAAAATCGTTTATTTATAATTCTTCTAACATTAATATTCTAAGAATTAATTGTAAATTACTAATTGGACTTTAGTAACACAATAATGGTTATTCTGACATAAATAAGCATTTTACTATTCTAAGTAATTAAGTGCTATACTTATGAATACATTTATCATGAATAGTAAAAACCTATTTTCATTACGACTGGTGATATTCTTTTAGTTTTATATTTTCTTTCCAAAAGAAAGTATCAACAATAATCAGAGGTCAAAACATCTAATAAATAACTTAGACCTATGATTAACCTATAATTCTGGCACCAAGATAAATTCTACACCACTTACTAATTCTGTGCTCAAGAATTTCCATTATTTATTTAGTGAGTCTAAATGAACCTTTTGATTATAACTTCTAAATAAACATTAAAATTCATCCTAAACAGAGTTAGTTATAAAATCACTTATTTAGTATTTTTACCACATGTCTACCGAATTTCGTCAAAACCATTATGCACAAATAACATGTCTAATACATATACTCGATGATTCACATACACATGAATCGCCAAATCACATCATCTCAAGAATACAACGATAACTCACAAAATTCATAAGTTAATTCAAAACATGCTTTAGAAAAATAAATCAACATTTTGGGTTGTCTTCAACCTTAGGTTCTCGCTCATGCACAGGGATGGAGGTTGTTGGGGGCCTTCGTCTTCCGAAGGTCCTCAAAAACATGATTTAACAATGTTTCTAGAGTGTAATACATGAACAGGTACCTTCGGACTCGGATCAGAACCACAGTGTGAGAAACACAAAGAATACGAAGGTTGACGCAGAGCCGAAGCTATACGCAAGGGAGCTTCGGCATGATAGCAGAAAAGGGAACCGACTTAAAAGGGAAAAGGCTATTTAGACCTCGATGGATCACTATAGAGTCATTAGCAAATGTAAAGGGCATGGGTGTAATTTTACATGGGCTAGTCCCATGCCTATAAATAGATGAACATTGCTCCCATACTGTTCATGCTGACTTGGCATTTGCCTTTGCGTCACGCTCGTACCTTTACCTTATTTCAAGCCGAAGGTACATTTGTAATTTAATATCATTTCTATTTTTCTATGATAATAAAATAGAAATGAGCTGATAATGCTACATAATTGTTCATGTTATCTCCTACATTCCATATGATTCTCCTTTTATTATCATATGTTGCAATGATGAAGGTATGTCCTCCATGACCTTCGTCTAAAGATCATTATATCCTAAGGGAAATTATGTCTCGAAGGACGAAGGGCATTAATATTTAACATTTCTTGTGTTGCCTTGTTCTTAACCCATAGCATTTGAGAACAAGTCCCCAATATTGGCGCCCACCTCCAGTGAATCCTTTTCGACCACCTTCGGCAAGCACTGACCTTCATCATGCCACCGAAGAAAGCTTCAGCGACAGGGGCTGCCGCTCTGCAGCCACTGAACCCAAACCAGGAGACCGTTTCTCTTCGAGAGGCCCGAAGCCAGAAGAGGAAGGCCACTAGTCCAACACCCCAGGAGGACGAGTTGGACCAAGAAATCAGAAACATGGAGATGCTTCATCAACAAGTACAAAGGAAGAAGGAGAAGATGGCTCGACTAGCCGATCTTCAAAGGCAGATTGACGAAGCCACTGAAGAAGTACGCCATCTTGCTCAAGATGAATAAGAACGAAGGCCCCAACACAGGGAGCTTCATCAAGAGGCTTGTTCGACGATGATGGATGGTATGATGATTTTAATCATGGTACCTTTACTTTTGACGATGCTTCTCCCTTGGCAGCAGAACTGCAGGCTATCCCATGGCCCCCATCATATAAGCCACCTCAGCTTCCAATGTATGATGGGCATTCAGACCTGAAGTAGTTTTTGATGAGTTATGAAGTAACCATATCTTCATATGGAGGCAACGCAGCTGTCATGGCCAAGTCCTTCGTCATGGCAGTTAAGAATGTGGCCCAAACGTGGTATTCTTCTCTTCGGCCAGGAACTATTACTTCATGGCAGAAGCTCAAGGATATGCTGGTGACAAGTTTCCATGGCTTTCAGACGAAGCCAGTCACAGCTCAGGCTCTCTTTCAATGCATGCAAGATCATGATGAGTATCTCCAAGCATACGTCTGAAGGTTCTTACGCCTGAGAGCACAAGCGCCTACAGTGCCTAATGAAATTGTCATTGAGGCCATGATTAAGGGGCTTCATCCAGGACCTACTGCCCAAGATTTTGCTAGAAAGCCTCCACAGACTTTGGAGAAGTTGCCTCAAAAGATGGATGAATACATCCGGGCTGACAATGACTTTCGTCAAAGAAGGGAGGAAGCCTACAGGTTCTCTGAGATGACCAGGGGCTTCGGAGGAAGAATCCACCCAAGGCATGTCAGGCCAATCCATTCCACTCAGAGTGACGACAGAGGAAGTCAACAACAGAGGCCACAATATTCCTCGCAAGCTTCGCGGCAGCAACAAAGCTCTTTCCGGCCGCCAGCTCCAAGAGGCAGAGGCGCCAGGGGCTTCGGTGGAAGGTTTGGGGATCAGCCTAGAAAAATTTATTGCCTATTCTGTGGTGAGGACAAGGGCCATACTACAAGGATGTGCCATGTCACCATTCAGAAACAGAAGGAAATAGCAGAAGCCACAGCTCAACAGAACCAGCTGAAGCAGGTCATGCACACTGCTTCGTATCACTCACCCTACATACCAGAGTATGTGGGTAACCATCCTGCAGCTTCTGTTGCTTCGGCTAGCCAGCCACAGGCATCTTGGCAACAGCCTCCACCTCCACCACCACTACAACCTGTATATTCACGAAGCCAGCAGCCAGAAGGGAGCCAACAGACCCATCAGCAGCGAGACTTCAGGGAGGAATCCGAAGCTCGTACAGTCAACAGTACTATGCCAGAATCGAAGCATATCTATTGAGAGATATCCTACCCCTGAAACAGTTTTTATATTCATTGTCATTTTCTTTTTTAATAAGGAACAATTATTGAAAACCTAGTTCTCTTGTCATTTTCCATTTCTTGTAATAGCTTCGTTCTTGCCATAGTGAAATACTAGGTGAGTACCCGTGCGTTGCAACGGGGACATATAATAACATAATAACTTATATACAAAATGTGTCTTATATTGTTATAAGAAAATGTTTCATAATCCATTTGTAATCCTAGCCATACATAAATTTTGTTATTTTAATTTAGCTGTTTCACTACTACATTACAACCATCAGTATCATGCAGACTTCGATATATGCCACGATTTGCATGGTCTCATCATTGAAGAGCACGTGCCACACCTGCCGGTAGAAGTTCCCTCGTACATTATCAGTCATCAGGTATGCACCACCATACACGCTTGCTTAAACAAAAAAGCAAGTGTATGTGTTTGAGAAGAGAATTAAAGGCAGGCCGTCACAAAAGCTATCCCGACGATGATGAGTGGTCATTGCTGTCGGTCCTCCTCTGCGTCACCTCTAGCGCCAAGATGACGCCATAGTCCTTGATATAGTAGTCGTCGAACGCGCACGACATGGCGAGTACCGATGACTCTTGGTTGGACTGCCAAACGAAGTGCACCCCGGGCTCATCAGCGAGGTAATACACCTAGCCGTTGCACCACCGGATGTGCTACTCCTCTACATACATCTTGTTCGAGGACACTCACACAATGTCAGCAACGCCCGTCGTCCCAACGCACAAGAACTCATGGCCGGTCAGTAGTGACTTATGTGGCAGGTTGAGTTTCAGGTGATGATGAGCTGGACGATGTGATGGCACCATTGTCGGATGCGGTGCCCAGAACAACCCAAGAGTCACCGGCATTGGTGACGACCATGAGGTCCCCCTGTTTGAGATGGACAACACGGTGCAGCCGCTTTGGACCGCGTCCAAGCGGCGGCTGCGGCGGAGCTTGCCGAACACAACGACGCATGTGGCCATGTAGTACTGCTTCCAAAGGTCGAATTGGCAGTCGACAAGCTTCTTCTCGTCGTCGATGAGCGATGCCAACGCGAGCGCCTCCTGCCAGTGGTGTTTGTTCGGGGTTTCCATGTAAGAAACATGGATTCATCTTTAGCGTTGGTTTATGAAAATGACTCACAAGTCAAATCCATGGAAAAAATATTACGGAGAATAAATGTCACACATATAAAAAAGAATTTAAGTTGAAAACATTATTCAAACAAAAAGAAATTGCATGCAAGGCTCTTCTTTAAATACTACTCCCTCCATCCAAAAATATAATTCAGGAATCTCGTTGATAATTATCTACTACTACACATTGTACAAAAGTAGCAGGTAGGCTTTGGGAGAGATGTAGTAGATATTTTTACTGTAACAGATATTGACATAAACACACATGTGGTGTAGTGGTAGCTACGAGCACATTTGCTTGAGAGGTCGCAGGTTCGAATCCCATTGGGGCCACATTTGTGTTTTTTTAATTTAATTTTAGCTAGGCGTGGGATGCACGTGGGAATGGGAATGAGATTTGCGGGGAGGGGGGAATGAGAAAGACAGTGACAACGGGGAATGGGAATGAGCTTTGCGGGGAGAGGGGAATGGGAATGGCAGAACACCAGGAATGGGAATGGGCTTTGCGGGGAGGGGGAATGGGAATGGCAGAACACGGAATGACAGCCTACCCCTTACCGTCTTAATAAGTAGTAGAGATATCTTTTCCATAGACTCACGAAGTTCAAAAAGTTGCCGAAGCTACAAAAAGTCGTTCTAAGGAACGCAGCGTAAGTATCACCGAAGCTACAAAAAGTTGTTCTAAGGAACGCAGCGTAAGTTTGCCGAAGCTACAAAAAGTCGTTCCTAAGGGAGCGCAGTGTAAGTTTTCTGCTCAAAAGTCGTTCCAAAGGGAATGCAGAGCCAAATACCGCTGCAATATAAGGTGAAGCGCGAAAAGTCAACGCGAATACCGCTGAAATAAAAGGCGAAGAAGTTCAAAAGACGTTCCTAAGGGAATGCAGAACTTACAGCGAAAAGTCAGCGCTGATACACCAAAAAATAAGCGGTGAAGCCGAAAAATAAGTGGCAAAGAGATTGTGTATTCCACTATAGGGGTGTGGGTGTGTATCTTCGGCATAAACATCATTTTGCATAACATAACATCATCACATCATTTCGCATAACATAACATCATACATCATATTGCATCAATGGCACAAGAAGGGGATACAATGTTGACCTTCGAAGAATGCTTCGAAAAAGTAAAATTGTGCTAAGGCACAAAATAAGTTTTGAAGAAATACAACTTCATCAGCTCTGATGTGGAGGAAAAAATCTATTGTTGACGAAGCATTAATGTTTTTGCGATGCTTGGAGGATTTTTTACGAAGCATAAAAGTTCTTCTTTACGAAGCATGAAAAGAAGGGAAGGTGTTTTTTCGCCGAAGGCTCAAAAACGGTATGTACATAAAAGTTTCATGCATCGCAAAGAAATGAATTACAAAGCCATTCATATATTACATTCAAAACCCATGAGCACCAAATATTACAAGCATAGTCCAGCAAATGTTACATTAATAATCTAGCAATGTTTTTACAATAGCTATTCTTCTTCTTTCAAAACTTTATCTGCAGCTTCGGTCAGTAGTTGGGTAACAACTTCGTCTATAATAGTTTCGGCCATGTTAATAATTTCTGTTGATTCCTTTGCCTCTGGGTCGGCCAGTGACTCGAAGGGTTCTGGAGGAGGAGATAGTTCAGCTGCGGTAGAAAACGTAAATTAGTTCGAAGTCACAAAAATAAACAACAAAGTTAAAAGCCATTAAGTAATACCTATCCGCCTTTCGAGTTCCGTAGCTTTTTCAGCTGCTTTCGTTGCTTATCTAGCGTCATGAGTATCTTTTTCGCTTTTCTTTATTATTTCATGGGCCATTCCTCGGCCGCCATTTTCCCATATGTCAGTGAAAAATTTTCCACCTATTAAGCTTGCTTCGGTCGAGGGGTCCTTCGTATCATCAATGCAGAGGGCAGCTTCGGCCTGAGCCAAGGTTTTAACATGTTCACAACCTGACTTTTCCAAAATAGCTGCAACTCCCCTCGCACCAGAGAACGCGCATACATCCCCGTGATCACTTAGAATTTCTTCAAAGGCTTCGGCCTCCCCACTTAACCATTCAATAACGCCTTCAGGGTCGCCTTGTATGAAGTTTTCTTCGGAAGAATAGACGCCCACGTTGGCAAAACTGGTTTTTATTTTCCTCACATAGTCCATAGATCTTTCAAAGCATCTTTCCTTGGATGTGCGAAGTTCTTCAACGTTTTTATCTAAATGATTTGTCCAGTGTTCGCTAATTTCTCCTTTAGCTTCTGCGACTGCGCATTTCTCTTTAGCTTCGGCTAGTTGTTTCCGAAGGTCTTCAATCTCAATTTTTTGGGCTTCAGATTGGGTTTTGAAGTTAGCTTCATCTTCTTTTACTTTATCCACCAATGTAAGTAGAATTTTGTCTTTTTCCAAAGCTTCGTTCCTCAACTTGATAACCTCTGTTTAAAGGTTGTTGAGAGCAATAGTGCAACTATCGTCTTCGGCATTCTTTTACGCCCTTAAGGCGTTGATAAGTATTAAGCCCTACACGAAAGAATGAATGGATCAATATAAGAACAAAAGACTAATTCGAAATTCATAAATTTCCAAATTCACAACTTTCGTACCTTCAGACTGTTGTATGCAAGGCTATCCGCGAGATCGTCCTTCGTCATGGCACAAAGGCCAACTTCGAGCTTCGGAAACCCCATACTTCTGGCCATCTCCCGGCAGACAGATAATTCTTTGTTGTCTAGGAGGCAATATAAGAAGTCATCTTCGTCTGTGCCATTAAACACTAAGGCCCCTTTCGGGTATTTCAGTTCTCGGGCATAGTGTTTAGCTTCAAAAATTTCTTCTTCAGATAATCTTTTTCCCGAAGCGTGTCGAATAATATAATCAAGGACTTCGGAAGACGCTTCGGGAGCAGGAGCGGCAGCTTTTTCAGGCAAAATCTGTTCTATTCCTTCTTCTTCCACTGCCTTTTCTCCAGTTTTCAAGGATTTCTCCTTGGCGGACACTGAAGGCCCAGCTTCAGCGTCAGCATGGCTCAGAATAGCTTCGGCTTCGGTCAGCTTTGTCTCGGTTTCAATCTGTGTTTCCGAAGCCTTGGCAATTTTTCCTGGAGTAGAGCTTGAAGTTTTTATCGTCTCCAGCACATCTAATACACTAGCCATCCTTTTTCTCTTGGGGGTTGCTGCTAGACCTTTTTGTGTCTTTGGCACCTCCACTCCTGCCGAAGGGCTTAGAACTTCTGATGTTTTCGTCCCTTCGGTTCTCGGTTCTTTAATTTTGTCAGTCTTCGGCATTGCAGCCGGCTCTTCAATCCTCTGCGTAAGAGCAGGTCCTTTGGCTTCAATAGCCGAAGAGGTCTCACTGCCAAATTCAGGCACTATGGCCGGTTCAATGCAGCGCGGTCGGTGAGTAAGGACCTTCAACTTTTTCCTCTTCGGCGTGGGCTCGCTTGAAGCAGCTGAAGCAGCATCCTTCCCAGAAGTTGCACCCTTTCTTTTCTGCCCCCGTGGCGGGTACCGATAGTCAGGGTACACAAATCCAATAGCATCAAAAACTCTATTTAGTCTTTTCTTTTTTCGGCTCCCGAAGGCCGCAGATAGTGCATTATCTTCAGACTTGGAGTATGCTCCAAGTAGTTCATCACTAGTATTTTCAACACACTTCAACCAGTCATCGTCTGGTTCGATAAACTGGTCCCCAAACCTGAAGGTATATTTCAATCGAACTAAACCACCTTCGCTAGGGTTAGTGATGCTCTCTGTTGGCATTTCCCAGCTGTCTATCAATGGCCATATCCTGTAGGATACATGTTCTTGAACTAAATCCCTTGTCCCGATAAAAGCGTAAACTGTGCTGAAGGCCCTTTACATAAAACCACTCTTCCATCCAGGCCCCGGGCCACCTCTTCCGAAAAGTTGGCACTAGGCAGCTTGAGCCAGAATGAGCAACGAAGCCATAGCAACCAAAATTGTTATGATACTGTTCTTTACCCCAGGGCTTCGTCTCATACGAAAGTTCGTGCATGCTGCAAAAACATTTTGCACTTGGCTCCAGACCTTGACTTCTCATAGCCCAGACGAAGATCCCCATTCTAATAATTGCTTCAGGAGTGATCTGGTGGAGAAAAAATCTGATATGTCTTCAAAACTTCAACAATAAATCTGCTCAATGGGAACCGAAGCCCAGCTTTGAAGAAGCTTCGGTAGATCACGACTTCATTTTCTTCGGGAGCAGGAACGGCTCTGTCTACGTCAGCCCTCACAATAGACAAATCTCGAAAATACCTTCCTCTCATATTATCAAGATGACTATATTTGATAGTCGATTTCCCGAAGACTGCATGACTTGGTTGCTAGGGCCGATCTTCAGAGTCTTCGCCTCCACTTTCCGCATCATAACTGTCGCTGTCATCAGTATCTTTAGATAAGCCTTCTAGAATTTCCTTAGTAATCTTTTCTGTATTTGTCTTTGCTATTGATTCAATAAATCCAGCAGTCTTCTCCTCAAGGAGCTTCTCCTCTTCGCTCAGCTTCGTCTCAGCAACAACTTTTTTGTCTTGAGACATCTTCTCTTCGGAAATTGTGAAAATGTGTCCTTAAAGCCAAAGCTTAGAAAGTCTAAAAAACCAAGCAAGCGTTGGTAGACAAGAGCTAAAAAATTGAGCAAGCAAAGCAGGCGGCAGATAGCGTACCAAATGTGCTCGGGGTGAGTTCCTATTTATACGCCCAGTGCGTTCCAAATTGGAGGGGCCCGTCTGTCATTGACTGTTGCTATTCTAGCAAAGGGAAGGTGTTTTTTCGGACCTTCGGCTTAAGGCCTTCGTCCAGTCCATATCACAATTTGAATTCGTTATTCTAACAAATTAATATTGCGAGGGGCTACTGTTGGGGGCCTTCGTCTTTCGAAGGTCCTCAAAAACATGATTTAACAATGTTTCTGGAGTGTAATACATGAACAGGTACCTTCGGACTCGGATCAGAACCACAGTGTGAGAAACACAAAGAATACGAAGGTTGATGCAGAGCCGAAGCTATGCGCAAGGGAGCTTCGGCATGACAGCAGAAAAGGGAACCGACTTAAAAGGGAAAAGGCTATTTAGACCTCGATGGATCACTATAGAGTCATTAGCAAATGTAAAGGGCATGGGTGTAATTTTACATAGGCTGTGTCCCGTGCCTATAAATAGATGAACAGTGCTCCCGTACTGTTCACGCTGACTTGGCATTTGCCTTTGCGTCACGCTCGTACCTTTACCTTCTTTCAAGCCGAAGGTACATTTGTAATTTAATATCATTTCTATTTTTCCATGATAATAAAATAGAAATGAGCTAATAATGCTACATAATTGTTTATGTTATCTCCTACATTCCATATGATTCTCCTTTTATTATCATATGTTGCAATGATGAAGGTATGTCCTCCATGACCTTCGTCTGAAGATCATTATATCCTAAGGGAAATAATGTCTCGAAGGACGAAGGGCATTAATATTTAACATTTCTTGTGTTGCCTTGTTCTTAACCCATAGCCTTTGAGAACAAGTCCCCAACAGAGGTCGACGAGCACGGAGGGTTCGACGGTCTCGGCGGGCAGGGAACGGGCGCGACCGAGGTGCTGTGCGGACGAAGCTACGACGGCGTGGTCGCCGGCGAGCAAGAGAGTGAGGAGCACGTGAGAGAGAGAGGAAGTTCGGGGAGGGAGGAGAGAGCTCCATGGCTTGGCCGGCCTATTTATATATAGAGAGAGAGGGGAATGGAGAGGTCGCCGGGGTCTTCAAGCGGTCATCAATGGCATCAATCAAGAGAGGGAGTAATGGGGGAGGGAAGTAACGACTGCATTGAAGATCCATAACGCGAAGAAGAAGAACGAACGCGGGGCTCGGCGTAGGCACAGGCTTCAGTCGCGGGTGGCTCGGCTTGGGCGCCTGGGTGTGGGGCACTGGGCGGCTTCTGGCGGCGCGGGCGGGTCCTGGCGCTGGGCGCGGTCGGCGGCTCGGCCGTTCCTGGCGGCGTGGCGGCCGTGGTCGGGGCATCGGGGCGGCTCGGGTCGCGGGGCGCTGGGGGCGCGGGGCTGGGAAGGGAGAGAAGGGCGCGGGAGAGAGAGAGGTTGGGTGGGGCCCGCGCGGCTATGAGAGAGGAGGGGGAGGAAGGCAGAAGGGTGGCGGCGGCTGGGAGCCAGGGGAGGAGGGCGCGCGCGCTGACTCCTTACATGGGCCCCTATTGGGCTTTTAGGGTTAGGATTTTGCATTTTTTCTATTTTGTTTTTTTCTTTTTCTTTTCTAATTTCAAAATATATTTTTAAATAACCCTAATATTTATTTTTGGACTAATAATTATTATATTATTTATTTGGATTTTTATTTAAGAAGAAATGCTATTCAATAACCAAAAATCAATCATGAGCAATCAAAAATTATTCCAAATGCAAATAAATAACAAACACTTAAAATAAAATTTGTTATCATAATTACCATTAATAAACTAACTGCATTATTTTTATTTAATGGTTTTTATAGTGTTACAGTATAGTTCCCAAGAATCTCGTTGCACATTGTTTCTATCAATTCTAGCCATTCACTACATGGCTCTTAAAATGTCTTCTGAAATTTGAAGCGGTAAGGGAGTCGCACAAGCTCATACTTTTTCCCTTCTTCCTTCTTCTTTGACATTCCCCACCCACTGGAGGTTGCATAGCTCTTAAAATGTCTTCTGCCAAGTATTCTTGCACCAAATCTCTAGTGCTAATATGCCCAATCACCACCCTGAATTCTACTTCGGCTAGTTGGCATGGAGAGTCGAGCTGCATGTTGCATAGCGGTCTCGTCATACCGAAGCTTAATTTCAAAGGGCTCATCACCATACTCATAAGCTTCTCTCTTTTCTTCTCGTTGGACTTCACATAAAACCACTCATTTGTCCAGTCAGTAGGCCATTTGGTGTGGTATCCAATTACAGGGGCCTTCGTATCTTTTCGATATACAAAATTATAGCACCCAAAGTTTTTGTGCAGACCGTCGGCTCTGGCCAGCTGAGGCCGAAAGGAGGGGCTAGGGTGGTTTTCCTTTTTTTTATTTCTTCTTCTTTTCTTTATCCACTTCTTTTCGAACTTGAGCATAACTCACCATTCTCAATGAATGCACAACAAAATCACTCTTCAAACAAAATAGTCATGTGTTCCAGCATGATACAACAATCAAAACTCCTTTAAGATTTTATTTTACTTGGTTTACACATAGATATAAAACAAAATAATTCTTCACCCTTTAGGAAAAAAAGAAAAGAAAAGTAAGGAAAAGAGAGAGTAACACTTGAATTTGGTGGATATTAGAAAAGAAATTTTATACCCCAAATTTAGGGTGTTATAGAGGGCCGCATCGCCACAACTTCCTTCAACTCGCCTCCATCGTCCTCCATGTGCCCAACCTAGAGTTCAGAGAGGGAGAGAAGAAAATGAGAGGGTAATTAGAACTGACCAGCCTGAGGGCACTTTGGTCTAAGATGGAAAAATCGACAAGTCTATCATGTAACTTTTGATAGAAGGCTAATAGAAGTAACAATGATATCATTTTAGACATTGAACATATAATTAGTGTTAGCTAGGGGATTTTTGAGATTGGAGGACCAAGGAAGAAACTATGCATATTCAATGTCAATAAGAAATTCTCTCAATATATTTTAGACATTATCCCTTTATCTTTTATTATAGTTAGGGACTATTAATCTTTTTATCATAGGAACTATTTGATAAGATTTCTCTTAAAATGCTCTTCATGAGAGTTACTTAAGCTTCTACTTCCTAAATGTTTGATACAATCATTCCAACTTCTTCGCACAAGCTGCGAACAACCATAGTCATAGACATAAACAAGCCACCACAGAGTGGCCATGTATATGAGTTGTGACAAATCACCCACCAATTTAGCGTTACTAGATCATCATAGACATGTGTCATTCATTCTTCGCAAACAATTGGAGTTAGAGACATAGACGAGCCCACGATATAGTGATCATGTAAATGAGTTGCGATTAGGGGTGATAATGAACTCTATATTTTACACTATAAATTTAAGAGTCGGATTAGAATTGAAATATATTCTCATTTATTTTTTAACTAAAATTAATTAAATACCCTAAGCTCTACTATATTAAAGCATCAGCTTCAACGATCGTCCCGCGCCATCTTTTTACAAAGAACCCCTTGTATTTCTTCAATCAACCCGCGGTACCATATCATATCCCATCCTTATTCTATTTGTTTGCACAACAATGTTCTCATAGCTGTCGCTCTAGCAACAAACCCCGTCCATTTCGCAACAACCGCCGCCCGCTTCTTCCGCCGTTGCACCGCCACAAGCAAGGAGGATTAGGGCGCTCGCCTCTGGATAAGGATGCTCACTAGATGATAAAAGTTGCATCGAGACCAGACAACTCTGAACCTCCTCATCGCCAAAAGGGACCGGGAGTCCGTCTCCTATCTCACTCGTCTTTCGCTCCGACTCGAGTTCCGCTCCACTCCTCCCATCCCATGGGCGACATGGCATCAACGGTAGATCTACCTAGCGTGCACTTCGTCTGGTCACAGTTGTTCTCGTCGGATCTATTATTGGTAGAGACTGCTCTAATTGTCGTGTTTTTCGCAGGGGACGTCCACTGACCAGGACACAAGCTTTTCAAATAAGCAAGCCAAGCTGCTCAAGATGCAGAAGTTCGCGTCCGAGCTTGACCATCTGGCCAGTTTGTTCTCTCACTCATACCCTTTGTTTCTCAATTTGGCTGTAATGAGCGCATAATACTTTAGAGATATATAGCTGTTGTCTGTAAGGGCTTTCTCTGATCTAGCGATTTTGTGCTTGGTAGGTGGATACATCAAGGTCAAAGGTCAAGTTAGATGTGATGAAGCTCTGGATTGCCAAGCAGGTCATTGAGCTACTTGGGTTTAACGTATATTTCTGATCCATGTAGTGGTAGTTACATTTTTATTGTTTAATATGATATTCTAAAGGCAAGAGCAAGTATGTATTTCAGTAAACATGTTAAGCATTGGATGATTAACTTGTTGTACTTGATATTTCAGAAATGATCTTATTGACGTACTTGTGCTTTTCTATGTCTTGCTAAATTTGGGAAAAAATGTTTAGCTATCACTATAAATGAATTTGCATGTGTTACTTATGGAATCTCAATGATGATTTTGGTTAGCGCATCAGATCTACACCATCTTCTCGCTGCCAAGTTATAAGCCAAAACATTGGCTATAATTTAATTCGAGCATAAGGGCTTCTTTTCAACTCATTTTTCAGTCTTTTGACTAAGATCAAGTGTAATATTTATTTTATCAGTTCAATATCTGGTATATGAACAATATGTTCACTTTGACATTAAATTCATTTATGATGGGTATTTTATGTGGAGTGTCCATTAAGGCTCTCAAGTGTTGCTTAGTCACCCAATCAATATCTTTATATACTTGAGCACCGTCACAATGCACGAGTATTAGACTAGTTTATTGTGAAGAATTATTTAGATCGTGATACATTAACACCTCTCGCATTCTTCTGAGAAGAACGCCTCAATTTACCAAATCAACCCGAAGAAAACCTGCAAATCACACCCGTGTCTGTACGCCACCCAGTTGCTTCTGTGTACTCTCCAACTCATCACCGGCTCCATCCTTGTCCTACACTGACCTCATCCCCATCCCGCAACCGCAAGCAACCACCGATCCAGCCCGTTCGGCCTTTCGGTAAGCTCGGCCCCCGTCCAATCCTGGTTCCCGCGATTTCCTTCGTGCTAGGGTTTAGTCGGGATCGGCGTTCGTTTTCCCTAATTTCGGTTAATTTTCCGCTTCTTTTTAATATACTGTTTCTTCCTTCTCGGCGGTGGATAGGCGAATGGTGACGAACCAGGACGCGGAGGCGGCATCGGCGGCAGCCCCGGGGCCAGGGGCGACGGTGGACCCGATGCGCCTAGCGTCGCGGTGGCGGTCCCAGACGGAGTGGGACCGCGCGGTGCCGGAGCTGGAGGCTGAGCCGGAGCCGTCCGAGCTCAACACCGTCAACAGTTCGGGACTCTTCTCCGTCGTCTCTACGGACAAGTTGTCCGTGAAATACCTCGGCAGCCATCACCACGGCCACGACGTCGGTGTCGTGCAGGCCGACCGCCCCGCTCCCACGCGCCGGGCCGTGTACTACTTCGAGATGGCCGTCAGGAACGCGGGATACAAGGGGCAGACATCCATAGGGTTCACGAGCGAGAGCTTCAAGATGAGGCGACAACCGGGGTGAGGACCCTTGTATTGCTGCCCTATTTTTTCTGATTATATAGGATTTGCATTTTCTGTTTTGTCATTTATCATGAAAGCTTAGGATGTAATTTCCAATAATTGCATCACTTGTATAAATTTGTGCACAATTTGTTCCAGAAATCTTCAAATGTTAGTTATGTGACCATGATTGGCTATTTGTCGTTAAGGTGTTTTTCATGCTATAGCTAAATTTCTAACTGTATTGAAGAGGTTGGTCCTCGCAGACTGCCAGACTATTTCTGATTTATGGAATTTCTGCTGGTTAACTAGATTTCTCCTCTTTACTTTACATTTGAGCTGACCTCATATTGCAAATGCTAGTGTTTATGTGGCTTACTTGATTTTCTCTCTCTCAAATTTATCCTTTGTGTCCTTTGTTCTTTCCAGTTGGGAGTCAAACAGTTGTGGATACCATGGTGACGACGGCCACCTTTACCGGGGTCTAGGGAAAGGCGAACCGTTTGGGCCAAAATTCACATCTGGTGACATAATTGGCGCTGGCATCAACTACTTGTCACAGGAGTTCTTCTTCACGTAAGTTTGGGAGTTCTTAGTAAACTGATAGTGTTTGCTTGTTTGACTAGCTATTATTAACCTTTCTAGGGCATTTTTTTCTTGGCTGAACATAGGATGCGAATATATTTGTATGTCACTTTGCCATAAATCTTTCTAGCTTTGCAAATATTCTTATCAGTACATCCGTAGGATGTCAATTCTTGAATTTAGGAAAAGAACCAAGTCTTTGTATATGCACCTGGTACCACTCTTTGGCGCTTTGCTAGTTTCGACATGCCAATGCCATTCTTTATGTTCAGGTTGGAATGTGATGTATTATTAGTTTTCTTTCTTTCTCTTGAGGATTTCACCTTATGCCCTCTATATTAAAGAACGTATTGGCGTATTGCTGCACTGTAATCTAATTACATGTAGCATGTTGCAGGAAAAATGGAGCTCCGGTTGGAGCCATTCCAAAAGAAATTAAAGGCCCACTATATCCTACAATTGCAGTTCATAGTCAGGGTGAAGAGTAAGCTGCCACTTTCTTTAGTTGTTTAGGTGACATAATTGCTATTTGATTTGGAGTAAGTTGCGTTTCACCTGGTATTCCTACCGGAGTTGCAGATACATCTGTCAGGCTTGGATAGTAATACCTGTGCCAAAATGCAATTTACTCATTTGCCTTTTGCATGTTATATGATGGTTTCCCCTTCTAACACAACATATAAAGTCACAAGTCATACACCTCAATAGTAACACATGTTAATTACTCCTTGTTTAAGTTTTAGACATAACTTTATCAATGATTCATTCTTGGATTTGTAGGTTCGCATATAAAAATATAGTGAATCAACTGTTGAATTGATGATTTATGTTGGAATGCAAAGTCCTACTTAAAGTTCTGTCATATGTGGTGTTCAATATTTGCTGCACTATCTGTGATAGCTTTTTTATACCCCCCTATTCTAAATTATAAGACACTAGATACATAGCTTTTGCTGTGCGCTTAGACACTATGTCTATATATATATATATATATATATATATATATATATATATATATATATATATATATATATATATATATGCCTTTTCATTTTCTATATCCTCATTGTGGGGTATGATCTCTAGTCTACTCCAAGTTGCTTAGGACTAAAAGTCTGTTGCCGTTACAGGTTGACTGTAAACTTTGGAAAGGAACCATTCTGTTTTGACATTGAGGTGAGGCAAGATGTTTATTCTATATGTTGTTCACCTACCATTACCTCATTGTATTCAAAATGTTCTATTTTTCCTGTTGCAACTGAAAATCTTTCTTGATGGCACTAGCTGTATATCAGTAATACTCTTCTGCATCTATGTCACATGCTTCACTTTCTATTATGAATTACTCATTAGATTTTGATAAATTTGGCTGCATTATCAAATCAAATACATTTGACAGGAATTTTAATTCCACACACCCTTTAGTGTGTTCTTTGCCAGCCACCACAAAAATGTTATGCCAGAAAATGCAATTGATTTTCTTTTATGGTTAACAGTTGCAACTGGAGCTCTTTCTTTACATAACCACATTATGAGTTAATGCGGAAGATGTGGATATAGTGATCATATATTACTGGCTTTATCCCATTTACTGAACACTAATTCACAAGTGTTATGGTGCACTCTGTCAGTAGCTTTTGCAATTGATGTGTTTTGCTTATATTGGCAGGGTTATATTCTTGAAGAGAAAATGAAGCAGCAATCGGTGTCTGATAAATTGAACTTGGAGACGGACATCAGTCATTGGTATTGTTGATACTCACTTCTTGTCTACTTCATTGCTTACCATCTCCACATCTTGATTTCCATGTTACCTTTTTTATAGGTTCTCTTAAATTGTTTCATTACTGGCTCATTGCATTCCATGGGCCCTCCATTTCCTGGTTTTTGAAATCTGTTCTATCTTGCCTTATGGATACGCACCATGAACTTGTGACAGGATTGTCCGCTCATATCTCCTACATTATGGATACCAAGATACATTAAATGCTTTTGATATGGCAAATGCAACTGATCCCCCCACCAATCGCCAAAATGGTCATGCAGAACCTCCCGAAACGTATGGTCTTAGCCACAGAAAACTTTTGCGTCAGGTGAGCTTATAAACTCAATGCAACTGATTGTTGAATCCATTTCTCTGGTATCTTAGGTGGCATCTCCGTGAATTCGGTTGGTACTTTGTAAAAGCTACACAACTTTTTTCCCCAAACAAAAAAAGTTGCATAGAATTACAATTCATTTTTAGTCCAGTTTGATAATGTTGACAATTTTTTTCCGAATACACAGACAATTTTTTCTCGAACAGCGCAGGAGAACTGCGCGTCATTTCATTAAGAAAGAAGAAAGGAATTACAAAACTACGGGTACAGAACCCCCACCCCCACTAATGTAAGCTAGATAACACGAAGATAAACAAACTAATGACCAACATGACCACAACTAGATGGGCGAGGGAAGAGCAGGCCTAGGGATGAGCTCCTGCAGTCTAGATGCTCCAGCCAAGCACCACAGACGACCTTCTCCTGACACTGAAAGCAGCACAGCCTGAACATTAGTACGATTCCCCTCAAAGACACAAGCATTACGATATTTCCGAAGCTCCCAGGACACTACTATAACTAAAGAATTAAAACCCCCACGAAGCTTCCCTGGGAGGGACCTAGCAGCATGTTTCCACCAAGAGTTGAAGGAACTTGAGGAGCTCGGCGGCTGCACATCAGTCAAATTGAGACTGCATAGCACCTGAGACCAAACTTCCCTAGCCAGCACGCAAGAAGTGAGGAGGTGATATATAGTCTCCTCATGCTGGTCACAAAAGGGGCAAGCTAATTGGTGCGGAAGACCATGCTTAGACAGCTGATCCGTCCAGCACCGGTTATTGATGGCCAACCAGATGAAGAACTTGCAATTAAGGGGGGGCCCAACATTTCCAAATTCTCCTCCAAGGAAAGAACCTGATAGAACCAATAAACATGGCGAGATAAGCTGAACTGCTGCTGTAGGTGCCTGAAGAATCAAATCCGGCTGAAGGATAACGTCATCGACCAAGTCCCAGACCTGAAGGTACTCAACTAAAATCTGCATCGTCAGAGCACCTTTAATATCCGAAACCCAGCGCCTGTTGTTAAGAGCCTGGCTCATTGTATGCCTTTTCACCACTCTGGAAGGAATTAATTTAAACAAATTAGGCGCAAGTTCAGCGATGGTATTGCCTTGCACCCAGCGATCAGTCCAAAACAAGGTGTTCTCCCCATTGCCAATGGAAATATTTACCGCTGCATCAAAGAGAGCATGTGCCATTTTTGGAACCTGCAGAGGCAGATTAGCCCACGGCCGAGTACTGTCAGTTTTGTGTAACCAAAGCCACCTGACACGCAGCGCCCAACCAAGACGTTCCAGGTTATGCACTCCAATGCTGTCATACATAATTGGTATCTGAACCCGTGACCAAGACACCATACAATTACCACCTTGAGCTTGCTCCTGCCCTTTCCATAAGAAACCCCCTCCCTTATCAATAGCCTTGATCACCCAACGAGGAAGGTCAGAAGCATATCATTGAGTAAATTGGGGGCACCAGTTTCTAATGATTGATGCATATGAAACTGTGTGAAAGTATTTTTATTGTGGTTACAGTTTATGTATGTTATGAGGGTCACCTGACTTCTTTTTTTTTTTTTACTACCAATTGGTTTTGAAGTTCTATATTTTCGAAATTAATTGGAATTTGAAAATTATATGCATTTGAGCTCATTAGCTGTCATTTTCCATTATCACAGGAAAGTGGCAGTTGGTCTTTGCTCTCAGCTGCCTTGCAAGCCTGAGCTCTTTTATCTTTGGATGTGCAGCGCAAATATGTTGTAGTATTACATTTAGGGAAAATATCCTATGCAATCACTTATCCTGGTGCAAGCATGCAATCAAGCGATCTGGTGCATCCGATCTAGATCTAATGGTAACTGTTATTTTACATTTAACCCCTTCCACCTGAAACCTAGTGTCTATTTTACATTTAACCACTTCCATATGAAACCGTTGGATCTAGACTGGATGCTCTGGATAGTTTGATTGCACGCTTGCACCAAAATGAGTGATTGCACAGGATATGTCCTCTTACATTTATCCACATCATTCCACTGTATCTTGCAGATGCAGCTGTATCTTGATTTGACATTGCCCTCTTTTGATTTTTTGGCCTCTGGTATGCCTTCGGCCTTCTGAAAACAGTTTATTTTATTTGATAAAGCTTATCATGAGTGGAGATATTGACTCTACATTCAAAAGACTTGGGGAGTGGTATCCACAAGTGATAAAGGTATACTCTACAATCTTGTGGTTGATTTAATTTACCATCACACTGTTATTTCCAGGGAAAAAATATGACAGATGTTATCTCTCAAATAATTTTCCTAGCTTGTGTTACAGTTAATGCGTTCGTCATACATTCAGTCCTGTTTTCCTGAAGAACTTCGTTATAATCTCCGTGTTCTAAGAAAAATTTCTTTCCTTTGCAGGATGAGAAATCGGTTATTTGCTTACTACTCCATTCTCAAAGATTCATAGAATATATCAGGGTAATTCTCTGAATATTCAAATTTTAGTTCCTGTGTTTCACGGGTTGCACTACTTCTCTGAATATATCAGGGTGATTCTACACTTCATTGCTGCATTGCATATCGACTAATATTTATATATGCTGAATGGATTGTGCACTTCATTCCTGCATTTTGCATATCGACTACGATTTATATACTCTCTCTAATTCATTAGGCTGAACAACTGGAAGATGCTGTGCACTATGGTCGTGCTAACCTGGCAAGCTTCTTGACACACGAAGCTTTTGAGTGGCTGCTGAAGGTAACGTCGTTTGTTTTTTTTCCGTTGGGTTTCTTTTGTTTCTGCTGTATGCATTGTGCTTTACATCAGTAATGTTCTTGTAAAATCTGTTTACAATTTCAGTGAACTTAAATGGAATCTTAACTTGGTGTGTTTACAATTTCAGTGAGCTTAAGTGCTTTGTATTGATGGACTAAATAGAGAGTTGGCTGATTCCTGCAGGATAGTGTGGCCCTGCTGGCGTACGAGAAGCCTGCAGAGTCATGCTTGGGATACCTGATGGGCTCTCCCCAGCGTGAATTCGTGGCAGACGCAGTGAACGCGGCTGTCCTGTCGACGAACCCCACCATGAAGGACCCTGAGAGCTGCCTCTACTCGTGTCTGGAGAGGCTACTAAGGCAGCTCACAGTTTGTAGCCTTGAGCGACGTGCATTCAACAACGACCAAGGAGATGCATTCTTACTCCACAAAGAAATGCAAAACTATGAAAGGTCTAGGCGCTCATAGCCTCATAGGCATCAGGATTGTTGCGCTTCTGAAGTAAACTCGGTTCGGCATCAGGATTGTTGCGCTTCTGAAGTAAACTCGGTTCGGCATCAGGATTGTTGCGCTTCTGAAGTAAACTCGGTTCGGGTGTTAGACCTCCTCATCTGCCGTTTGAAGGGACGAAGATTCAATGACAAGCACGTATCCTTCCCTTTGCAGGTCTGCAGCGCCCCTCAGCTTTCGCAAGGGTGAGCACCGAATTGCATGGACACAGCTCAGGCGCTTCGGGAGGTGTTCTAACCTCTCTGTAATCAGAAAACTCAGTGAGATAAAGCCAACGTTTCAGATTTCCCCTATTTTGTTGGTTGGCTAATATGCTGTTTGACACTATGATATGAATGCTAAAAAGTAAAGACGCTTCGACGTATGCCCCTGGTACAAGATCTTGTATCATGTCCCACGCCACGTTTGTCTACAGCATGGACATGGTCATGGAGTCACGTACGACCAAGCCCGACAGATATGCTGTTGGCCTGGTTTGGTGACAGCGGCTAGTTTTTTCTTTCAAAATAAATGCTCACGCCACATATACTATACTAGCCATTTGATTCTGGCCATTACAACATAACGACTATTTGCTCTTTGGTATGATGCTCTATGGCCATTACAACAAAATGACTGTCCCAAAAGTATCTAAGCTACTGTACCATCAGGCATCTGCAGCCAGCGCCAGTCTCGGCTGGTTCAATTTCGGACGCCGTAATCGAATGGCACGTTAAAGATGGCCTTACCGACGACGGGTGTGGCACGCCCTTTGTTCATTCTCCGGCTGATTGGATGATTGTTCGCCCGCAACTAGGAGCTTGGTTTGGCGGAAACGGACATTTCTTGTGTGTATTTGCGGATGCAGGCAAATAAGTCAGCTTCTTAGACGCAGCGAACCAAACATATGATTCATATACCGTACCGTAGTCAATTCATAGAGAAGTCTGGCTCTTCTTATGCTGTCAACTAAACACATGGTAAGTGGTCCAACGGAGCATTCTACCGTGTGATTAGTTTCCTTCTCCGAACGTGCTCCTGCACCTACGGAGAATTAAAGTGCACCTTGTTTGTAGGGATGTAATTAGATCGAATACAGACGGATATCACTGAAACCATATTTTTATATTTTTATTCAGATTCGAATACGGATAGTTTCAGATACGAATATGAATACGAATATTCTCGGATACAAATACGAATATCTGTGTGTTGAATACGGGACTAGTCAGACACGTATATTGTCGGTAACGATTTTTTGGATACCGTGTAAGACATCATTCCACACATATCATGGTTGTAATAATTTATCCACTCCTTAAATCCAAACATTTTTTAGTATTATATGTGTACATATGTCGAGTTTTTTTGTAAAAATTCATGAATTTTTAGGTTATGTGTATATTATTAATTTATTTTTGCATAAAATCATCAAAATACAAATAAGTTACCAAGACTAATAAATATTCTATAAGAATATAACATCAAGTCTCCACATGAAAATGATAAAGTGAAGGTTTGCTTATGTTGAAACTTGGATATTTAGAGTGATTTCATGTGTAATTCACGCAACAAGTGAAAGTGAAGTGAAAGAAACACTAGCATACTGTGGATTTTATGGTCCAAATATTTTAGAGGATTATATGTGGACATATGTTATGTCTTCATAAAATTTCATGAATTTCTAAGGCTATTTGTGTATTATTAATTTCTTTCTAAAAAAATCAACAAAATGCACACAACTATCCGGATAAGATATTCGGATATCCAAGAAGATTTATCTGAGAAGATATCCAGATATTCGATATTCGATGGATATCAGACATATTGTATTCAAATTCGATATCCGAACAAAATATCCGTGTTCGTATCCGTTATTCGAAAAAGTTTGGATATCCAAAAATTCCATCCGAACCAGTGTTCACCATCTTCGAATCCGGATCTGGACGGATATTTTCTAAAACATTACATTTCTACTTGTTTGGTTTCCATGTCTCAGGCTCGGTAGATGCAAAAAAAAGTGATCATCGGCTGGGCCCGCTTGTGATGCTCTCGAGCCGCGTATGCTCGTGTTCAGGCCAAGTGCATGCCGATGCATGCAATGACACACAAACCGAGAACACCTTTTATGTTGTTCTTAATTGTATCTTTCAAATAAAAAATTTAATCACCAAACTAATTTAATATTCGTGTTCCTGATATATTTTTAAATAAAACTAGACCACATATGCTATGTAATATTTGAAGATTTATATATGAACTCTTTTCTAGTGCATGTTCTGATGCAGACAACTAAACCCAGGTTGAATCTGTCCTGAATGTATTAATGCAAATAACCAAACATAAGCCTATGCACGAAACCAGTTTGTATACAATGAGCCTAACTCCTTACGTACGGTCTAGGCTACCATCGTGCCACAACCAAACAGATGGCTAGTGAATAGAGTCTCATCTGGTTTGACACCGGCAAGGCCACTATACGATGGTAGTATCCGACGCCCTACCGCTTAGCCGGTTGGGTCAACAGTGTTGAAAGTTTCCTAGAGGGGGGGTGAATAGGAGAAACCTATAAATTATAAACTTTGAACACGAACTTCACCCGGGGTTAGGATTAGAAACAAATAATAATGAATACGGAGTGCAGAAGAGAGTTCTTCTTGCTATGAGTTGCTCAATCAATGCAGATAACTTTGGGAGCAAACTCAAAAATTGTGAGCAAGAGAACTTAGAGATAGGGGAGAGGAATCAAATCGTAAGGTGAAGATCAACACAAATGAACACAACGATTTATTTCCCGAGGTTCGGTTCCAATAAACTTATTCCCCGTTGAGGAGGCCACGGAGGCCGGTTCTTTTTCAACCCTTTTTCTCTCTCAAATGATCACTTAGACTGATTGAGTGCTTCTTCCTAATCTCAAGGATCACCAAGACCCTACAAGGACCACCACACACTTAGGTGTCTCTTGCTAGTATTACAAGTCACTAGAGAGTTTAGAAGGAGATGAAGAAAGCACGATTAAAAGCCAAGCAACTGTCACACCCGGTTTTGGAAGGCAAACCGAATGCGAACCATGTACGTGTCAGGATCAGAAACTCACGTACACAGTGGTTACATAATTGGCCATCATCATACAATGCTTGAAATAAATAGCGGAAAGGTACTTTATTACATCAAGATGTCCAAGACATCCATAGTGTCGGCGTTTCGACCCCGGGGGGTCCCTGGACCGACGAGTAAATTGTCGCTGCGTGCCCCAGCCCAGATGGGTCGGCGCGAGACGGAGCGCGAAGGGGGGAAGAAGCCAGAGGGAGACAGGCGTAAAAGGGGAAACCCGCGGCCTTCGTGTTTGTCCCGCGCCCAGGTCGGGTGCGCTTGCAGTAGGGGGTTACAAGCGTCCACGCGGGAGGGAGCGAGAGGCTTGCGCGAGCGCCGTCCCGTCCTTCCCTGCGCGGCCAACCCTGTGTAAGAGGGCCCTGGACCTTCCTTTTATAGGCGTAAGGAGAGGATCCAGGTGTACAATGGGGGGTATAGCAGTGTGCTAACGTGTCTTGCGGAGAAGAGCTAGCGCCCTAAGTACATGCCGTCGTGGCAGCCGGAGAGGTTTTGGCACCCGGTTCGTGTGGTGTCGTGGTCGTCGAAGGAGCGCTGGAGCCTGGTGGAAGGACAACTGTTGGGGCTGTCGAGTCCTTGCTGACGTCTCCTTGCTTCCGTAAGGGGGCTGAGAGCCGCCGTCGTCATGGAGCATGCGGGGCGCCATCATTACTTGTTTATCGGGCGAGCCAGATGGGACGCTGGTCTTGTTCCCCGTAGCCTGAGTTAGCTTGGGGTAGGGTAATGATGGCGCCTCCTGTGACGTGGTCGGTCCGAGCCCTGGGTTGGGCGAGGCGGAGGCTCCTCCGAGGTCGAGGTCGAGTCCGAGCCCCTGGGTCGGGCGAGGCGGAGTTCGTCGTCTTCCGGGGCTGAGCCCGAGTCCGAGCCCTGGGGTCGGGCGAAGCGGAGTTCGTCGTCTTCCGGGGCTGAGCCTGAGTCCGAGCCCTGGGGTCGGGCGAAGCGGAGTTCGTCGTCTTCCGGGGCTGAGCCCGAGTTTGAGCCCTGGGGTCAGGCGAAGCGGAGTTCGTCGTCTTCCGGGGCTGAGCCCGAGTCCGAGCCCTGGGGTTGGGCGAAGCGGAGTTTCCTATGGCGCCTGAGGCCGGACTTGGCTGCTGTCAGCCTCACTCTGCCGAGTGGCACAGCAGTCGGAGCGGCGCAGGCGGCGCTGTCCTCTTGCCAGGCCGGTCAGTGGAGCGGCGAAGTGACTGCGGTCACTTCAGCTCTGTCGACTGAAGGGCGCGCGTCAAGATAAGGTGTCAGGCCACCTTTGCATTAAAGGCTCCTGCGATACGGTCGGTCGGCGTGGCGGCTTGGCCAAGGTTGCTTCTTGTCGAAGTCTGGGCCTCGGGCGAGCCGAAGGTGTGTCCGTTGCTGGAGGGGGTCCTCGGGCGAGACGTAAATCCTCCGGGGTCGGCTGCCCTTGCCCGATGCTGGGCTCGGGCGAGGCGAGATCGTGTCCCTTGAGTGGACCGATCCTTGACTTAATCGCACCCATCAGGCCTTTGCAGCTTTGTGCTGATGGGGGTTACCAGCTGAGATTAGGAGTCTTGAGGGTACCCCTAATTATGGTCCCCGACAGTAGCCCTCGAGCCTTGAAGGGAGTGTTAATACTCGCTTGGAGGCTTTTGTCGCACTTTTTTGCAAGGGGACCGACCTTTCTCGGTTGCATTTTGTTCCAGTGGGTGCGCGCGAGCGCACCCGTCGGGTGTAGCCCCCGAGGCCTCGGAGGAGTGGTTTGACTCCTTCGAGGTCTTAATGCGTTTTGCAATGCTTCGGTCGGTCTGGTTGTTCCCTCATGCGAGCTGGCCGTAGCCCGGGTGCGCGGTCGGGTCCCAAGTTCTCGGGCTGGTATGTTGACGCTGTCAACGGTTTGGCTGGAGCTGGGTTTGCAAGAGCAGCCCCCGAGCCTCCGCACAGGGCGAGAGGACGGTCAAGGACAGACTCGACTTCTTTACATACGCCCCTGCGTCGCCTTTCCGCAAGGAAAGGGGGGAGAAAGCGCCATGTTGCCCTTGGAGGGCGTCGAACATGGTGTCTCCGGTGAGCTGCTAACGGGTAATCCGAGTGGACGCCCATGCCCCATTTGTTAGGGGTCGGCTAGAGGCCCGGAGGCGCGCTCCAAAAGTACCTGCGGGTGATCTGCCGGACCCGGTCCCCTTTTGACGGGGTCCGAGGGCTCGATGCCTCCCTCTGATGGGATTCTGTTACAAGATCTTTCCCACTGGTCTCGGAAATGTCCTAGGGTACCTCGGGAGCGTAGCCTGAGCCTTGGTTATGTATCGAACGTACCCAGGGTCATCCCTCGCTCTGCGTCTGAGGCGGCTGTGAACCCTTCGAGGGCCAGCCTACGAACCCCTGATCAGTAGTGGGCGCGGAGCCCGAGTGGCCTGAGGCGGTCGTTGAACCCTTCCGAGGGGCCGGCCTTTGAACCCCTGACCAGTAGTGGGCACGGAGCCCGAGCGCTCTGAGGCGGCTGTTGAACCCCTCCGAGGGGCCAGCCTTCGAACCTCTGATCAGTAGGGGGGCTCGGGGCCCGTTTCCTTTGCGGAGAAGGATCCCTTTCGGGGCATCCCCTTTCCCGGTCCTCGTTGTAAGAGAGAGAAAGAGGAAAAGGATACGAAATCGAATGACGCGGCATACCTTTTTGGAGGCGGTCATTATGGCGAAGGTGAAGCGTCGCCCGCTTCTCCTGCCAAAGGTGCCGCCTGTCCCGCGGCGGAGTTAATGCGGCGGGACGAGTGGTTCGCGGGGCAGCCATTGCGCGTGCGTGAGCCGTTCGAGGAACGGGACACGGGCGCGCCGTCTTCACACCGTGGGAGAGGGCTCTCCCGCTGTCCCAGGAGGGGATGTGAGCTTGGCTGACGACTTGACCGCTGCTTTCGCTCGCTTGCCACCGCCATTACTGCTGACCCATTTCTGGCAGCATCGACCGTCGCGCCTTCTCCTGCAGCTGACTGGCCCGTGACCGATGTGCCTGGTTGGCACTGTTGGGTCATGCGCAGGGTTGCCTTGAGTCGCGGTACTGGCTCCGCAGTCGAGGAGGCGCGGCAGTGGCGCGAGTGGCGGTGCGGTTTCTTGCCCGTTGCGACCGGCGCGCCGGTTGCATGACACGTGGGCCTGGGCCTCCATGCTGGACGCGTCAAAGTCGAAAAGGTGCACCCCTTCGGTGCGGTTGCATGCCGCCTGCATGGCGGTCCGCCCTTTCACCCGTTGGTCTGGGCGAAAGTGGGGGAATGCTTGTAACCGCTGGGCAGTTGCGCGTGCTGCGCGCGGTGGTTTGTCTTCTTCTGCCCTGGGCCAGCTTGCATGATGCGTAGGACCCAGCCCCCGTGTTGTAGGGGGAGGACCTTGGAGCGTGTTGGAGAAGACTCAGCCCGCGACGGAAAAAGACAACCCTAGGTGCCAGAAAAAGACTCGCGCCAGATTTTTGCCAAGATTCGCACGCTTGCGACTTGGGTGAGCTGTGGAACACGGGCAGAAGAAAACTTACACATGTTCGACGCGCTCTGCGCACGCCAGAGCACGCCCGCGCCCGACCCCGCGCCGAGCCGCACCCGTGTCCCCTGTGTGCGCCACGCCTATAAAGCCCACTCAGGCGTCGTCCATACCCTCCCGCGCACGCTCAAACCTCCCCGGAGCTCAACTCACTGTCGTTTGCCCGTGCACGGCGTGTCCACGGCCACCCGAGCCCCTGCCACCGTAGACCGGCCAGCCCAGCCTTTCCCAACCCTATCCAACCCTCGGAGACGAGTGAGCACACCTCGGTGAAGCTCCCCGAGCGAGGAATCGAAGCCTGCTTCGCCTGAGAGGCCAGTCCACGGTCGCCGGAGTTCACAACCCCGCCGGAGTGCGTGGACCGGGTAATTCACTGAACCATTTTCCGATTCCTTGTGCACACAGTCTCTACATCACCCCGTGGAGCTCACCGTGCCATTGGATTGAACCAGATCGCCGTGATTTGGCCGGCACACCCGCCGCCGACGAGGACACCCGCCTGCGCACGTGGACCGAGCGATTCCGGTCATCCCCGCCGTCGAGCCGTACATCGCTGTGACCACCAGAGCCTACCCGAGCCAACCCCGCCCCTCGCCGGACCTATCTCGCCGCCGGTAAGCCGCTCCACCCTTTTCTTTCTTGCGGGCACTGTTTAAACCTAGGGAAGGACCGCGGGGGAGAAGGAAAGAAGTTTGGGGGTTTTTGTGAAATGTCAGTGACTCAAATGAATAGTAGCGCGGGGGTATAACTGAGAGAGTTAGTTTGGAAATACCCCAGGGTCCTCGGTGTAAACTGCTTTTCTAGAAAACCTTTATTAAATCTGATTTTAAATTTGAACAGAAACTTTAATAATTCATAACTTCTGTTTAGTTCATCCAAATTTGGTCAAACCAATTTTGTCAGACTCTAAATAATGTAAACTACTTAGGAAAAATATAAAACCCCTATGTACTATAGAAAACTTTAGGGTTCTGATTTAATTATTGTTTTGACCAAAAGCTAAATAATAGGGATAAAAATAGTTGCACTATTTGACTAGAGTTAGAAAAATTTGGAGAAGTTTATATCCACCTACTGACCTGTTTAAAAATGCTAAAACTCTCTGTCCAACCCATTAAGTTAGTTTTTGTCATTTATTTTACAATATGCTTAAGATTAAGAAAAATAGAAAAGATGATTTAAATAATGAACTAGAGGGCACCCCTATTTTTGTTAGAGTACTTATTCAATGTAGTTTACTAGAAAAATCTATTACACCCTGGTTTAGTATGAAATAAATAGGATCCCTTTTATTTTTAGAAAACAAGGAAAACTTAGAAAAACCCTACAAAAATAACCCCAAGGTGAAAACACCCCAACCCTTGGAATAACTGATATCTTGTTATTAAGAACTTAGAAAAAAATATGAAATCTGCTGTTTGACATTTTTCAAATAACAATGTAGTAGAAAGTGCCTTTTGGGCATTAAACTTTAGAAAATCCTAACTAAATAACCATCTCTTAGCTTTCTGTGGTTTTTGGCACAGAAGCCTATTATTACTGTTAGATGCCAACAAAAATAACCCTTAGGGCATAACCCAACCCCAATTAAGAGATGTAGTGCAAAGTGGCCCATTTTACACAACTTTTGTCATTTTTGTCTAAAGCATAGCCTTTTTATTTTAAACCCCAAATTCCTAGAATAGGCTATAGTGACCCATAGCAGCAACTGTAACTTTTACAGAATTTTTGGAAAAAGTTAACTCATTGTTGTAGTTCAAACCTACACTAGAATTCATAAATAGAAAATAAAGAAAGGGAAAATGAATAATGGAAATTAGTGTCATCCTAAAACCCTTTGTGAATTGTCCACTAAAATGTATAAAGGAAATACCAACCCACTATGCTTATCCTTAACAAAACCAAAACCTAGAGTGATAAACATAAACCACTAAAAGCCACATATGACCAATGAACCCTAAGTTGCCAACTAACTTAGTTTTTCTTCCCTTAGCATAATGTTATTAAATCCTGCAGAATCATGACATACATATTCATTGCATTTCGATAGACTATAACCTCGCTGACGGAGAGTACGTCCTCGTGCCGGAGCAAGGAGCTGCTCAGGAGGTAGCCCCGGATCCAGCACCAGAGCCTGTACCAGAGGATCTGCCTGCCTCCGCTTTGGAAGGCAAGCCCCGGTTTTATGCATAACCTGTTATTTATGCTATTTTACTATACTTAATGATTGTAGGACTGATTGTGCACTTAAGTGTAGGAGTTGTTTGAAACCCTAGTTGCATGATCTCAGAAACCCCATTGAGATGAATACTAGTATGCTAAGTCGAGTAGCTGCTTTATTAATTAGGATCTCGGTAGAAGTCGGGTGATTTTTCTAGCACTCGCGCGAGGTCAGGAATTGGCTGTATCCACTTTCTTATCATATTGATGTTGGTTTGTGGGCAACAATCCATGGGGATTGGTTGTCTACAGGATAAAAATTGGAATAAGGATTAAGGTATGGTACCGTGAGTCAAGCGTTTGAACGTACTAAGCACATGCCGAGAAATATGGTAAATCGGTAAGCCTAGTACCTGATTGAACCTGGCAGTGGACTTTACCCCTCACGCGACCTAAGACGTGGTCTCCCATTCCGGTTATGGTGGGTACAAGTGCGGTCACTGCACGACGGCAGTCGGGTTCAGTGAGGCATTGTACGCCAAGGCGGTGAGCCCTGATCTGCTGACGGGGAATCGATGGGGACGGTTGATGTGTGTGGGGACGGAGTGCCTCGCCACGTCGTGTGTTTAGGTTTACCTTGCAAGGATAAAA
This sequence comes from Zea luxurians, assembly GCA_029449295.1. Taxonomy (NCBI): domain Eukaryota; kingdom Viridiplantae; phylum Streptophyta; class Magnoliopsida; order Poales; family Poaceae; genus Zea; species Zea luxurians. The sequence goes on along the minus strand of JAOPSE010000028.1, from coordinate 3,043,367 downwards.
ACTCGATTCGAATCGTCTGCTTCTCGCAGCTAATGAGACTGCTTGATCCATGCTGCTACATTGAGTAACAAGTGGAAATGTGATGAGTTGACAAAAGAGGTTGATTGCTAAAAATGTTTGATACCATGTATTAGTAGACAATACACTTTTAGCCTTAAGAGAGTCACACTTAAATTTGACAAAGTTAAAACTTGACTTAGAAACTCAGCTAGTGCTTTTGGCAACCAAACCCCACAGGCAAACAGCTGCATGTCTAGAGGTAGAGGAGTAGACTCCTCACACCGGGTAAGTCTAGCTGAGTATTAGTATACTCAGCCTTGCTTGTGGCATAATTTTACAGGTTCTCTGGAGGACATGGTTGCTGGAGTGACTTGGCCATCCATCTTGCCACCGGGTTGGACTGTCGAGTGGGATCCTACCTCGGCTGAGGAGGAACATGAGGAGTGATGGGACAGGCTTCCCCATCTCTCTGTTTATTTACCGTTAGTTTTATTCCGCTGCACTTCAAGCAATGATGGTTACTTTTGCAAAAACTTCGATGATGATGATGTAATAATTTAATACTCTTACATGCATGGTTTTATGCTTTATTGTATGTGCTCTGTGACTCACCATCGAGTGAGATTGTGGTTCTTGATCCTGTCAGTGGCCGTGTCGGACTAGATCCGAGGAATTAACGGGTTATTCCCATTTAAGTGTGGTCTAGCCTCTAAGGCAGGGCTTAGGCACTTAAGTTGGAATAATTCGGGTTGTTCCGCCACAGCTGGTATCGGAGCTTGTACCACCACAGAGGAATCAATAAAATATAAATACCATCCCTTTCCAAAATAAAACTTGATAGAAACAATGTTGGATAGATCGTAGGACGAGCAGGATAGATCTAGGACGTGAAGCCTTAGGATGATAGAAGGGTAGCTAGGTGGCTAAGTAATTAGGCCCCACAGGCCACTTTAGGGGATGGGAGTTCTTCCCTAATCCCTTCTCATTGCTGTGAGGTCGTTCAGGACGAGCATGCATGCGTTCTTAAATTAAACAAATGGAAAAATTTAGTAAGGACTTAAAATTATGACCAACTAAGTTTCCTAGTACTATTCTATCTTAATTAGAGAGGAGCTGAGTCTTATTTTTCCTTGTTCTTTTTATAATTCTTTTCCTTTACTTACGCTTAACCGTCCACAGATGGCTTCCAACGGATCCTCACACAACGGGAATGCACTGTCCCACACTAACAGGCTTGCACGAGAGGGCTTTCCCCGCATTTTGTGGGAGGTACTTCAGGGGGCCGGGTACATGACACCCCCTCAGTACGCGGTGCAGCAGTTCGAGAAGCACCGGGTGCCCCGCTGTAGGGTGAGGATGACCTTGGAGCCTCATCCCCTGCAGCCAGGCTGGCGTTCACTGGACTCTGAGTCCTTTGGATACCAGGCTGAGGACACGATTGAGGCGATTGCTCTGCACGGGTTGACCACTTTCTGCGGATTCCATCCCTTGGAGCTTTCCACCCACCCCATTGGCTTGTTCCCCGCTGAGAAGGAGGACGACCCAATGTGGAAGGATCGGGTGGAGCAAGCCAAGGACATCTGGGCTCTCTACCTAGGCCAGACTGCTCACTTGACGGTACGATGCATGAATGCCCTGTATCGCCTGCAAGTGATGCGTGGTGAGGCAATGTCCCATCTGATGGCATTGTTGGAGGCAACTAAGATCACCCTGGACAACAGAGAGGAGCTTGTGGTTGATTTGTCCTAGGAGATGGTGGAAAAGGACTTACAAGTGGAGCAGTTGTCAAATGAGATCCAAGAGCTGGAGGAATTAGTGGGGACAAGGGAGAACACCATTGAGGTTCTCGAGGATCAGCTCATCAACACCCAGCAGCAGCTCGCTGAGGCTAATGAGCACCTGGATATGCATCACCAGGAAATCCATGATGTGGAGGCTAATGAGGACGTCGACATTGAGGGAGGGGAGGAGCCTGCTTCCAGTGTGGACACTGCTGGCTCAGGGAGGCCACCTTCCCCCGAGTCGAGTGTTGCCTCGTTCGCTCACTAGGTATCAGGGGTAGGAATAGAAGTTGGTAATGTTAGGACTCCTCGCAGCTAGCTTAGCTTTTGCACCCTTGGGGTACTAGGCTAGATAGAGTTGAGTCTTTTTGGGCCATTAATGTAATCGTGATAAACTCTTTTGGGAGCATGGTTGACGGATGCTTTTAGTTTTAAATTTGGAAGGAAAGTTTATGCCTTTTGAAATCCTTTATGTTTATGTTGGGATCTATCAATTCTCCTTTGGCTCTTTCACCACGATTAAACCTTAAACTTGAAGATGTGTTATTGAGGATATATGTGGTTTTCAGATGGTCGGGAGAGCGCGTCGTGGCCAGAATGAGCGCATTCCTCCACCGCCGCCACCGCCTCCCACCCTGCAGGAGCTAATGGCTCAGCATAATGAGATCTTGAGGCAGCTAGCTCAGCGTCAGCCACCACCTCAGCACTATGGTGGTGGAGATCATCAGCGTCACCCTGCAGTAGCCACTTACCAGGAGTTCCTCAGTACTCAGCCGCCCTTGTTCACCAGGGCAGAGGACCCACTTGATGCTAATGTATGGCTGAGGGTAGTGGAATCTAAATTCCCACTACTCAATGGAGTTTGTTCCGAGGTGACAAAGGTCAGGTTCACCACCCAGCAGCTTCGCGGACCCGCGCGAACATGGTGGGACCACTATCTTGCTATGCAACCAGTTGACCATGAAGTGGATTGGAGAGAGTTCAAGGCAGCTTTCAGGGGACACCATATCCCAGCTGGCATTATGGACCATAAGCTCAACGAGTTTCTGGCACTCACTCAGGGCAACAGGACAGTGTTGCAGTATGCTCAGGCTTTTAATGACCTGTGCCAGTATGCTGGGTACCATGCAGATACGGACGAGAAGAAGAGGGACAGGTTCAGACGGGGGCTCAGCACTAAGCTTCGTGACCATCTCAACACTGTCAGGGCCAACAGCTATAATGAGTTGGTCAACATGGCCATTTCCCAGGAGGACTGTATCACGGCTCGACAGGCAGAAAAGAAGAGGAAGACCCATGTGGCAGGACCCTCCGCTCAGCCACAGCGCTTCAGGATTGTGTCCGACACTCAGAACAGGGGACCCCAGCAGCAGCAAGGGAGATGGGTGATCCGACCACAGCAGCAGCAGGCACCCAACCGCACCCAGTTTCCAGCTCAGAGGAACAATCAGCAGCAGCAGTATCGCCAGGCAAATGACAAGAGGTGTTTCATATGCGGCAACACCGGACACTATGCCAAGAATTGCCCCAGGAACCAGCAGAGGCAGGGGCAGAATGTTAATCAGAATCAAGGCAAGAGGCAGAAGGTGCAAGTGAGGCTGGGCAGGCTAAACTTCACCACCATGGCTGATATTCCAGAGGGAGCACCCGTCATGACTGGTATCTGTATAGTTTTGAATTATCCTGCTATTATTCTTTTTGATTCTGGTGCATCACATAGTTTTATCGGTGCCAAATTTAGTGCCAAGTCCAGTTGCCTTTTCACCACACCAATGGGGGTATCACAATTTCAACACCAGGGGGCAGGGTTGCCACCAATCAAATCAGCAGGCATGTGCCCATAAAATTTGGTAGTCTTGAAATTAAAACCACCCTCCTCATTTTGGGTTTGGATAGCGTGGATATTATATTGGGAACGGACTGGTTAACCAGGCACCAAGCAGTTATTGATATTGCAGCTAGGGCCATTGAAGTGCACTCACCAACTTGTGGTGAAACTACACTATATCTGCCCGACCAGGGATGCACCCGTTCTTGTGCCTTCGTTATGATAGAATCCCCAGTGGAAAAGATCCCACTGGTCTGTGACTACCCAGATGTTTTTCCGGATGAATTGCCAGGAATGCCACCTGACAGAGACATTGAGTTTGCAATTGAATTGCAACCTGGGACTGCTCCTATCTCCAAGAGACCCTATAGGATGCCTCCCGCGGAACTGGCAGAACTGAAGAAGCAACTGCAAGAGTTGTTGGACAAGGGGTTCATTCGCCCAAGTACTTCACCTTGGGGATGTCCTGCATTATTTGTGAAGAAAAAGGATGAGAGTTTGAGAATGTGTGTTGACTACCGCCCTCTCAATGCGGTGACCATCAAGAACAAATACCCACTACCCCGTATTGATGTCTTGTTTGATCAATTGGTGGGAGCCAAAGTATTCTCCAAGATAGACCTTCGCTCGGGCTACCATCAAATCAAGATTCGTGCCAGTGATATTCCAAAGACTGCTTTCTCTACTAGATATGGGCTTTATGAGTTTTTGGTGATGTCTTTTGGGCTGACCAATGCCCCGACTTATTTTATGTACCTAATGAACTCAGTATTCATGCCAGAGTTGGACAAGTTCGTGGTCGTTTTCATTGATGATATTCTGGTCTATTCCAAGAATGAAGACGAACATACTGAGCATCTACACATCGTGCTTCAGCGACTGCACGATCATCGTCTTTATGCTAAGTTGTCTAAATGTGAATTCTGGCTGAAGGAAATTAAATTCTTGGGTCACACAATTTCTCAGGATGGGATATCTGTTGATCCTGAGAAGGTACAAGAGGTGATGGATTGGAAACCCCCGACTACAGTGAGGCAGATTCAGAGTTTTCTGGGATTGGCAGGGTATTATCGACGATTTATTCCGAATTTTTCCAGGATTGCCAAACCATTGACTGAACTATTAAAGAAGGGAGTCAAGTACAATTGGAGCCAAAAGTGCGAAGATGCTTTTCATACGCTGAGGCAGCATTTGACAACAGCCCCAGTGCTGGCTCAACCTAATAACACCAAGCCCTTCGAAGTATATTGTGATGCTTCTGGTACAGGATTGGGATGTGTCTTGATGCAAGATAACAGAGTAATTGCTTATGCTTCCCGAGCACTCAGACCCCATGAGCAGAACTACCCAACACATGATCTGGAGTTGGCAGCTGTGGTTCATGCTCTTAAGATATGGAGACACTACTTGATGGGAGGTCACTGTAACATCTACACGGATCACAAGAGTCTCAAATACATCTTCACTCAGGCAGATCTGAACATGAGACAGAGGAGATGGTTAGAATTGATCAAGTACTACGATTTGGAGGTGCATTACCATCCTGGCAAAGCCAATGTTATAGCAGATGCCTTGAGCAGAAAGGCCCAGTGCAATTGTATGAGCATGGATGCAAGAGTTACCACCCTGTGTGATGAGTTGTGTAAGCTGAACCTGGAAGTTGTTCCTTCTGGTGAATTAAGTTATATCTCGGTGGAGCCCACATTGCAAGAGCAAATAGTTCAGGCACAGATTGGGGATAAGGGTGTTCAGGTTATCAAAGGCATGATCAAGCAGAAGGCAGAAAAATACAAGTGCTTCCGTCAGGACAGTGAGGGAATTTTATGGTTTGGAGATCGATTGGTTGTTCCCAAGGACCATGTGCTCAGAAAGAAGATACTGGATGAAGCTCACCTTTCAAAATTCTCCATGCACCCTGGTAGCAACAAGATGTATCATGATCTCAGATCTTTATACTGGTGGACCAGAATGAAGAGGGAAATTGCCAAGTACATATCCGAGTGTGACACCTGCCAAAGGATTAAAGCCAGTCATTTGAAGGCAGCAGGCCCTTTGCAACCCCTTCCCATACCATCTTGGAAATGGGAGGACATTTGCATGGACTTTATCGTGGGACTGCCCAACACCTCCAGGCACCATGATTCAATTTGGGTTATTGTGGACCGATTGACCAAGACCGCTCATTTCTTGCCAGTACATACCACCCACAGGACGGAGAAGTATGCGGAAATCTACATTGACCAGATAGTTCGTTTGCATGGGATACCAAGGACTATAGTGTCAGACAGAGGAGCACCATTTATGGCACGATTTTGGGAACAATTGCAGGAATCACTTGGGACCCATGTAGTATGAAGCTCAGCATACCATCCTCAAACAGATGGCCAGACAGAAAGGGTAAACCAGATTTTGGAAGACATGTTGACGTCATGTGTGCTACACTATGGAAAGGATTGGGACAAGTGTCTTTCTTTAGCAGAGTTTTCTTATAATAACAGCTACCAGTCCAGTTTGAAGATGGCACCTTTTGAGGCCTTATATGGGAGAAGATGTAGAACCCCGCTGAATTGGTCTCAAGCAGGAGAGAGGGAAATATTTGGGCCAGATTTGGTACTGGAAGCAGAGGAAAAGGTCAGAGTCATCAAGAAGAACTTAGAAGCTGCTCAGGCCAGGCAAAAGAGCTATCATGATAAGAGGCAGAAACCTCTACAGTTTGCAGTGGGAGACCATGTTTATCTTAAGGTGTCACCCACCAAGGGTGTCCAGAGATTCGGGATCAAGGGCAAGTTAGCTCCTCGTTACATTGGACCCTACGAGATCAAGGAGACTTGTGGACCTGTAGCATATCAATTGAAGTTGCCACCCAGCATGTTAGCTGTTCATAATGTGTTCCATGTATCTCAGCTGCGGAAATGTGTATGCCTACCCACTGAAGTGCTACCAGAATCGGACATTGAGATAGAACCAGACCTGTCCTATCAAGAGTACCCCGTCGAGGTATTGGATCAGAAGGAGAGATCAACACGGGCAAGATCAATCAGAATGTATAAGGTTTAGTGGAGTCACCATTCAGCAGAAGAGGCTACATGGGAGACTGAGGATTTTCTACGCTCTCGCTTCCCCGACTTTCTGCCCAAAGGAGTCGGTATGTAATCCAAAACCCCACCCCCCCACCTGCCCTTTGAATACAATTATAAGAAAAACTTAGATAGCAAGGATAGTCTAAGTTGTGGAATTAACTTAAAAAGGCCTTCCTTTTGAAGTTGCAAAGAGAATGACATTCGAAGAGCAGTTAACTAGAGAAACTTGAACGAAAGAAGGAACATCACACCAACACGCTTTCGTAGCACCCCTCTAGAGGACTCTGCCTAAAATCTCGGGACGAGATTCCTTTAAGGGGGGAGGGCTGTAACACCTCAGGTGTTACCATGGCTAGAGCACACCTTGGCACTAAGGACTGTGATCACATGTGGGAGAAAACATGGAGGCTAGGTTTTAACCAAGAGATGTGAATGACCAAAAACATTACCCTAGTTGTGTGCAACTACCACTTTGGACAAGGGGGGAGTAAACCCTAGACCCCTCTTGAACCCTATCTTCCAAAGCCATGGTTGAAAGGGGGAGAGAATAAGCAATTGTGCAAACCATGAGTTAATCTTTAATCAACTTTAAGTAACTTTATAACCAGCAATTATGGGAAGGAAATGTTGCAAAAAGACCCCTAGAGAAACCCCAATTCCATTCCTTAAGTGGAGAGAAAGCTAGAGCTCTCAAATTCCCTCTAAGTCAAAAACTACACCTACACTAAAGATCAACCGTGTTCACCTTGAAGATGGCACCAAAACCACCTATGTTCTATACCAAAAATGTGGCATACCACCTAGGGCACCCACTGGAAAAAGCTGAGCCCGAGACCTTGATGTTTGACATGCCTTGGCATGGTTTTTGTCGCGAGGTGGGCAGAGTGACATACCTGATTTGGCGACCGAAGATCTCCCTACCTAGGCCATATCTGCCATGGCAACTCACATATGAGAGACAGCCCTAGGTGCCAGGAAAAGACTCGCGCCGGATTTTTGCCAAGATTCACACGTTTGCGACTTGGGTGAGCTGTGGAACACGGGCAGAAGAAAACTTACACGTGTTCGACGCGCTCTGTGCACGCCAGAGCACGCCCGCGCCCGACCCCGCGCCGCGCCGAGCCGCGCCCGTGTCTTCTGTGTGCGCCACGCCTATAAAGCCCACTCAGGCATCGTCCATACCCTCCCGCGCACGCTCAAACCTCCCCGGAGCTCAACTCACCATCGTTTGCCCGTGCACGGCGTGTCCGCGGCCACCCGAGCCCCTGCCGCCGTAGACCGGCCAGCCCAGCCTTTCCCAACCCTGTCCAACCCTCGGAGACGAGTGAGCACACCTCGGTGAAGCTCCCCGAGTGAGGAATCGAAGCCTACTTTGCCGGAGAGGCTAGTCCACGGTCGCCGGAGTTCACAACCCCGCCGGAGTGCGTGGACCGGGTAATCCACTAAACCATTTTCCGATTCCTTGTGCACACAGTCTCTACATCACCCCGTGGAGCTCACCGTGCCATTGGATTGAACCAGATCGCCGTGATTTGGCCGGCACACCCGCCGCCGACGAGGACACCCGCCTGCGCACGTGGACCGAGCGATTCCGGCCATCCCCGCCGTCGAGCCGTACATCGCTGTGACCGCCAGAGCCTCCCCGAGCCAACCCCGCCCCTCGCCGGACCTATCTCGCCGCCGGTAAGCCGAGCCACCCTTTTCTTTCTTGCGGGCACTGTTTAAACCTAGGGAAGGACCGCGGGGGAGAAGGAAAGAAGTTTGGGGGGTTTTGTGAAATGTCAGTGACTCAAATGAATAGTAACGTGGGGGTATAACTGAGAGAGTTAGTTTGGAAATACCCCAGGGTCCTCGGTGTAAACTGCTTTTCCAGAAAACCTTTATTAAATCTGATTTTAAATTTGAACAGAAACTTTAATAATTCATAACTTCTGTTTAGTTCATCCAAATTTGGTCAAACTAATTTTGTCAGACTCTAAATAATGCAAACTACTTAGGAAAAATATAAAACCCCTATATACTACAGAAAACTTTAGGGTTCTGATTTAATTATTGTTTTGACCAAAAGCTAAATAATAGTGATAAAAATAGTTGCACTATTTGACTAGAGTTAGAAAAATTTGGAGAAGTTTATATCCACCTACTGACCTGTTTAAAAATGCTAAAACTCTCTGTCCAACCCATTAAGTTAGTTTTTGCCATTTATTTTACAATATGCTTAAGATTAAGAAAAATAGAAAAGATGATTTAAATAATGAACCAGAGAGCACCCCTATTTTTGTTAGAGTACTTATTAAATGTAGTTTACTAGAAAAATCTATTACACCCTGGTTTAGTATGAAATAAATAGGATCCCTTTTATTTTTAGAAAACAAGGAAAACTTAGAAAAACCCTACAAAAATAACCCCAAGGTGAAAACACCCCAACCCTTGGAATAACTGATATCTTGTTATTAAGAACTTAGGAAAAATATGAAATCTGCTGTTTGACATTTTTCAAATAACAATGTAGTAGAAAGTGCCTTTTGGGCATTAAACTTTAGAAAATCCTAACTAAATAACCATCCCTTAGCTTTCTGTGGTTTTTGGCATAGAAGCTTATTATTACTGTTAGATGCCAACAAAAATAACCCTTAGGGCATAACCCAACCCCAATTAAGAGATGTAGTGCAAAGTGGCCCATTTTACACAACTTTTGTCATTTTTGTCTAAAGCATAGCCTTTTTATTTTAAACCCCAAATTCCTAGAATAGGCTATAGTGACCCATAGCAGCCCACTGTAATTTTTACAGAATTTTTGGAAAAAGTTAACTCATTGTTGTAGTTCAAACCTACACTAGAATTCATAAATAGAAAATAAAGAAAGGGAAAATGAATAATGGAAATTAGTGTCATCCTAAAACCCTTTGTGAATTGTCCACTAAAATGTATAAAGGAAATACCAACCCACTATGCTTATCCTTAACAAAACCTAAACCTAGAGTGATAAGCATAAACCACTAAAAGCCACATATGACCAATGAACCCTAAGTTGCCAACTAACTTAGTTTTTCTTCCCTTAGCATAATGTTATTAAATCCTGCAGAATCATGACATACATATTCATTGCATTTCGATAGACTGTAACCTCGCTGAAGGAGAGTATGTCCTCGTGCCTGAGCAAGGAGCTGGTCAGGAGGTAGCCCCGGATCCAGCACCAGAGCCTGTACCAGAGGATCTGCCTGCCCCCGCTTTGGAAGGCAAGCCCCGGTTTTATGCATAACCTGTTATTTATGCTATTTTACTATACTTAATGATTGTAGGATTGATTGTGCACTTAAGTGTAGGAGTTGTTTGAAGCCCTAGTTGCATGATCTCAGAAACCCCATTGAGATGAATACTAGTATGCTAAGTCGAGTAGCTGCTTTATTAATTAGGATCTCGGTAGAAGTCGGGTGATTTTTCTAGCACTCGCGCGAGGTCAGGAATTGGCTGTATCCACTTTCTTATCATATTGATGTTGGTTTGTGGGCAACAATCCATTGGGATTAGTTGTCTATAGGATAAAAATTGGAATAAGGATTAAGGTGTGGTACCATGAGTCAAGCGTTTGAACGTACTAAGCACATGCCGAGAAATATGGTAAATCCGTAAGCCTAGTACTTGATTGAACCTGGCAGTGGACTTTACCCCTCACGTGACCTGAGACGTGGTCTCCCATTCCGGTTATGGTGGGTACAAGTGCGGTCACTGCACGACGGCAGTCGGGGTCAGTGAGGCATTGTACGCCAAGGCGGTGAGCCCTGATCTGCTGACGGGGAATCGATAGGGACGGTTGATGTGTGTGGGGACGGAGTGCCTCGCCACGTCGTGTGTTTAGGTTTACCTTGCAAGGATAAAAACTCGATTCGAATCGTCTACTTCTCGCAGCTAATGAGACTGCTTGATCCATGCTGCTACATTGAGTAACAAGTGGAAATGTGATGATTTGACAAAAGAGGTTGATTGCTAAAAATGTTTGATACCATGTATTAGTAGACAGTACACTTTTAGCCTTAAGAGAGTCACACTTAAATTTGACAAAGTTAAAACTTGACGTAGAAACTCAGCTAGTGCTTTTGGCAACCAAACCCCACAGCCAAACAGCTGCATGTCTAGAGGTAGAGGAGTAGACTCCTCACACCGGGTAAGTCTAGCTGAGTATTAGTATACTCAGCCTTGCTTGTGGCATAATTTTACAGGTTCTCTAGAGGACATGGTTGCTGGAGTGACTTGGCCGTCCATCTTGCCACCGGGTTGGACTGTCGAGTGGGATCCTACCTCGGCTGAGGATGAACATGAGGACTGATGGGACAGGCTTCCCCATCTCTCTGTTTATTTAACGTTAGTTTTATTCCGCTGCACTTCGAACAATGATGGTTACTTTTGCAGAAACTCTGATGATGATGATGTAATAATTTAATACTCTTACATGCATGGTTTTATGCTTTATTGTATTTGCTCTGTGACTCACCATCGAGTGAGATTGTGGTACTTGATCCTGTCAGTGGCCGTGTCGGACTAGATCCGAGGGATTGACGGGTTATTCCCATTTAAGTGTGGTCTAGCCTCTAAGGCAGGGCTTAGGCACTTAAGTTGGAATAATTCGGGCAGTTCCGCCACAGCGGTACGGGTGCTGAGTCCTGACGGGAGCGGGGGAACCACCATCCAGGTGACAACGTTCCGCACGCTCAGCCCGCAGCTGGGCGATCTCAGCACAAGCCCTACTCAGTTCGTCTAATACATGGTCCAGCTCTGTGTTTAGCACGGCGGCTAGGTTGACTGTGCTGCTCAACCTAGGATTGTCCTCATCGACAAGTGAAACAATCACGCCTCCTATGCTGCCAGATGGATGACGGGGGTAATACTTCAGGTTGAGACCATCAGCTACGCCACCGAGAACTGAGCAGTAGTGCGAAAGCGCAAGCCGTGCAGCATCTTGCATGGCTGCCTCAGCTGAGTCCCGCTCAGAGATGGAATAGTGCTCCGAGCAGACCTCAGCACCCAGAGACTGTTCTCCGGACGGCGCACCAAGCAGTTCGCCTCCCAGCGGTCCGGGTAGACCCCGCGACTATGCTGGTAGACCACACAACGATACTCGATAGACCAAGTACACCGGTCAAGTGCCCGACGTAGCAGGGTGTCGAGCGCGTCGTGGAAGTGACACCCGCGAGCAGCGTCGCGAGTGATGGGTCGAGCAACCCATCCTTCCGGCTCCTGGTCAGCAGAAAAGTCGGTGTCGTGGCTCGAGCTGTCGTCGCCACCTTCGTCGTCTGGGTCTCCTCTAGCAGCTACTCTAGGGGCTGGGGCGCTCAGTGGTGGTGCAGGGGGCACCTCCAGGGGAAGCACAGGGGAGCAGCTCCTCACAGACTCTATCTCCTACTGGAGCGAGAAAGAAGAGCCCTGCTGCTCCTGTCGTCGACGTTCCTGCTCGTCATGCAGGCGGTGGTGCAGCCTCTCCAAGTGGCTGGACTAACCGGCCACGGGACGGTGATGCGGACGCTCCGCAAGACGAGAAGGTAAGAAGGGGATGACAGACTTCCGTGCGGTGTGCCTAAGACGAGCCATCTACAAAAGACACCGCAAGCATAAGAGTGAGAACAGAACTAATATGACCAGCAAGTAATGAACCATAAATAAATAAATGAAGGATTAAAATAAAACATAATTTTCAGCAAGGTATAATATATAGTAGAACATAGGTTTGGTCGATGTGACCAACTTTTGAAGGGATACCAAAGTCAAGGCAGGGACAGAGGTCTATAATCCTTAGAATGGCCATTCTATTCTAGGTTAGCGGCCCTACAGTCAGCACGGCTTTGATACCACCTATGTCACACCCGGTTTTAGAAGGCAAACCGAATGCGAACCATGTACGTGCCAGGATCAGCAATTCACGTACACAGCAGTTACATAACATGGACATCATCACACAGTGCTCAAATAGTATTAAAAGGGAAGTAATAGTCGATTACATCATATGTCTGAGACATCCACATAGTCTTTACAATAAATCAAAGTGCGAAAATGAAACGTAGATAAACGCGACCTTCACAGGCAGCCGATTGGGGGTTGCCGCCAACCCATGCCTAGAACTCGTTGTAGTCTCTGGAAGTCTCCTTCCACGGCTTCATCTTCTCCTGAGCAGTGGTTGCAATGCGGACTACCTGGGGAAGGGGGGGGGGGTTGGTGTGTAGAGCAAGGGTGAGTACACGTCAACATACTCAGCAAGTGTCCTGTTGGGCTGTAGTGGACTAGCTTTATGTGGGGGGTAAGTCAAGCAGTTGCTTTTAGTTGGTCAGATTATTATTACTAGTAGAGAAAGCCAAGTTTTAGGATTAACCCACGTTATTAACCCAAACATACTCTTTTCCAAACGAAAAGAGTACCACTTACCATTACCAGAGTCAATACCAAGAATCCATCAATTTCATTGCCACCTGTAATCCGAACATCTCTGATCAAGTACCACTAATCACTGGAGCTCCCTTGGCCGCTCATAACCGCGAGCACGGCTGATATATCAGTTTTCAAACACTCTGCAGAGGTTGTGCACTTTACTCACAAGCCGTGATTCCCTTTCTGCCCGGAGAGAGCTACTCCCCATTGACCACTACCTAGGTGGTCCAGCAGGGCATCACTATGTAGCCTTTACAAAGATTCCCCGAGGCTGCAGCCGCCCGTTAGGTTTCCTAAATGTACCTCACTCCTCCCAAGGGACAAATCAACCTTGGCAAAGCGAGCCGCATACACTGAGCCCCATTGACAGCACGACGGCGAAGCAAACTACACCCCGGTTCCTCTAATTACTCAGCTAAGGGCGTCCCACTCCACCCTCATGGTTGCACTGTTTTCCCGGGGGGTCATCCAACGAATAGGTCCTTATGGAGAGGCACTCGAGAAACCACTCGAGCCCCCTTGAAGGTCACAAGTATAACATCATAATGAAAGAGGGGAAAACAGCGTATCATCGATAATTCTCATCATGTTCATTGATTAGAGTTGAGCAATAGCATAAGACTAAGCAATAATAATCCAACCCAAATAGGTAAACAAGGACATGGATAACAAAAGCTAGTCGATCCTTAGGTATAACTGTGAAATGCGGGAGGTGAATTAAAGTATGTATAGGATAGAGATAGGTCAAGGGACACTTGCCTCCACCAACCGACTGCTGCTCAGGGGCTTCACCTGCGAGTTCTTCGGGCTCTTCAACCGGATCGTTCTCTATGCGAGCGCAAACATACATACATCCATCCATTCAAATTAGGAAACAAACAGTACACCATACAAGAGAACAAATAGATTAAATATGCATAGAGTATAACATACGATATTGCATTTGCCATGGCTAGAAAAAGAAGAAAGAAGGTCTCGCAGGGGTTAAAGCTATACTCGAGGCGTAGTACGGGTAGACGCATAACTAATCGTTATGTGCTCTTGTTCCACTTAGTTCCAATAATGAGGATTAGTCACATGCACTAATAGAATCATAACTATTTTCAATTGATAAACATTAAATAAGGTAGATGATTAACTACATGAATTAACTAACGTAACCGATTTCCAAATTGAGTTTCCATTTATTAATCAAATAACGCGATCACTATGTATGGAATACACGGGGGGGGGGGGGGGGGGTAGACGGGTACGTCTAGGGGGTAGGCAAACGCGCCAAAGGCACGGCGAGCCATGCCAAAGCATTATGCACCATGCGAGCACGCACGCGCCGCGTTGCGCGCCGCGGGCGACAACGGGGCCATGCCGAGGCCGACCGTGTTGGGCCGTGTGCTGGTCGAGCTCAAGGCCGCGCGCCATAGACACGCCGGGGCCGGCAGGTCGCGGCTGCACCGGCCAGGGGCGGGGCACGCCAAGGCAGGCGGGCTGCTGGGGCCGCGCCATGGCCGGGCCACGGCCGCACCAAGGCCGCGCCATGGCCGGGGCAAGGCGGGGCGCCGGGGCGAGGCCGCACCGGGCGAATGGGGTCGAGCCACCACGGCGAGGTCGGAGCCGTCGCGGGTGACGAGCCATCGGGACCGGACCACGTGGGCGCGAAGCCGCGCGCCGAGGACCGGTAGGGGGCTGCACGGGGACGCTGGGGCAGGGGACGCCACGGCCGCGCGCCGACGAGCCGGAGCCGCGCCGGGGATGAGGCGGGTGCGCCTCGCCGCGCATGGGAGGGGGAGGTCGGGCACGCCGCGGGGAGGGGGAGCCACGCCGGGGCGGGGCTCGACGGAGCTACATCGGCGAAGGGCAGGGCGGGGACACCGGGCCGCGCGGGGAGGGGGAAAGGGGGCTGGGGCCGCCGGACGGCGCCGAGGCCGGGGAAGGGAGGAGGGGAGAGGAGGGGGCTTACCACGTGGGGGAGGGAGGCCGGCGGCGGGCGATTCGGCGGCGAGCCGAGCAGGGGAGCGGGCGGGTCGGGCTGGGGAGCGGGGGCGAGCAGGGGAGGAGAGAGGGAGGGGTTTGGGAAGGGGGGCTTGACGGGTGGGGCCCGCGAGGGGGGCGGCGGTGGTTTCCCAACCGTCCGCACGCTGGGCGCGGCGAGGGGAGCGGGGGGTCAGCTGGGCCGTGCTGGGCCTTAAGGCCAGCTGGGCCGCCGCGGGGCCCACGGGGGGGGGGGGGGGAGGGTAGAGGGGGTGGGGGGAGAAAGGCCGGCTGGGCCAAAAAGGGAGGAGGGGGGAAGTGAAAAAGAAAAAGGTTTTCCTTTTTCTAAAACCCATTTTCTAGATGAATGCTTTCACAATTTCAATTATTCAAAATAAATGCATGGTTCGGCATAGTGCAGCAAACAAAATAAAGTATTTTAGGGTTTTGCTTTACACGAGATCCCAAGCCGAATCCCGCTATAACTTTGGAAAAGATCAACGCTTAGCGAGGGGAAAAGGAAAAAGGAAAGGGTAACACCCGAATTTGGTGAGAGAAAAGAAGAAAAAATTCTGCCCCCAAATTCAGGGCGTTACAGCAAGCGCAAGATCAGTGGACCCCAGCCTGGAAGCAACAATCGTCCTCGTTTCTCAGGTAATCAACCTCAACAGTTCAGGCAGAACCAGCGTCCACCTCAGCAGCAGCAGTTTCAATGGCAGTATCCTCAGTATAAGCATCAGAATCGCCAAAACAATCAGTCAGGAGGAGGTCAGTTCCAGAGGCAGAATCAACAGGCACCTCGTCTTCCTGCCCCAGCAAACCAGCAGAACAGTCAGGCAGCACCAGCTCAGGTTGGAAACAGAGCATGTTTCCACTGTGGAGAGCAAGGCCATTGGGTGATGCAATGTCCGAAGAAGGCAGCCCAGCAGCAGTCAGGCCCCAATGCCCCAGCGAAGTAGAATGTGTCTCAGCCTGGAGCAGGCAACCGCTCTCAGCCGCGCTATAATCATGGAAGACTGAACTACCTGGAGGTTGAAGCAGTTCAGGAGACCCCCGGCATGATAGTAGGTATGTTCCCAGTCAACTCCCATATTGCAGAAGTGTTATTTGATATTGGAGCAACGCATTCATTCATTACTGCATCATGGGTAAAAGCACATAATCTTCCAATAACTACCATGTCAACCCCCATTCAAATTGACTCAGCCGGTGGTAGAATCCGAGCCGATAGCATTTGCTTGAATGTAAGTGTGGAAATAAGGGGGATAGCGTTTCTCGCTAACCTCATAGTAATGGGTACTCAGGGGATAGATGTCATCCTAGGGATGAATTGGCTAGATAAGTATCAGGCAGTTATCAGTTGTGATAAGAGGACGATCAAGTTGGTGTCCCCACTAGGAGAGGAAGTGGTGACCGAGTTAGTCCCGCCTGAGCCAAAGAAAGGAAGTTGTTACTAGATGGCTGTAGTTAGCAGTGAAGCAGACCCAATTGAGAGTATCAAGGTTGTGTCTGAGTTCCCGAATGTGTTTCCAAAGGACTTACTGGGTATGCCACCAGAGCGGAAAGTCGAGTTTGCTATAGAGCTTCTTCCTGGCACCGCCCCTGTCTTTAAGAGAGCTTACAGAATATCCGGACCAGAGTTGGTTGAGCTTAAGAAGCAGATTGATGAGCTGTCAGAGAAAGGTTACATCCGGCCAAGCACCTCGCCTTGGGCCGCCCCCATCCTATTTGTGGAGAAGAAAGATGGCACCAAAAGGATGTGTATCGATTATCGAGCTCTGAATGAGGTCACCATCAAGAACAAGTACCGCTTGCCTAGAATAGAAGATCTGTTTGACCAGTTGAGAGGAGCCAGCGTGTTCTCCAAGATAGATCTGAGGTCAGGCTATCATCAGCTCAGGATCCGACCTTCAGACATTCCGAAGACGGCATTCATTACTAAGTATGGGTTGTATGAGTTCACTGTGATGTCTTTCGGTCTAACAAATGCACCAGCTTTCTTCATGAACTTGATGAACAGTGTATTCATGGACTATCTTGTTAAGTTTGTGGTGGTATTTATTGATGACATTCTGATTTATTTTCAAAGCGAAGAAGAACTTGCAAGTCATTTGAGGATGGTATTGCAGAGATTGCGAGAGCACCAGCTGTATGCAAAGTTGAGCAAGTGCGAGTTCTAGATCAGTGAAGTCCTGTTTTTGGGTCATATAATCAACAAAGAAGGATTGGTCGTGGATCCGAAGAAAGTGGCAGACATTCTGAACTGGAAAGCGCCAACAGATGCTCGATGAATCAAGAGCTTCATTGGAATGGCCAGATACTATCGGCGATTCATTGAAGGGTTTTCGAAGATTGTGAAACCAATGACAGCGTTGCTAGGCAACAAAGTTGAGTTCAAGTGGACCCAGAAATGTCAAGAGGCCTTCAAAGCGCTGAAAGAGAAGTTGACTACAGCGCCTGTCTTAGTCTTGCCTGATGTGCACAAGCCCTTCTCGGTGTATTGCGATGCTTGTTACACTGGTTTGGGATGTGTGTTGATGCAAGAGGGAAGAGTTGTGGCTTACTCGTCCCGATAACTGAAGGTTCATGAGAAGAATTACCCAATCCATGACCTAGAGTTGGCAGTTGTGGTTCACGCACTAAAGACATGGAGGCACTATCTGTATGGACAGAAATGTGATGTCTACACAGACCACAAGAGTCTGAAGTACATATTCACTCAGTCAGAGCTGAATATGAGGCAGCGAAGATGATTAGAGCTGATCAAAGACTATGAATTGGAGATTCATTACCATCCAGGCAAAGCGAACATAGTGGCAGATGCTTTGAGCAGGAGGAGTCAAGTCAATCTGATGGTCGCTCGTCTAATGCCCTATGAGTTGGCTAAAGAGTTTGACAGGTTGAGTCTCGATTTCTGAATAATTCACGAGGAGTCACCATTGAGTTGGAACCCACCTTGGAGCAGGAAATCAAAGAAGCGCAGAAGAATGATGAGAAGATCAGTGAGATCCGGCGACTGATTCTAGATGGCAGAGGTAAGAATTTTCGGGAAGATGTAGAAGGTGTGATATGGTTCAAAGACCGCTTGTGTGTTCCCAATGTCCAATCTATTCGGGAGTTGATGCTCAAGGAAGCTCATGAGACAACTTATTCGATTCACCCTAGGAGTGAGAAGATGTATCAGGGTCTGAAGAAGAAATTCTGGTGGTACAGAATGAAGAGGGAAATCACAGAGCATGTGGCTATGTGTGATAGTTGTCGAAGGATCAAGGCAGAGCACCAGAGACCAGCTGGATTGTTGCAACCAATCGGTATGGACTTCATAGTTGGATTGCCTCACACTCGAGCCGGCTACGATTCCATTTGGTAGTATTGGATCGCTTGACCAAGTCAGCCCACTTCATACCTGTCAAGACTAACTACAGCAGTGCAGTATTGGTAGAATTGTACATGTCTCGGATCGTTTGTCTTCATGGTGTGCCAAAGAAGATAGTGTCAGACAGAGGAACGCAGTTCACCTCTCATTTCTGGCAGCAGTTCAGCTTATCATCCGCAGACAGATGGTCAGACTGAAAGAACCAATCAAATCCTTGAAGACATGTTGAGAGCCTGTGCGTTGCAAGATCAGTCCGAATGGGACAAGAGGTTGCCTTATGCAGAGTTCTCCTATAACAACAGTTACCAGGCCAGCTTGAAGATGTCACCATTTTAGGTGCTTTATGGGAGGAGTTGTAGAACTCCATTGCAACGGGATCAACCTGGAGAAAAGCAAGTGTTTGGGCTAGACATTCTGCTTGAAGCCGAAGAGAACATCAAGATGGTCCGAGAGAATTTGAAGATAGCGTAATCAAGGCAGCGAAGCTATGCAGACACAAGTAGAAGAGAACTGAGTTTCGAAGTTGGAGACTTCGTCTATCTGAAAGTGTCACCGATCAGAGGAGTTAGAAGATTCGGAGTCAAAGGCAAGCTAGCACCCCGCTACATCGGTCCGTATCAGATTCTCGCAAAGCGTGGAGAAGTGGCCTACCAGCTCAGTTTGCCAGATGGCTTGTCCGCAGTGCATGATGTCTTTCATGTGTCTCAGTTGAAGAAGTGTTTGCGTGTGCCAGAAGAGCAGTTGCCAGTGGAAGGTTTGGAGGTCCGGGAGGACTTGACCTACACAGAGAAACCAACGCAGATCCTTGAGACGGCAGACAGAGTCACCCAAAGGAAGACCATTAGAATGTGCAAAGTCAGATGGAATCATCACTCTGAGGAAGAAGCAACTTGGGAGCGTGAAGATGATCTGATGGCTAAAAACCCTGAGCTCTTTGCTAGCCAACCCTGAATCTCGAGGGCGAGATTCTTTTAAGGGGGATAGGTTTGTAAAGCCCTGAATTTGGGAGTATAATTTTTTCTTCTTTTCTCTCACCAAATTCGGGCGTTACTCTCTTTTCTCTTCCTGTTTCGCCTCCTTTTTCCCAATTTCAAACCAGTATAGTGACAGGTGTCCGTGTCGTGTATAAACAAAACCTAAGTGTCATGGGTGTTGCATCATGCTGAAGCGCATTTCTTTGTCTGATGTCGCATGTTCGTCTCGTTCCATTTTAGATTTTGGTTCGCGATTTAATTCCGTTTAATGGTCGTGCGTGTCGTGGGTTTCGATCCGCGATGTGACCCAGCCAGCCCGGCTCAGCCCGACCCGATCCGGCCCGCGCGCCCCTGCCCACCCCCTGTGCGCCCCCCTTCCCCAAATCCGTTTGGCTCATTTGATTTCTCCCGCGCAGTAACCTCCCTCTCCTTCTTCCACCTCTCTCTCTCCCCATGGTGCCCTAGGGTTTGGAGTCGAGATCACCGCAATTTGGATCCCCGGAGGTGAGTTTTACCCTCCCCTTCCCTTCTCTCTCTCCCTCCCCCTCCCTTCTTCTTCCCCTGGTCGCGCACGTCCCGCGCCCTGCTCACGCGCGTCCCGTGCTCTAGCCGCGCCGCCGCCTTGGCCGCGCCCCGCGCCACCCTTGGCTCGCGCATCCCGCGCCCCGGCGGGCCCCCTCGGCCGCGTCCGCGCGCCCTCCTGCGGCTTCGCCCAACGCCGCCCTCGGCTCGCGCGCTCGCGCCCTCCCACGGTCGCGCCCGCGCCGCCCCGGTATCCCCGTGCCCGGCCTTGGCCCCGCCCCAGCGAGCCACGCCCGGCGAGCCCCTCCCTCCCCCGGCCGCGCCCCTTCCCTAGCCACGCACCCCCTCGCCCCGGCGAGCTCCGCCCCCGCGCCCGGCGAGCCCTCCCCGGCCCCGCGCTCGCGGCCCCCTGCCCGCGCCCGACGCCGGCGGCTCGGCCCCGCGCCCACGCGCGCCACGCGTCCGGCGCCGGCGGCTCGGCCCCTGCCCGCGCACCCTCGCCCCGCCGAGCCCGCCCCGTCGCGAGCCCCTGGTCCCCGGCCGTGCCCCGGCGGCTGCGCCCTCGTCGCACGCCCCGGCGGTCGTGCCTGCCCCCACGCCCTCGGTCGTACGCCCCCGGTCGTGCCCCTGCCCGCGCCCGTGCCCCGACGACTTGCATCCCGCGCGCCTGCACAGTTCGCATGCCTTCGACACGCGTAGCGCGCTCTCGCGCGTGCGACCGTAGTCGCACTGCGCTTAACCCCGTTTTAATCGATGTTAATTTGTGTAGTCGACGTGCTGCGTCGCGCGCTTCGTCACGCGACAATTCTTTTAATTTATATTTATTAAAGTGTTGCGTTGCGCGCTTCGTCGCACGACGAATTCGTCTAATTTCGGATTCTATTAATGTGCTATGTCGCGCGCTTCGTCGCGCGACGATCTATTTTAATTTCAGGTTGTTTAAGGTGCGACGTCGCACGTCCAGACGCGCGACGTTCCACTTTAAACTCAGCTCTGTTGACGTATGTCATCGTGCATTTCGTCGCGTGATGCTTAACGTCTCTCTATAAGTAATGCAAGTGTCTTGTTGCGCGCTCTGTCACGCGGTGAGGCTTTTACTTCTTAATTCAATCTAAATGTTATGTCGTACGTCTCGCCGTGCGACCACTCCCTTTCATTCATCTTCAATTGTTTATAATGATTAAATGTGAACATGACTTTACTTTATGCTAAAACGTAGTGTCCAAATTAATTCCCTTCTATTAAGCGAGTGGTTTAATTTATAATAATGTAACGTGATCGTTTCTCGACTATCTTTTTTCTCTTTCTCTCTTAACCTTAATTGCGAGCCCGCATGGAACGTCTGTTTATTTACTGCATTCTATTGTATGGTGTACTATTCTTTTGTATTAAATGTGTGGATGTATATATATTTGCGTCTGCATAGAGAACGATCCGGTTGAAGAGCCCGAAGAACTCGCAGGTGAAGCCCCTGAGCAGCAGTCGGTTGGTGGAGGCAAGTGTCCCTTGACCTATCTCTGTCCTATACACTCTTTAATTCACCTTTCACATTTCACAGTTATACCTAAGGATCGACTAGCTTTTGTTATCCATGTCCTTGTTTACCTATTTGGGTTGGATTATTATTGCTTAGTCTTATGCTATTGCTCAACTCTAATCAATGAACATGATGAGAATTATCAATGATACGCTGTTTTCCCCTCTTTTATTATGATGTTATACTTGTGACCTTCAAGGGGGCTCGAGCGGTTTCTCGAGTGCCTCTCCGTAAGGACCTGTTCGTTGGTTGACCGCCCGGGAAAACAGTGCAACCATGAGGGTGGAGTGGGATGCCCTTAGCTGAATAATTAGAGGAACCGGGGTGTAGTTCGCTTAGCCGTCGTGCCGTCAATGGGGCTCAACGTATGCGGCTCGCTCTGCCAAGTTTGATTTGTCCCTTGGGGAGGAGTGCAATACATTTAGGAAACCTAACGGGCGGCTACAGCCTCGGGAAATCTTTGTAAAGGCTACGTAGTGATGCCCTGCTGGACCACCTAGGTAGTGGTCAATGGGGAGTAGCTCTCTCCAAGCAGAAAGGGAATCACGGCTTGTGGGTAAAGTGCACAACCTCTGCAGAGTGTTTGAAAACTGATATATCATTTGTGCTCGCGGTTATGAGCGGCCAAGGGAGCTCCAGTGATTAGTGGTACTTGATCAGAGATGTTCGGATCTGCAGGTGGCAATGAGATTGATGGTTCTTGGTAATGACTCTGGTAATGGTAAGTGGTACTCTTTCCGTTTGGAAAGGAGTACGTTTGGGTTAATAACGTGGGCTAAATCTAAAACTTGGTTTTTTCTACTAGTAATAATAATAATCTGACCAACTAAAAGCAACTGCTTGACTTACCCCCACATAAAGCTAGTCCACTACAGCCAGATAGGATACTTGTTGGGTATGTTGATGTGTACTCACCCTTGCTCTACACACCAACCCCCCCCCCTTCCCCAGGTTGTCCGTATTGCAGCCACTGCTCAGGAGAAGATGAAGCCGTGGAAGGAGACTTCCAGGAGTTCCAAGACTACGACGAGTTCTAGGCGTGGGTTAGCGGCAACCCCCAGTCGGCTGCCTGTGAAGGCCGCGTTTATCTATGTTTCGTTTTCGCACTTTGATGTAATCGACATATGATGTAATCGACTATTATTCCCGTTTTATGTTATCATTTGAGCACTGTGTGATGATGTCCATGTTATGTAACTGCTGTGTACGTGAATTGCTGATCCTGGCACGTACATGGTTTGCATTCGGTTTGCCTTCTAAAACCGGGTGTGACAAAGGTTCAACACAAACCAATAAAAAGTCCAAGAAAGGGTTCAAATAGAAAGGAGCAAAACCAACCGAAGGCTGCCCTGGTCTGGCGCATCGGACAGTGTCCGGTGCACCACCGGACAGTGTCCGGTGCACCAGGGAGAATCACTCTGAACTGCTCAGCTTCGGGAATTTGGGAAGCCACTCTGCTATAATTCACCGGACTGTCCGGTGTAGCACCGGACTGTCCGGTGTGCCATGCGGAGCAACGGCTAATAGCGCCAACGATCGTCTGCAAAAGTGAACAGTGCGTGAACAATGCGCGGACAACGTGAGCAGAGTCAGAGCAGGCACCAGATGGCGCACCGGACAGTGAACAGTGACTGTCTGGTGCACCACCAGACTGTCTGGTGGCCCCCCTTGTCAGAGCTCCAATGATCAAACCCTAACGGTTGGGTGACGTGGCTGGCGCACCGGACTGTCTGGTGCGCCCTTCGACAGCAGCCTTCCCCAACGACCACTTTGGTGGTTGGGGCTATAAATACCCCCAACCACCACACTTCAAGGCATCCAAGTTTTCAGCCAACACATTCAATACAAGAGCTAATGCATTCAATACAAGACACAAATAGATTGAATCAAAATCTCTCCAAGTCCCAATTCCACTCAAAGCAATTAGTGACTAGAAGAGAGAGTTTTGCCATGTTCTTTTGAGCTATTGCGCTTGGATCACTTTTCTTCTTCCCCATTTCTTGTTCCCAAGACATTTGTAATCAAAGCAAGAGACACCAATTGTGTGGTGGTCCTTGTGGGAACTAAAAGTCCCAATTGATTGAGAAGAGAAGCTCACTCGATCTAAGTGACCGTTTGAGAGAGGGAAAGGGTTGAAAGAGACCTGGTCTTTGTGACCACCTCAACGGGGAGTAGGTTTGCAAGAACCGAACCTCGGTAAAACAAATCACCGTGTCACACTCTTCATTTGCTTGTGATTTTTTTTCGCCCTCTCCTTCGTACTCGTTTTTATTTCTAACGCTAACCCCGGCTTGTAGTGGTGCTTAAAGTTAATGAATTTCAGATTTGCCTATTCACCCCCCCTCTAGGCGACTTTCATATAGCCATAGCCCCTAAGAGTTTGCCTCATCCAGAGTAATTGTACACAACAATGTCCTGCAACAATATACTCAGCTTTGGCGGTTGATAGAGCTATTGAGTATTGTTTCTTTGAAGCCCAAGACACTAGGGATCATCCCAGAAACTGACAAGTCCCTGATGTACTCTTTCTATCAATCTTACATCCGACATAATCAGCATCGGAATACCCGATTAGATCAAAGGTAGATCCCTTGGGGTACCATAGTCCAAACTTAGGAGTGTGAACTAAATATCTCATAATTCTTTTCACGGCCCTTAGGTGGATTTCCTTAGGGTTGGCCTGGAACCTTGCACACATGCATACTAAAAGCATAATATCCAATCATAAGGCACATAAATAGAATAAAGCTCCTATCATCGACCAATATACCTTTTGATCTACAGATTTACCTCCTGTGTCGAGGTCGAGATGCCCATTTGTTCCCATAGGAGTCTTGATGGGTTTGGCATTCTTCATTCCAAACTTCTTGAGAATATCTTGAATGCACTTGGTTTGGCTAATGAAGGTGCCTTCTTGGAGTTGCTTGATTTGGAATCCAATGAAATATTTTAACTCCCGCATCATGGACATCTCAAATTTCTGTATCATAATTCTACTAAACTCTTCACAATATGACTTGTTAGTAGACCCAAAAATAATATCATCAACATAAATTTGGCATATAAACATGTCTTTATTAATTGTTTTAGTGAAGAGAGTAGGATCAGCTTTTCTGACTTTAAAATCATTAGTGATAAGAAAGTCTCTTAGACATTCATACCATGCTCTTGGGGCTTGTTTGAGCCCATACAGCGCCTTTGAGAGCTTATAAACAAGTGTAGCATACTCACTGTCTTCAAAGCCGGAGGTTGCTCAACATACACCTCTTCCTTGATATGGTCATTGAGGAATGCACTTTTCACATCCATTTGATACAACTTAAAGTCATGGTAAGTAGCATATGCAAGTAATATTCGAATTGACTCAAGCCTAGCTACGGGTGCATAGGTTTCATCGAAATCCAAACCTTTGACTTGTGAATACCCTTTTGCAACAAGTTGGGCTTTGTTCCTAGTCACCACACCATGCTCATCTTGTTTGTTGCGGAATACCCACTTGGTACCTACAACATTTTGGTTAGGACATGGAACTAAATGTTATTCCTCATTCCTTGTGAAGTTGTTGAGCTCCTCTTGCATTGCCACCACACAGTCTGGATCTCTAAGTGCATCCGCTATCCTGTATGGTTCAATAGAAGACACAAAAGAGTAATGTTCACAAAATTGAGCAACTCGAGAGCGAGTGGTTGCCCCCTTTTGAATGTCACCAAGTATGGAGTTGACAGGGTGATCTCGTTGAATTGCTTGGTGGACTCTTGGGTGAGGTGGTCTTTGATCTTGAATCTCTTGTTCATCCTCCTTTTCTTGATCAACTTCATCTCCCCCTTGATCGATGCCTTCTTCTTGAGGTGGCTCATTGTCTTGAACTTAATCTTCTTCTTCTTCTTCTTCTTGAGCTAGATCCTCACCTTGAGTTGGTGGAGATGCTTGTATGGAAGATGATGGTTGATCTTGTGCTTATGAAGGCTCTTCGGGTTCTTGTGGACACACATCTCTATTGGACATGTTCCTTAGCGCGATGCATGGAGCCTCTTCATCATCTAATTCATCAAGATCAACTTGCTCTACTTGAGAGCCATTAGTCTCATCAAACACAATGTCACGTGAAACTTCAACTAATCCAGTGGACTTGTTGAAGCCTCTATATGTCCTTGTGTTTAAGTCATAACCAAGTAAAAAATCTTCTACTGCTTTAGGAGCAAATTTTGAATTTCTACCTCTCTTAACAAGAATAAAGCACTTGCTCCCAAAAACTCTAAAATAAGAAACATTGGGCATTTTACCGGTGAGGAGTTCATATGATGTTTTCTTGAGGATTCGGTGAAGGTAGAGCCGGTTGATGGAGTAACAAGCAGTGTTAATTGCCTCTGCCCAAAACCGATCCGATGTCTTGTATTCCTCAAGCATGGTCCTTGCCATATCCATAAGAGTTCTATTCTTTCTCTCTACAACGCCGTTTTGTTGAGGTGTGTAGGGAGAGGAGAACTCAGGCTTGATGCCCTCCTCCTCAAGAAATCCTTCAATTTGAGAGTTCTTGAATTCCGTTCCATTGTCGCTTCTAATCTTCTTAATTCTTAATCCGAACTCATTTTGAGCCCATCTCAATAATTTCTTTAAGGTCTCTTGGGTTTGTGTTTTTTCCTGCAAAAATAACACCCAAGTGAAGCGAGAATAGTCATCCATAATTACAAGACAATACCTACTTCTACCGATGCTTATGTAAGCAATCGGGCCGAATAGATCCATGTGGAGTAGCTCAAGCGGCCTCTTGGTCGTCATGATGTTCTTGTGTGGATGATGAGTTCCAACCTGCTTACCTGCTTGACATGCACTACAAATTCTGTCTCTCAAAATGAACATTGGTTAGTCCTAGAATGTGTTTCCCCTTTAGAAGCTTGTGAAGATTCTTCATCCCAACATGAGTAAGTCAGCAATGCTAGAGCTATCCCATATTAGTCTTAGCAATTAGGCAAGTGTCTAGTTCAACATTATTATCAGTGAAATCAACTAAATATAGCTGACCATCTAACACTTCCTTAAAATCTAGTGAATCATTATTTCTTCTAAAGATGGTAACATCGACATCAGTAAATAAACAGTTGTATACCATTTTGCATAATTGAGACACAGAAAGCAAACTGTAACCTAGAGATTCTACAAGAAATACATTAGAAATGGAATGATCAAGTGATATAGCAATTTTACCCAATCCTTTGACCAAACCTTGATTTCCATCCCCTAATGTGATTGCTCTTTGGGGATCATCATTTTTCTCATATGAGGAGAACATTCTTTTCTCCCTTGTCATGTGGTTTGTGCACTCGCTGTCCATTATCCAACTTGTTCTGCTGGATGTATAAACCTACAACACAAATTTAGGCCTTGTCCTTAGGTACCCAAACGGTCTTGGGTCCTTTCACATTAGAAACAAGCACCTTGGGTACCCAAACACAAGTCTTTAGACTCTTGTGCTTGCCCCCAATAAATTTGGCAACTACTTTGCCAGATTTATTAGTAAGAACAAAGGAGGCATCAAAGGTCTTAAATGAAATGCTATGTTCATTTGATGCATCAACAATCCTTTTCTTAGGCATCTTAACATGAGTTGTATGCCTAGAACTAGAAGTCTCATTTCTATAAATATAAGCATGATGAGCAACAGACTGAGATTTCTTAGCATGAATTTTTCTAATCTTATGCTCAAGATAGTTTTCAGGATATAAAATGTAACCTTCTATATCTTGCACCATGGGAGCCTTTCCCTTAACAAAGTTGGAGATCTTGTTTCTATGGACATTAAGTTTGATGTTGTTTTGACTTCCAGGATGGAAGCCAATCCCATCTTTAATGCCAGGGCGTCTCCCATTGTAAGGCATACTACGAGCAAATTTAAAATTTTCATTTTCAATCTCTTGCTCGGCAATTTTGGCATTCAACTTAGCTATGTGATCATTTTGTTCTTTAATCATAGCAAGATGATCATTCATAGCATTACATCAATATCTCTACATCTAGTTGAGAGAACCTAGAGGGGGGTGAATAGGTGATCCTGTAAAAATTAAGTCTGAACAACAGAAACTTGGTTTATAATAAATGTTAGTGAGATCAAAACCAAGGTGCTATGAATAGAGAGGGAGAGAACTCTTCACTTGATTGTTCCTTTTGAATATGTATTGAACTTAGGAACAATAACGCAAGTGAATATATGAGAACTCTATGGAAGAAAAACAATCACACTAAAGAAATGCACAAGAGACACAATGATTTTATCTCGTGGTCTGGCCAATGCCTACTCCACGTTGTGGTAACCTCCTTCGGTCAAGGATTGCACTCAATCCCTATCAAGTGATCTAATGATCAAACTTGAGTACCACGATTTTCTTCCTTCATCTCAAGTATTCCCTTTGTGAGGAATCTCCACAAGTTGGAGTTTCTTGCCCTTACAAGATTGATCACAATAGCCACAAGAGCAAGGGAGGGAATAGAAACGCACGCAAGAGCTAGAGTCGCAGCAACGACACGCACACAAGTCAAGAGCCGAGCACACAACACAGCGCAGCACAATCACA
The DNA here is from genome assembly GCA_029449295.1 of Zea luxurians. NCBI lineage: Eukaryota > Viridiplantae > Streptophyta > Magnoliopsida > Poales > Poaceae > Zea > Zea luxurians. Next base: position 3,015,315 of record JAOPSE010000028.1, on the reverse strand, counting down.
ACTCAAAAATGTGCTCAAATCTCAAACACAATGAACCAAATGCGTGTTTGCGGAGTCTAGGCATTGTAGGATGTTCAATGCAGGCTTGGTGTACTGCTCCATGCACCTAGGGATCCTTTTTATAGCCCCAAGGCACCTAGGAGCCGTTAGAGCTCCATTTGGAAGGCCATTGTTGCCTTCTGTCCGTGGGCGCACCGGACAGTTCGTTGCTCCACCGGATAGTGAACACAGTGCAAATTTCCTTCCTTTTCTGGCAAAGCCGACCGTTGCAGCCACCGGCCCCCGTGGCACACCGAACAGTCAGGTGCGACCTGGTGACCGTTGGTGAAGTCCACGTGCTGCCCGCTGATTGCGCGACCGACCGTTGGAGTGAGTGTGGCTGCCACATCGGACAGTCCGGTGCACACCGGACAATCCGATAAATTATAGCCATGGCTCCCCCAACTTTTCTCGAGAGCAGCTAGTTCACCGAGCGCGCTAGCCTGAGCACCAGACACTGTCTGGTGCACACGGGATAGTCCGGTGTGCCATAAGCTGGTACAGGTTTGGCTGGACTTAGCCTAACTTCTTCAATCCGATTTCTCTCAATTTGACATGGTTCCTAGCACTTAGTAGATTAATGTTAGTACCAAAAACAATTTACTAAGGCTAGAAACATACCTTGCCTTTCCATTTGCATCTCTTTGACACTTAGCACAAAACAATATGTGTTGAGCATCTAATCACCAAAACATTTATAGAAATCGCCTAAGGGCACATTTCCCTTTCAATCTCCCCTTTTTGGTGATTTATGCCAACACATCAAAAGCAACTCAAAATGCAACAACATTTTCAAAGATAAGCTAAAGAGTGCAAATTGAAGACCAATTAATCTCACATAGGATTTGGCATATTTGGATCACTTTTGCCACCACTTGGTTTATTTTCACAAAACAAATTTGTTTCCCTATCTCTATGTCAAAGACACTTGTTTTGGAAAATCAAATGATCTTTCAAGAATAGTTTTGATCAAATACCAAAACTCCCCCTTTTTCCCATAATCAAATTTCTCCCCCATAAGAGAACTATTTTTGCAATAAGAGGGTTTTGATCAAAACACCAAGGATTCTAACACACTAAAATTTTGAAATTCACAAGTGGTTGGATGATCCAGTTGCTTTGGCCTTAATTTCTCCCCCTTTGGCATTAAGCACCAAAACAGAAGAACTATTTGGCCCTTTAACCCCATTGCCTTATATAAGTCACAGGAAAAACCAAAGGCAATGAGAAAACACAGATAAGAACTTGGGACAAGATACATTGATACATGAATGCAGTGGAAGCCTATTCTTTGTCCAAGTCCACCTGTTCCGTTTCAATCCATCTTTGAGACTATATAAAAAAATCCTCAAGCAAACACATTAGTCTCAAAGGGGTCAAAATGTAGTACATCCTCCCCTAAACATGTGCATAATGTGCATAGGGACTTGTGAGGTCCGAACATGACTTATACAAATTGAGCACCAAAAATAAGCAAGTAAACGCAGTAATGCTTAAAGTAACATGATCAAAGGCATAAAACACATGTATGCTATAGATCAATTGTAACACCTCGAAATATTATATTGTTAGTCTAGCAAAATTTTCCATGAATTTTTAAATTAAATACCTTTCAATAAGATTTTTGTTAGCTTTAGGGTTACACCTCTTAAAACAAAGATAGTATAACAAAAATTTAAATAAAAGTATCCATATATGATGTTAGTTTCCCTTTAAAAATTGTATTTACAAGTACTCTCTAAAGAACTTCATACACTAAAACTGATTTTTATAAAATACCTAATTCCTATTTTGTGTATAGATTGCATATTTTAAAGTGTTTGTTTAAATGGGATAATAAATAAAATATAATTTTGCACCATGCTAGGATTTTGAGTGCGCATTAAATTCGAAATATTAAACTTTCTCTCGGATTTGAATTTGAAATTTGTAAATCAAAAAGGGGATACAAACTAGAAAAGAATATAGAAAAAGAAAAAAAGGAATAGATACTTGGGTCGATTTCCCCTTTTGGCCCACTAAACTCACTCCCGCCGACCCAGTAGCCAACCCTCCCCCATACTCTCACTGATAATCAGGCCCCACTTGCCATCCTCTTCACTCGCTACGCTTGTGTGTCCTGCTGCCACCGCCATGTGGGGTCAAAAGGTCAGTTCCGTCTTCCTTCTTGTCCGTTGAAATAGGTCGCTGAATTGGGGCCGCCTTGCTAGAACTGAGATCCACGCGCGCTTGGAGGGTCGTGTCTGCTCTGTGAGACCCATATGTTAGTTTGACCTCCTAATGTAACAGAATCGCTATCCTCTGTGTGAGATTGAGCGGAGTTCTTAGGAAATCGCATGTGACGATTTCTTGTCCTAATCCAAACTGCTTGCGCCTAGTTTCTCTGTCGTGGTGTATAAATACAAGCCCTTGCTCCCCCTTGAACCCGAAGTCCCGGCCGTGAATACCTGCGCCTCGCCATGAACTCCGAGCAAGAGGAAATGTAGGAGGGAGATCGATTGGGGATACGCGCATAAGCCCTCATCGGGGCTTGTGGTCGGGTCAGGGAGCTTCACAATCTTTTGTGGAACGTGTTGATGGTTATAGTCGTGCTCCAGTGGACGTGAACCTATGGCAATTGCTCGTCGATGCTCCCCTCCATCGCGAAGCCAATGGCCATCGTGGTCAGGGCCTTGCATCGCTCCACTCACAGTAATATGCCTATGACTAAGTTTGGCGTGCCCTTCAATTCATTTTCATTGAATTTCGTTGGGATCCGTCCACCGTGGCGCCGGTTCGGCAAGCTCCGGCGAGCCTCCACCGCGGTACAGGGTCACGCCACCGCGGGAGTGTTCTGGGTTGAGAAGAATAGCATCAGTTGTTGATTAGTGGATGAACGATTGTGATTAGAAGATACACGCACCTCTCCATGGTCCGATCTAAGCCCTAGATCCTTGAATGGATGGCCCTGGGCGTGTCACGTGTGATCGACCATAGATCGTCGATCTGGCGGCTCGCACAGCATACTGGTTTGGGATTTAATTCCAGCCACAGATCGCGTGATGAAAGGCTCAGGGAACGTTTTCGGATCGGATCTATAGGAGCCATCGATCAAGTAAGGGGCGTCGTAGATTAGATCATGGGTTTCCCCTGCGCGCATTAAACCACAACAACTGGATCTAATGTATGCGGCTAGAAACGACCAGTACCCCTTCGGCGTGGTTGATGTGCAAAAGAACCCCTATTCTTTCTTCATATCAACCCATCGTCCACCATATTAAGAAAACATATGGGTCCTCAAATTTATAAAACAAACCCCGAGACTTCTGTTTTTCTCACCCGTGGTCCAAAAGATATAGGAAATCAACTTTAAAGTATAAAAATATATCTATAAACTTAGATATTTCATATCTTTTACATTTTAACTCCTAATTGATCCATTCTAGTTGCATTAGATTCATATTAATATTGTTTATAATATAGTAACCTTATATTTCTATGAAAAATAGTTTAGAATAATACATTTAATTTGTTTTATATCTAACACATAAATCTTTGGAAAATCATAACTCTTTAACCGTAACTTAGAATTTAGTAATTCTCGAACCTACAATCTCGTTACGATGCGTAGATTATTATCATGCATTCTGTTCTGATGTTTGGTGTGATGTTAATTTTTCCTATACCATGTTTGTTTGTATTGCTTCGAGTAGCAGCAAGGTTACGAGTCACTTGAAGAGCAAGTTGGTACCTGGAATCTCTAGTCTAAGGCAAGTTGTGCCCTTGATCACTTTTCTTTACCCAATAATGTTCCTGTTAATCACTGTGACATGCTCAGTTTAATCTAATGGGACCTAATAGGTTTTCCTAGACTTGTTTATCTCACACCTTGTTTACCACTGAACATTTGGGTAGTTATGCTATTGCTCTATCTGGTTTTGGGATTGATATTACATTATGATCATGTTCCAATTATATCGTTGTTTTAATTATTGTTCATGACAAGATCATTGTGTTAATTGGAACATGGAACTTAACTTGAGAAACACGTGCCACCACAAGGGTGGAATGGGATGCCCTTGGCTGACTAATTAGGAAAGCTAGTGTAGGACTACCTTACCCGAAAGGGGCAAGGGCAGTAGGGGAGTTGCATATAGGGAGGTTCTCGGGTCGATCATGCTGCGATGGCTTTTTGGACGAGGGATTCCTATATTGCCCTTCCTAGAAACTGTTGCGAGTTTTCTGAAGCTAGTGGAACTTTGTAAAGGTCTCGTAGTGGATCCCTAGACATTCATCTCAGAAGTGTCTAAGGGTCTAGCTAACCTTGGCTAGATGGGATACACGACTTGTGGGTAAAGGTCACAACCTCTGCAGAGTGTAAAACTAATAAATCAGCGGTGCTCGCTGTCATGAGCAGCTCAAGACTCTCGCATGATTAATTTATGGAACTAAACTTAATTTGTCATATGCATTGCATTGTGGGTGTTGTTATTACTTTGATCTCTTACTTATTCGGGTTGGTATCTGTTGGGGGCCTTCGGCTTCCGAAGCTCCTCAAAAACATGATTTAACAATGTTTCTAGAGTATAATACATGAATAGGAACCTTCGAACATGGGATAAAGCTGTACATGATATGAAGAGCGCAGTTCAGGAGAAGGATGAACCAATGCCGAAGCTACTCGTGGAAAAGCTTTGGCTCGGCAGTGGAAAATGAAACCGACTTAAAGGGGAAAAGGTTGTCTAGTCCTCGATAGATTATCCCTAAGTCAATAGTAAATGTCAAGGGCATGAATGTAATTCCACACAAGCTGCGTCCTGTGCCTATAAATAGGTGAACAGTGCTCCCATACTGTTCACGCTGACTTGGCATTTTGCTTTTGCGTCGCGCTTGTACTTTTGCCATTCTTTCAAGCCGAAGGTACATTTGTAATTTGATATCATTTATATTCTCCATAATAATAAAATAGAAATGAGTTGGTAATAATACATGATTGTTTATGTTATTTTATATTTCATATGATTCCTTCTTCATCATTATATGTTATGCTGCTGAAGGTATGTCCTTCATAACCTTCGTCCGAAGAGCATTACATCCCAAGGGAAATAATATTTCGAAGGACGAAGGACTTTAACGTTTGACATTTTTCTTGTTGCCTTGTTCTTAATTCATAGCATTTGAGAACAAGTCCCCAACATTGGCGCCCACCTTCGGTGAACTCTTTTCGACCACCTTCGGCAAGCATTGACCTTCGTCAAGCCACCGAAGAAAGCTTCAGTGACAGGGGCTGCCGCTCTGCAGCCGCTGGACCCGAACCAGGAGACCTTTTCTCTTCGAGAGGCCCGAAGCCAGAAGTGGAAGGCCACTAGTCCAACACCCCAGGAGGATGAGTTGGACCAAGAAATCAGGAATATGGAGATGCTTCATCAACAAGTACAAAGAAAGAAGGAGAAGATGGCTCGACTAGCCGATCTTCAGAGGCAGATTGACGAAGCTACTGAAGAAGTACGCCATCTTGCTCAAGATGAGCAAGAGCGAAGGCCTCAACATAGGGGGCTTCATCAAGAAGGCTTCTTCAACGAGGATGAATGGTACGAGGATTTCCATCATGGAAATTTTGCTTTTGATGATTCTTCTCCTCTGTCAGCAGAACTGTAGGCTAAACCTTGGCCCCCATCTTACAAGCCACCCCAGCTCCCCATGTATGACGGGCACTTAGATCTGAAGCAGTTTCTGATGAGCTACGAGGCAACCATATCTTCATATGGAGGCAATACTGAAGTCATGGCAAAATCTTTCGTCATGGCAGTCAAGAATGTTGCGCAAACCTGGTACTCCTCTCTTCGGCTAGGAACAATCACATCATGGCAGAAGTTGAAGGACATGCCGATCACCAGTTTCCAAGGTTTTCAGACGAAGCCGGTTACAGCTCAAGCTTTGTTCCAGTGCACGCAAGATCACGAAGAATACCTTCAGGCATATGTCCGAAGGTTCTTGCGTCTGAGGGCACAAGCACCAACAGTGCCCAATGAAATTGTCATTGAGGCCATGATCAAGGGGCTTCGGCCAGGACCTACGGCCCAATACTTCGCTAGGAAACCCCCTCAGACCCTGGAGAAATTGCTCCAAAAGATGGATGAATACATCCGCGCTGATAATGACTTTCGTCAAAGAAGGGAGGAAGCCTATAGGTTCTCAGAGATGACCAGGGGCTTCGGAGAGAGAATCCACCCAAGGCACGTCAGATCAATTCATTTCACCCAGAATGACGACAGAGGAAGTCAGCAATAGATGCCGCAATATCCCTCGCAAGCTTCGGGGAAGCAACAAAGCTATCCTCGGCCATCAGCTCCAAGGGGTAGAGGCGCCAGGGGCTTCGGAGGAAGGTTTGGGGATCAGCCCAGGAAAATTTATTGCTTATTCTGCGGTGAGGACAAGGGCCATACTAAAAGGATGTGTCATGTCACCATTCAGAAACAGAAGGAAATAGCAGAAGCTGTAGCTCAGCAGAACCAGCCGAAGCAGGTCATGCATACTGCTTCGTATCACTCACCCTACATACCAGAGTATGTAGGTAACCATCCTGCAGCGTCTGTTGCTTCGGCTAGTCAACCACAGGCATCCTGGCCACAGCTTCCACCTCCGCCACCACTACAACCTGCATATTCACGTGGTCAACAGCCAGAAGGGAGTCAGCAGACCAATCAGCAGAGAGACTTCAGGGAGGAGTCTGAAGCTCGCACAGTCAACAGTACTGTACCAGAGTCGAAGCATATCTACTAAGAGATATCCTACCATTGAATCAGTTTTTACATTCATAGTCGTTCTTTTTCTTACTAAGGAACAGTTGTTGAAAACTTAGTTTTCTTGTCGTTTTTAATTCCTTGTAATAGCTTCATTTTTGCCATAGTGAAAATATATCTTCTTCACAGACTTACGGAGTCCCAAAAGTCACCAAGGCACAAAAAGCCGTTCCTAAGTTATAAGTGTCTTCGAAGCTACAAAAAAGTCGTTCTATTGAACGCAGCGTAAGTTTGCCGAAGCTACAAAAAGTCGTTCCTAAAGGAGCGCAGTGTAAGTTTTCTGCTCAAAAGTCGTTCCAAAGGGAATGCAGAGCTTACAGCGAAAAGTCAACGCTGATTCCGCCGAAATAAAAGGCGAAGCGCGAAAAGTCAACGCGAATACCACCGAAATAGAAGGCGAAGAAGTTCAAAAGACATTTCTAAGGGAATGCAGAACTTACAGCGAAAAGTCAACGCTGATACACCGAAAAATAAGCGGTGAAGCCGAAAAATAAATGACAAAGAGATTGTGTATCCTGCAGCGGGGATGTGTGTGTATCTTTGGCACAAATATCATTTTGCATAGCATAACATCATCACATCATTCGCATATCATAACATCATACATCATATTGCTGAAGGATTACGGGAAGGCTACGCTAGCGCAAAACAAAATTTTCAACCCCATAAAACCAAGAACTACTGCGGTTATAGGTCATGGAATTACCACTAGACGCGCAGAGCAGCGGAAGACGTCTCGATGTAGACGAACGCGTCGAGCAGTGCCGTGTAGTCGTCGGCATCCTTCACGTCCTCGCACGGTTCATCCTAGTGCTCCAGATGTAGCACCTCCGAGGTATCCACATGTACAGGGAGGAAGCGCCGCGTACCGAACTGCTAGGTTCACGACGGCGGCTTGGCGAGGGCGAGAGGCGAGCGGCTACTCGTTTGCTGGTGGCCAATTAGGGTTAGCCTAACCGCGCCCCCGCCCCTCATTATATAGGCGTTATGGTGGGCTTCTGACACCTAGGCCCATCAGTAACCCTAAAGCCCAGTCTAATTTTGGATCTAATCCGAGTTAGGCTTCCTTCCCCTTAAGTGTGTGACCCTATAGGTTCACGTACAAATAGACATAGCCCGAGTACTCTTACTTGGCCCAATAATTGACAGCGGCCTCTAGCAAGACATGTCAACTCCTATGCGCATGTAAAGATCATATCAGACGAACCATTGCAACATTACATACATGTTGTTCCCTTTGTCTCACGATATTTGGTCTGGCTCTAAGCTGACCTCTCTTTCCCGATACTGTGAATTGGAATCCTTTCAATGGTTAACTCTTAACCCTAGCACGACCACACATTTCTTGATCCAATCACTCGAGGGGCCCAGAGATATCTCTCTCACAAAGAGAGGGACAAATTCCATCTTGACTGACCATGCCTCACAGCATGCTTCCTGACAAACCCAAAACTACCTTTATAACTACCCAGTTACGGAATAGCGTTTGATAGTCCCTAAGTAAGTCAATTCACATCTTGAGAACATGCGACAATCTTAGGTCTAAGGATACATTATTCATGTTGCAAAAAGAGAACTATATTACAATATCTCACGTTGGGTCGGTCTAGCCTCATGTCATACATGCACCCACATTATTAGTTTAACATCTCCATGTTCATGACTTGTGAAATGTAGTCATCAACTAATACATGTGCTAGTCATTGACTCTGACTAGGGACATCATTTAGAATAACCATATAAGTAAAGAATCTCACAAACAATTCACATAATTGCTAATCAATACAAGGTGCCTTCCATGGATATTCAATTAAGCAATATATATATCATGGATACAAAGAAATATGCTCATCTCTATGATTATCTCTAGGGCATATTTCTAACAATTGCATCAATGGCACAAGAAGGGAACACACTGTTAATCTTCGGAGAATGCATCGAAAAAGAGAAATTGTGCTAAAGCACAAAATAAATTTCGAAGAGACATAGTTTTATCAGCTCTAAGGTGGAGGAAAAAGTTTATTGTTGATGAAGCATTAATGTTTCTGTGTCGATTGGAGGATTTTTCACGAAGCATAAAAATTATTCTTTACGAAGCATGAAAAGAAGGGAAGGTGTTTTTTCGCCGAAGGCTCAAAAACGGTATGTACAATAAAAGTTTCATGCATCGCAAAGAAATGAATTACAAAGCCATTTATACATTACATTAAAAACTCATGAACGCCAAATGTTACAAGCATAGTCCAGCAAATGTTACATTGGTTTTCTAACAATGTTTTTACAATATCTATTATTCTTCCTTTAAAACTTCGTTTGCAGCTTCGGTCAGCAGTTGGATAACGACTTCGTCCAAAATGCTTTCGGCCATATTAATGATTTCTGCTGGTTCCTTTGCCTCTGGCTCGATCAATGACTCAAACGGCTCTGGAGGAGGAGATAGTTCGGCTGCAGTAGAAAACGTAAATAAGATTAGAAGTTGCAAAAATAAAAAAATATAAAAAGTTAAAAGCTATTAAGCAATACCTATCCGCTTTTCGAGTTCCGCAGCCTTTTCTGCTGCCTTCGTTGCTTCCCTTTCATCGTGAGTATCTTTTTCGCTCTTTTTTATTATTTCATGGGCCATCCCTCGACCGCCATTTTCCCAGATGTCAGTAAAGAATTTTCCACCAACTAAGCTTGCTTCGGCCGAGGGGTCCTTCGTATCATCAATAGATAAAGTAGCTTCGGCTTGGGCCAGAATTTTCACATGTTCGCAACCTGATTTCTCCAAGATAGCCGCAATTCCCCTTGCACCTGAGAAGGCGCAGACGTCCCCATGGCCATTTAAAATCTCCTCAAAGGCTTCGGCCTCGCCGCTGATCCACTCAATTGGCCCCTCGGGATCGCCCCGTATGAAGTTGTCTTCACTTGAATACGCGCCAACATTGGCAAAGCTTGTTTTTATCTTTTTTACACACTATAGATTTCTCAAAGAATTTTTCTTTTGATGCCCGAAGTTTTGCAACTGCTTTTTCCCAGTAATTTTTCCAGTAATCACTGGCATCTCGGTCAGCTTCGGCAATGGCACATTTCAATTTGGCTTCGGCCAGTTGCTTTTGGAGGTTTTCAATCTCGTTCCTTTGGATTTCAGATTGGGTCTTGTAGTTAGCTTCATCCCCCTTCACCTTGTCTACCAATGTAAGTAAAATTTTATCTTTTTCGAAGGTTAATAACCTTTGTTCGAAGGTTGTTGAGAGCAATAGTGCAGCTCTCGTCTTCGGCATTCTTTTGCGCCCTTAAGGCGTTGCTCAGTATTAAACCCTATATGAAAAGAATTAGTATAAGAGCAAAAAATAATTAAAAGTTCGTAAACTTCCAAATGTACAATTTTTGTACCTTCAGACTGTTATATGCGAGGCTATCTGCAAGATCGTCCTTCGTCATGGCACAAAGGCCAGCTTTGAGCTTCGGGAACCCCATACTTCTGGCCATCTCCCGGCAGACAGATAATTCTTTGTTGTCTGGGAGGCAGTATAAGAAATCATCTTCGTCTGTTCCATTGAACACTAAGGCACCCTTTGGATACTTCAGTTCTCGGGCATAGTGTTTAGCTTCAAAAATCTCTTCTTCAGTTAATCTTTTTCCCGAAGCGTGTCGTACGATATAATCAAGAACTTCAGAGGATGCTTCAGGAGTAGGAGTGGTAGTTTTTTTAGGCAAAATTTGTTCTGCAGCATCTTTTTCCATTTTCTCCTCCCTGGTTCCCAAGAATTTTTCCTTTGCGGGCTCTGAAGGCCCAGCTTCGGTTTCGATCAGGCTCTTCGCAGCTTCGGCTTCGGTTACTCTTATCTCAGACTGCGTCTTTGGAGCTTCGGCAGTTTTCCTTGGAGTAGAGCTTGTCTTTATTGTCTCCAGCACATCTAGAACATTGACCATTCTTTTCCTCTTAGGGGTCGCTGTAAGACCTTTTTGTGCCTTCGGCACTGTCACTTCTGCCGAAGGGCTTGTAATTTCTGATATCTTTGTTCTTTCGACCCCCATAATATCGGCCTTCGGCTCAGCTAATTTGGCTGAGGATGTCTTCGGCATTACAGCTGGCTCTTCAATCTTCTGCTTAGGCGCAGGTTTTTTGGTTTCAGTAGCCGAAGAGGTCTCACCGCCAAATTCGGGCACTTCGGCCAGTTCAATATATCGCGGCCGGTGGGTAAGAACCTTTACCTTCTTCCTCTTCGGAGCGGGCTCGCTTGGAGCAGCTGAAGCAGCATCCTTCCTAAAAGTTACACCCTTTCTTTATTGTCCCTTTGGCGGGTAGTGGTAGTCAGGATACATAAATCCGATGGCATCAAAAACTCTATTTAGCCTCTTCTTCTTTCGGCTGCCGAAGGCTGCAGATAACGCATTATCCTCTACTTTGGAGTACGGCCCAAGCAGATCATCACTTGTAGCTTCGATGCATTTCAGCCAGTCATCGTCTGGTTCGATAAATTGGTCTTCAAATCTGAAAGTATATTTCAATCGAACCAAATCACCTTCGTTAGTGTTGCTGATGGTTTCTTTTGGCATCTCCCAGTTGTCTAGCAGTGGCCATATCCTGTAGGCCACATGCTCTTGGACCAAGTCTCTTGTCCTGATGAAGGAACAAACTATGCCAAAGTCCCTTCGGCATTCTTCAGCTGCTTCATCAATTTCTACCTTCGGTTTCCGAAGGCCGAAGCGGGACCAGATGGGGCGCATGATGATCTCTTTGATATCTTCTATCGCCTTTAAATCATTTTTCACATAGAACCATTCTTTCATCCAGTCTCCAGGCCACCTCTTCCGAAAGATTGGCCCTGGGTAGCTTGAACCTGAACGAGCAACGAAGCTGTAACAACCAAAATTATTGTGATACTGCTCCTTACCCCAGGGTTTCGTCTCATATAAAAGTTCGTGTATACTACAGAAACTTTTTGCACTCGGTTCCAAACCTTGACTCCTCATAGCCCATACGAAGATTCCCATTCTTATGATCGCTTTAGGAGTAATCTGGTGAAGAAAAATCTGGTATATCTTTAAAACTTCAACAACAAAACTGCTTAGGGGGAATCGAAGCCCAGCCTTGAAGAAGCTTCGATAGATTACAACTTCATTCTCTTCCGGAGCAGGAGCAGTCCGATCTCTGTTGTCAGCCCTCACGATGGATATATCTCAAAAATACCTTCCTCTCATGTTATCAAGATGACTTTGCCTGATAGTCGATTTTCCGAAGACTATGTGACTTGGTTGCCACGGCTGATCTTCGGAGTCTTCGCCCCCACTTTCCACATCATAACTATCGCTGTCATCGGTATCTTCAGATAAGCCTTCTAGAATTTCTTTTGTAATCTTCTCTGTGTTGGTCTTTGCAATTGACTCGATGAATCCAGCGGTTTTTTCCTTAAGAAACTTCTCCTCCTCGCTCAGCTTCGTTTCAGCAGCAGCTTTTTTGTCTTGAGACATCTCTTCGGAAATGGTGAAAATGTGCTCTTAAAGCCGAAGCTTAGGAAATCTAAAAACCAAGCAAGCGTTGGTAGGCAAGAGCTAAAAATTGAGCAAGCAGAGCAGATGGCTAAAAGCGTACCAAATGAGCTTGTGGTGTGCTCTTATTTATACACCTAGCGCGTTGCAGGGTGGAGGGCCCCACTTGTCATTGGCTGTTGCTATTCTAGCAAAGGGAAGGTGTTTTTTGGGACCTTCGGCTTTAGGGCCTTCGTCCATATCGCAATATGAATTTATTATTCTAACAAATTAATATTGCGAGGGGCTACTGTTGGGGGCCTTCGGCTTCCGAAGGTCCTCAAAAACATGATTTAACAATGTTTCTGGAGTATAATACATGAACAGGAACCTTCAAACATGGGATAAAGCTGTACATGATATGAAGAGCGAAGTTTAGGAGAAGGATGAACCAATGCCGAAGCTACTCGTGGAAAAGCATCGGCTCGGTAGTGGAAAATGAAACCGACTTAAAGGGGAAAAGGCTGTCTAGTCCTCGATAGATTATCCCTAAGTCAATAGTAAATGTCAAGGGCATGAATGTAATTCCACACAGGCTGCGTCCTGTGCCTATAAATAGATGAACAGTGCTCCCATACTGTTCACGCTGACTTGGCATTTTGCTTTTGTGTCACACTTGTACTTTTGCCATTCTTTCAAGCCAAAGGTACATTTGTAATTTAATATCATTTATATTCTCCATAATAATAAAATAGAAATGAGTTGGTAATAATACATGATTGTTTATGTTATTTTATATTTTATATGATTCCTTCTTCATCATTATATGTTATGCTGCTGAAGGTATGTCCTTCTTAACCTTCGTCCGAAGAGCATTATATCCCAAGGGAAATAATGTTTCGAAGGACGATGGACTTTAATGTTTGACATTTTTCTGTGTTGCCTTGTTCTTAATTCATAGCATTTCAGAACAAGTCCCCAACAATATCTACTTACACTTAGTAACTGCTAATAAAATTTTGACCAACTCTAAAAGCAATGCTTAGCATTAACCATCTCCTTTGGTAAGCCTTACACTTCACATGAGCTTCCACCTTTGGTGAGTTCATGCACATTATTCCCCACAACTTGTTGAGCGATGAACATATGTGAGCTCACCCTTGCTTGACTCACATCCCCAGGTCAAGAACAGGTACCGCTAGATGAGGCGCATGAAGGATGCTGTGATGAGTTCTTGAGTGGTCTAGGCCGTCGTCTCCCAGTCAACTTTGTGTTGCTAGATCGTTGTCTTCGCATGATGTAATTATTTAACTATTTTGTATAGAACTCTGTTATATATAAATGATGTGACATTGATTTATGTACCATGAGTCATCATATGTGTGAGACTTGGTCCTAGCACACACTTGGTGAAGTTCGCGCCTAGGTTTTGGTGCCCCTGAGACCCGGGTGTGACAGAAGTGGTATCAGAGGAATGTTGATTGTAGGATGAAACCTAGATAGAACTGGACAACCATTACCTACTTACCTTTGCTACTCTGATTCTTTCTAAACTTTTCTTAATCTCTTCTCATCTATTGCTGCTTTACTCTGATTACTCTTACCTTTTCTCTTCTAAATACAAAAGTGGATTTCACACTTTGAAATCATGTACCTAAAGTGACTTTTAGGAATAGGAAACCCAATCCTAGGAACCAAACCAAAACTATTTTTTGTAAATATTTATATGCTTGAGTGTTTGTCCTTATGATAACTGCTTGATTCGATTCTTTGATTGAGTGTTATGAGTTGTGGAGTAGTGTCCACAATTGCATCTGCATATACCTAGCTAGGTATAAAAATATGGTTATAAGATAACTGAAAAAAACTTAGATGATTCCCCATTAAAATATAGCTAACTTAATAGATCCATCCCATCTCCGAATATTATGTCTTATTCTTATAGATTCATCTTATACTAACAACTTTGAGTAACAACCATGATCTAGTCCAAATTAATTTGATCCTATCTGGTCTAATCTAGTCATACCAATCTAATCAAGATTCCATCTAATCTATATCCCATCTACCCTAAAATGATATAATCTAATCTGATGAGACCTAACCTAATCAGCTCATATTTCTTGCACCAAGCTAAGGAGGTAGAGCAAATTAACCTAGATTAGATAGGGGATTAAGCTTTACACCTAAAAACTCTTTTCCCACCTAGTTCACTTAACCTAAAATTTGTGCCTTAAACCAACATGGCCATGAGCAAATAACCTCTCCAACATGTTCATGAGGATCATCTATTCCAACCTAACATCAAACCAAATCTTGGCCTACTTAGTGTAATCTATCCTACTCACTTCTATCTTAGCTATATGATCCTAACCCCGACTTGGTGAAGACGCCAAGACCCAAGAAGGAAGAGATCGATAAGGAATCAAGATCCGCAATCTAGGATGGATTCTTTCTTTTGCCTAGTCTTTCCTTTCCATAACCATCTCCTATCTTGCCAAATGGGTGGCTAAATATAAAAGATACCCATGCTTTTCTAATCACTGCTAATTAGTATTAAGAACTTAAGACGCCAAGACCCAAGAAGGAAGAGATCGACAAGGAATCAAGATCCGCAATCTAGGATGGATTCTTTCTTTTGCCTAGTCTTTCCTTGCCATAACCATCTCCTATCTTGCCAAATGGGTGGCTAAATATAAAAGATACCCATGCTTTTCTAATCACTGCTAATTAGTATTAAGGACTTAAAAAACTCTTAATTTTGAACCAATTAGAAACTAAAATCTCAATTACTAATCAATCCTTGTATATCCTTTTTCTTACTAATCTCGAGGACGAGATTATTTTTAAGGGGGTAGAATTTGTAACACCTCAAAATATTATATTGTTAGTCTAGTAAAAATTTCCATGAATTTTGAAATTAAATACCTTTCAATAAGATTTTCGTTAGCTTTAGGGTTACACCTCTTAAAACAAAGATAGTATAATAAAAATTTAAATAAAAGTATCCATATATGATGTTAGTTTTCCTTTACAAAAAATTGTATTTACAAGTACTCTCTAAAGAACTTTATACACTAAAAATGATTTTTCTAAAATACCAAATTCCTATTGTGTATAGATGCATAATTTAAAGTGTTTGTTTAAATAGGATAATAAATAAAATATAATTTTGCACCATGCTGGGATTTTGAATGTGCATTAAATTTGAATTCTTAAACTTTATCTCGGATTTGAATTTGAAATTTGTAAATCAAAAAGGGGATAGAAACTAGAAAAGAATATAGAAAAAGAAAAAAAAATGGAATAGATACCTGGGCCGGTTTTCCCCTTTTGGCCCACTAAACTCACTCCCACGAACCTAGCAGCCAACCGACCCCGTACTCTCACTGATAATCGGGCCCCATTGCCATCCTCTTCACTCTCTAGCGCTTGGGTGTCCTGCTGCCATCGCCATGTCGGGTCAAAATGTCAGTTCCGTCTTCCTTCTCGACCGTTGAAACAGGTCGCCGAATTAGGGACACCTTGCCAGAACTGAGATCCGCGTGCGCTTGGAGGGTCGTGTATGTTGTGTGAGTCCCATCTGTCAGTTTGACCTCCTAGTGTAACAGAATCGCTATCCTCAACGTGAGATTGAGCAGAGTTCTTGGGAAATCGCCTGTGCGGATTTCTCGTCCTAATCCAAATAGCTTGCGCCTTGTTTCTCTGTCGCGGTGTATAAATACGAGCCCTTGCTCCCCCTTGAACTCGAAGTCCAGACCGTGAATACCTGTGCCTCGCCTTGAACTCCGAGCAAGAGGAAATGCAGGAGGGAGATCGAACGGGTATACGCGTAAACCCTCATCGGGGGCTTGTGGTCGGGTCAGGAAGCTTCGCAATCTCTTGTGGAACGTGTTGATGGTTATTGTCGTGCTTCGGTGGACGTGAACCGGTGGCAATTGCTCGTCGGTGCTTCCCCTCCGCCGCGAAGTCAATGGCCATCGTGGTCAGGGCCTTGCATCGCTCCACTCATAGTAATATGCCTATGACTAAGTTCGGCGTGCCCTTCAATTCAATTTCACTGAATTTTGTTGGGATCCGTCCACCATGGCGCCGTTTCGGCAGGCTCTAGCGAGCCTCTGCCGCGGTACAGGTCGCGCCACCGCGAGAGTGTTCTGGGTTGAGAAGAATAGCATCAGCCTTTGATTAGTGGATGAACGTTTATGATTAGAAGATACACGCACCTCCCCGTGGTTCGATCTAGGCCCTAGATCCTTGAATGGATGGCCCTGGGCGCGTCACGTGTGATTGACCATAGATCGTCGATCTGGCGGCTTGCACAGCATACCGGTTCGGGATTTAATTCCAACCACAAATCGCGTGATGAAGGGCTCGGGGAATGTTTTCGGCTCGGATCGATAGGAGCCATCGATCGAGTAAGAGGCGGCGTAGATTAGATCATGGGTTCCTCTGCGCGCATTAAACCACAACCACTGGATCTAATCTATGCGGTCAGAAACGACCAGTACCCCTTCGGCGTGGCCGATGTGCAAAAGAACCCCTGTTCTTTCTTCATATCAACCCGTCATCCACCATATTCAAAAAACATAACATCTGGGTCCTGAAATTTATAAAACAAACCCCGAGACTTCTATTTTTCTGACCCACGGTACAAAAGATATAGGAAATCGATTTCAAAGTATAAAAATATATTTATAAAATTAGATATTTTATATCTTTTACATTTTAACTCCAAATTGATCCATTCCAGTTGCATTAGATTCATATTAATATTGTTTATCATCTAGTAACCTTATATTGTTATGAAAAATAGTTTAGAATTATACACTTAATTTGTTTTATATGTAACACCTAAATCTTCAGAAAATCATAACTATTTAACCGTAACTCTGAATTTAGTAGTTCTCGAACCTACGATCTCGTTACAACGCATAGATTATTATCATGCATTTTGTTCTGATGTTTGGTGTGATGTTAATTTTGCCTATGCCATGTTTGTTTGTATTGCTTCTAGTAGCAGCGAGGTTATGAGTCACTTGAAGAGCAAGCTGGTACCTGGAATCTCAAGTCTAAGGAAAGTTGTACCGTTGATCACTTTTCTTTACCCAATAATGTTCTTGTTAATCACTGTGACAAGCTCAGGTTAATCCGATGGGACCTAATAGGTTTACCTAGACTTGTTTATCTCACACCTTGTTTACCACTGAACTTTTGGGTAGTTATGTTATTACTCTATCTAGTTTTGGGATTGATATTACATTATGATCATGTTCCAATTATACTGTTGTTTTAATTATTGTTCATGACAAGATCATTGTGTTAATTGGAACATGGAGCTTAACTTAAGAAACATGTGCTACCACAAGGGTGAAATGGGATGCCCTTGGCTGACTAATTAGAAAAGCTAGTGGAGGACTATTGTTGGGGGCCTTCCTCTTCCGAAGGTCCTCAAAAACTTATCTAACATGTTTTTCAGTATAACATAGACTGGTATAGGAGGCTTCGGCTTTGAGATGAAGGTGTGCATGGTATGAAGGTGTGCATGGTATGAAGGTGCGGTCTGAAGAAAGGACAAACTAGCTTTGAAGCTGTGGCTGAAGAAGCTTCGGCTTGGCACAATGACAATGGTGAAAGATGGAACCGACCTAAAGGAGAAAAGACTGCTTAGTCCTCGACAGCTTGCCTTATGGTCAACAGTAAATATCAGGGACATGAATGTACTTTTGTCCAGGCTACGCCCTGTTCCTATAAATAGATGAACAGTGCACCGTACTATTCACGCTGACTTGTAATCACTCTTGCGTCAATCCCGCTTTTCCACCTTCTGTCAAGCCGAAGGTACAAATATAATATAAATATTATTGATGTTTATCCATGTTTATAAAATGAGAATATAAATAATCTAATGATTTGGAATGATTCTTTATATTCTTTTTATGTTTCATATGTCTCTATTCACATCTTTGCTCATTGAAAAGATGAAGGTATGCCCTCATGACCTTCGTCTGAAGATCGTTATATCCCAAGGGAGATAATGCTTCAAAGGACGAATGTCTCTAATCGTTAACAATTGTGTTGCTTTGTTCTTGGTGTATAGCATCCGAGAACAAGGACCAACATTAGCGCCAACCTCTGGTGAACTCATTCGACCACCTTCGGCAAGCATCGACTCTCGTCATGCCGCCGAAGAAGACAACAACGCCAGGGGCTGCATTGCAGCCACTGGACACTAATCAGGAGACACTACGTGAAGCTAGGAGCCAGAATAGGAAGGCTACTAGCCCTACACCTCAGGAGGAGGAACTGGACCAAGCAATCAGGGATCTCGAAGCTATCCATCAACAGGTCCAAAAGAAGAGAGAGAAGATGCTTCGGCTCGCCGATCTCTAGAAGAAGATTGATGAAGCTGCCGAAGAAATGTGTCACCTCACCCAGGATGACTAAGACCGAAGGCCCCAGCACAGGGAGCTTCGTCAAGAGAATTCATACAATGATGATGAATGGTATGGTGATTTTCAACATGGCAATTTTGCTTTTAATGATGCTTCTCCGTTGGCAGCAGAATTGTAGGCTACCCCATGGCCCCCGTCATATAAGTCACCTCAACTTCCTATGTGTGATGGGCACTTAGACCCGAAACAATTTCTGATGAGCTACGAAGCAACCATATCTTCGTATGGGGGCAATACTACAGTCATGGCAAAATCCTTCCTCATGGCAGTCAAAAGCATAACGCAAACTTGGTACTATTCTCTTCGGGCAGGGACAATTACGTCTTGGCAGAAGCTAAAGGACATGCTGGTCACTAGCTTCCAGGGCTTTCAAACGAAGCCAATTACCACTCAAGCTCTGTTCCAGTGCACACAGGATCAGGAAGAGTATCTCCAGGCATATGTCTGAATGTTCCTGCAACTAAGAGCCCAGGCGCCTATAGTGCCCAATGAGATTGTCATTGAGGCCATTATCAAGGGGCTTAGACCAGGATCAACGACATAATATTTTGCAAGGAAGCCGCCGCAAACCTTGGAGAAGCTTCTCCAGAAAATGGATGAATACATCAGAGTTGATAATGATTTCCAGCAAAGAAGGGAAGAAGCTTACAGATACTCTGAGATGGCCAGGGGCTTCGAAGGAAGATTCCACCCCAGGCATGTCAGGTCAATCCATAACGCTAGCCCAAGTGATGATAGGGGAAGCCAACCTCAAAGGCAACAACACAGCTCCCAATCACCAGGGTCGCAACAAAGTTCCTTCAGGCCACCAACTCCAAGAGGCAGAGGGGGCAGAAGCTTCGGAGGAAGATACAGAGATCAGCCTAGGAGACTGTTTTGTTTGTTCTGCGGCGAAGACAAAGGCCATACCCAAAGAACGTGCCAAGTCACAATTTAGAAGCAGAAAGAGATTGCCGAAGTTGAAGCACACAGAATCAGCCGAAGCAAGTCCTATATACTACTTCATGCTATTCTCCCTATGTCCCAGAGTACGTAGGTAATCAACAGCCTACGGCCTCTGTCGCTTCGGCAAGCCACTCTCAAGCTTCCTAGGCCTAGCTCCCACCACCACCACCGCTAGCACCTACTCTGGCCCGAAGCTAGCAGCCAGAAGGGCACCAACACGCTCAACAGCAGCGCGATTTTTGGGAGGAGTCCGAAGCTCGCACAGCCAATAGCACTGTGCCTGAATCCAAGCACATATACTAAAGAATATCTTACCTATGGTGCACCTTTATCTTTTCTGCTATTTTATTTTTTTGTATGAAAAACAATTCACGAAGGATTGAATTCCTATTTCATGTAATAATATTGAACTCATATCATTGAATGGGGCGCTTCCTCTTAACAAGATTCCGAAGCTACAAAAGTCGTTCCTAAGGGAGCGCAGCATAAGATTCAAAGCTACAAAAGTCGTTCCTAAGGGAGCGCAGAGTAAGTTCTGAAGCTACAAAAGTCATTCCCAAGGGAGCGCAAAGTAAGTTCCAAAGCTCAATAGTCGTTCCTAAAGGAATGTAGAGCCAAAATACCACCGAAATAGAAGGTGAAGAAGCTCCAAAGTCGTCCCTAAGGGGATGTAGAGCTTGAATGCCACCGAAATAGAAGGTGAAGAAGCTCGAAAGTCATCCCTAAGGGGATGCAGAGCTTAAATGCCACCAAAATAGAAGGTGAATAAGCTCCAAAGTTGTTCCTATGGGGATGCAGAGCTTAAATGCCACCGAAATATAAGGTGAAGAGACTCAAAAGACGTCCCTAAGGGGATGTAGAGTCTGAGTGTTTCCGTGTAGATATGTGTCTTTGGCATAAACATCATGCCGCATCATATCATCGCATCATTCCGCATAGCATTACATCATACATCATGTCGCATCAATAGCAAAGATTGAGCACGAAGCAAACCTTCGGCAATAACTTGATGAATGAAAGTGTGCCGGGGCACGAAGCAAACCTTCGGCAATTACAATCTTACCAGGAAAATATTTATCGACAACAATATCATACAACAACTTTGCTATAGAAGGGTTTTTTTCTTTTCGAAGCATGAAAAGAAGGGAAGGTGTTTTTTCGCCGAAGGCTCAAAAATGGTATGTACGCAAATTTCATGCATTGCAAAGAAATATATTACATTAATGTACACATAGATATACAATGTTTAACTCGTACGAATATTACATCACACAAATGTTGCATGTCCTAGCTACACAAAAGTCTAGTCTTCCTTCAAAATCTTCTTAGCAGCTTCATTCAGAAGTTTGTTGACAGCTTCGTCAATAGCTTCATCAGCAATTCTTATAGTTTCTAGTGTCGCCTTCATTGCTGGATCAGCTTCGGGATCATAGGGCTCAGGTGGCGGCGAATGTTTAGCTACAGTAAAAGTAATATGTTGTTAATCCAAAGCCAGAAAAAATACTAAAGCTATGAAACAGTAAAATACTTATGCGCCTTGCGCGCTCGACAGCCTCTTCGGCTCGCTTGGCTTCTTCTCGTGCTTCATGATTTTGTTTCTCATTCTTCTTTATAGCTTCATCGACTAGTTCTTGGCCGCCTTTCATCCAAATGTTGGAGTAAAATTTTCCGCCCATCAAAGTCGCCTCAGCCGAAGGATCCTTTGTGTTCTCCATAGTGAAGACAGCCTCTGTCTGGGTTGCAGCTTTAACGTGTTCGCAGCCATATATTTCCAAAATTGCTGCAACCCCTCTAGCACCGGCAAAGGCGCATAAATCACCGCGATCACTAAGGATCTCCTCGAAAGCTTCGGATTCTTCACCAATCCATTCGATGATCCCTTCGGGATCACCTCTAATAAATTTTTGCTCGGATGAGTAAGCACCCACCTTTGCAAAACTATCTTTCAGCTTCTTGGCAGAATCCAAGGATTTTTCGTAATATCTTTCCTTCGAATCCTGAAACTCACCTGCATTCTTTTGCAATCTGGCGCTAGTCCACTCGATTATTTCCTGCTTTGCCTTAGCCACTTCGAAATCTTCATTCTTCTCGGCAAGCTTTTTCTTTAAATTTTCAATTTCAGCTCTATGAGCTTCGGACTGCGCGACAAGATTGGCTTCACTAGCCTTGACTCTGTCTACTAAGGAAAGCAAAATTTTATCCTTCTCTATAGCTTCATTCCTCAGTTTGATAACCTCTGACCGAAGGTTACCAAGGTGTAAGGCCCAAAATGTGTATAAAAAAATAACAAAATAAATATATGAAGTTGTTGGTCCTTGTTCTCAAGTGCTATGAATTAAGAACAAGGCAACACAGAAAACGTTATACGTTAAAGCCCTTCGTCCTTCAAAGCATTATTTCCCTTAGGATATAATGATTTTCGGACAAAGGTAACGAAGGACTTACCTTCGTTAACATAACATATGAAGATGAAGAAAGAATCATGTAAACCATAAAAAATAATATAAATAGTCATATATTATCACTATCTCATTTTTATTTCATTACTATAGAAAAATAGAAATAATATTAGATTACAAGTGTACCTTCGACTTGAAAGAAGGTGAAAGTACCAGCGTGACGCAAGGATCAATGTCAAGTCAACGTGAACAGTACGGAGTTACTGTTCATCTATTTATAGGCACGGGACGCAGCCCATGTGGAATTACACTCATGCCCTTTACATTTGCTAATAACTCTATAGTAGTGCATCGAGGTTTAAATAGCCTTTTCATCTTTAAGTAGATTTCCTTTTTCTGTTATCATGCCGAAGCTCTCCTGCACACAGCTTCGGCTTTGCGATATCCTTCGTACTCCTTCTCGTGCTCCTCCACGCTGTGGTTTCAACTCAAGTCCGAAGGTACCTGTTCATGTACTATACTTCCAGAAACATTGTTAAATCATGCTTTTGAGGACCTTCGGAAGCCGAAGGCCCCCAACAGTAGCCCCTCGCAATATTAATTTGTTAGAATGATAAATTTAGATTGCGACAAGGACGAAGGCCCTGAGCCGAAGGTCCGAAAAAACACCTTCCCTTTGCTAGAATAGCAACAGCCACTGATACGCACCAGGCGTATAAATAAGAGCGCACCACGAGCTCATTTGGCACGCTTTCTTGCCATCTGCTCTTACTTACTCAATTTTTAGCTCTTGCGCATCAACACTTGCCTAGATTTTTAAAATTTTTAAGCTTCGGCTTTGAGAGCACTTCTCTCAGCGCTTTCGAAGATGTCTGGGGATAAGAAAGCTATCGCTGAACCGATGCTGAGCCTTTCTGAGGAGATGAATCTTGGCTTTATTGAATCGATAGCAAGGACAAATGCAGAGAAGGTTGCTAGGGAAACTTTAGAGGGTTTGTCTGAAGACACTAGTGATAGTGACAGCTATGATGTGGAGAGCGGCGGGGAGGACTCCGAAGATCGACCCTGGCGATCGAGCCATGCAGTTTTTGGAAAATCAACTATTAAACAAAGCCATCTTGACAACATGAGGGGGAAATACTTTCGGGATATGTCTGTTGTGAGGGCTGACGATGGAGAGAAAACTTGTCCTACTCCAGAGGAGAATGAAGTCGTGATCTTCTGAAGCTTTTTGAAGGCTGGGCTTTGGCTTCCTCTGAGCAGCTTCATAGTCGAGGTTTTGAAGATATTTCAGATTTACCTTCACCAGATTACCCCCGAAGCTATTATAAGAATGGGAATCTTCGTGCGGGCTTTAAGGAGTCAAGGCTTGGAGCCAAATGCAAAAAGTTTCTGTAGCATGCATGAATTGTTATATGAGACGAAGCCCTGGGGTAAAGAACAGTATCATAATAATTTCGGCTGCTATAGCTTTGTTGCTCGTTCTGGTTCAAGCTCCCCAGTACCGACTTTTCGGAAGAGATGGCCCGGAGACTAGACAAAAGAATGGTTTTATGTAAAGATTGATTTAAAAGCACGAGAAGACATTAAAGATATAATCATGCGCTCTATCTGGCAACGCTTCGGGCTCCGGAAACCAAAGGTAGAAATTGACGAAGCGGCCAAAGAATGTCGCAAGGCTTTTGGCTTAGTCTGCTCTTTCATCGGGACAAGGGACTTAGTTCAGGAGCATGTGGCCTACAGGATATGGCCATTGTTATCCGACTAGGAGGTGCCAAAAGAATCCATTAGCAATCCCCACGAAGGTGGTCTGGTTCGAATAAAATATACCTTCAGATTTAGAGACTAGTTTATCGAGCCAGACGACGACTGGCTGAAAAGCGTCGAAGCTACAAGCGATGATCTGCTTGGGCTGTACTCTAGAGCAGAAGATAACGCATTATCTGCGGCCTTCGGGAACCAGAAAAAGAAGAGACTAAACAGAGTTTTTGATGCCATTGGGTTCATGTATCCTGACTACCGTTACCCGCCCCGGGGGCAAAAAAGAAAAAGTGGAGATTCCGGGAGAGATGATGCTTCAGCTGCTCCGAGCGAGCCACCTCGAAGAGGAAAAGGGTGAAGGTCCTTACTCATCGACCACGCTATATTGAACCGGCCATAGTGCCTGAATTTGGCGGTGAGACCTCTTCGGTGACCGAAGGCAAAAAACCTGCGATTACGTAGAAAATTGAACCGGCTGTATCGCCGAAGGCATCATCATCCAAATCAGAAGAGCCGAAGGCCATTAATATTGAAGAGATGAAAGTTGAGAAATTGAGAATATTGGAAGTAATAAGTCCTTCGGCGGAGGTGGCAATGCCGATGGCACAAAAAGATTTCTCGACAACCCCCAAGAGAAAGAGAATGGTCAACGTATTAGATATGCTAGAAACAATAAAAACTTCAAGCTCTACTCCGAAGAAAGCTGTCGAAGCTTCGGAAACACACATTGAGGCCGAAACTTCCAAGGTCCAAGTCGAAACTGAAGCTGGGCCTTCAGAGCCCGCCAAGGAGAAATCCTTGGAAATCGGAGACAAGATAGAGAAAGAAGCTGCAGAAGCAATTCTGACTGGAAAAACCGCCATTCCTATTCCCGAAACATCATCTGAAGCTACTGATTATATTATACGACATGCTTCGGGAAAAAGATTATCTAAAAAAGAAAAGCGAGAGGCTCAATTTTATGCTCAAAGATTGAAATATCCAAAGGGGGCCCTAGTATTCAACGGCAACGGGGAACAAGACTTCCTGTATTGTCTCCCAGACAGTAAAGAGATTTCTGTCTGCCAAGAGATGAGCAAGAGCTTCAGTTTCCCTACACTAGAAGATGGGCTCTCAGTGTTATCAAAAGATGAGCTGGCCGATAGCTTAGCATATAATAGCTAAAAGTGAGAAAGTTAGATTTTTGTATTTAAAGACAAAATCTTCCATTTACATACACTTAATACCGCATTTTTTGCAGGGCCTTATTCTTAGCAATGCCCTCAGGGCGCAAAAAAGTGTGGAAGATGAAGGGTATACCATAGCCTTGAACAACCTTCGTTCCGAAGTGATTGAACTAAGGAACGAAGGTCTTGAAAAAGACAAAATATTACACTCATTGTTGAACAAAATAAGGGAAGACGAAGCTGCTTCCAAAGCCCAAGCTGAAGCTCAAAAATACAAAATCGAAGATCTTCGGAAATAGCTATTCGAAGCTAAAGAAAAATGCGGTGTTGCAGAGGCTGAACGAGATATTAGTATATATTAGAGGAACCACTTACAAAAAATAGTTGATGAACTTCATGCATCCAAGGAGAGGTGCTATGAAAAATCTATAGAGTGTGTTAAGAAAATAAAACTAGTTTCACCAACGTTGGCGCATTTTCTAACGAAGACAACTTCGTAAGGGGTGATCCTGAAGGACCAATTGATTGGGTCAATAACGAAGCTAAAGATTTTGAAGAAGTTTTGAGTGGTCGTGGGGATATCTGCGCTTTCTCGGGTGCCAGAGGAATCACAGCTATTTTAGAGAAATCAGGCTGCGACCATGTGAAAACTTTGGCTCAAGCCGAAGCCGCTTTATCTATTGAAGATACAAAAGATCCCTCGGCCGAAGCAAGCTTAATTGGCAGAAAATTCTTTACTAACATCTGGGAGAATGGCGGCCGGGGGATGGCACATGAAATGATAAAAAAGAGTGAAAAAGATTCCCATGATTCAAAAGAAGCGACGAAGACAGCTGAGAAAGCAGCGGAACTTGAGAGGCGAATAGGTATTACTTAATAACTTTTTAACTTTACTAATTTTGCGACTTTGGACTTAATTACGTTTTATATCGCAGCTGAACTATCTCCTCCTCCAGAGCCCCTCGAATTGACGGCCAACCCCGAAGCAGAAAAAGAAGATGAAGTTACTAAAGTGGCCGAAGCTATTCTGGACGAAGCTGTTAATCGACTGCTGAACGAAGCTGCAGAAGCAGTTTTAAAAGAAGAATAGCTTCTATTGTAAAAACATTTGTAATATAATATTTGCTGAACAAAGTGCATAGTATTTTTATAATTTTGAATGCAATATTTAAGCTGCTTACAATTGTATTCTTTACGACGCATGAATCCTTACATACATACCGTTTTTGAGCCTTCGACGAAAAAACACCTTCCCTTCTTTTCATGCGTGGTGAAGAACATCCATATTTCGTAAAAAACATCCGATCTTCGTAAAATCATTATGCTTCCTAAGCAATAGATCACCTTTTCATCTTAGAGTTTGACGAAGCTATACTTCCTCAATACTTATGATGTGCCTTGGCACTACTTTTTCAAATCTTTCCCCGAAAATCAACATTGAATCCCCTTCTCGCGCCATTGATGCAAGATGATGTATGATGTTATGTTATGCAAAATGATGTAATGATGTTATGCTATGCAAATGTTATTTGTGCCAAAAATACACACCCATTCTCTTCAATGAAGCACACAATCTTTTTTCCGTTTACTTTTCGGCTTCACCGCTTATTTTTCGGTGTATCAGCGCTGACTTTTCGCTGTAAGCCTCCCTTAGGAGCTTCTTCGCCTTTTACTTCAGCGGTATTCGCATTGACTTTTCGCGCTTCGCCTTTTACTTCGGCGGAATCAGCGTTTATTTTTCGCTGTAAGCTCTGCATTCCCTTTGGAACAACTTTTGAGCAGAAAACTTACACTGCATTCCCTTAGGAACGACTTTTTGTTGCTTCGGGAAACATACACTGTGTTCCTTAGAATGAATTTTTATTGCCTCGGCAAAACTTGTAATGTGATTATGAACCCCGCTCCCTCTTGAGGGCAACTTTCGTGCTTTCGCCAATTTTTTGGATTTCGTGAGTCTGTAAAAGAGATATATTTCCATTATGACCAAGACGAAGCTATTACAAGGAATTGAATTCTCTATTAAAAAAGAAAAATGATAACGAATGCCAGAACTATTTTAGAAGTAGGATATCTTCTAGTAGATGTGCTTCGATTCTTTCACAGTGCTGTTGACTGTACGAGCTTCGGACTCCTCTCTGAAGTCCCGTTGCTGATGAATGTGCTGGCTCCCTTCTGGCTGCTGGCCTCGTTGCAATGGTGGTGGGGGTGGAGGCTGCTGCCAAGATGCCTGAGGTTGGCTTGCCGAAGCAACAGAGGCTGCAGGATGGTTACCCACATACTCTAGAATGTACGACGAGTGATAAGAAGCAGTATGCATAACCTGCTTCGGCTGACCCTGTTGGGCTACAGCTTCTGCTATCTCTTTCTATTTCTGGATGGTGACGTGGCACATCCTGGTAGTGTGGCCCTTGTCCTCACCGCAGAATAGACAATAAATCTTCCTGGGCTGATCCCCAAACCTTCCTCCGAAGCCCCTGGCACCTCTGCCCCTTGGAGCTGGTGGCCGAGGATAACTCTGTTGCTGCCCCGAAGCCTGGGAAGAATATTGCGGCCTCTGTTGTTGACTTCCCCTGTCGTCATTCTGAGTGGAATGGATTGATCTGACGTGCCTAGGGTGGATCCTCCCACCGAAGCCTCTGGCCATTTCGGAGAACCTATAAGCTTCCTCCCTTCTTTGTCGAAAATCATTGTCAGCACAGATGTATTCATCCATTTTCTGAAGCAGTTTCTCCAGGGTTTGAGGGGGTTTCTTGGCGAAGTACTGGGCTGAAGGTCCTGGCCGAAGCCCCTTAATCATGGCCTCAATGACAATTCCATTGGGCACTGTTGGCGCTTGTGCCCTCAGACGCAAGAACCTTCGGACATACGCCTGGAGGTATTCCTCTTGGTCTTGCGTGCACTGGAACAAGGCTTGAGCGGTAACCGGCTTCGTCTGAAATCCTTGAAAACTGGTGATTAGCATGTCCTTCAGCTTCTGCCATGATGTGATTGTTCCTGGCCGAAGAGAGGAATACCAAGTTTGTGCAACATTTTTGACTGCCATGATAAAGGATTTTGCCATGACAGCAGTGTTTCCACCATACGAAGATATAGTTGCTTCGTAGCTCATCAGAAACTGCTTTGGATCTGAGTGTCCGTCATACATGGGGGCTGGGGTGGCTTGTAAGACGGGGGCCAGGGCGTAGCCTGCAGTTCTGCTGACAGAGGAGAAGCATCATCAAAAGCAAAATTTTCGTGATGGAAATCCTCATACCAGTCATCCTCGTTGAAGAAGCCCTCTTGGTGCAATTCCCTGTGGTATGGCCTTCAATTCTGCTCATCTTGAGCGAGATGACGCACTTCTTCGGTAGCTTCGTCAATCTGCCTTTGCAGGTTAGCTAACCGAGCCATCTTCTCCTTCTTCTTCTGGACCTGCTGTTGAAGCATCTCCATATTCCTGATTTCCTGGTCCAACTCATCCTCTTGTGGTGTTGGACTAGTAGCCTTCCTCTTCTGGTTTTAGGCTTCCCAAAGAGAAAGAGTCTCCTGGTTCGGATCTAGCGGCTGCAAAACGGCAGCCCCTGTTGCCGAAGCTTTCTTTGGTGGCATGACGAAGGTCGATGCTTGCTGAAGGTGGTCGAAAAAGGGTTCACCGGAGGTGGGCGCCAATATTGGTCCTTCTTCTCAAGTGCTATGAATTAAGAACAAGGCAACACAGAAAATGTTATACATTAAAGCCCTTCGTCCTTCGAAGCATTATTTCCCTTAGGATATAATGATTTTCGGACGAAGGTAACGAAGGACTTACCTTCGTTAACATAACATATGAAGATGAAGAAAGAATCATGTAAACCATAAAAAATAATATAAATAGTCATATATTATCACTATCTCATTTTTATTTCATTACTATAGAAAAATAGAAATAATATTAGATTACATGTGTACCTTCGACTTGAAAGAAGGTGAAAGTACCAGCGTGATGCAAGGATCAATGTCAAGTCAACGTGAACAGTATGGAGTTACTGTTCATCTATTTATAGGCATGGGACGCAGCCCATGTGAAATTACACTCATGCCCTTTACATTTGCTAATAACTCTATAGTAGTCCATCGAGGTTTAAATAGCCTTTTCATCTTTAAGTCGGTTTCCTTTTTCTGTTATCATGCCAAAGCTCTCCTGCGCACAGCTTCGGCTTTGCGCTATCCTTCGTACCCCTTCTCGTGTTCCTCCATGCTGTGGTTTCAACTCAAGTCCGAAGGTACTTGTTCATGTACTGTACTTCCAGAAACATTGTTAAATCATGCTTTTGAGGACCTTCGGAAGCCGAAGGCCCCCAACAGAAGTGATAAAATAGTAAATTCAGAAATCTCAAACTATACTAGAGTGTTGAAATTTGAGGACTGTATTTTGAAAACTAAGAATTATTTCAGAAAAGAAGTAATAGAAAAGTTTTCTATTCAACTAAAACAGTAAGCACATCATCAAATGATGCACCATAAGCATTTAGTTACATGAATATCTAAGTTTGAAGTAACTTTTAATTCTTGTCCCACAATCAAAATACCATTTTCCTAAAAAGAGAGGAACAATATGAGTGTGTCTCATATCTCAAACATTTAATCAATTAAAATAAATGTATATCTATGGTTTCATAATTAATTTGGAGTATGTAGTGAAAATGTGAATTCCTAAACTTTATCTTAGATTGAAATTATAATTTTGTAATGTCAAAAAATAATAATATGGGAATTCAAATTATGAATATGAAAATAAGAAAGGAAATATGCTATACAAAATAAATAAGTAAATAAATACTCACAGGCGTCACGGGGGCGTTAGTGAGAGTCTTCGGGGTCGCGTCGTGCGGGATTTCTCACTGGGGTCATCTTAATTACTCAAAGGCGTCGTGATTTCCGCCGAACACCGCTGCACGCCGTGGACATGAATACCTGGAGCTTAATCATCGGTAAGAGGCCTTCCAACGTTCTTGTCTTTGTCTCCGCGACACGTAGCACACTTCCGCAAGACTATTCGGGTCGGGATCGCTGCGATGGTGTGCTCTGGCGTACTCTCCGACGTGGGCGCGGGTGCCCTGCTTGGCCTTGGACGTGGGGTAGAAGAAGCACCCTGCACCGTTGGATCTGGATGAATGGTGTAGATTAGAATGCCAAATACCCTTTCATCGTATTAGATCTGAGCCATAGGTATTGGAATGGATGGGCAGGATTGGATCGTGGCGTGGTCGTGTGTGGGCCGCTGATCCATGATCCAAGGGATGCTGTTGATCGCCGTTACCTTTAAGTACTGGCGTGCTCGGGGCTGTTGGATCTAATCTGACGGCTGTGAATACGCGATACCCCTTCACCGCGCACTTTTTCTAATGAGCCCCTGTTGAGTTACGAAATGAACCCGCGGTCCATAAGCAGTATAGGGAGATTTAATCTATGCCAATGGAACTTACATTTTAGCCCCTGTAAAACCACAGAATTGTGCGCCCAGTCCAGGAATTAAAGAAAACAGGAAAAAGGAAATTTAGAAATTGATTTTGAGTATAAAAATAATTATAAAACTTGTTTAATTTGTATAAAAGACATATGAAGTCCAAATCAATCCATTCCAATTTCTATAATTTTATAATATTATTGTTTATTCATTAGTGCCACTGTTTTGTACAAGAAAGTCACATTAAAATTTATATCCTATTTGAAATTCGCCTAGAGGGGGGTGAATATGCAAATCTGAAATTTATAAACTTTAAGCACAACTACAAGCCAGGGTTAGCGTTAGAAATATAATCGAGTCCAAAAGAGAAGGTGAAAACAAACCACAAGCAAATAAGAGCGGATGACACGGTGATTTGTTTTACCGAGGTTCGGTTCTTGCAAACCTGTTGAGGTGGTCACAAAGACCGGGTCTCTTTCAACCCTTTCCCTCTCTCAAACGGTCACCTAGACCGAGTGAGCTTTTCTCTTCAATCAAACGGGACACTTAGTCCACTACAAGGACCACCACAACTTGGTGTCTCTTGCTTTGATTACAATGATCTTGGGAACAAGAAAGGAGGAAGAAGAAAAGCGATCCAAGCGCAATAGCTCAAAAGAACACAACGAAACTCTCTCTTCTAGTCACTAATGCTTTGAGTGGAATTGGGACTTGGAGAGATTTTGATTCACTCTATTTGTGTCTTGTATTGAATGCACTAGCTCTTGTATTGAATGTGTTGGCTGAAAACTTGGATGCTTTGAAGTGTTGGTGGTTGGGGGTATTTATAGCCCCAACCACCAAAGTGGCCGTTGGGGAAGGCTGCCGTCGAAGGCCGCAACGGACAGTCCGGTGCGCCACCGGACACTGTCCGGTGCGCCAGCCACGTCACCCAACCGTTAGGGTTCGACTGTTGGAGCTTCTGACATGTGGGCCACCGGATGTCCTGTTCACTTTCCGGTGCGCCATCTTGCGCCTGCTCTGACTCTGCACGCGCAGTCGACACTGTTCACTGTTCACTGTTCACTTTTGCAGTCGACCGTTGGCGCTGTAGCCATTACTCCGCTTGGCACACCGGACAGTCCGGTGCTACACCGGTTAGTCCGGTGAATTATAGGGGAGGATAATTCCAGAAACCCGAAGGTGGTAAGTTTGGAGTGATTCTCCCTGGTGCACCGGACACTGTCCGGTGGCACACCGGACAGTCTGGTGTGCCAGACTAGGGCTGCCTTCGGTTGTCTTTTACTCTTTTTATTTGAACCCTTTCTTGGACTTTTTATTGGTTTGTGTTGAAGCTTTGGCACCTGTAGAACTTATAATCTAGAGCAAACTAGTTAGTCCAATTATTTGTGTTGGGCAATTCAACCACCAAAATCATTTAGGAAAAGGTGTGACCATATTTCCCTTTCAATCTCCCCCTTTTTGGCGACTGATGCCAACACAAACCAAAGCAAATACATAAGTGCAGAATTGAACTAGTTTGCATAAGGTGAGTGCAAATGTTACTTGGAATTAAACCAATTTACATTTCATAAGATATGCATGGATGCTTTCTTCTAATTTAACATTTTGGACCAACCTTGCACCACTTGTTTTGTTTTTGCAAATATTTTTGGAAACTCTTTTCAAAGTCTTTTTGCAAATAGTCAAAGGTATATGAATATGATTTTGAGAAGCATTTTTAGGATTTGAAATTTTCTCCCCCTGTTTCAAATGCTTTTCCTTTGACTCAACAAAACTTCCCCTTAATGAAATTCTCCTCTTAGTGTTCAAGAGGGTTTTAGATATGAATTTTGAAAGAGGTCATACCAATTTGAAATTATATCAAAAATAAGATACCAATTGAAAAACTTCTTTAATACAAATTGAAAAACTACAAATTTTGAAATTGGTGGTGGTGCGGTCCTTTTGCTTTGGGCTAATACTTTCTCCTCCTTTGGCATGAATCGCCAAAACGGATACTTGTGAGTGAAATACAAGCCCTTTTCAAACTTTCTCCCCCTTTGGCAAATAATATAGTAGTGAAGATTATACCAAATTGGAGAGCGGTGCGGAGTGACGGTGAAGGATGAATAATTCGATGGAGTGGAGTGGAAGCCTTGTCTTCGCCGAGGACTCCATTTCCCTTTCAATCTATGACTTAGCATGAAATGTACTTGAAAAACACATTAGTCATAGCAAGTGAAAGAGAGATGATCAAAGGTATAAATGAGCTATGTATGCAAGGAATCAATCGAAGTTCCTAGAATCAAGAATGTTTAGCTTATGCCTAAGTTTGGTAAAGGTTTTCTCATCTAATGGCTTAGTAAAGATATCAGCTAATTGTTCTTTGGTGCTAACATATGCAATCTCGATATCCCCCCTTTGTTGGTGATCCCTCAAAAAGTGATACCGAATGGCTATGTGCTTAGTGCGGCTGTGCTCAATGGGATTATCCGCCATGCGGATTGCACTCTCATTATCACATAGGAGAGGAACTTTGGTTAATTTGTAACCGTAGTCCCTAAGGGTTTGCCTCATCCAAAGCAATTGCGCGCAACAATGGCCTGCGGCAATGTACTAGGCTTTGGCGGTAGAAAGAGCTATAGAATTTTGCTTCTTTGAAGCTCAAGACACCAGAGATCTTCCCAAGAACTGACAAGTCCCTAATGTGCTCTTTCTATCAATTTTACACCCTGCCCAATCAGCATCTAAATATCTAATTAAATCAAAAGTGGATCCCTTGGGGTACCAAAGGCCAAACTTAGGCTAAATATCTCAAGATTCGTTTTACGGCCCTAAGGTGAACTTCCTTAGGATCGACTTGGAATCTTGCACACATGTATACGGAAAGCATAATATCCGGTCGAGATGCACATAAATAGAGTAAAGATCCTGTCATCGACTGGTATACCTTTTGATCTACGGATTTACCTCCCATGTCGAGGTCGAGATGCCCATTGGTTTCCATGGGTGTCTTGATGGGCTTGGCATCCTTCATCCCAAACTTGGTGAGTATGTCTTCAATGTACTTCGTTTGGCTGATAAAGGTGCCCTCTTGGAGTTGCTTCACTTGAAATCCTAGAAAATACTTCAACTCCCCCATCATAGACATCTCGAATTTTTGAACCATGATCCTACTAAACTCTTCACAAGTAGATTTGTTAGTAGACCCAAATATGATATCATCAACATAAATTTGGCATACAAACAAATCATTTGCAATTGTTTTAGTAAAGAGAGTAGGATCAGCTTTTCCGACTTTGAAGACATTAGCGATAAGAAAATCTCTTAGGCATTCATACCATGCTCTTGGGCTTGCTTGAGCCCATAAAGTGCCTTAGAGAGTTTATAAACGTGATTAGGGTACTCACTATCTTCAAAGCCGGGAGGTTGCTCAACATAGACCTCCTCCTTGATTGGTCCATTGAGGAAGGCACTCTTCACGTCCATTTGATAAAGCTTAAAGCCATGGTAAGTAGCATAGGCAAGTAATATACGAATTGACTCAAGCCTAGCTATGGGTGCATAGGTTTCACCGAAATCCAAACCTTCGACTTGTGAATATCCCTTGGCCACAAGTCGGGCTTTGTTCCTTGTCACCACACCATGCTCATCTTGTTTGTTGCGAAAGACCCACTTGGTTCCTACAACATTTTGGTTAGGTCATGGAACAAGATGCCATACCTCATTCCTCGTGAAGTTGTTGAGCTCCTCTTGCATTTCCAACACCCAATCCGAATCCCTTAAAGCATCTTCCACCCTGTATGGCTCAATAGAAGACATAAAGGAGTAATGTTCACAAAAATGAGCAACACGAGATCGAGTGGTTACCCCCTTATGAATATCACCGAGGATGGAGTTCACGGGGTGATCTCGTTGTATTGCTTGATGGACTCTTGGGTGTGGCGGTCTTGAATCCTCATCATCTTCCTTGTTTTGATCATTGGCATCTCCCCCTTGATCGTTGTCCTCCTCTTGAGGTGGCTCCTCTTGATCTTCATTTTCATCATCTTGAGCTTGATCCTTATCTTGGGTTGGTGGAGATGCTTGATTTGAAGATGATGGTTGGTCTTGTGCTTGTGGAGGCTCTTTGGATTCCTTAGGACACACATCCCCAATGGACATGTTCCTTAGTGCGACGCATGGAGCCTCTTCATCATCTAGCTCATCAAGATCAACTTGCTCTACTTGAGAGCCGTTAGTCTCATCAAACACAATGTCACAAGAAACTTCAACTAGTCTAGTAGACTTGTTAAAGACTCTATATGCCCTTGAGTTTGAATCATAACCAAGTAAAAAGCCTTCTACAGCCTTAGGAGCAAATTTAGATTTTCTACCTCTTTTAACAAGAATAAAGCATTTGCTACCAAAGACTCTTAAATATGAAACATTGGGCTTTTTACCGGTGAGGAGTTCATACGATGTCTTCTTGAGGATTCGGTGAAGGTAGAGACGGTTGATGGCGTAGCAAGCGGTGTTGATTGCTTCCACCCAAAACCGGTCTGAAGTCTTGTACTCATCAAGCATGGTCCTCACCATGTCAAGTAGAGTTCTATTCTTCCTCTCCACTACACCATTTTGTTGTGGCGTGTAGGGAGAAGAGAACTCATGCTTGATGCCCTCGTCCTCAAGAAAGCCTTCTATTTGTGAGTTCTTGAACTCCATTCTGTTGTCGCTTCTAATCTTTTTGATCCTTAAGACGAACTCATTTTGATCCCGTCTCAAGAATCCCTTTAAGGTCTCTTGGGTTTGTGATTTTTCCTGCAAAAAGAACACCCAAGTGAAGCGAGAATAATCATCCACAATAACTAGATAGTACTTACTCCCGCCGATGCTTACGTAAGCTATCAGGCCGAATAGATCCCTGTGGAGTAGCTCAAGCGGCCTGTCAGTCATCATGATGTTCTTGTGTGGATGATGAACACCAACTTGCTTCCCTGCTTGACATGCGCTACAAATCCTGTCTTTCTCAAAATGAACATTTGTTAGTCCCAAATTGTGTTCTCCCTTTAGAAGTTTATGAAGATTCTTCATCCCAACGTGGGCTAGTCAGCAATGCCAGAGCCAACCCATGTTAGTCTTAGCAATTAAGCAAGTGTCGAGTTCAGCTCTATTAAAATCAACTAAGTATAGCTGACCCTCTAACACTCCCTTAAATGCTATTGAATCATCACTTCTTCTAAAGACAGTAACACCTATATCCGTAAAAAGACAATTGTAGCCCATTTTGCATAATTGAGAAACAGAAAGCAAGTTGTAATCTAAAGAATCTACAAGAAAAACATTGGAAATAGAATGGTCAGGAGATATAGCAATTTTACCAAGTCCTTTGACCAAACCTTGATTTCCATCCCCGAATGTGATAGCTCTTTGGGGGTCATGGTTTTTCTCCTAGGAGGAGAACATCCTTTTCTCCCCAGTCATGTGGTTTGTGCACCCGCTATCAATTATCCAACTTGAGCCCCCGGATGCATAAACCTACAAAACAAGTTTAGGCCTTGTTCTTAGGTACCCAAACGGTCTTGGGTCCTTTGACATTAGAAACAAGCACCTTGGGTACCCAAACACAAGTCTTTGACCCCTTGTGTTTGGCCCCAACATATTTGGCAACTACTTTGCCTGATTTGTTAGTGAGCACATAAGAAGCATCAAAAGTCTTAAATGAAATATTAGGTTCATTTGATGCTATAGGAGATTTCTTTTTAGGCAATTTAGCATGACTGGATTGCCTAGAACTAGATGCCTCACTCTTATACATAAAAGCATGATGAGAGCCAGAGTGAGACTTCCTAGAATGAATTCTCCTAATTTTGTGTTCGGGATAACCGGCAGGGTATAAAATGTAACCCTCGTTATCCTGAACCATGGGAGCCTTACCCTTAACAAAATTAGACAATTTCTTAGGGACATTAAGCTTGACATTGTCTCCCTGTTGGAAGCCAATGCCATCCTTAATGCCAGGGCGTCTCCCACTATAGAGCATGCTTCTAGCAAATTTAAATTTTTCATTTTCTAAGTCATGCTCATTAATCTTAGCACTAAGTTGAGCTATGTGATCATTTTGATCTAGTACAGATAGTAACATGCTCAATGGTAGATGTAGAGGGTTTGCAAACATTTAATTCATCAATCTTAGCATGTAACATGACATTTTCATTTCTAAGATTGGAAATAACATCATTGCAAACATTTAAATCTTTGGCCTTAGCAATTAATTTTTCATTCTCAATTTTAAGGCTAGAGAGAGATGCATTCAATTTGTCAATCTTAGTAATCAAACTATCATTATCATTTCTAAGATTAACATTTGAATCATCACAAATATCTAACTTCTCAACCTTAGCAATTAATTTGGCATTTTCATTTCTAAGGTTTGAGATAACATCATGGCAAGTGCTTAGCTCACTAGTTAATTTTTCACACTTTTCTACTTCCTGAGCATAAGCATTTTTAACTTTAACATGCTTCTTATTTTCTTTAATAAGGAAGTCCTCTTGGCTATCCAAGAGTTCATCCTTCTCATGAATGGCACTAATCAATTCATTCAATTTTTCTTTTTGTTGCATGTTTAAGTTGGCAAAAAGGGTGAGCAATTCATCCTCATCATCACTAGAGCTAGCCTCATCACTAGATATTGCATATTTAGTGGAAGCTCTATATTTTACCTTCTTCTTTTTGCCGTCCTTTGCCATGAGGCACTTGTGGCCAACGTTGGGGAAGAGGAGTCCTTTGTTGACGGTGATGTTTGCGGTGTCCTCGTCGGAGGAGGAGTCGGTGGAGCTCTCATCGGAGTCCCACTCCCGACAACATTGGGCATCGCCGCCCTTCTTCTTGTAGTATTTCTTCTTTTCTCTCCTCTTTCCCTTCTTGTCGTTGCCCCTGTCACTATCACTAGATAATGGACATTTTGCAATAAAATGACCAGGCTTACCACACTTGTAGCAAACTTTCTTGGAGCAGGACTTGTAGTCCTTCCCCCTCCTTTGCTTGAGGATTTGGCGAAAGCTTTTGATGATTAAAGCCATCTCCTCATTGTCAAGCTTGGAGGCATCGATGGGGAGCCTACTTGACGTAGACTCTTCTTTCTTTTCCTCCATTGCTTTGAAGGCAACGGGTTGCACCTCGGGTGTGGAGGTGGCGCCTCGCTCGATTATTTGTTTGGAGCCTTTGATCATGAGTTCAAAGCTCACAAACTTTCCTATCACTTCCTCAGGAGACATTAGTTTATATCTTGGATCACCACAAATTAATTGAACTTGAGTAGGATTAAGAAAAACAAGTGATCTAAGAATAACCTTGACCATCTCATGGTCATCCCATTTGGTGCTCCCAAAGTTGCGCACTTGTTTCACCAAGGTCTTGAGCCGGTTGTACATTGCTTGTGGCTCCTCCCCTTGATGAAGCATGAAGCGACTGAGCTCCCCCTCGATCGTTTCCCTCTTGGTGATCTTGGTCACCTCGTCTCCTTCGTGTGCGGTCTTGAGTACGTCCCAAATCTCTTTGGCACTCTTCAACCCTTGCACCTTATTATACTCCTCTCGACTTAGAGAGGCGAGGAGTATAGTAGTGGCTTGGGAGTTGAAGTGCCGGATTTGGGCTACCTCGTCTAAGTCATAGCCTCCATCCCCCACGGATGGTTCCTGCGCTCCAAACTCAACAATGTCCCAAATACTAGCATGGAGTGAGGTTAGATGGTGCCTCATTTTATCACTCCACATACAATAATCTTCACCGTCAAAAACCGGTGGTTTGCCTAGTGGGACGGAAAGTAAAGGAGTGCGTTTGGAAATGCGAGGATAGCGTAAGGGGATCTTACTAAACTTCTTGCGCTCATGGCGCTTAGAAGTGACAGATGGCATGTTGGAGACAGAGGTGGAAGGCGACGAAGAATCGGTCTCATAGTAGACCACTTTCTTCATTTTCTTCTTCTTGTCGCCACTCCGGTGCGACTTGACGCGGGGAGGTGATTCCTCCCTCTTCTTGTTGCCGGACTCTCCCGATGGAGCTTTCTCGTGGCTTGTGGCGGGCTTCTCGCCGGTCACCATCTCCTTCTTGGCGTGAGCTCCCAACATAACTTCGAGCGGTTAAGCTCTAATGAAGTACCGGGCTCCAATACCAATTGAAAGTCACCTAGAGGGGGGTGAATAGGCAAATCTGAAATTTATAAACTTTAAGAACAACTACAAGCCGGGGTTAGCGTTAAAAATATAATCGAGTCCAAAAGAGAGGGCGAAAACAAACCACAAGCAAATAAGAGCGGATGACACGGTGATTTGTTTTACCAAGGTTCGGTTCTTGCAAACCTGCTCCCTGTTGAGGTGGTCACAAAGACCGGGTCTCTTTCAACCCTTTCCCTCTCTCAAACGGTCACCTAGATCGAGTGAGCTTTTCTCTTCAATCAAACGGGACACTTAGTCCACTACAAGGACCACCACAACTTGGTGTCTCTTGCTTTGATTACAATGATCTTGGGAACAAGAAAGGAGGAAGAAGAAAAGCGATCCAAGCGCAAGAGGTCAAAAGAACACAACGAAACTCTCTCTTCTAGTCACTAATGCTTTGAGTGGAATTGGGACTTGGAGAGATTTTGATTCACTCTATTTGTGTCTTGTATTGAATGCACTAGCTCTTGTATTGAATGTGTTGGCTGAAAACTTGGATGCTTTGAAGTGTTGGTGGTTGGGGGTATTTATAGCCCCAACCACCAAAGTGGTCGTTGGGGAAGGCTGTTGTCGAAGGGCGCACCAGACACTGTCCGGTGCGCCAGCCACATCACCCAACTATTAGGGTTCGACCGTTGGAGCTTCTGACATGTGGGCCACCGAACAGTCCGGTGGTGCACCGGACATGTCTTGTTCACTGTCCGGTGTGCCATCTGGCGCCTGCTCTGACTCTGCGCATGCAGTCGGCACTGTTCACTGTTCACTGTTCACTTTTGCAGTCGACCGTTGGCGCTGTAGCCATTACTCCGCTTGGCACACCGCACAGTTTGGTGCTAAACCGGACAGTCCGGTGAATTATAGCGGAGGATAATTCCAGAAACCCGAAGGTGGCAAGTTTGGAGTGATTCTCCCTGGTGCACCGGACACTGTCCGGTGGCACACCGGACAGTCCGGTGCGCCAAACCAGGGCTGCCTTCGGTTGTCTTTTACTCTTTTTATTTGAACCCTTTCTTGGACTTTTTATTGGTTTGTGTTGAACCTTTGGCACCTGTAGAACTTATAATCTAGAGCAAACTAGTTAGTCAAATTATTTGTGTTGGGCAATTCAACCACCAAAATCATTTAGGAAAAGGTGTGACCCTATTTCCCTTTCACTATTTAATCTTGTACAAAACACATAGAATCCTCAGAAATTCATAACTCCTCCGTTTTAACTCCGATTTGAACCGTTCGAGTTGCGTTAGTCTCGTATAAATATTCACTACGTATTAAAAACATTTATTATACCATGTCTCATTCCTTTCTAATTAGATCTTTATTTAATTTATATTGGTTAGACTTGTTAATTTGCTTATCATTATAATCTACTAAAAATATGATCTATGTTCAAATTATAATTTGGATTAAAGTTGAATTAATTACTACTTTAGTTTATCTTTTCTATGGAATTATAAAATAAACATGGAACATAGTTTAATCATTTAATCACATCATAATTTGATGACCATGACTCCAATCTTAGTAGTTCTCGATCCCACGATCTCGTAGCGACGTGTAGATCGTTATTATTCAGTTTGTTCTTCTGTTTGGTGTGATGTTAATTTTGTCTATACCATGTTTGTTTGTATTGCTATGACTAGCGCGAGGTTTCGAGGATCTGAAGAATCACCCTGGTATCTGGAATCTCAAATGTCAGGCAAGTTGTGCCCTTGATCACTTTTGTTTACCCAATAATGTTCTTTATTATCATTATTCAATGCATATGTTTAATTTTGATGGGAGCCAATAGGTCACCATAGTCTCCTTATCATGTTTACCATGTTTACCCCTGAATCATTTGGGTAGTTATGCTATTGCATTATTTGGTTTTGGGTTAATATTTCATTATATCCATGTTCCAATTATTCTGTTATGTTATTTATGTTCATGTTAAGATCATTAATTTTAATTGGAACATGGAGCTTAACTTGAGAAACACGTGCCACCATAAGGGTGGAATGGGACGCCCTTGGCTGACTAATTAGGAAAGCTAGTGGAAGACTACCTTACCCGAAAGGGGCAAGGGCAGTAGGCGAGTTGCATGCAAGGAGGTTCTCGGGTTGATTTTGCTGCGATGGCAGTCAGACGAGGGATTATTTCAAGTGCTCTTCCCATAAACTATAGCGGGTTTTCGGAAGCTAGTGGAACTTTGTAAAGGCCTCGTAGTGGATCCCTAGCCATTCACCTCGATAGTGTCTAAGGGTCTAGCTAACCCTAGCGACATGGGATACACTACTTGTGGGTACAGGATACAACCTCTGCAGAGTGTAAAACTGGTATACTAGCCGAGCTCACAGTCATGAGCAGCTCAGGACTCTCGCATGATTAATTTATGGAGCTTAAATTCAATTTGTCATATGCATTGCATGGGATTTGTTATTAATTTTGTCCTATTATTTTTATTATGGTTTGGTATTTACTTACATTTAGTAATTGCTAATAAAATTTGACCAACTTATTAAAAGCAATGCTCAGCTTTAACCCCTACTGTTGATCAGCTTTACACCTCACATGAACTCCCACCTTTTGTGAGTTCATGCACATTATTTCCCAAAACTTGTTGAGCGATGAACATGTGTGAGCTCACCCTTGCTGTCTCACACACCCACAAAGGAGAAGAACAGGTACCACAGGATGAGGCGCATGGAGGATGCAATGACGAGTTCGTGAGAGGTCTAGGCCGTCGTCTCCCAGTCAACTTTGGGTTGCTAGATTGTTGTCTCCTTATGATGTAATTATTTATTTATTTTGTACAGAACTCCTATTATAAAGTAAAGATGTGACATTCGTTTCTGTACCACTTTTGATCATATGTGTGAGACTTGGTCCCAGCACATCTGGTGATCATTTCGCGCCCGGGTATTGGACCCCTAAAACCCGGGTGTGACAGAAGTGGTATCAGAGGAATGTTGACTATAGGATGAAACCTAGATAGAAATGGACAAAACCATTACCTACTTACCTTACTTTGATTCTTTTCTAAACTTATCTTAATCTTTTCTCGTCTATTTCCGCTTTACTCTAATTATTCTTACCTGTTCCTTCTAAAGACAAAAGTGGATTTTACACTTTGAAATCCTGTGCCTAAAGTGACTTTGGGAATAGGAAACCTACTCTTAGGAATAAAAAACAAAACTATTTTTATAGGTATCTATACGCTTGAGTGCTTGTTCTTATGATACTTGTTTGATTTGGATCTTTGATTGAGTGTGATGAGTCGTGGAGTAATGTCCACAATTACATCTACATATACGTATAGGCTTAAGTATAAGTGAATAAAATTCATGAGATAACTAAACAACTTAGTGTTGGGGGCCTTCGTCCTCCGAAGGTCCTCAAAAACATAATTTAACGATGTCTTCCAAGTATGAATTATGGACAGGTATCTTCGGATTCATGTTAAAAGCACACACGAGGAGAAGCTTGATCGTGACGAAGGTTGCTGTCGCTCCGAAGCTGTACGAAAGGGAGCTTCGGCTAAATCGCAGAAAAGAGAACCGACTTAAAAGGGAAAAGGCTGTTCAGTCCTCATAGATTTTTCTATAAGTCAATAGTAAATGTAAAGGGCATAATTGTAATTCCTCATAGGTTGTATCCTATGCCTATAAATAGATGAATAGTACCCCCGTACTGTTCACGCTATCCTGTAATCGCTCACGTACAACACTTGGATTTTTGCCTTCTGTCATGCCGAAGGTACATATGTAATTAAATATCATATTTAAATATTCAAGTTTGTATAACGAAAACATATGAATGATATTATGTGTTTGTTCGTGTCATCTTTCATGTTTCATATGTTTCATCTTTCATTATCTTATAATCGTGATGATGAAGGTACGTCCTTCATGACCTTCGTTTGAAGATCTTTATATTCTATGGGAAATAATGCTTCGAAGGACGAAGGACTTTAACATTTAATACTTTGTGTTACCTTGTTCTTGATTCATATCATTTGAGAACAAGTCCCCAACATTGGCGCCCACCTCCGGTGAACCTTTTTCGACCACCTTCGGCAAGCACTGACCTTCGTCATGACACCGAGGAAAGCTTCAGCGCCAGGGGCTGCTGCACTGCAGCCACTGGACCCAAACCAGGAGACACTTTCTCTTCGAGAGGCCCAAAGCCAGAAGAGGAAGGCCACTAGTCCAACACTGCAGGAGGAGGAGTTGGACCAAGAAATCAGAAACATGGATATAATCCATTAGCAAGTGCAAAGGAAGAAGGAGAAGATGGCCCGACTGGCTAATCTTCAAAGGCAGATCGACGAAGCCACTGAAGAAGTAAGCCATCTTGTTCAAGACAAACAAGATCGAAGGCCCCAACACAGGGAGCTTCATCAAGAAGGCTTGTTCAATGATGATGGATGGTATGATGATTTTAATCATGATACCTTTACTTTTGATGATGCTTCTCCCTTGGCAGCAGAACTGCAGGCTATCCCATGGCCCTCATCATACAAGCCACCTCAGCATCCCATGTATGATGGGCATTCAGACCCGAAGCAGTTTTTGATGAGTTATGAAGCAACTATATCTTCATATGGAGGCAATG
This sequence comes from Zea luxurians, assembly GCA_029449295.1. Classification (NCBI taxonomy): domain Eukaryota; kingdom Viridiplantae; phylum Streptophyta; class Magnoliopsida; order Poales; family Poaceae; genus Zea; species Zea luxurians. Next base: position 2,972,116 of record JAOPSE010000028.1, on the reverse strand, counting down.
CAGGTGTCATGGCCAAGTCCTTCATCATGGCAGTTCGGAATGTGGCCCAAACATGGTATTCTTCTCTTCGGCCAGGGACCATTACTTCGTGGCAGAAGCTCAAGGATATGCTGGTGACAAGTTTCCAAGGCTTCGAGACGAAGCTAGTCACAACTTAGGCCTTGTTTCAATGCACACAAGATCATGAGGAGTACCTCCAGGCATATGTTCGAAGTTTCTTGCGTCTTAGAGCACAAGCGCCTATAGTGCCTAATGAAATTGTCATTGAGGCCATGATCAAGGGGCTTCGTCGAGGACCTACTGCTCAGTATTTCGCTAGAAAGCCCCCACAAACTCTGGAGAAGCTGCTTCAAAAGATGGATGAATACATCCGGGCTGACAATGACTTCCGCCAAAGAAGGGAGGAAGCATACAGGTTCTCTGAAATGACCAGGGGCTTTGGAGGAAGAATCCATCCGAGGCACGTCAGGTCAATTCACAACTCAACCTAGAGTGATGACAGAGGAAGTCAACAATAGAGGCTGCAGTATTCTTCGCAAGCTTCGGGGCAACAACAAAGCTCTTTCTAGCCGCCAGTTCTAAGAGGCAGAGTCGCTAGGGGCTTCGGAGGAAGATATGGAGACCAGCCCAGGAAGGTCTACTGCTTATTTTGTGGTGAAGACATGGGCCACAATACAAGAACATGTCAAATCACCATCCAAAAGCAAAAGGAGATTGCAGAAGCCGAAGCCCGACAAAGTCAACCGAAGCAGGTCCTGCATACTGCTTCGTGTCATTCACCCTACATACCAGAATATGTGGGTAATTATCCCGTAGCTTCTGTTGCTTCGGCTAGTCAGCCACAAGTTTCTTGGCCACAACTTCCACCTCCGCCGCCACTACAACCTGCCTACTCACGAGGTCAGCAGCCAGAAGGGAGCCAACAGACCCATCAACAGCGAGATTTTAGGGAAGGGTCCGAAGCTCGCACAGTTAATAGCACTGTGCCAGAATCAAAACACATATATTGAGAGATATCCTACCTCTGGCACAGTTTTATATTCACTGTCATTTTTTAAATAAGGAACTATCAATGTAAAACTAGTTTTCTTGTCATTTTTAATTTCCAGTACTAAGCTTCGTTCATGTCAAAATGGAATATACCTTCATCACAGACTTATGAGAATGCCAAAGCTACAAAGAAATATTCCTTCAGGAATGCAGAGCCAAAAATCGCAGTGAAACTTTCACCAAAGCCACAAAAAGTCGTTCTTAAAGAGTGCAGCGTAAGTTTGCCGAAGCTTCAAAAAGCCGTTCCCAAGGGAGCGCAGTGTAAGTTTTCTGCTCAAAAGTCGTTCTTAGGGAATGCAGAGCCAAATACCGCCGAAATATAAGGCGAAGCGCGAAAAGTCAATGCGAATACCGCCGAAATAGAAGGCGAAGAAGTTCAAAAGACGTTCCTTAGGGAATGCTGAACTTATACCAAAAAATAAACGGTGCAGCCGAAAAATAAACGGCAAAGAGATTTCAGTCATTCCTTAGGGAATGAAGGTTGTGGATGAAGCTTCGGATATGTGTGTTTGGGCATTTATTGGCATGATACATTAGCATCATTCTTTGCTTCATATCATCGCATCATATCGCATAGCATCACATCATACATCATGTCACATCAATGACATCAATTGAAAACGAGGCCGATCTTCGGGCAATGCTTTACAAAAAATGAAAAGATGCCAAGGCATAAAGTAAGCTGAGAATCACAGCTTCATCAGTTCTGATGTGAAAAAAGGGATTTATTGTTTACAAAGCATTGATGTTTTACAAAGTATGGATGATTTTTACGAAGCATAAAAGCTCTTCTTTACGAAGCATGAAAAGAAGGAAAGGTGTTTTTTCGCCGCAGGCTCAAAAACGATATGTATAAAAAGTTTCATGCATCGCAAAAAATTGAATTACAAACCACTCATATATTACATTCAAATCCATAAGCACTGAATATTACAAATATAGTTCAGCAAATGTTACATTAACATTCTAGAAAATGTTTTTACAATAGCTACTCTTCCTTCAGAACTTTTTCTACAGCTTCGGTTAGCAGCTTTGTAACAACTTCATCTACAATAGCTTCGGCCATATTAATAATTTCTATTGTTTTCTTTGTCTCTGGGTCGGCCAGTGGGTCGAATGGCTCTGGGGGAGGAGATAGTTCAGCTGCGGTAGAAGACATAAATTAGTTCGAAGTCACAGAAATAAACAACAAAGCTAAATGCCATTAAGTGATACCTATTCGTCTTTCGAGTTCCGCAGCTCTTTCAGCTTCTTTTGTTGCTTCTCGAGCGTCATGAATATCTTTTTTGCTCTTCTTCATTATTTCATGGGCCATCCCTCGGCCACCATTTTCCTAGATATGAGTGAAAAATTTTCCGCCTATTGAGCTTGCTTCGGCCGAGGGGTCCTTTGTATCGTCGATAGAGAAGGCAGCTTCGGCCTGGGCCAAAGTTTTAACATGTTCGCACCCTGCCTTCTCCAAAATAGCTGCAACTCCCCTCGCACCAAAGAAGGCACAGACGTCCCCGCGGTCACTCAAAATCTCTTCAAAGGCTTTGGCCTCACCGCTGATCCACTTGATTACACCTTCAGGGTCACCCCGTATAAAGTTATCTTCGCTTGAGTACGCGCCTACGTTGGCGAAGCTAGTTTTTATCTTTTTTACGCATTCCACAGATTTTTCGAAGCATTTTTCTTTTGATGCGCGAAGTTCTGCAACTGTTTTTTCAAAATAATTTTTCCAGTACTCACTGGCATCTCGATCTGCTTCGGCAACAGCGCATTTTAATTTGGCCTCGGCTAACTGTTTCCGAAGGTCTTCAATTTCACTTTTCTAGGCCTCAGCTTGTGCTTTGGAACTAGCCTCGTCTTCTTTTATTTTGCTCACCAATGAAATTAATATTTTATCTTTTTCAAGACCTTCGTTCCTTAGTTCAATTACTTCCGAACGAAGGTTGTTCAGGGCTATAGTGCATCCTTCGTCTTCGATATTTTTCTGTGCCCTGAGGGCATTGCTAAGGATCAAGCCCTGCAAAAGGAGCATAGTATTAAGCATAAACAAATGAAAAAATTCGTTTTTAAGTACAAAAATTGATTTTCACACCTTTATACTATTATATGCTAAACTGTCGGCCAATTCATCCTTCGACAGTACTGAAAGCCCATCTTCTAATGTTGGGAATCCGAAGCTTCTGCTCATCTTCCGGCAGACAGATATCTCCTTGCTGTCTGGGAGATAGTACAAGAAATCCTCTTCTCCGCTACCGTTGAACACTAATGTCCCCTTTGGATATTTCAGCTTCTAGGCATAGTGTTGATCTTCTCGTTCTTCTTCTTTAGAGAGTTTCTTTCCCAAAGCATGACGGTTGATATATTCAATATTTTCTTTTAAAGCTTTGGGAGCAGGCGCGGGAGTTTTCTCAGGCAAACTCTGTTCTATAGCCTCTTCCTCTACTGCCTTCTCTTCAAATACCGAAGGTTGTTTATCAGCAGGCTTTGAAGGCTCAACTTTGGCACTGGCCTGGCTCATTGCAGCTTCGGCTTCGGTCAGTTTTGTCTTGGCTTCAATTTGCACTTTCAAAGCCTTGGAAATTTTCCCTGGAGTAGAGCTTGAAGCCTTTACCATCTCCAGCACATCTAGTACACTTGCCATCCTTTTTCTCTGGGGGTCGCCGCAAGACCTTTTTGTGCCTTCGGCACTGTCACTTCTGCCAAAGGGCTTAAAACTTCTAATGTTTTTATTCCTTCGATTCTTGGCTCCCCTTCGATTCTTGGCTCCTCAGTTTTATCAGTCTTCGGCTCAGCTAACTTGGTTGAGGGTGCCTTCGGCAAGGTGGCCGGTTCTTCAACTTTCTGTGTAGAAGAAATTGGCTCCTTTGGAGCAGCAGCTGAAGAAGTTTCCCCGCCAAACTCGGGCACCCCAGCTGGTTCAATGTAACGGGGCCGGTGGGTGAGGACTTTTAACTTTTTACTCTTCGGCGCAGGCTCGCTTGGAGCAGCCGAAGCAGCAACCTTTCCAGAGGTTGCACCCTTTCTTTTCTGCCCCCGTGGCGGGTAGCGATAGTCAGGATACACAAATCTATTTGCATCAAAACCTATTTAATCTTTTCTTTTTTCGGCTCTCGAAGGCCGCAGATAGTGCATTATCTTCGGACTTGGAATATGCTCCAAGTAACTCATCGCTAGTATTTTCAACACACTTCAGTCAGTCATCATCTGGTTCGACAAACTGGTCCCCAAACCTGAAGGTATACTTCAATCGAACCAGGCCGCCTTCGCTAGGGTTAGTGATGGTTTCTTTCGGCATTTCCCAGATGTCTATCAGTGGCCATATCCTGTAGGCTACATGTTCTTGAACTAAGTCTCTTGTCCCAATAAAAGAGCAAACTGTGTTGAAGGCCCTTCGGCATGCTTCGGTTGCCTCATCAATTTCTACCTTCGGCTTACGAAGGCCGAAGCGGGACCAGATGGGGCGCATGATGATTTCTTTAATGTCTTCTCTCACCTTCAAATCATTTTTCACGTAAAACCACTCTTCCATCTAGGCCCCGGGCCATCTCTTTCGAAACGTTGGCACTGGGTAGCTTGCGCTAGAGCGAGCAACGAAGCTATAGCTACCGAAATTGTTATGATATTGTTCCTTACCCCAGGGTTTCGTCTCATACGAAAGCTAGTGCATACTGCAAAAACATCTTGCGCTTGGCTCTAAACCTTGACTTCTCACAGCCTAGACAAAGATTCCCATTCTAATAACTTCTTCGGGAGTGATCTGGTGAAGGAAAATCTGGTATGTCTTTAAAACTTTAACCACAAATCTGCTCAATGGGAACCGAAGTCCAGCTTTGAAGAAGCTTCAGAAGATCACAACTTTGTTTTCTTCGGGACAGGAATGACTCTGTCTACATCAGCCCTCACAATAGATATATCTCGAAAATACCTTCCTCTCATATTATCAAGATGACTCTGTTTGATAGTTGATTTCCCGAAGACTGCATGACTTGGTCGCCAGGGCCGATCTTCAGAGTCTTCGCCTCCACTCTCCACATCATAGCTATCGCTATCATCAGTATCTTCAGACAAGCCCTCTAGAATCTCTTTAGTAATCTTCTCTGTGTTTGTTTTTGCTATTGACTCAACAAATCCAGCAGTCTTCTCCTCAAGGAGCTTCTCCTCTTCACTCAGCTTCGTCTCAGCAGCAACTTTTTTGTCTTGAGACATCTTTTCTTCGAAAATGGTGAGAATGTGTCCTTAAAACCGAAGCTTAGGAAGTCTGAGAAACTAGGCAAGCGTTGGTAAGCAAGAGCTAAAAAATTGAGCAAACAAAGCAAGTGGCAAGTAGCGTACCAAATGTGCTTGGGGTGAGTTCTTATTTATATGATCGACACGCTCCAAATTGGAGGGTCCCGTTTGTCATTAACTGTTGCTATTCTAGCAAGGGGAAGGTGTTTTTTCGGACCTTTGGCTTAAGGCCTTCGTCCATGTCGCAGTCTGAATTTGTTATCTTAAAGAAATTAATATTGCTAGGGGCTACTGTTGGGGGCCTTCGTCCTCCGAAGGTCCTCAAAAACATAATTTAACAATGTCTTCCAAGTATGATTTATGGATAGGTATCTTCGGATTCATGTTAAAAACACACACGAGGAGAAGCTTGATTGTGACGAAGGTTGTTGTCGCTCTGAAGCTGTATGAAAGGGAGCTTCGGCTAAATCGTAGAAAGGAGAACCGACTTAAAAGGGAAAATGCTGTTCAGTCCTCATAGATTTTTCTATAAGTCAATAGTAAATGTAAAGGGCATAATTGTAATTCCTCATAGGCTGTATCCTGTGCCTATAAATAGATGAACAGTACCCCCGTACTGTTCACGCTATCCTATAATCGCTCACGTACAACACTTGGATTTTTGCCTTCTGTCAAGCCGAAGGTACATATGTAATTAAATACCATATTTAAATATTCAAGTTTGTATAACGAAAACATATGAATGATATTATGTGTTTGTTCATGTCATCTTTCATGTTTCATATGTTTTGTTGGGGGTATGCTTCGTAGCCGAAGATCCTAAAAGAGGAAAACACCTTCGGCAGATCCTTTCAGAAGCAGCGCCGAAGTTATCACCGATAGAGCTTTGGCACAATGACAAATCTCAAGACGAAGGGGTCGAACCGACTTAAAGATGAAATGACTCAAAGGCCCATGATGTTTTGTGTCAGTATTGTAATTGATTATAAAGGGCATAAATGTAATTTCACATAGGCTGTGTCCTGTGCCTATAAATAGATGAATAGTACCCCTGTACTGTTCATGCAATCTGGTAATTGCTGACATATCACATTGGAATTATTGTTTTCCGTCAAGGAAAAGGTATAAATGTACCTAAATATTATGTTTTAATATTCAGATCCATATAATGAAATATACGAATAATGTTATCTGTTTCTGACATATGTTTTACATGTTATACTTCATTTTACATTGTTATATAAGTCTAATCACGAAGGTATGACCTTCGTGATATTTTGCCCGCGACCTTCGTCCGAAGTACATTAAATCCCTGGGGAGATAATGCTTCAGCGGACAAAGGGTTTTAACATTTAACATTTTTATGTTGCCTTGTTCTTAATTTATAGCATTTAAGAACAAGTCCCCAATATGTTTCATCTTTCATTATCTTATAATCGTGATGATGAAGGTATGTCCTTCATGACCTTCGTCCGAAGATCGTTATATCCTAAGAGAAATAATGCTTCGAAGGACGAAGGACTTTAACATTTAATACTTTGTGTTGCCTTGTTCTTGATTCATAGCATTTGAGAACAAGTCCCCAATACTTAGATTATCCTCCATTGAAGTGTATCTATTTCATATAGACCCTTCTTATCTTGAAAGATTCTTTCTTATCTTAATAGATCCATCTTATCCTACAAGATTCTTTCTTATCTTAATAGATCCATCTTATCTCAAAAAGATTTCATCTTACCCTAATAGATCTAACTAATCTCAAGGGACTCTATCTTATTCTTAGAGACTCATCTTGTCCTAATAATCATACTTATCCCCACCACTTTGCTTATCTCATAACAGTGTAACAAACATGATCTATTCCAAAATAAATTAAGTAGATCTTATCTAGCCTAATCTGATTACACCAATTCAATTCTGATCCCATCTAATCTGATCAGATCTAATCTAATGGACAAACATGTTAGATAATACTAGGAAAATAGATTGGACCCTACTTCTATAGGCATGTTTTAACCTAAATTGGTGCTCTAGATTAACTAGACCACAAACAACTACCTAACCATATGCGACTACCTTAACCATCAGATAGTTGCATAACCCCTCTGTTTTAACCTAACAGAAATTCTGATCTACCTACACCATATATTCCATCCTATCCCAAAAGATTCTAACATATTCTAATAATATTTATTCTACCCTGGTAGATCTATCTAACTTAAACTAAGTTCAATCCAGTTATATCCAATCTAATCTAGACCCTACCTAATCTAATATGGTTTAATCTATGTTACAAGTATTAACTAAACCATATTCCTATAAATGGGTTTTAAACCTAAATTGGTGTCTTAAACCAACTCATTCGTGAAACTAAGATTTAGCCTATGTTATAGGTTGTCCAACCCATTTATCCCAAGAGCAAAGCAAAACTCTCTTTAATCTACCTATCCCATGTAACCGCAATGGTTATCCCAACTCAGATAAAAGGCATCCAACACCACAACCGATGGTTCTTAAATCAGATCCAAGAAGAAGGTTATCCTCGACAATGAAAGATACAAGTAGAAACAGATCTTCAGATGAATCAAGATCCACCACCCGGAATAAAAAAAATCTCTCTCCCTTACTTAACTATATTTTACCCCAAATCTTCTCTACACCCACAAATAGATAAAGCATGATGTACCCTTGCTTCTATACCACACCTGCTAATGGCATAAAGAAAAGAATTTTTAGTGTATAAACAAATATAGAGTTTCATAAGGATAAAGTCTTTTCCTTGCCATAACCTTTCTTACCTTAACCTATTCAGTTTATATCCCACATAAATAGTAGCTAGATACCTATGCTCTCCCAATCTTCCACTACCTCCACCACCACCAGCTCCACCAAGCTATATATATATATATATATATATATATATATATATATATATATATATATATATATATATATATATATATATATTACTATTTGCAAGATCTAAGTGTCACTTTAGTTAGTAATTGATATGATACTATTTTAGGAGGAATAATAAGGTCTAATTGACCCATGTGTTGCTAATAAATTATGCATCATGCCTAGATTTTTTGTTTGTGCATATATGATGAGACAATATGAGTATACACCCTTTCCTTACAAATCACGAGGACAAGATTTCTGTTAAGGGGGGTAGGATTTGTAAGGCCCAAAATGTGTATAAAAAATAATAAAATAAATATATGAAGTGATAAAATAGTAAATTCAGAAATCTCAAATTATACTAGAGTGTTGAAATTTGAGGACTGAATTTTGAAAACCAAGAATTATTTCAGAAAAGAAGTAATAGAAAAGTTTTATATTCAACTAAAACGGTAAGCACATCATCAAATGATGCACCATAAGCATTTAGTTACATGAATATCTAAGTTTGAAGTAACTTTTAATTCTTGTCCCACAATCAAAATACCATTTTCCTAAAAAGAGAGGAACAATATGAGTGTGTCTCATATTTCAAACATTTAATCAATTAAAATAAATGTATATCTATTGTTTCATAATTAATTTGGAGTATGTAGTGAAAATGTGAATTCCTAAACTTTATCTTAGATTGGAATTAAAATTTTGTAATGTCAAAAAATAATAATATGGGAATTCAAATTATAAATTTGAAAATAAGAAAGGAAAGATGATATACAAAATAAATAAGTAAATAAATATAATCTGTCCACACTAGTATGTTTATTTTGTACATTAACTTGAGTACAAATTCATATCCATAGTTGAATTCAAATTGTGAATTTAAATAGAAAATGAGAAAGAAAATAATTTAGGGAACCATTTATTCCTTTGGTAAATAAATGACAAGGAAAATAAATAATAACATGATAGACAGTAGATTTTAAATTCCCATTAGGGATATTGTTGGGGGTCTGCTTCGTCGCCGAAGGTCCCATAAGAAGAAACACCTTCGAAAGATGGACACAAAGCCGAAGCATCGATCAAAGAGCTTCAGAGTATATTTCCAGATGCATCGACTTAAAGATGAAATGACCAATCAGCCCATGATAGCTTGTATTATGATTGTAATCATTTGTAAAGGGCGCGAACGTAATTTCTCACAGGCTGCGTCCTGTGCCTATAAATAGATGAACAGTACCCCTGTACTGTTCACGCTATCTTGTACTTGCTTGTGCACAACGCCCGGATTTTCACCTTCTGTCAAGCCGAAGGTATAATGTAATTAAAATATTGTCTTTATAATTTTATATAATGATGATATGTGAATGATGTTATATGATTATTCATATTATCTTTCATGTTCCATATGCTTCGTCTTTCATTAACATATATCGATATTATGAAGGTACGTCCTTCATAACCTTCGTCCGAAGATCATTATATCCTAAGGGAAATAATGCTTCGAAGGACGAAAGACATTAACATTTAACATTTTGTGTTGCCTTGTTCTTAACTCATAGCATTTGAGAACAAGTTCCCAACATTAGCGCCCACCTCCGGTGAACTCACTTCCACTTTTGAGCTCATGGCTTCGTTCAACAATCAAGCTGAAGTTGCTTCGGCTACGAAGCAGGTGTTCCCGATAACAAGTGGTTCATGCTCAGAACCGGCCAACAAAAAGCAGAAGAAGGAGGCTCAGAGAAGGGTACAGCATGTTGGGGTGCAGGGACCCTTCATCAAGTCAAAATGGTCCCACATCCCAATCACCTTCTCCCAGGAGGACCTTCAGCTCAAGGATTACCCTCACAATGATGATATGGTTATATCTTGTGTCATCAAGGGATTTCTGGTCCACAATGTTCTGGTTGATACAGACAGTGCAGCGGATATCATATTTGCCAAGGCCTTCAGACAGATGCAAGAGCTAGAGGACAAGATTCATGATGCTACACACCCTCTTTGTGGCTTCGGAGGAAGACAGATTATAGCACTTGGCAAGATCACAATGCCAGTGACCTTCGGATTTGTCCACAATACAAGGACTGGACAGGTTGTGTTTGATATTGTTGACATGGAATACCTCTACAATGCAATCATCGGCCGTGGGACACTTAATGCTTTCGAAGCAATTCTTCATCCAGCATATCTATGCATGAAGATACCTTCGGAACAAGGACCTATTGCTATTCATGGAAGTCAGGAAGCTGCCAGAAAGACTAAGGGAAATTGGACAGACTCAAAAGCCATCCACAACATAGATGGAGCTAAAGCATGTGAACAGTACAAGTACAGAAGAGAGAAGGCTGCTTCGGCTGATCAGCCGAAGCCCATGCTTCTATGTGAAGACATAGCAGAGCAGAAGGTATTGTTAGGGTCTCAGTTATCTAAAGAGCAGGAGAAAACTTTGATAAGGTTTTTATTCAACAACAAAGATGTTTTTGTATGGTCGGCCAATGATCTCTATGGGGTCAACAGAGACGTCATTGAACATTCACTCAATGTCGATCCATCCTTCAGGCCAAGAAAGCAAAGGCTTCGGAAAATGTCTGATGATAAAGCCAAAGGTGCTCGGAATGAAGTAAAAAGACTTCTCAGTGCTGGCGTTATCAGAGAGGTAAAATATCCAGAGTGGCTAGCCAATACTGTTATGGTGAAGAAGGCCAATGGCAAATGGAGAATGTGTATTGACTTCACAGATCTTAACAAGGCCTGTCCAAAGAACGAGTTTCCATTACCAAGAAAAGACTCTCTTGTAGATGCAGCAGCTTCTTCAGAGCTTATGAGTCTGCTGGATTGCTACTCTGGATATCATCAGATATGGATGAAGAAGGAGGATGAGCCGAAGACTAGCTTCATAACTCCCAGTGGCACCTATTGTTATCTTCGGATGCCTGAGGGGCTCAAGAATGCTGGAGGAAGCTTCAGTAGGATGACAGCCAAGGTCCTTCACTCTCAGATAGGCATAAATGTGCTAACATACGTTGATGATATCATAGTATAAAAGCACGAAGCAAGAAAATCATATTACTAATTTGCAGGAAACATTTTCTAATTTTAGGCAAGCTGGCCTGAAATATAATCCAGAAAAATGTGTCTTTGGAGTGAAGAAGGGCAAGTTCCTTGGCTGTCTAGTTTCAACAAAGGGGATCGAAGCTAACCCAAGCAAGATCGAAGCTATCCTTCGGATGGAGCCGCCAAGCACAAAGAAGGGCGCCCAACGGCTGACAGGAAGACTGGCATCTTTCAATCGATTTATATCTAGATCAGCAGAAAGAAACTTACCATTCTTTGAAGTGCTAAAGTCAGCCGAAGTTTTTCAATGGGGCCTAGCTCAACAGAAAGCCTTCGAAGAGCTGAAGCAATTCTTGATTGAGCTAACAACATTAACTCCACCTGTGCCAGGGGCTCCATTGCTATTTTATGTAGCAGCTTCGTATTCTGCAGTGAGTGCGGCACTTGTACAGGAGAAGCTTGAAGGACAAACTAAAAAGCAAGTCCCAGTATACTTCGTCTCTGAAGTTTTAAGTTTATCAAAGAAAAACTATACAGAATTGGAGAAGGTGTTGTATGCTGAGTTAATGGCCTCCAGGAAGCTTCGGCATTATTTTCAAGCATACACATAATTGTTCCTTCATCACAGCCTCTGAAGGATATTATGAGGAACAGAGAAGCTACTGGAAGGATTGGAAAGTGGGCTGCGGAGCTTAATGAATTCACCATTGACTACGTGCATAGGTCTTCAATCAATCCTAAGTGTTAGCAGACTTCATCGCTGATTGGACGCCAGGGGCTCATGAAGAAGAAATAAACAAAGATACCGAAGCTTAGACAGTGTTCTGCGATGGTTCTTGGGGAGCCTTCGGTGCAGGAGCAGCTGCGGTCCTAGTGGCACCTTCAAAAGTCAAAACATGTTATGCAGCCAAATTGGATTTCAGTTCCACAAATAATATTGCTGAGTACGAAGCAATTCTGTTGGGGCTTCGGGAGTTAAGGGCAATGGGAATAAGAAGGGCCATCCTAAAGACTGACTCTCAAGTTATTTCTGGCCATGTGGACAAAAGTAGCAAGGCAAGAGATCCGAAGATCGAAAGATATCTGGATACAGTTTGAAGGTTGGAGGCTTCTTTCTGAAAGCTCTCTTGTGAGTTTTGGTGTTTGGATGACAACTCAATTAAAGGACTGACAAGTGTACTAAGTGTTGAACAGGTGCTTAAGGTAAAGCTAACAGGGTTCAACACAAGTGAACAAATGTGATGGTCCAAGAACTGGATTATGGATACATAATGGACATCACAAGTAAGATGGACATTGCATAAAGTGAGACTCAGGTGCGTAGCTCGGAGACAACTGATCAAGCCAAGGATGGAGGCAAGAAAAGCTTCAAGGTACCAAGTGCACGGGAGAAGGTCAAAGAGGCTAAGGAACCCAAAGCCAAGGGTGAAGAAGAAGACTTGCAAAGTCAAGGGTGATCGAGTTGAGAACAGCTATGGCACATCAAGGATCACTACATAAGGACGTGACTTACAACCAATGAGGAAACATATCTAGTTATGTGGTGTAAGTCATAAGGCTCAAGACCAAGCTCTAAGAAGGAGATCAAGGTTACTAGAAAAAGAAGCAGTGTCAAAACCAGAATTGGAAGCAGCCCAAAAAGAGCTAAGTGCATCTTGACTGTTAGTTTGGGTTGTTCCTATGTTTGGAGATGTTCTATGTGACCTTTGCAGGACTTGATGATTTATGAGTCCAACATCAAAGCTCAAGCATGTGAAATGCTATAGATGTAAAAATCCAAGAGAAGGTATGTTTCTAGACTTAGTACATTGGTTTTTGTGTACTAACATATTTGTCTAAGTGTTAGAAACAGAGAAAAGAAGAAAAGAAAAGAGATTCAAAATGCTTGGCTGTGTACAGCCAATACTCAGCTCAGTCTGGCACACTGGACTGTCCGGTGGTGCACCAGACAGTGTCCGGTGCGCCAGGCTGAACTCTGGTGAACAGGCCACTCTCGGGAGAAGCCGACGGCGTACGACTATAATTCACCGGACTGTCCGATGGTGCACCGGACTGTCCGGTGGTGCACCGGACTGTCCGGTGAGCCAACGGTCAGCTGGGCCAACGGTCGGCCGTGTGATCCGCGCGTGACGCGTGGCCGAGCCAACGGTCAGATGGAGGCACCGGACTGTCCGGTGTGCACCGGATAGTGTCCTGTGCGCCAATGGCTCCAGGACTGCAACGGTCGACTGCTCCATTTCTAGAAGGAAATCGGGCACCGGACTGTCCGGTGCGCCACCCGACAGAAGGCAAGATTTGCCTTCCTGGATTGCTTCAAACGGCTCCTAGGCTCCTTGTGCCTATAAAAGGGACCCTTAGGCGCCTCAAGCAATGTACAAGCGCAGCCAACAAGTGTAGACATCACTCGAATCAATTCTCACTCTCCCTCTTGTGTGTATCTCTATAGTTTGTGTAGAAGGCAAAGCTATAAGCCTTTAAAGAGAGGAGAAGTGCTGCTAAGAGAAAGAGCAAGGTCTTGAGCATATCGTTACTCTGCCGGGGTGCTGCCAAGAAGATTGTAAGCAGCCACGGTTTTGTTGTAACCCAACTCAATATAGTGAAAGGCTCTATCTGTCATACTGACAGATCTAAGCAAACGGAGGAAGGAGTTGAAACAGACTCCAAGCCCAGGTGTGGCTAACTCCAACGAGGACTAGGCAAGCATTTCAGGCTTGGCCGAACCGCAGGATAAATCCTTGCGTCTGTGTGCTCTATTCCATATTGTATTCTGACTCTCTGTCTTACTCGCTTTTATATCTACACTTCACTGCTTACTTGTGGTACTAGCTTTCCTTGAAGTGCAGGATATTCTTAAGACAGGAACTTCAATTCCACTGCAATCTACTCGAAGGGTTCTTCACTCCACTGCGATCTTGTTTTCGAGTAGAGTAAGATTTAAGTTTTAAAGTGATAATTTTTATTCGCCTATTCACCCCCCCTCTAGGCGACATCCAGATCCTGTTCCCGAGCCAAAGGGAACTTTCAATTGGTATCGGAGCTAGGCCTCTCCAGTGTGGGCTTAGCCGTTCGGAGATGACGATGTCGTCACAAGAGGTAACTGTAGAACTTCTTTTAGGCGATGGCTCTAATTACAAGTCTTGGTCTGTCTATATTTATAATGCTTTCATGAGTGTTGATCCTAATTTGAGACAGGTCTTTAGTAGAAGTATTTTTCCCTCTAATGTTAGTAAAAATCCTTCTAATGATGAACTAAGATGTCTATCTCTAAATCACCATGCTTGCAACATCTTAGTTGATTCTCTTTCTAGAAGTGCTTATTTTTCCATCATGAGTAGTGATAGGGATTTATTTGTTGATGCTCATGATTTATGGAATAGAATTAAAGGAAAATATTCTGTGGCAAATTGTGATGCTCCTACTCCCTATATTACTTGTGATACTAACCATTCAAAGGGAGAAGAAAAGTGTTGGGCACCAAACGATGAATCCACCACGTCGATAGGTTTGTTGTTCACTAATAATAAGTGTTTTATTGCTAATAATGACGGTGGAGACGAAAGCCATGATGAGGAGGAATATGAGAATGATAGCAAGGATGAATCTTCATCACCACAAGGTACATTTTCCTATATTGCTTCCACTGACATTAATGATAGGGAAAATGAGACCGATGATGTGGAAGAAGAGGAGATTCGCCGTTTGTACATCCATCTCAACAAAGAGGACAAAGCACTCTTGGTTAAGCTGTTGAGAAGGAACAAGGAACAAGGCGAAACGCTTCTCAGGCTAGAGGAGTCCCTCATCAAAACTAACAACAGCCTGGAGAAGATGACCAAAGAACATGAGAAGCTAAAGTGCTCTCATGATGATTTGGTCCAACGGTATGAATCTGTTTTAATTGAGCAAAGAAATAGTCATGACGCATTATCTAATGTTGCTCAACTTAAAACGGAAAATTTCATGCTTAGGAGTCAAGTTGAAAAGATAAACTTAGAAAAACTTGCTCTAGGAGAAAAGTATGATATGCTGTCATATTCTCATAATAAATTAGTTGATGACCATATCATGCTTAATATTGCTCATGAGGTTGTAATTACGAACTTAAATTCATGTGAACCTCATTCTTGCACAAGTGCACATCTGGATAATATATTGTCATGTGCTAACCCCTGTCGCTCAAAAGGAAGCGAATGTTTGAATGAACAAAAAGTTGCAGGGTCACAAAAGAAATTTTGTGGGAACAAGAAGCAAAGACAGCTAAGGAGAAGACGCATTGCTCGACTTTCTCAAGATATCCACGGGCGCGTGGTGAAGAAGCTTGAGAAAGGAAAAACTGCAGCAAGTGTTAAGCTCCATAAGAAGAATGTTCCTAAAGATGAAGAAATCAACATGAGATTGGAAAAAGGTAAAGATTCAATTAATCATGTTCACTACACCAAAATCATACACTTCCTACGGTTTTTTAACTTCCTACAGCTTTTATAACAAACCGTAGGAAATAAATAACTTCCGAGAGGCAACTGATAGCTCTAGGAAATAAACATAACTTCCTACGGTATTTTATAAAAGTTGTCGGAAGTTAAAAAACCGTAGGAAGTTAGGCCTCCTCTAGGAAGTTAGATTTCAGTTGTTGCCCAGTTAAACGAAAAGCTAACTTCCTACGGCTGGCTCTAGGAAGTTAGCTGCCCAACTAACTTCCTACGACCTCCTCTAGGAAGTTAGATTTCAGCTGTTGAAAAGTCAAACGAAAAGATAACTTTCTACGGCTGACTCTAGGAAGTTAGCTGCACAGCTAACTTCCTACGACCTCCTCTAGGAAGTTAGGTTTCAGCTGTTGACCAGTCAAACGAAAAGCTAACTTCCTACGGCTAGCTCTAGGAAGTTAGCTGACCAGCTAACTTCCTACGGTCTCCTCTAGGAAGTTAGGTTTCAGCTGTTGACCAGTCAAACAGAAATCTAACTTCCTACGGCCGGCTCTAGGAAGTTACTTAACTTCCTAGAGTAAATGTACAAACTCTAGGAAGTTACGTAACTTCCTACGACTTTACTCTAGGAAGTTATGTTTTTTATTTTAAACCTCTCCTCAACCTTATCTCTTCTCTCACCTTTCTCAACCCGTCTCTCTCGCGTCTGTTCTTGGAGCCGCCCACCGCCCACGACACGCCGCAGCCGCCCCAACCTCCGGCCGCCCCCGCTGTGCCCACCCCCACCTCACCTCCCTCTCCCGCCCCGCCATAGAAAAAGAACACGAGGAGCGCGCGTGCTCCCCGGCCCCACGCAGGCAGACACGCATCGATGGGCAACTGCCAGGCGGTGGAGACGGCGACGGTGCTGATCCAGCACCCGGGCGGCGGCCGCACGGAGCGCGCCTACTGGGCGCTCTCGGCCGGGGCCGTCAAGGCAGCCAACTCGGGCCACTATGTCGCGACCGTCATAACCATCCCGCAGCCGGGCGGTGTGGGAGACGGAGCTGCCTCTGCCTCTGCCTCTGTCACCGCGCCCGTGAAGCACCTCAAGCTGCTCTGCCCCGACGACACGCTCCTGTTCAGCCGCGTCTATCGCCCCGACGAGTACGTTCTTGGTCGTGTTAGGCCACCCGTCACTTCGTGTGTCCGTATTTGGTTCGGACCAGAATGCTAATGTTTCACCATCGCTGCTGGACAGCTCTTTCGTCTTGCGCCTTCATTTTCTCATGTCACTTTTTGCTGCCGGTCCAACTAACGAACGTGAGTGAACTGTGGGTGTGTGTGTGTTGGGGACGGGCAGAGGTGCTGCGGGAGTTCACGTCGAAGCGGCTCGTGAAGCTGAGCCGCGTGACAGTCCGGGCCAAGGACGAAGGCGAGGACGTGAAGCCGGCGCCCAAGCATCGCCGCCGTCGTGCCAGCGGCAGCGGAGAGCCGGCCGGCAGTGGAGGCCCGCGCTGCAGAGCATCGCAGAAGGCGAAGGGTGAAAGGGGGCTGGCGCCACCAGCTCGGCCGTTCGGTCCGCGGTGGGTGAGCAGCCGAGCTCTATCTCCGTGCAAGGACAACTGCAACTAGCGAGGCTGACAGCGTATTGTAAAATAAGTTCATTGTTAGGGCACTCGACTCTTATGGATACCATACCACCAGCTCTAGATGTGTAGCGGCAGCAGTTGGCTAAGCATAGCACTAGACTAGTATAGTAGTATCCATGCATGGATTTGATGGTGTTTTTGGTTTCTAACAACTAATATGTCGGTTCTTTAAAGTTTATTACAAACCAGGGACTTCTAGTTGCAATTTCCAATGAAAATGAAATCCAGGTGAGCTATTGATAGGTAGTGAAGTTTTTATGCATTCAAACTATTCGGTTTTTTTCTTCAAATTTTGGGACCTTGGTGCCTGGAGCTCATATGTTAAGAACAGCTATGTGGTGGTGCTCATGTGTTGGTTCATAATGCAAGTTTTTTCATTATATGCTCTTTGAAGACAACCTGCGAAAAAAGTGGCTTGACCAACCTATGAGGAACTACCTAGCCCCTGAAATCTGTAAGAATGTTTTCTATTAGTGCGGTGGCCATTTTATATGATATATATCTGTCTTGTCGGTATGGAATCTTGAGTTCAGGCAACTATTTTATTCGTCACAGTGGGATGTCAACATTACTGCTTTTGCAGTCATAGAGAGGACCTTTGTGATGTATGCTACATACACTACTTTTTTTAATTTGATACTTAATTTGGCTTTTGTATTCCGAATTCTTGTTTTCTATTCAGGTATCTTGGAGATGAGAATGGCCTTCTTTCTGTATTGAAGTATGATGTAGATGATGGGAAGCTTCAAATAATGCCATACAATATTCATATCCATTCTCTAATCGGTACCTTTATGCCTTTCTTGCCAAATATTAACTAGAACTAGAATGTTTCTTCCAGTTGCTTCTGTTGATGCCAAAAACTGATGGCGTTGCTGCTGTATGAAGTTAAAATGTTGAAGAAAAATCCATTCCTGAGCAAAGATAATTATAGTCTATTACTAAGTTTTCAGCACTCAATCGAAATATATGATGTTAGTTACAACTGCATAAGCAAATGGTTTGAGTCAATAGAAATTTTAGTGAACTTGAGCATGCAATCAATATTCATAACTTACTGCAATTTAGTATAACTTGAGCATGAACATCAATGTTCAAAGCTTACTGTAACTTTCTGTTATGTATTCATTTACATGGATGGAAGCATGCTTACTGTTTACACATTGAGGTTTAAAGTTAATATCTTAGCGTTCAGTTCCTTTTTTGCACAGAAAGATGTGGTGTTTCGTTATATTATGATGTAACTCAGCAAATGTCATTTGTACATGTATATTAAACCCCTCTAGCTACCTTGCCGACGCATGAACAAGACGATGGGTTAGACTTTGTCGAAACCCTCTTCACTAGTGGAGGTATCGACCATCACTCGTCACTGTAACCCGATGGTGATCGGCGACCGTGAGCTTCCATGTTATTGCGTTTTGATACTTGAGACTTTTATTATGACTATGTATGAGATATTGTCTCTTATTAGTACTGGATGATGAGATGTGTCTTATTATGACTATAGATGAGACTTTTGTGATGTAATTGATAAGACTATGGATGAGACTTTTGTGATGTAATTGATGAGACTATGGATTTAAATATTGTTATGTGATTGTGTGTGAGATGTTTTGTGTGAAAAATTGTTGTGCTATATAGCTGTTGATATATTTGTTATGTTGTGGAATGTGGTGAAAAATCAAAATAAATAGCATTTGTAATGCTGGTCGAATTAACTTCCTAGAGGCTTATTAAGCCGTAGGAAGTTAGCCAGCTAACTTCCTAGGGGCTACAGTCAGCAGTAGGAAGTTAGCTGGCTAACTTCCTAGGGGTTATAGTAAGCCATAGGAAGTTAGTCGTAGGAAGTTAGTCAGCTAACGGCGTGAAGCTACTAACTTCTGAGAATCTACTAACTTCCGAGAGGCTTTTTTGGCTGTAGAAAGTTAGCTAACTTCCTAGAGGGCTCTAGGAAGTTAAGCTAACTTCCGACAAGAAATTTCCGAGAGCCAAACTTCCGACGGGATGGCTTAACTTTCGAGAGTTTAGCTAACTTCCTAGAGTTTAGGACTAACTTCCTAGAGTTTAGGCTCTAGGAAGTTTACTATTTTGGTGTAGTGGTTGTTTGCACTAACCATTCCTCTATGTCATCAAAGAACAACAAGAGAAGAGGAAAACGGAGATGCTTCAAGTGCAAGGCATTAGGCCACCTCGTTGCATCTTGTCCATACAACGACAAGGAAAAAGGGATAAGGAAATGCTTCGGATACAATGACAAGAACCATACGATCACTTCTTGTCCGCTATTGATGAACCAAGCATGTGCATTCTCCAAGATGACTCTCACCAAGAAAAATGACAAACAGCAAGCGTCATGTCAGGGAGAGCGACGCTTCTGCTACAAGTGTGGTGAGCAGGGTCATCTATCCAAGGTATGTAATAAAGGTAAGGTTCCTAAGCAAGTAAATTTGTCTCAATCTTATTCGCTTAGGAGACCCAAATCATATGCTTGTGCTAGATCTATAACGAGATCACCTAGAACTAGCACAAAGACTATTTGGGTACTAAAGGCACTTTTAGTTGAACAATATGGACCCATCCCAAGATGGGTACCAAACTGTGCTAACTAGACCATGCAGGTGCCTTGAGATGAACTGGAGACCATGGGAGAGCTTAAGACGGTTATCTCAAAATCTATGCTTAAGCTGTTAATTGTTTTGGTGTTTATTCATTGACCCAAGGTTGAATTATTGTGAGATACTAATCCCATGTTCATCTCAAGTGAAAAGTTGAATAGGTCCTTAATCATTATTGGTGATTCAAGCTGAGACCTTAATGAGATTCTGCAACTTGCGCTCCATAGGATGGTACCCTTGTATCTTAAGTACTTTGTTGATAATCAGTACTGCTCTAAAGTTTGATTGATGTGCTACCTGTCCTTGGAGCAGTTATGCTTTGTTAATTACCTGTGTTGAGTACCTTTCAATCAATGATTAATAATCACTAAGATCGTAACCATGCTTGCTTAATTATGATTGTGTGCTTTAGAGGTTATGTCTCTTGAATCATTTAATGGGTAGTTTTTCATTAGATATATCCACCATGATTAACTCTTGTTGTGTTCGTGAATAAACCTGTATTCCGTTGTAAGTTATGCTATATGGTTTTAATGATTAACCTATGTGCAAATATGACATATTGTTTAGTTTATGTTCACATGATTACTCTAGTCTGGTATTGTGTGAATACCAACTCCATGTTGTGCCTCTAATGCACCTTTTTGAGCTAAGGTGCATGAGCAAAAGGAGCCATCAATTAGTGACAACTGGTGCTCTCATGGCAATTCAGGAAAAGGCAAAGGTATGAGAATGGAACTATGCAATTTCAGTGAATATCTTGAAGTTCCATTGATTGTGATCACAACTATGGTCATGCCTCTGAATTGGTAGTATCTTGGCCTAGGTGCTCCTTACTTTAAAATGTTGTTTCTTCTGGTGTACCTAAAGAACCTTCTTAATTATGATATGCTTAGACATTGCGTTTTATAAACATGATAGTGTTGTTTTTCAAGTGGTATATGTGGTGCAATGTTAGTCAAGTATGAAGCATGTCTAGGTTGCGTGTAAATGTTATACCTCTTGATGCATGCATTGTTGTATTAAATCAACCCTTAATTTGGTATTCAATTGTTATCTCTTCGTGATGAAATTGAGAGTATTTCGTGACCAAGATATGTTGTGATCCCCACTAGTTCTAAGAGAGCTAGAATGTGCAAAGTGCAAGTTATTCAAATACTTGATGCACAAGTGTAGGGGGAGCACACATAACTTGCATCTTTTGAGACTAATTGTATCTTGAAGCGATCTTGTGTAGTCTCAAGGTGGAAAAGAGAAGATGAGCAAGAAATGGAGCAATCAGGACTGGGGTACCTCTGTAAGTCAAGGAATTGGTATCTTAAGTCATGAGTAATTGCATATTTTTAGATTGCTCATAAAATTTGGTGATACTAGATGCTTGTCCTTAAGTATCATGGAGCTATGATAATAAATGATCTTGCAATTGGTATCTTTCAATTGGTAGCCGTGATAGTTTGCTTCAATTGACATCTTTTTGTAATCACTAGAATAGAAGCTTCATCTTGTGCCACAATACTATAACTTGCTCTAAGCTTGGTGTCTTAGCAACAAGAAAAGGTTAGGATAAAGGATCAGGCACAAGTGTGGAGAAGCTCCCAAGAGACTAATACTTTCAAGAGAGGAAGTACACTACATCCGGGCAAAGGTACAAAGGAAGTATTGATCTTTTGCGTATATGTACCTTAACTTTCCTCCAAATGCTTGTGGTGCATTTGTTGAATGAGTAAGGGGGAGTATTGTTAGTGTGTGTTTACCTACTCAACACCCTGCTGTCCCTTGACATCATCCTATGTTCTTGCTTGAGTATGGTTTTTGGTGTTTGATGTCAAAGGGGGAGAAGATGTGTATTAAAGCTTATCTCAACCTGAGAGGAAAGCTTATCCTAAGGGGTGATGTGTTAGTGTGTTATTGTGTAGTTGATAATTCGTATCATATGCTTCCGGTTGTAGTATATGGTGATGGTGCGAAACTAGTGCTTTCGCTGCTATGAATTAATTGGCATCTAGATATTCATTAGATTAATGGTGCTTTACGATTGCTTTAAATTGGTATCTTAGTTTAAATTGGTATCTTAATGGTGAATAGTGGTAGGTTGATATTCCTGTGATATATCCACTAAATTGAATGGTGTTTAACTCTGATTATGTGCATTTGTGTGTTATAGCATCATGGTTTGATTCTTGACACAATGCATCCCAAAAAGTGCTAAGGTGTAGAAATGTTTCGAATTGCCTAAGTATGTGCAAATTGGCGTCTGAGGCCAAAATTATGTTTTTGAAGTAAGCACATATTTAGGGGGAGCATTCTATAAACTTAGATTTCAAAATTTGTGCTTCAAATCTTATTCTTATGTAAGCTTTAATTGTGTTGCCATCAATCACCAAAAGGGGGAGATTGAAAGCTCTCTTGTGAGTTTTGGTGTTTGGATGACAACTCAATTAAAGGACTGACAAGTGTACTAAGTGTTGAACAGGTGCTTAAGGTAAAGCTAACAAGGTTCAACACAAGTGAACAAATGTGATGGTCTAAGAACTGGATTATGGATACATAATGGACATCACAAGTAAGATGGACATTGCATAAAGTGAGACTCAGGTGCGTAGTTCGGAGATAACTGATCAAGCAAAGGACGGAGACAAGAAAAGCTTCGAGGTACCAAGTGCACGGGAGAAGGTCAAAGAGGCTGAGGAACCCAAAGCCAAAGGTGAAGAAGAAGACTTGCAAAGTCAAGGGTGATCGAGTTGAGAACAGCTACGACACATCAAGGATCACTACATAAGGACGTGACTTACAACCAATGAGGAAACATATCTCGTTATGTGGTGTAAGTCATAAGGCTCAAGACCAAGCTCTAAGAAGGAGATCAAGGTTACTAGAAAAAGAAGCAGTGTCAAAACCAGAACTGGAAGCAGCCCAAAAAGAGCTAAGTGCGTCTTGACTGTTAGTTTGGGTTGTTCCTATGTTTGGAGATGTTCTATGTGACCTTTGCAGGATGTTGGAGCTAAGAAATGTCAATCTAGATCAAGTCAAGCTGACTTGATGATTTATGAGTCCAACATCAAAGCTCAAGCATGTCAAATGTTATAGATGTAAAAATCCAAGAGAAGGTTTGTTTCTAGACTTTGTACATTGGTTTTTGTGTACTAACATATTTGTCTAAGTGTTAGAAACAGAGAAAAGAAGAAAAGAAAAGAGATTCAAAATGCTTGGCTGTGTACAGCCAAGACTCAGCTCAGTCTGGCACACCGGACTGTCCGGTGGTGCACCGGACAGTGTCCGATGCGCCAGGCTGAACTCTGGTGAACAGGCCACTCTCGGGAGAAGCCGGCGGCGTACGGCTATAATTCACCGGACTGTCTGGAGAGCCAACGGTTGGCTGGGCCAACGGTCGGCCGCGCGATCCGCGCGTGACGCGTGGCCGAGCCAACGGTCAGATGGAGGCACCGGACTGTCCGGTGTGCACCGGACAGTGTCCGGTGCGCCAACGGCTCCAGGACCGCAACGGTCGACTGCTCCATTTCTAGAAAGAAATCGGGCACCGGACAGTGTCCGGTGGTGCACCGGACTGTCCGATGCGCCACCCGACAGAACGCAAGATTTGCCTTCCTGGATTGCTTCAAACGGCTCCTAGGCTCCTTGTGCCTATAAAAGGGACCCCTAGGCGCCTCAAGCAATGTACAAGCGCAGCCAACAAGTGTAGACATCACTCGAATCAATTCTCACTCTCCCTCTTGTGTGTATCTCTATAGTTTGTGTAGAAGGCAAAGCTATAAGCCTTTAAAGAGAGGAGAAGTGCTGCTAAGAGCAAGAGCAAGGTCTTGAGCATATCGTTACTCTGCCGGGGTGCTGCCAAGAAGATTGTAAGCAGCCGCGGTTTTGTTGTAACCCAACTCAATATAGTGAAAGGCTCTATCTGTCATACTGACAGATCTGAGCAAACGGAGGAAGGAGTTGAAACAGACTCCAAGCCCAGGTGTGGCTAACTCCAACGAGGACTAGGCAAGCATTTCAGGCTTGGCCGAACCTCGAGATAAATCCTTGCGTCTGTGTGCTCTGTTCCATATTGTATTCTGACTCTCTGTCTTACTCGCTTTTATATCTGCACTTCACTGCTTACTTGTGGTACTAGCTTTCCTTGAAGTGCAGGATATTCTTAAGACAGGAACTTCAATTCCACTGCAATCTACTCGAAGGGTTCTTCACTCCACTGCGATCTTGTCTTTGAGTAGAGTAAGATTTAAGTTTTAAAGTGATAATTTTTATTCCCCTATTCACCCCCCCTCTAGGCGACATCCAGATCCTGTTCCCGGGCCAAAGGGAACTTTCACTTTCGAAGGTTTTTCTGTCAAGAATATTCCAAGAGGCGAAAATGAGCATGCAGATTTGCTAGCCAAATCGGGGGCTCAGAGGCTCCCTTTACCTTTGGAAGTATTTTTTGAAACAATAAAAGCACCTTCAGTTGAACTCATGGAGAGGGCAGTACTTACTATTTCTCCAGTACACAGTGAAGATTGGAGGACTGAAATTATATCTTTCCTCCAAGGCAATTGTTTTTCAAGTGACGAAGCTTATGACAAGAGAATGGAGGCAAGGACAAGACCATATGTGATAATAGAAGGGGAATTGTATAAACATGGAGTCTGTTCCCCACTCCTCAAGTGTTTATTAAGAACTGAAGGTATTGAATTAATGAAAGAGATACATGCAGGTCTGTGTGGATCTCACATTGGGTCTAGGCCCTTGCTGGGAAAAGTTTTTCGACAAGGATTTTACTGGCCGAAGGCAGCATCGGATGCAGCAGAGCTAGTCCAAAAATGTGAAGGCTGTCAAAAGTGTGCAAGAGACCAGAAGCAACCTTCATCTCTCACTCAGTTAATACAGCCCACTTGGCCGTTGCAAAGATGGGGCCTCGATTTGCTAGGCCCATTTCCACCAGCACAAGGCAATTTAAAATATGTTGTGGTGGCGGTAGAATATTTTTCCAAATGGATTGAGGCGAAGCCTTTGGCCACAATAACTTTGGTCATAGTCCAGAAATTCTTCTGGCAAAACATTGTTTGTCACTTCGGCGTGCCGAAGGCTATCACTATAGACAATGGAACACAGTTTGATGCCAAAGCTTTCAAGAAATTTTGTGATCAGATTGGCATGAAGATTCATTTTGCATTAGTCAGACATCCAGAGTCAAATGGACTTGTCGAAAGAGCAAATGGTATTATAATGACGGGAATAATGAAGTTAATCTTCAATCAGCCCAGAGGAAAGTGGCTAGATGAGTTGATTAAAGTGGTGTGGAGCCATAATACAACAATATCAAGGACAACAGGTTTTACACCATTCAAGTTATTGTTTGGTGACGAAGCTATAACCCCAGAAGAAGCTAAGGCAGGGACAATAAGAACAGTAGCTTCGGTAGAGGACGAAGCTGATTATTCTGTGGCAAAAGATGCTATAGAAGGAAACAGACTTCAGGCTGTGGAGAATATCAATAAATACCAAGCCAAAACGATGAAATGGCGTGACAGAAAAGTTCGGCTAAAAAACATTAAGCCAGGACATTTGGTACTTCAGAGAGTGGCCAATCCAGACAAAGTAGGCAAGTTACAGCTGAAGTGGGAAGGACCCTTTCTGGTGGTATCTTCGTCAAGACCCGGTTCTTACAGATTGAAGGATATGGACGGCAACGACATTCCTAGATCTTGGAATGCGGATGAGCTTCGGCGATATTATGTGTAACTTGATGTAATCTTTTTCATTTTTCCTATGGCACCCTTTTCCTTTCCAAAGGGGAGAAAGGTTTTTAATGGGGCCATAGTTTGTAATTTTTCCTCTTTTATTCAGCTCTACGAGAGCAAAATCCCCCAAAATATGTAAATGTAAAATCTGAGCCTGCACCATCGAGTGCAGGGAAAAAGAAAAAACAGGGAGAAGCTCGAAAGTCGTCCCTAAGGGGATGCAGAGCACGACAAAGCTACAAAAAA
Organism: Zea luxurians; assembly: GCA_029449295.1. NCBI lineage: Eukaryota > Viridiplantae > Streptophyta > Magnoliopsida > Poales > Poaceae > Zea > Zea luxurians. The sequence continues at coordinate 2,946,242 of JAOPSE010000028.1, read as the reverse complement.
GTCGTTCCTAAGGGAGCGCAGCGTAAGTTTTTCTACTCAAAAATCGTTCCTAAGGGAATGCAGAGCCAAATACCACCGAAATATAAGGCGAAGCGCAAAAAGTCAATGCGAATACCGCCGAAATAGAAGGCGAAGAAGTTCAAAAGACGTTCCTAAGGGGATGCAGAACTTACACCGAAAAATAAGCGGTGAAGCCGAAAAATAAGCGGCAAAGAGACTTCAGTCATTCCTAAGGGAATGATGGTTATGGTCGTGGCTTCGTATGTGTGTGTTTGGACATTCATTTGCACGTCACATTACATCATACATTGCATTCATAAACATTCATTTAGGCATACATAGGATCATCATCATCATATCATACAGACATAGGCAGATGCTTCGGTTTTAAGGATAAGGCTTCGACAAAAAGAAAAGAAGCAGCTTCATGCTTCGTTGTGTACGAAAAGAAGGGAAGGTGTTTTTCGCCTTCGGCTCAAAAAATACAAGTTTCGTCCACATCAGAGCAGTTCATACATGGACAAAAAGGTAGAAATATATTACAAGGTATGGACAAATTTTACAGAATAAGTATCTGATTCTTAAATTACAATATTTTTACAAGGATAATACAAGATTTTTTCTAGAGTTTTTTCTGCAGCAAGGTCTTCAGCTTCATCATCATTAAGCTTTGGATCACCTGTCAAGCTTCGGCTCACTATTCCTCAGCTTCGTCATCCTGTACATATCAAAGCGGTATGAGAAAAGTGCAAACTTCAAGTAGAAGGTTAAGCAACAGGCGCAAATTTCTTACCGGCTTAAGGTGGCTTCGAGCTTCGTCGCAAGCCATGTTTCGCCCGCCCTTCGTCCAGATTTGCGTTATGAATCTATTTCCTATGCTTCGAGCCAAGCTGGGGATATCAGTTAAATCTGCCGGTGATAAGCTAAAGTTTGGTCTATTAACAATTTTCCCATGTGTGCAACCAGATTTCATGAAGGCAACAGCTGTGCCCCGAGAAGCTAGCAGGGCACAGAAATCGCCGTGTCCAGCTATAACTTCATCAAGAGCGTCAACTTCGCCCTCAATGTGTTCAAAGGTCCCTGACAGGTCTTCAACCGAAGGATTGAATTTCTCGGAGCTGGCTCCAACCGAGTTGAAAACATGTTTTAGCCGCTGCACGCATCGGTTGCCGAAGTTCAGACATTTATCTTGAAGCTCTTTCAGTGATTTCTGCAAATTCGAACTCTTTTCGACTTCAGCCTTAAACTTCGCATCAAGTTTCTTCTTTTCCTGTTCGAAGCTTTCCGACTTTGAGAGGAGTTCACTATTCAATTTTGCAATTTTGGCTTCAGCTTCTGCCAGTAAACCCTCCACTGTTTGAAGTTCAAAATCTTTCTTTTCAAGAGCTGCTGCATGATCTTTTATTTTGCTCTCTAAACCTTCAATTATAACCTCATGTTTTTTGTCTTCAAGGTCCTGTTGCATCTTCAAAGCTTTACTCAATAGCATACTCTGTACAAAAACAACCTTCGTCAGAAAACTCCTTCGTCGTTAAAACAATGAAAAGCCGAAGAAAAGTTTTTACCTTGAAATTAGAATAGAACAAACTACCGACGATATGTTGTCGTCGGTAGCGGCTGATATCGGCCTCAAGCTTCGAGAAACCAATACTCTTCGACTGAGTACTGATGACCTTCGCCCCAGTTCGGTCTTGGAGGCAATCTAAACTTTCATCGTCAATGCCACCGAAGAGCAGCGCTCTTGGTTTATAACCACAGGATATAGCATAATCTTTCAACTCTTCTTTCTCAGCTTCAGATAACTTCTAACCAATTATGTTTTGGAAATCGAAGTCCTTTTCCTCCGAAGTATCTTCGGCTTTCTCCTTTTCTTTTCCAAGCACTGTGGCCAGGGTCTCTTCAGCGGATGTAGCAGCTTCTTCCGCCGCCATATTCAGGAGCATTTTATCAATATCAGAGAATGTGCTCTATAGATTTGTAGCTTTGGTAGTTTCAGCTTCGACAGTTCCAGCCTCGGTGGGTGCAGCTTCGGCAGCAGTCGCGCTCTCGACAGCTGGTGTTTTTGAATCCGAGGCCGGCGGTGGTGTTTCTTCAATGGCTTCAATCACATGAATAATTCTCCGTTTTTTTGGCCTAGCAGGCTTCTTCGCTGCCGAGGGCTCCTTTTCCTTCTGTAAAAGCTTCGTCAGATGTGGACTTAGCTTGATAGGCAAGGATTTAGTCATTACCTTTAGAATTTCTTCCACTTCCGAAGCAGAAGGTGTTGAAGGAGTCTCTTCTTCCATATCAGTCGTCTTCTGCTTCAGAGCCGCAGCTTTCCTTTTCTTTGGAGCAACTGCCTTCGGCTCAAGGCTCAATTTTCTCTTCTTTAGAATTTCTTCATCTTCTTTAACCATTCTAGCAGCTTGTCTGCCCACGACACAAACAATTCTTTTTCTTTTTTGCCCTTCGGCACCCTTATTCAATCGCTCATAATCAGGATATTCAAAATTTAGGGTATCCATCACCCGATTCAACCTTCGCTTTGGTCGGGTGCCGAAGGCTGCAGTCATCAATTGATCTTCTTTTTTCGTATAGTTGCCCAGGATTTTGTTGCACATTAACTTCAATTGTGTCCAGCCATTCTTGGTAGGGTTCTTTGAAGTGTTTCTTTAACTTAAAATGATAGGGCAGCCGAATGAGTTCATTCTTCTTCTTCTCACCTTTAAGCTTCGGCATACCCCATTCCCTTAGCGTTGGGAATACTCTGTTGGCTAAGTATTCCTGAACTAAATCTCTAGTACCAATATGTTCAGATACAATCCTAAATTCGCCCATAGCATCTGGGCATGGTGCCCCCAGCATCATGTTGCACTGAGGCCTAGTCAACCCAAAGGTTAGTTCTAGCGGGCTCTAAACTAGCTTCTCCTTTCTCTCATCAATTTTAACATAAAACCATTCAGTTTTCCAACCGGTCGGCTACTTAGTGCAGTAGCTAACCACCAGTGTCTTCATATCCTTGTGATACGCAAAATTATAACAGCCGAAGTTCTCATGCAGTCCATCCTCCCTAGCCTTCGTCTGATAGTGAAGTTCGTGTACTCAGCAGAAGGCTTCGGCAAGTGGTTCGGCTCCTTGGCTTCGGAGAGCCCAGATAAACACGCTGAGCCTAACAATAGCGTTAGGAGTTAGCTGATGAAGATAAATCTCAAAATTTTCCAGCACATCTGCGATCATTCCGTGCAGAGGAAACCTCAACCCTGATTTGAAGAAGCTCTTAAAAACTACCACTTCATCACTTTCTAGTTTCGGGATAGTCTCTTCCCTGCCAAAGCGAATCAACTTCTTCTCGGCTTCACCGAAGTAGCCTAGCTTCGTCATCATGGGCATGTCAGCTTCAGACATAGTCGACTTCCCAAAATCCAAATGGCTGGGCTTGGATGGCATAGTGGTGTTATAATCAATCAGAGGCGCCTTCTTCAATATCGCCCTCTTCAATATCTGCTTGCTCAGCTTCAGTAACAGGTGCACCTTCATCAGAGGTGCCTTCCGTCGCAACCAGTCTTGACCGCCTCATAACTTCAGAAATTGGAGCAGTTTCAGCAGCTTCGGTTTCCTCTCCGTCGCATGTAATCCTAGCTATTGATCGTACCCTGGCCATTTGATGTTGAATTTTTTACGTTTTGATGAAGTTGATTATTTCTTGTCTTTGCCGAAGCTCCCTCTTGTCACGAAGCTAGAGCAAAGCGATCCTTTGAGAATACGGCGAACAAGCTTCGGCTGTGGTAAAATTTTTCGGTAGCACAACAGTACAATAGCAGTAAATGCTGTGGTAACTTCACACCTACCCGTCTGTTTATATAGTGCTGCAGGTGGGAAGGTGAATTGTCAAGCCGCGCACACCCGCTAAACAGTCACTCGTACCCACTGAACTGTGGACCATAATGCCCAAGAAGGTGAATCACCCGATCACATGTACCCGTTGTATGGTGGGACCACCTTTCACTCGGAATATTTAAATCGTTTCTCGACAACGAGCTCAAGGAAGGGGTTTTTCGGACCTTCGGCATTCCGAAGCATGAGAATTTTTCACGGGTCGAGCTTGTTACGAAAAACGATCCGACACCATGAAGGGGATACTGTTGGGGGCCTGCTTCGTCGCTGAAGGTCCCATAAGAAGAAACACCTTCGAAAGATGGACACAAAGCCGAAGCATCGATCAGAGAGCTTCGGAGTATATTTCCAGATGCACCGACTTAAAGATGAAATGACCAATCAGCCCATGATAGCTTGTATTATGATTGTAATCATTTGTAAAGGGCACGAATGTAATTTCTCATAGGCTGTGTCCTGTGCCTATAAATAGATGAACAGTACCCCTCTACTGTTCACGCTATCTTGTACTTGCTTGTGCTCAACGCCCAGATTTTCACCTTCTGTCAAGCCGAAGGTATAATGTAATTAAAATATTGTCTTTATAATTTTATATAATGAAGATATGTGAATGATGTTATATGATTATTCATATTATCTTTCATGTTCCATATGCTTCGTCTTTCATTAACATATATCGATATTATGAAGGTACATCCTTCATAACCTTCGTCCAAAGATCGTTATATCCTAAGGGAAATAATGCTTCGAAGGACGAAAGACATTAACATTTAACATTTTGTGTTGCCTTGTTCTTAACTCATAGCATTTGAGAACAAGTTCCCAACAGATATGTTTGATTTTTGGAATTCCGAAATCCAAAAATAGAAATTGACTTTGGTTTGAATAGTTGAAGTTTGGAAATTCAAAATAAATTAATAAAAAGGAAAATCAAAAACAGATAAAGAAAACAATAAACTCATTCGACCACTGGGGCCAATTGTTCTCCCGTCGGCCCATTTCTCCTTCCCTCCTCTCGGCCCATTCCCGGACTTTCCACCTACGCTACCCAATCGCCAGAAGACCGCGCGCCGATGTGCGGGCCAAGATGGCGGTCACCTGGGCGCCGCGCACCTCTGACTGGTGGGTCAGGGAAGCCAGGTTGCCCTTCACTTCGTGTGACGGCGGCTGAAACCATCACCGCGAAATCTGTGGAGGTCGGCGCAACAAACCCGCGAGCTTCGCCCCTCCCTTCGATTACTTAAGGCCGGGTCGCGGATCCCCGCATTTAACCCTAGACTATCGCGCGCCACCTCGTCACAACCACACACATCCATGAGGGCCGCCGAGGGCAGTACAGCGAGCGAACGCCGTCGGTGGGCTGCTCCGAGAAATCGAGGGTCGGGGCACGTCACGGGGGGCTAGTGAGAGTCTTCGGGGTCGCACCGTGCAGGATTTCTCACTGGTGCCGTCTCAATTACTCACAGGCGTTGTGATTTCCGCCGAACACCGCTGCGCGTCATGGATAGGAATACCTGGAGCTTAATCACCGGTAAGAGGCCTTCTAACGTGCTTGTCTTTGTCTCCGTGATGTGTAGCACACTTCGGCAAGACTATTTGGGCCGGGATCGCTGGGATGGTGTGTCCGGCGTACTCTCCGGCGTGGGCGCGGGTGCCCTGCTCGGCCTCGAACGCGGGGTAGAAGAAGCACCCTGCACCGTTGGATCTGGATGAATGGTGTAGATTAGAATGCCAAATACCCTTTCGTCGTATTAGATCTGAGCCGTAGGTATTGGAATGGATGGGCAGGATTGGATCGTGGCGTGGTTGTGCGTAGGCCGCTGATCCATGATCCAAGGGACACTGTTGATCACCGTTACCTTTAAGTACTGGCATGCTCGGGGCCGTTGGATCTAATCTGACGGCTGTGAATACGCGATACCCCTTCGCCGCGCACTTTTTCTAATGAGCCCCTGTTGAGTTACGAAATGAACCTGTGGTCCATAAGCAGTATAGGGAGATTTAATCTATGCCCCTAGCACTTACATTTTAGCCCCTGTAAAACCACAGAATTGTGCGCCCAGTCCAGGAATTAAAGAAAACAGGAAAAGGGAGATTTAGAAATTGATTTTGAGTATAAAAATAATTGTAAAACTTGTTTAATTCATATAAAAGTTATATGAAGTCCAAATCAATCCATTCCAATTTCTATAATTTTATAATATTATTGTTTATTCATTAGTGCCACTGTTTTGTACAAGAAAGTCACATTAAAATTTATATCTTGTTTAATCTTGTACAAAACACATAGAATCTTCAGAAATTCATAACTCCTCCGTTTTAACTCCGATTTGGACTGTTCGAGTTGCGTTAGTCTCGTATAAATATTCACTATGCATTAAAAACATTTATTATACCATGTCTCATTCCTTTCTAATTAGATCTTTATTTAATTTATGTTGGTTAGACTTGTTAATTTGCTTATCATTATAATCTACTAAAAATATGATCTATGGTCAAATTATAATTTGGATTAAAGTTGAATTAATTACTACTTTAGGTTATCTTTTCTATGGAATTATAAAATAGACATGGAACCTAGTTTAATCATTTAATCACATCATAACTTGATGACCACGACTCTGATCTTAGTAGTTCTCGATCCCACGATCTCGTAGCGACGCGTAGATCATTATTATTCAATTTGTTCTTATGTTTGGTGTGATGTTAATTTTGTCTATATCATGTTTGTTTGTATTGCTACGACTAGCGCGAGGTTTCGAGGATCTGAAGAATCACCCTGGTAACTGGAATCTCAAGTGTCAGGCAAGTTGTGCCCTTGATCACTTTTGTTTACCCAATAATGTTCTTTATTATCACTATTCAATGCATAGGTTTAATTTTGACGGGACCCAATAGGTCACCCGACTCTGCTTATCATGTTTACCTTGTTTACCCCTGAATCATTTGGGTAGTTATGCTATTGCATTATTTGGTTTTGGGTTAATATTTCATTATATCCATGTTCCAATTATTCTGTTATGTTATTTATGTTCATGTCAAGATCATTAATTTTAATTAGAACATGGAGCTTAACTTGAGAAACACGTGCCACCACAAGGGTGGAATGGGACGCCCTTGGCTGACTAATTAGGAAAGCTAGTGGAAGACTACCTTACCCAAAAGGGGCAAGGGCATTAGGGGAGTTGCATGCAAGGAGGTTCTCGGGTTGATTTTGCTGCGATGGCGGTCAGACGAGGGATTCATGCAAGTGCTCTTCCCATAAACTGTAGCAGGTTATCGGAAGCTAGTGGAACTTTGTAAAGGCCTCGTAGTGGATCACTAGCCATTCACCTCGGTAGTGTCTAAGGGTCTAGCTAACCCTGGCGACATGGGATACACGACTTGTGGGTACAGGGTACAACCTCTGCAGAGTGTAAAACTGGTATACTAGCCGAGCTCACGGTCATGAGCAGCTCAGGACTCTCGCATGATTAATTTATGGAACTTAAATTCAATTTTTCATATGCATTGCATGGGATTTGTTATTAAGTTTGTTCTATTATTTTTATTATGGTTTAGTATTTACTTACATTTAATAATTGCTAATAAAATTTGACCAACTTATTAAAAGCAATGCTCATCTTTATCCCCTACTGTTGATCAGCTTTACACCTCACATGAACTCCCACCTTTTGTGAGTTCATGCACATTATTCCCCACAACTTGTTGAGCGATGAACATGTGTGAGCTCACCCTTGCTGTCTCACACCCCCCATAGGAGAAGAACAGGTGGTTCAAGAGGAGCCGCATAACGAGGAGTTCGATTCGATCTAGGTGGCGTCTCCTAGTTGACTTTCTGGCGCCAAGGATGGATTTCAATTCGATCCATATTTATAATTTATTTTGTAAGACTTCCGCTATGTAATAAATACTCTGATTATTGTGACATTTATCTCTATACACTCTGTTATTATATATGTTGTCTTCTTTGGCGCATGTATGAGATGCACCCTGCTTTGTCCCTTAAAGCCCGGGTGTGACACAAGGGCTATCTGGCAGCTTTCATCTTCAACATTCTTCTATGCTCTCAAAGCGTTGCTTAGAATTAAACCCAACAAAAAGGGGGGAGACAAAGGATCAGCACAAGAATAAGAGACACAAAAAATAATCTGCTTAAAAGCCCATAACTCCTGTACCTTCAGGCTATTGTACGCAAGGCTGTCTGCAAGGTCATCCTTCGACATAGCAGAAAGACCAACTTCAAGCTTTAGAAATCCTATGTTTTTTGCCATCTCCCGGCAAACAGATATTTCCTTGTTGTCCGGGAGGTAGTATAGAAAGTCATCTTCGTTGGTGCCGTTATACACCAAGGCCCCCTTCGGGTACTTCAATTCGCGGGTGTAGTGTTTGGCTTCTGCAATTTCCTCTTCAGACAACTTTTTCTTGAAGCATGTCGAATAATAAAGTCAAGCCCTCCAGTAGGTGCTTCGGGAATAGGAGATTCAACCTTCTCGGGCACGTCTTCTTTTTCTAGAGCCAGACCGATGTCTGAAGGTCCTTGTTCAACACTCTGCTCAGTTCCAGCAGGCTCTGTTTTAGTTGGCATTGGCGGCCCAGCTTCGGTTTCAACGCGAGCTGTAGTAGCTTCAGCAGTCTCCTTAGCAGGAGTAGGAGTTGATGCCCTTGTTGACTCTAAGACAGCGTCCAGCACGCTAGCCATCCTCCTCCTCTTGGGAGTTATTGCAGGAGCCTTCGACACCTTTGGCAATTCTGGCTCCGGTGGCGGGCTCAAGATTTTTGGTGGCCCTACCGTTTCCCCTAGTTCTGGCTCTTCGGCCGTTTTTCCTTTGGCTTTGGCAGCTTGCTTCGGCGCTTCGGCCGACTCGGTTGCACGAATCTTTGGCACTTCAGCCGATTCTTCCTTGGAGCCAATAGGAGTAGGCCGTCCTGGCTCAATGGTGGAAGATGTCCCTTTAGCAAGCTTCGGCACCCTAGTTGTTTCAATGTACCTAGGCCGGTGCGTTAAAACCTTGATCTTCTTACCCTTTGGCGCAACAGAGATGGCCGAAGTAGCAGTTTTTCTCTTTTTCCCCTCTTTCGCGAGGGATAGCTATAATCTGGGTATACAAAACCAATAACATCAAAAACTCTTTTTAGTCTTTTCTTGCCTCGACTTCCGAAGGCTAAAGTCATGGCATCATCTTCGGCCCTTGTGTAGGCCCCAAGCAACTCATCGCTAGTCGCCCCAATACACTTCAGCCAGTCATCATTCGGCTCATCAAACTGATCTCTGTATCTAAAGGTATATTTCAAATAAACCAAGCCGCCTTGGCTAGACCCGGTAGCAGTCTCCTTCGACATTTCCCAGTCATTAACAAGAGGCCATACCCTGTAGGCAATGTGCTCCTGGATCAGGTATCTCATGCCAATAAAGGTGCATACATTATTGAAAACCTTCTAGCATGCTTCGATATCGTTTCCAAGAGCGGTGGCTGGTCTTCTGATGCCGAAGCGAGACCAAATAGGGTGTTGGATAATCCCTTTTATATCTTCCCTTTCAACTAAGTTATTCTTCACATAAAACCATTCTTCCATACAGCCTCCTGGCCACCTCTTCCAAAACGTCGGAACTGGATAGCTCACGTCAGAACGAGGCACGAAGCCACAACAACCAAAATTATTATGATGCTGCTCCTTGCCAGTAGCCTTCGTCTCATACAACAACTCATGCATGTTGTAGAAGCATTTTGCACTCGGCTCTAGTCCCTGGCTCCTCACGGCCCAAATAAAAACCCCCATCCTAATGATGGCTTCAGGGGTAATCTGATGAAGAAAAATCTCAAATGTCTTCAACACTTCAACTAGAATTTTACTTAACAAAAATCGAAGCCCTGCCTTCATGAAGCATCTGTAAACAACAACTTCGTCCTCTTCGGGTGCAGGGCGGTGTTGTGCCCTCCAGCTCTCACAATGGACATATCACGAAAATAACTTCCTTTCATCGCATCAATGTGACTCTATTTGATGGATGACTTTCCGAAGATAGTGTGGCTCGGCCGCCAGGGCCGATCTTCGGCATCTTTGTTCCCACTTTCCACATCAAAATTTTCGCTATCACTAGAATCTTCAGACAAACCAACTAGCATTTCGTTTCTAATCTTCTCTGTGTTTGTCTTCTCCATAGCCTCGTAAAAACCAGCTAGAGCAGGATCAACAACTTTCTTTTCTTCAGCCATTTGGTGAGCACTTGTGCAAATGCCGAAGCTCACAAATCAAGCGAGATCTAGCAGAGCAAGAAAATTCAAGCTTGAAAAAATAGCACAAGCGATTGAGATGGCGCATCAAATGCTATCACTGTGGGTTCCTATTTATATGACCAGTGCATTGCAACTTGGCAGGCCCTACATGTCATTGACTTTCGCTATTCTAGAGAAGGGAAGGTGTTTTTTTCGGACCTTCGGCTAAAGGCCTTCGTTCACGTCGCAGTTTGAATTTGTTAAATGCAAAAATAAATTAATACTACGAGGGGCTACTGTTGGGGGCCTTCCACTTTCGAAGGTCCTCAAAAACTAATCTAACATGTTTTTCAGTATAACATAGACTGTTACAGGAGGCTTCGACTTTAAGATGAAGGTGTGCATGGTATGAAGGTGCGGTCTGAAGGAAGGACAAACTAACTTTGAAGCTGTGGCTGAAGAAGCTTCAGCTTGGCACGATGACGATGGTGAAAGATGGAACCAACCTAAAGGAGAAAAGATTGCTTAGTCCTCGATAGCTTGCCTTATGGTCAACAGTAAATGTTAGGGACATGAATGTAATTTTGTCCAGGCTGCGCCCTGTGCCTATAAATAGATGAACAGTAGCACCGTACTGTTCACGCTGACTTGTAATCACTCTTGCGTCACTCCCGCTTTTCCACCTTCTGTCAAGTCGAAGGTACAAATAAAATATAAATATTATTGATGTTTATCCATGTTTATAAAATGAGAATATAAATAACCTAATGATTTGGAATGATTCTTCATATTCTTTTTATGTTTCATATGTCTCTTTTCACATCTTTGCTCATTGAAATGATGAAGGTATGCCCTTCATGACCTTTGTCTGAAGATCGTTATATCCCAAGGGAGATAATGCTTCGAAGGACGAAGATCACTAATCGTTAACAATTGTGTTGCTTTGTTCTTGGTGTATAGCATCCGAGAACAAGGACCAATAACTACCTTACCCGAAAGGGGCAAGGGCAGTAGGAGAGTTGTGTATAGGGAGGTTCTCTGGTCGATCATACTACGATGGCTTTTCAGACGAGGGATTCCTATATTGCCCTTGCTAGAAACTGTAGCAGGTTTTCTGAAGCTAGTGAAACTTTGTAAAGGTGCCCACCTTTAGTGAGTTCATGAGCTCTCACATTTGGTGAGTTCATGCACATTATTCCCCACAACTTGTTGAGCGATGAACGTATGTGAGCTCACTCTTGCTGTATCACATCCCCCAGGTCAAGAACAGGTACCACTGGATGAGGCGCATGAAGGATGCTGTGACGAGTTCGTGAGTGGTCTAGGCCGTTGTCTCCCAGTCAACTTTGTGTTGCTGGATCGTTGTCTTCGCATGATGTAATTATTTAACTATTTTATACAGAACTCTGTTATATATAAATGATGTGACATTCGTTTCTGTACATGAGTCATCATATGTGTGAGACTTGATCCTAGCACACACTTGGTGAAGTTCGCGCCCGGGTTTTGGTGCCCCTGAAACCCGGGTGTGACATTAATCCAAGTTCCGCGAATCTAAGACATTTAGCTCACTACGCAACCTGCAAAACCTTTTCTCATCTTGGTGAAGATATTGGCTAGCTAGTTCTCGATGCTAACGTGATAAATATTGATATCTCCTCTTTGCTGGTGGTCTCTTAAAAAGTGATGCCAGATGTCTATGTGCTTAGTGCGGCTGTGTTCAACAGGATTATCTGCCAAGTGGATTGCACTCTAATTATCACATAGAAGTGGGACTTTTCTCAAATTGTACCCGAAGTCTTGGAGGGTTTGCCTCATCCAAAGTAGTTGCGTGCAACACTGTCCTGCAGCAACATACTCGGCCTCAGTGGTGGATAGGGCAATGAATGTTTGTTTAGCTCCTGGACACCAGGGATCTTCATAAAAACTGACAAGTCTCTGATGTTCTCTTCCTATCAACCTTGCACCCGACATAGTTGGAATCTGAATATCTGATTAAGTCAAAGGTAGACCCCTTTAGATACCAGATCCCAAAGCAAGGCGTAGAAACTAAATATCTAAGAATTCGCTTCACGGCCACAAGATGACATTCCTTAGGGTCGGATTGAAATCAAGCACACATTCATACGCTAAGCATAATGTCCGGTCTACTAGCACAAAGATAAAGTAAAGAACCTATCATAGACCGGTATGCCTTTTGATCAACGGACTTACCTTCTTTGTTGAGGTCCAAGTGTCCGTTCATACCCATCGGTGTCTTAGCGGGCTTTTCATCCTTCATCCCAAACCTCTTAAGTAAGTTTTGAGTGTACTTCGTTTGAGAGGTGAAGGTTCCCTCCTTGAGTTGCTTCACTTGGAATCCAATGAAGTAGTTCAACTCGCCCATCATAGACATCTTGAATTTCTGCATCATCACCCTGCTAAACTCCTCACAAGACTTCTGATTAGTAGAACCAAATATTATGTCATCAACATATATTTGTCATACAAACAAATCACCATTACAAGTCTTAGTAAAGAGAGTAGGACCAGCTTTCCCAACCTTGAAAGCATTAGAAATAAGAAAATCTCTAAGGCATTCATACCATGCTCTTGGGGCTTGCTTAAGTCCATAGAGCACCTCAGAGAGCCTGTAGACATGGTTGGGATACCTGTCATCCTCGAACCCAGGGGGTTGTTCCACATATACTTCCTCCTTGATTGGTCCATTGAGGAAGGCGCTCTTCACGTCCATTTGAAACAACTTAAACGAGTGGTGAGCATTATAGGCCTATAATATGCGTATTGATTCGAGCCTAGCTACAGGAGCAAAAGTATCCTTAAAATCCAAACCTGCGACTTGAGCATAACCTTTTGCCACAAGTCGAGCCTTGTTTCTTGTCACCACCTCGTGTTCATCTTTCTTGTTGCGGAACACCCACTTGGTTCCCACAATGTTTTGGTTCGGACATGGCACCAGGCTCCATACTTCATTTCTCTTGAAGTTGTTGGCTCTTCCTGCATGGCCAACACCAAGTCCGGATCATGCAAGGCTTTTTCTACCCTAAAAGGCTCAATAGAAGAAAAAACGAGTAATGCTCACAAAGTTAGCTAAATGTGAGCGAGTGGTTACTCCTTTGTTGATGTCACCAAGAATTTGATCCACCGGATGATTTCTTTGAATATTTGCCCGGACTTGAGTTGGAGGTGCTTATGGTGCTTCTTCCGCTTTATCCTTCTCTTCATGTGCTCCCCCTTGATTCATGCCTTCATCTTTAGGTACATGTTCCTCATCTTGCGTTGGGGGATGTACTAGTGTTGAGGAAGATGGTTGATCTTGATCTTGTTATTCCTGCAGTCGCACATCACCTATTGCCATAGTTCGCATTGCGGTCGTTGGAATCTCATCTTCAACTACATCATCAAGATCAACTTGCTCTCTTGGAGAGCCATTAGTCTCATCAAATACAACGTCACTAGAGGCTTCAACTAACCCTAATGATTTGTTGAAGACCCTATATGCCTTTGTATTTGAATCATAACCTAGTAAAAACCCTTCTACAGCTTTAGGAGCAAATTTCGAATGTCTACCTTTCTTTACCAAGATGTAGCATTTGCTCCCAAATACACAAAAGTAAGAAACATTGGGTTTGTTACCGGTTAGGAGTTCATAGGACGTCTTCTTGAGGAGGCAATGAAGATAGAGCCGGTTTATGGCATGGCAAGCTGTATTTACATCTTCCGACCAAAACCGCTCAGGCGTCTTGTATTCCCTAAGCATAGTTCTAGCCATGCCGATGAGTGTCCTGTTCTTCCTCTCTACTACACCATTTTGTTGTGGTGTGTAGGGAGCGGAGAACTCATGCTTGATGCCTTCCTCCTCAAGATATTCTTCCACTTGAAGATTCTTGAAATCCGATCCATTGTCGCTCCTAATCTTGTTCACCCTGAGCTCAAACTCATTTTAATCTCTCCTTAGGAAGCGCTTTAAAGTACCTTGGGTATCTGTTTTATCCTGCAAAAAGAACACCTAAGTGAAGCGGGAAAAGTCATCAACAATAATAAGACCATACTTACTTCTCCCGATGCTAAGCAACGGTCCCAAAGAGATCCATATGTAGGAGTTCCAGTGGTCTTGATGTCGTCATCACGTTCTTGCTTTGATGAGTAGTTTCCACCTGCTTTCCTGCCTGGCACGCTGCACAAGGTCTGTCTTTCTCAAAATAGACATCGGTTAGTCCTAACACATGTTCTCCCTTTAGAAGCTTATGAAGATTCTTCATTCCAACATGTGTTAGACGGCAATGCTAGAGCCAGCCCATATTAGTCTTAGCTATTAAACATGCATCCGGACCAGCATTCTCTTTTGAGAAATCAACTAAATAGAGCTTGCCGTCTAATATACCTTTAAAAGCTAATGAACCATCACTTCTTCTAAAGACAGATACATCAATATTTGTAAATAAACAATTTAGCCCATCTGACATAATTGACTTAAAGAAAGCAAATTATAACTGAGCGATTCTACTAAGGACACATTAGAAATTGAATGCTCGGTAGTGATGGCTATTTTACCTAAACATTTGACCTTGCCATGATTCCCATCTCTAAATATGATCATGTCTTGGGAATCCTTGTTCTTGACGTAGGAGGTAAACATTTTCTTCTCCCCCGTCATGTCATTTGTGCATCCTCAATCGATAATCCAGCTTGTGCCCCCGATGCATAAACGTGCAAGGTAAATTAAGCTTGGGTTTTAGGTACCCAACTCTTGTTGGGTCTTACAAGGTTAGTCACATAAGATTTTAGAACCCAGATGCAAGTTTTGTCTCTCTTGCACTTAGGCCCCAAATTTCTAGCAACTACTTTATCATTTTTACACATAAGAACAAATGAAGCATCATAAGTTTGATAAAGCATGGTTGGTCCATTTGATGCATTCCTAGGCACATGAGAAGCAACATGATGGCACCTAGGTCTATTCCTAGCATGAGCATATGAAGAGCTAGATGATTCAAACATGGCATGAGAATCAAAGACAACATCATGATGTGTAGGTAAAACAGCATGATTATAACACCTATCATGATGAGCAATACTAGAAACAATTTTAACATGAGCATAGAGATAGGCATGGTTCTTTTGGTCATGTGAAGAATGAGAGCTACTAGTCATAGGAGCCTTTCCTTTCTCCTTGTTGAGATTGGAGGTCCTTTGGTTTGTTAAGTTCTTGGTTCCCTTTTGGAAACCAAGTCCATCCTTAATAGAGGGGTGCCTACTAATGATGTAGGCATCCCTAGCAAATTTTAGCTTTTCATAATCATTCTTGCAAATTTTAAGTTGAGCATTAAGATTAGCAACATCATTATTCAACTTAAGAATAGTGAAAGCATGTGCATTGCAAGCATCAATATCAAAATCTTTACACCTATTACAAATAGACACGTGCGCCACAGAAGAACTAGCCACATTTACTTTTTCTAGCTTATCATTTAACTCAGCATTTAAACTCTTAAGACTAGAAATAGAATCATGGCAAGAAGATAGCTCAGAAGACAATAATTCAATTTTCTTAGTTTGTAGAGCAAGAGATTTTCGAACATTGATAAATTTATCATGTTCCTCATAAAGAATATCTTCTTGTTTTTATAACAACCTATCAATCTCATTAAGGGCATCAATTAGTTCACTAATTTTATCTACTTTATATATATCTAAACTCTTAAAGGGATCACTATAGCCTACATCATCATCATCAGATTCCTCATCACTAGAAGAAGTGTACTTGGGGGTATCTCGTGTACGTACTTTCTTCTCCTTAGCCATGAGGCATGTGTGATGTTTTTTGGGGAAGAGGGAGGACTTGTCGACGGTGGAGGTAGCTAGTCCTTCATCGTCAGAGTCGGATGAAGAGCAGTCAGAGTCCCATTCCTTGCCAATGTGTGCCTCGCCCTTCGCCTTCCTATAGTTCTTATTTTTCTCCTTCTTCCATTTCTTTTCTTGTCCCTTCTCATTTTCATTATCAGAACATTATGCAACAAAATGGCCGGGCTTACCACATTTGAAGAAGGAGCACTTTCCCTTTGATTTGTTCTTGTTGGGATAATCCTTGCGTCCTTCCAAAGTGGTCTTGAAGCGCTTGATTACAAGCGCCATTTCCTCTTTGTTGAGCCCAGAAGCCTCCACTTGTGCCACCTTGTTAGGTAGTGCCTCCTTGTTGCTTGTTGCCTTGAGAGCAACGACTGCGGTTCATAGACTGGAAGCAGACCATTTGCAATATCATCCACATACCTTGCTTCCTTTACCATCATGCGTCCTTACAAGTTTTTCGAGAATTTCCTCGGGCATCATCTTTGTGTACCTAGGATTTTCACGGATAAGGTTTAGAAGATGAGGATCAATAATAGTAAATGACCTTAGCACGAGTCAAACGACGTCATGATCTATCCATCTTATGCTCCTGTAACTCCGGATCTTGTTCACCAAGGTCTTGAGCCTGTTGTATGTCTCGGTTGGCTCCTCTCCCCTTTTCATGGCAAATCTCCCAAGTTCACTGTTGGGGGCCTTTGGCTCCCGAAGGTCCTCAAAAACACAGTTTGACAATGTTTTCCAAGTGTAAAATGTGAACAGGCACCTTCGGAACAGGCACCTTCGGAGTCAGGTCGCGAATATACAAGGGCATGTTTAGGACGAAGCTGGAATGAAAAGCGGTCATGACGAAGGATAAGACGATCATGAAGCCATATGCAGAAAAGCTTCGGCATAACGGCAGAAAAGAGGAACCGACTTAAAGATGAAAAGCCAAATTGGACCTTGAAGGATTACTATAGAGTTATTGATAAATGTAAAGGGCATCAATGTAATTTTACACGGGCTGCGTCCTGTGCCTATAAATAGGTGAACAGTACTCTCGTACTGTTCACGCTGACTGGGCACACGTCTTTTTGCATCACGACTTGTACCTTTGCCTTACATCAGTCTGAAGGTACATTTGTAATTCGTTTTCATGAATTTAATAATGGAAATGTATTGATGATAATGCTGGTATTATTACTTTCGCACTTTATATATATGTTTATTCTGTTTACTCATTTACCAACTTAACGAAGGTCTTTTCCTTCGTAACCTTCGTTATATTATGTTTATATCCTTCGTCCGAAGTTCATTAAACCCTTGAGGAGATAATGCTTCAGCGGACGAAGGGTATTTAATACTTAACATCTTCGTGTTGTCTTGTTCTTGATTTATAGCATTTGAGAACAAGCCCCCAACATTGGCGCCCACCTCCGGTGAACTCACTTCCACTTTTTGAGTTTTGAAAATCTTCGGCAAGCATCACCTTCGTCATGCCGCCGAAAAAAGCTTCAGCAATAGGGGCTGCTGCTCTGCAGCCGCTAGACCACAATCAAGATGTCGTTTCTCTTAGGGAGGCCCGAAGCCAGAAGAGAAAGGCCACCAGTCCAGCGCCTCCGGAGGACGAATTGGATCAAGAAATCCAAAATTTGGAAATGCTCAATCAACAGGTCCAACGCAAGAAGGAGAAGATGGCTCGTCTAGCTGATCTTCAAAGGCAGATAGACGAAGCCTCTGAAGAGCTTCGACATCTTGCTCAAGATGACCAGAACCAAAGGCCCCCGCGCAGAGAGCTTCATCAAGAGGGTTTCTACAACGAGGATGACTGGTATGAAGATTTCCATCACAGAAATTTTGCTTTTGCTGATGCTTCACCCTTGTCAACAGAACTGCAGGCTGTTCCTTGGCCACAGTCTTACAAGCCACCTCAGCTCCCCATGTACGATGGTCATTCAGACCCAAAACAATTCTTGATGAGCTACGAAGCAACTATATCTTCGTACGGTGGCAACACGGCGGTCATGGCAAAGTCCTTCGTCATGGCTGTCAGAAGCATCGCACAAACATGGTACTCTTCCCTTAGGCCAGGGACAATCACCTCATGGCAAAAGTTGAAGGACATGCTGATAACCAGCTTCCAAGGCTTTCAGACGAAACCAGTCACTGCTCAAGCTTTATTCCAGTGCACCCAGGATCATGAAGAATATCTTCAAGCATATGTCCGAAGGTTCCTACGTCTGAGGGCACAGGCACCAACAGTTCCCAATGAAATTGTCATTGAGGCCATGATCAAGGGGCTTCGGCCAGGACCTGCAGCTCAGTACTTTGCCAGGAAGCCTCCCCAAACTCTAGAGAAGCTGCTCCAGAAGATGGACGAGTACATTCGAGCTGACAATGATTTTCGCCAAAGAAGGGAGGAAGCCCTCAAGTTCTCTGAAATGACTAGGGGCTTCGGAGGAAGATTTTATCCAAGGCACATCAGGTCAATTCACAATTCTACTCAAAATGACGACAAAGCGAGTCAACAGCAAAGGCCACAGTGCTCCTCCCAAGCTTCGGGGCAGCAGCAAAGCTCCTTCCGGCTGCCAGTGCCAAGGGGCAGAGGTGCCAGGGGCTTCGGGGGAAGATTTGGGGATCAACCAAGAAAAATATACTGCCTATTCTGCGGTGAAGGTAAGGGCCACACCACCAGGATGTGTCACATTACCATCCAGAAGCAAAAGGAGCTAGCAGAAGCTGCTGCACAACAGAATCAGCCGAAGCAGGTCCTGCATACTGCTTCATACCATTCGCCTTACATTCCAGAATATGTAGGCAATCACCCTGCAGCTTCTGTTGCTTCGGCAAGTCAACCCCAAGCATCCTGGCAACAGCCTCCACCGCCGCCACCGACGCAGCCAGGGCTCCAGCCAGAAGGGAGTCACCACAATCAGAGGGATTTCAGAGAGGACTCCGAAGCTCGCACAGTCAATAGCACTGTGCCAGAGTCGAAGCACATTTACTGATAAATATCCTACCTCAACAGCAGTTTTTTCGCATTGTTACATTCGGTATTACTTTTTTGTTAATAAGGAACAATTATGGGAAGATCAAGTGTCCTTTATCATTTTTTAATTCCTTGTAACACTTTCGTCTTCCGCTTTAATAAAAATGTGTCTTTTTCATAGGCTTGAATCGTTGAAGCATACGAATTTATGGTGGCATGAAGGACCTTTGTATTATCAAAATTATGTTTTAATAGACACAGAGCAAGTTGTTCGAAACAGTAAAAAGTCGTTCCTAAGCGAGCGCAGTGTAAGTTTTCTGAGCCTACAGCGAAAAGTCAGCGCTGATTCCGCCAAAAGTAAAAGGCGAAGAAGCTCCTAAGGGAGGCTTACAACGAAAAATAAACGCTGATTTCGCTGAAAGTTAAAGGCGAAGAAGCTCCTAAGGGAGGCTTACAGCGAAAAGTCAACGCTGATATAAAAAGTGTGTATGCTCTATTACAGGGATATGTATCTGTGGCACGAACGTCATCTTGCATAACATAACATCATCACATCATTCTGCATAACATAAGCATCATACAACATATTGCATATGGAACAAGAAGGGGATACAGTATTGATCTTCGGAGAATAATTCGGAAAAGAGAAAATCGTGCTAAAGCACAAGACAAGCCGAAAAGAAGTGTAGCTTCATTAGAGAGGCAACAAAAACTTTTCTATAGCTTCGGAGAATATTTCACGAAGCTTGGATAATCTTCACCACGAACGTATGCAACTTCTGGTGATATAAAATTTTCTTCACGAAGCATGAAAAGAAGGGAAGGTGTTTTTTCGCCGAAGGCTCAAAAAACGGTATGTACGCAAGATTTCATGCATCGTAAAGAATTAAAACTGTACATGGATTATATATTACATTCAGTCACAATATATTACATATGTTACGTTCCAAATGTTTTTACAGTAGCATTTAATCCTCTTTTAGAACTATTTCTGCAGCTTCGTTCAGTAGCTGGTCAACAACCTTGTCCATAATGGCTTCGGCCATTTTTCTAATTTCATCGTCCCCCTTCGGGTGGGGGCCCGGAGATGCCTCAGCAGGTTCTGAGCGAAGAGAAGATACGGCTATATTACTATTACAAACCGTGAGCAAAGTTTGGAATCAAAAATTACAACATAATAAAAATCACTAATTAATACCTATTTGCCCTTCGGGCTCGGTACTTTTTTCGGCAGCCGCCGCTACTTTTCTGGCATCATGGATGCCTTTTTCGCTTTTTTGAATAATTTCTTGTGCCATTTCTCGGCCGCCGTTGTCCCAGATATCAGTGAAAAATTTTCCGCCGATCATGCTTGCTTCGGCTGAGGAGTCTTTAATGTCTTCGGAGGACAAAGTAGCTTCGGATTGCGCTAAAGATTTTACATGCTCACAACCTTTCTTCTCCAAAACAGTAGCAATTCCTCTAGCACCCGAAAAAGCACATATGTCTCCACGGCTATTCAGGATTTCTTCGAAGGCCTCAGCTTCGTTACTAATCCATTCCATCGGACCTTCAGGATTGCCCCTTGAGAAATTCTCCTCGCTAGAGAATGCGCCAACGTTGGCAAAGCTGGATTTTATCTTCTTAACGCACTCTACGGATTTAACATAGCATTTTCTTTGAGAAGCACGAAGCTCTTTAACATTAACTTCCAAATGATCTGCCCATTGTTCACTTAACTCTCGTTTTGTTTCTTCAAGAATACGTTCTTCTTTGGCTCGGGCTAGTTGTTTACGAAGATCTTCAATCTCACGCCTCTGTGCTTCGGCTTGAGTTTTAGAGTTAGCTTCGTCCTCCTTTATTTTTTCCACTAATGTAAGCAGAATTCTGTCTTTCTCCAAGGCTTCGTTTCGTAGCCTAATAACCTCTGTTCGAAGGTTGTTGAGAGCAATGGTGCAGCTCTCGTCTTCAGCATTCTTTTGTGCCCTTAAGGCATTGCTGAGAATTAAGCCCTATTCAAAAAGAATGAATGGATTAACACAACAGTAAAGGATTCATTCAAAATCCACAAAATTCAAAGTTTACAATCTTCGTACCTTTAGACTGTTATATGCAAGACTATCCGCAAGATCCTCCTTCGTCATGGCGCAAAGGCCAGCTTCAAGCTTCGGGAATCCCATGCTTCTAGCCATTTCCCGGCACACGGATAATTCTTTATTGTCTGGGAGGCAATATAAGAAGTCATCTTCATTTGTCCCGTTGAATACTACGGCCCCCTTCGGCTATTTCAGTTCTCGGGCATAGTGATTGGCTTCAAAAATCTCTTCTTCAGACAGTTTCTTCCCCGAAGCATGTCGCACAATATAATCATGTATTTTGGAGGATGCTTCGGTGGTGGCAGTACCAATTTCCCCAATCAGAATCGGTTCTGTTATTGTTGCTTTTTCAGTTCCTAAACTTGCCTCTAAAGGCTGTATCTTGGTGGATTCCGAAGGCCCAGCTTCAGTTTCAGATTGCTGCTTTGAAGTTTCAGCAGCAAAGGCTTCAATAGGCGCCTCAATAATTTTCTTTGGAGTTGTGCTTGAAGATTTAATCGTCTCCAGGACATCCAGCACATTAACCATTCTTTTTCTTTTCGGGGTTGCTGCTGGCCCCTTCTGGCCTTTAGCTGTCTCAACTTTTGTTGAAGGACTTATAACATCTGGTGTTTCTCTTTCTTCAGATTTCTCCTTTCTTATTGCTGGTGCCTCGGCCATTTCTTCGGATTTTAGCGCAGCAGTTGGTTCTCTGGCTTCGGTGGCCGAAGAGGCCTCGCCAATAAACTCGGGCACTGTAGCCGGCTCAATACAACGTGGAGGGTGTGTGGACACTTTTACTTTCTTCCTCTTCGGTGCTGGCTCCCCGGGAGCTGCCGAAGTAGTGTCCTTTGCAGGAGAAGTATTTTTTCTCTTTTGACCTCGCATTGGATAATAGTAGTCGGGATAGATAAACCCAATAGCATCAAATACTCGGTTGAGCCTCTTCTTCTTTCGGCCTCCGAAAGCCGCTGATAATGCAGTGTTTTCAGCCTTTGAATAGGTCCCAAGCAATTCATCACTTACATTCTCAATACTTTTCAGCCAATCATCATCCGGTTCAACAAATTTATCTCCGTACTTGAATGTATATTTCAGTCTAATTAGTCCACCCTCGTCAGCTTCTTTGATGGTCTCCTTCAGCATTTCCCAGTCATCTACAAGTGGCCACACTCTGAAGGCAATGTGCTCTTGCATTAAATCCCTGGTCCCAATAAAGGAACAGACTACGCCGAAGGCCCTCTGACATTCTTCAGCTGCTTCGTCCATTTCTACCTTTGGTTTCCGAAGTCCGAAGCGCTGCCAGATAGGGCGCATGATGATATCCTTGATATCTTCCCGAACCGTCAAATCGTTTTTCACATAGAACCATTCCTTCATCCATTCCCCGGGCCATTTCTTCCGAAAGGTTGGCACGGGACAGCTCGACCCAGAGCGGGCACCGAAGCTATAACAACCAAAATTATTATGATATTGTTCCTTACCCCACGGTTTCGTCTCATATACTAGCTCGTGTATATTGCAAAAGCCTTTAGCACTTGGCTCCAAACCCTGGCTCCTCACGGCCCAGACAAAGATTCCCAATCTTATCACTGCTTCAGGGGTAAGTTGATGAAGGTAAATTTGATATATTTTCAGAACTTCTACTACAAACTTGCTTAGGGGGAATCGTAGCCCAGCCTTTAAAAAGCTTCGGAAGATCACAACCTCATTATCTTCGGGGGTCGGCGTAGTTTTTTCTCCGTCATCCGCCCTCACGATGGATATATATCGGAAGTATCTCCCCCTCATGTTTTCAAGGTGACTCTGCTTTATAGTTGGTTTTCTAAAGTTTGAGTGACTAGGCCGCCACGGGCGATCTTCGGAATCCTCTCCGCCACTATCCACATCATAGCTATCACTATCGCCAGTATCTTCAGATAAACCCTTCAAAGTTTCCTTGACAATCTTTTTAGTATTGGTCTTCGACATTGACTCAAGAAAACCCAGGTGCATCTCCTCCGAAAGGCTTAGCTTCGAAGCACCAGCAGCTGTCTTATCTTCAGACATTTTCGCGAATGCTGGCAAACTAGACTTGAAGAAGAAGCTTAAAAATTTAAGACCGAGCAAATGCTGTCGCGCGCAGGCTAAAAGCAGGGTGCGCAGGTTGAAAGCTAGTGAGTAAAAAGCAGGTGGCAAAAGGGCGTGTCAAATAAACTCGCGGAGAGCTTGTATTTATACACCCAGTATGTCGAAAACTGGAGGGCCCCGCTTGTCAATGACTGTTGCTATTCTAGCAAAAGGAAGGTGTTTTTACGGACCTTCGGCTTAAAGCCTTCGTCCATGTCGCAATATAAATTTATCTTTACAATAAATTGATATTGCGAGGGGCTATTGTTGGGGGCCTTCGGCTCCCGAAGGTCCTCAAAAACATAGTTTGACAATGTTTTCCAAGTGTAAAATGTGAACATGCACCTTTGGAACAGGCACCTTCGGAGTCAGGTCGCCAATATACAAGGGCATGTTTAGGACGAAGCTGGAATGAAAAGCGGTCATGACGAAGGATAAGATGATCATGAAGCCATATGCAGAAAAGCTTCGGCATAACGGCAGAAAAGAGGAACCGACTTAAAGATGAAAAGCCAAATTGGACCTTGAAGGATTACTATAGAGTTATTGATAAATGTAAAGGGCATCAATGTAATTTTACACGGGCTGCGTCCCGTGCCTATAAATAGGTGAACAGTACTCTCGTACTGTTCACGCTGACTGGGCACACGTCTTTTTGCATCACGACTTGTACCTTTGCCTTACATCAGTCTGAAGGTACATTTGTAATTCGTTTTCATGAATTTAATAATGGAAATGTATTGATGATAATGCTGGTATTATTACTTTCGCACTTTATATATATGTTTATTCTGTTTACTCATTTACCAACTTAACGAAGGTCTTTTCCTTCGTAACCTTCGTTATATTATGTTTATATCCTTCGTCCGAAGTTCATTAAACCCTCGAGGAGATAATGCTTCAGCGGACGAAGGGTATTTAATACTTAACATCTTCGTGTAGTCTTGTTATTGATTTATAGCATTTGAGAACAAGCCCCCAACATTCACCTTCCACCAATTTGATTTTGGTAATCATCGTGACATTGTTTCCCTCATGAGAAATCTTGAGGGTGTCCCAAATTTGTTTGGTGTTGTGCAAGCCGCTGACCTTGTTATACTCATCCCTGCATAGAGATGCTAGCAAAACAGTTGTAGCTTGAGCATTTTTATGAATTTGTTCATTAATTAATACAGGATTGTCACTATGTCAAATTGCATTCCATTTTCCACAATTTCCCAAATACTAGGAT
The DNA here is from genome assembly GCA_029449295.1 of Zea luxurians. Taxonomy (NCBI): domain Eukaryota; kingdom Viridiplantae; phylum Streptophyta; class Magnoliopsida; order Poales; family Poaceae; genus Zea; species Zea luxurians. The sequence goes on along the minus strand of JAOPSE010000028.1, from coordinate 2,921,939 downwards.
GGAGAGAAAATAAATGACTATGCATTTTATGGCTCCAAAAAGAATAGTCTTCTCTATCAAAGTGAGGGGGTTTACCAAGTGGAATAGACAGTAAATGAGAATTTGAATTGTATGGCATGTGGGAATAATCGAAAGAATAATTCTGATTAACCATTTTCTTTTTTGTCGACGAGTCTTCGTCGTCGTCGTCCCTTGGTGAAGAGGAGGAGGAGTCGCATGGCAAGCATTTAAATCCTTAATCTTAGCAATTAAACTAGCATTTTCAGTTTTGAGACAAGAAATTGAATCATTGCTTGTATTTAGCTCTTTAGTCAAGTTTTTGCATTTTTCAACTTCAAGAGCAAAAGCATCTTTTAGCTTAACAAATATTTTTTGTTTTCCTTAACGAGCAAGTCTTCTTGGCATTCCAAGATTTCATCCTTCTCGTTAATGGTTTTTATCAATTCATTGATTTTTCTCCTTTTGTTCTATGGTAAGGTTTGCAAAAAGAGAAGACAAATCATCATTCTTTTCACTATAGCTACCCTCATCACCGGAAGTAGTATATTTGGGGGGTATCTCTAGAGTATACCTTCTTCTTTTTGCTCTCCTTGGCCATGAGACACTTGTGGGCGACGTTGGGGAAGAGAAGACCTTTGTTGATGGCGATGTTGGCGACGTCCTCGCCAGAGGAGGAGTCGGTGGAGCTCTCATTGGAGTCCCACTCCCTTTCTATGTGTGCCTCACCACCCTTCTTGTTGTAATACTTCTTCTTCTCCATCTTCTTCTTCCCTTTCTTGTCGTCGTCTCTGCCACTATCACATGCATATGAACATTTAGCAATATAGTGACTGGACTTACCACACTGGTAGCAAAACCTCTTGGAGCGGGGTTTGTACTCCTTCCCCTTCCTTTGCTTGAGGATTTGTCGGAATCTCTTAATAATAAGAGCCATCTCCTCATTGTCAAGCTTGGATGCATCAATTAGGAGCCTATTGGTTGGTGTAGGCTCTTCGTTCTTTTCTTCCGTTGCCTTGAATGCAATAGGTTGCACATCGGGTGTGGAGGTGGCTCCTTGCTCCAAGTTGACAATGTGTTTGGAGTCTTTGACCATAAGTTCAAAGCTCACAAACTTGCCAATTACTTCCTCGGGAGACATTTGCTTATACCTAGGATTCTCACGAATTAATTGCACTTGAGTGGGGATACGAAAAACAAGATATCTTAGAATAACCTTGACCATTTCATGGTTATCCCACTTGGTGCTCCCGAGGTTGCAAACTTGGTTCACCATTGTCTTGAGCCGGTTGTACATGGCTTGTGGCTCTTCTCCTTTGTTGAGGATGAACCGACCGAGTTCTCCCTCGATTGTTTCTCGCTTGGTGATCTTGGTCAACTTGTCTCCTTCGTGCGCCGTTTTGAGGACGTCCCAAATTTCCATAGCATTTTCAACCCTTGCACCTTGGTGTACTCCTCTCTACACAAGGAAGCAAGGAGTATAGAGGTGGCTTAGGAGTTGAAATGCCTCACTTAGGTGGCCTCATCGGAGCCGTAGTCCTCGTCACCTACTTGTGGTGGTTGTGCTCCAAACTCAACAATATCTCAAATGCTTTCGTGGAGTGAGGTTAGATGGTGCCTAATTTTATCACTCCACATACAATAATCTTCACCATCGAAGTATGGTGGTGTCACACCCTGTTTTGGAAGGTAAACCGAATGCGAACCATGTACGTGCCAGGATCAGAACTCACGTACACAGCGATTACATAATTGGACATCATCACACAATGCTTGAATTAAATAGCAGAAAGGTATTTTATTACATCAAGATGTCCAAGACATCCATAGAGTCTAATACATAACCATAGTGCTTAACAATAACATCAAAGTGCGGAGTAACGAAACGTAGAATGTAAGCCTACACAGGTAGCTGACTGGGGGTCTGCAACTAAGATAAACTAGAACTCATCGTATTCCTGGAACTCCTCAAAGTCATCCATGTTGCCAACTTCACCTCCTGAGCACTGAGAACAGTGGGGACAACCTGGGGTTGGTTTGTAAAGCAAGGGTGAGTACACATCAACGTACTCAGCAAATGTCCCGTTTGGCTAAGGTGGACTAGTGGTATGTGGAGTTAAGGTTAAGAAGTTGCTTTTAGTTGGTCAAGTTTTATTATTATAAGTAGAGCCAAATTTTAGTAATAACCTAGTTATTACCCAGAGGCACTCCCTCCAAGAGGAAATACCAGAGATCAGGATTATAATCACCATTGTTAATCATCATCATAAAAGTAACTGAAAGGGAAATAGGCTTACACCTTTTCCTAAATGATTTTGGTGGTTGAATTGCCCAACACAAATAATTGGACTAACTAGTTTGCTCTAGATTATAAGTTCTACAGGTGCCAAAGGTTCAACACAAACCAATAAAAAGACCAAGAAAGGGTTCAAATAAAAAGAGCAAAAGGCAACCGAAGGCTGCCCTGGTCAGGCGCACCGAACTGTCCGATGTGCCACCGGACAGTGTCCGGTGCACCAGGGTGGATACTCTCCAACTCACTAGCTTCGGGAATTTGGGGAGCCACTCCGCTATAATTCACCGGACTATCCGGTGTAGCACCGGACTATCCGGTGTGTCAGCGGAGTAACGGCTATACAGCGCCAACAGTCGTCTGCAAAGGAACAGTGAAACGCTACAGTGCGCACGCAGAAGTCAGAGCAGGCGTCAGATGGTGCACCGGACAGTGAACAGGACCTGTCCGGTGGCCCACATGTCAGAAGCTCTAATGGTCGAACCCTCTAGGTGACTTTCAATTGGTATCAGAGCCCGGTACTTCATTAGAGCCTAACCGCTCGAAGTGATGTCGGGAGATCACGCCAAGAAGGAGATGGTGACCGGCGAGAAGCCCGCCACAAGCCACGGGAAGGCTCCATCGGGAGAGTCCGGCAACAAGGTGAAGGGATCCCCTTCACACACCAAGTCACATCGAACTTGCGAGAAGAAAAAGAAAATGAAGAAGGTGGTCTACTACGAGACCGATTCTTCTTCACCTTCGACATCCGGCTCCGACGCGCCATCCGTCACTTCTAAGCGCCATGAGCGAAAGAAGTTTAGTAAGATTCCCCTACGCTATCCTCGCATTCCTAAGCATACTCCTTTACTTTCCGTTCCATTAGGCAAACCACCCATTTTTTAGGGTGAAGATTATTCTATGTGGAGTGCTAGAATGAGAGGTCATCTAACCTCACTCCACAAAAGCATATGGAATGTTGTTGAGTATGGAGCGCAGGTACCACAGGTGGGAGATAAGGACTATGACTCGGATGAGGTTGACCAAATACAACATCTTAACTCCCAAGCAACAACTATACTCCTCGCCTCTTTAAGTCGAGAGGAGTATAACAAAGTGCATGGGTTAGAGTCCGCCAAAGATATTTGGGACGTGCTCAGAACCGTGCACGAAGGAGATGAGGTGACAAGGATCACCAAGAGGGAAACGATCGAGGGGGAGCTCAGTCGCTTCATGCTTCACCAAGGAGAGGAGCCACAAGCAATGTACAACCGGCTCAAGACATTGGTGAACCAAGTGCGCAACCTTGGGAGCACCAAATGGGATGACCATGAAATGGTCAAGGTTATTCTTAGATCACTCATTTTTCTTAATCCTACGCAAGTTCAATTAATTCGTGGTGATCCTAGATATAAACTAATGTCTCCCAAGGAAGTGATAGGAAAATTTGTGAGCTATGAATTGATGATCAAAGGCTCCAAGAAAATCATCGAGCAAGGCGTCTCCTCCACACCCGAGATGCAACCCATCGCATTCAAGGCGACGGAGGAGAAGAAAGAAGAGTCTACATCAAGTAGACTCCCCATCGACGCCTCCAAGCTCGACAACGAGGAAATGGCGCTCATCATCAAGAGTTTCCGCCAAATCCTCAAACAAAGGAAGAGGAAGGATTACAAGCCCCGTTCCAAGAATGTATGCTACAAGTGTGGTAAGCTCGGTCACTTTATAGCAAAATGTTCTATTTCTAGTGACAGTGACAGGGGCGACGACAAGAGGGGGAAGAAGGAGAAGAAGAGGTACTACAAGAAGAAGGGCGGCGATGCCCATGTTTGCCGGGAGTGGGACTCCGACGAGAGCTCCACCGACTCCTCCTCCGACGAGGACGCCGCAAACATCGCCGTCAACAAGGGTCTCCTCTTCCCCAACGTCAGCCACAAGTGCCTTATGGCAAAGGACGGCAAGATGAAGAAGGTAAAATCAAGATCCTCCACTAAGTATGCAACTTCTAGTGATGAGGAAAATTCTAGTGATGACGAGGATAACTTGCTCACCCTTTTTGCCAGCTTAAACATGCAACAAAAGGAAAAACTAAATGAATTGATTAGTGTCATTCATGAGAAGGATGAACTCTTGGATAGCCAAGAGGACTTCCTTATTAAGGAAAAAAAAGCTTGTTAAAGTTAAAAATGCTTATGCTCAGGAGATAGAGAAATGTGAAAAATTAACTAGTGAGCTAAGCACTTGCCATGACACTATTTCTAGCCTTAGAAATGAAAATGTCAAATTAATTGCTAAGGTTGAGAAATCAAATGTTTGTGATGATTCAATTGTTAATCTTAGAAATGATAATGCTAGTTTAATTGCTAAGATTGACATGTTGAATGAATCTCTTGCTAGCCTTAAGATTGAGAATGAAAAATTAATTGCTAACACTAAAGATTTGAATGTCTGCAATGATGCTATCACCAATCTTAGAGATGAGAATGCTATTTTACATGCTAAGATTGTTGAATTAAGTACCTACAAACCCTCTACATCTACCGTTGAGCATGTTACTATTTGCACTAGATGTAGAGATAATAATGTTGATGCTATTCATGATCACCTAGCCTTAATTAAACAACAAAATGATCACATAGCTCAACTTAGTGCTAAAATTAATGAGCATGACTTAGAAAATGAAAATTTTAAATTTGCTAAAAGCATGCTCTATAGTGGGAGACGCCCTGGGATTAAGGATGGCATTGGCTTCTAAAAAGGAGACAATGCCAAGCTTAATGCCCCTAAGAGATTGTCTAATTTTGTTAAGGGTAAGGCTCCCATGGTTTAGGATAACGAGGGTTACATTTTATACCCTGCCGGTTATCTCGAGCACAAAATTAGGAGAATTCACTCTAGGAAGTCTCACTCTGGCTCTCATCATGCTTTTATGTATAAAAGCGAGGCATCTAGTTCTAGACAATCAACCCATGTTATATTGCCTAAGAAGAAAACTCCTATTACATCAAATGAACCTAACATTTCATTTAAGACTTTTGATGTATCATATGTTTTAACTAATAAATCAGGCAAAGTAGTTGCCAAATATGTTGGGGCCAAACACAAGGGCTCAAAGACTTGTGTTTGGGTACCCAAGGTGCTTGTTTCTAATGTGAAAGGACCCAAGACCGTTTGGGTACCTAAGAACAAGGCCTAAAATTGTTTTGTAGGTTTATGCATCCGAGGGCTCAAGTTGGATCATTGATAGCGGGTGCACAAACCACATGGCAGGGGAGAAAAGGATGTTCTCCTCCTACGAGAAAAACCATGATCCCTAAAGAGCTATTACATTCGGGGATGGAAATCAAGGTTTGGTCAAAGGATTAGGTAAAATTGCTATATCTCCTGACCACTCTATTTCCAGTGTTTTTCTTGTAGACTCTTTAGATTACAATTTGCTTTCTGTTTCTCAATTATGTAAAATTGGCTACAACTGTCTTTTTACCGATTTAGGTGTTACTGTCTTTAGAAGAAGTGATGATTCAGTAGCATTTAAGTGAGTGTTAGAGGGTCAGCTATACTTAGTTGATTTTAATAGAGCTGAACTCGACACTTGCTTAATTGCTAAGACTAACATGGGTTGGCTCTGGCATCGCCGACTAGCCCACGTTGGGATGAAGAATCTTCATAAGCTTCTAAAGGGAGAGCACATTTTGGGACTAACAAATGTTCATTTTGAGAAAGACAGGGTTTGTAGCGCATGTCAAGTAGGGAAGCAAGTTGGTGTTCATCATCCACACAAGAACATCATGACGACCGACAGGCCGCACGAACTACTCCACATGGACCTATTCGGCCCGATCGCTTACATAAGCATCGGCGGGAGTAAGTACTGTCTAGTTATTGTGGATGATTATTCTCGCTTCACTTGGGTGTTCTTTTTACAGGAAAAATCACGAACCCAAGAGACTCTAAAAGGATTCTTGAGACGAGCTCAAAATGAGTACGGATTAAGGATCAAAAAGATTAGAAGCGACAACAGGACGGAGTTCAAGAACTCACAAATAGAAGGCTTCCTTGAGGATGAAAGCATCAAGCATGGGTTCTCTTCTCCCTACATGCCACAACAAAATGGTGTAGTGGAGAGGAAGAATAGAACTCTACTTGACATGGCGAGGACCATGCTTGATGAATACAAGACTTCGGATCGGTTTTGGGCGTAAGCAATCAACACCGCTTGCTACGCCATCAACCGTCTCTACCTTCACCGAATCCTCAAAAAAACATCATATGAACTCCTAACCGGTAAAAAGCCCAATGTTTCATATTTTAGAGTCTTTGGTAGCAAATGCTTTATTCTTGTTAAAAGAGGTAGAAAATCTAAGTTTGCTCCTAAGGCTGTAGAAGGCTTTTTACTAAGATATGATTCAAACACAAGGGCATATAGAGTCTTTAACAAGTCCACTGGACTAGTTGAAGTTTCTTGTGACATTGTGTTTGATGAGGCTAACGGCTCTCAAGTAGAGCAAGTTGATGTTGATGAGCTAGATGATGAAGAGGCTCCGTGTGTCGCACTAAGGAACATGTCCGTTGGTGATGTGTGCCCTAAGGAATCCGAAGAGCCTCCATAAGCACAAGATCAACCATCTTCCTCAATGCAAGCAACTCCACCAACCCAAGATGAGGATCAAGCTCAAGAGGATGAAAATGAAGATTAAGAAGATGAGCCACCTCAAGAGGAAGACAATGATCAAGGGGGAGATGCTAATGATCAAGACAAGGAAGATGATGAGGGTCCAAGACCGCCACACCCAAGAGTCCACCAAGCAATACAACGAGATCACCCCGTGAACACCATCCTCGGTGATATTCAAAAGGGGGTAACCACTCGATCTCGTGTTGCTCATTTTTGTGAACATTACTCCTTTGTATCTTCTATTGAGCCATATAGGGTGGAAGACACATTAAGGGATTCAGATTGGGTGTTGGCAATGCAAGAGGAACTCAACAACTTCACGAGGAATGAGGTATGGCATCTTGTTCCATGTCCTAATAAAAATGTTGTAGGAACCAGTGGGTCTTCCGCAACAAGCAAGACGAGCATGGTGTGGTGACAAGGAACAAAGCCCGACTTGTGGCCAAGGGATATTCACAAGTCGAAGGTTTGGATTTCGGTGAAACCTAAGCACCCGTAGCTAGGCTTGAGTCAATTCGTATATTCCTTGCCTATGCTACTTATCATGGCTTTAAGCTTTACCAAATGGACGTGAAAAGTGCCTTCCTCAATGGACCAATCAAGGAGGAGGTCTATGTTGAGCAACCCCCCGGCTTTGAAGATAGTGAGTACCCTAACCATGTGTTGGGACCATGCTTCGTCGCCGAAGGTCCTGCAGGAAGAAACAACTTCGGCTGGAGCTGTCGGCACGTGATGACCGAAGGTTGCTGTTCATGAAGCTTCGAAATTGCAAACCGACTTAAAAGTAGAATGACCTTTTAGTCCACAAGTGTTTGAGTCATTGTTGTAAACTTTTATGAGGGGCATGATTGTAATTCCTCACAGGTTGTGTCTTGTGTCTATAAATAGTGAACAATATTCCTTTACTGTTCACGCATTCCTGTAATTGCAAACGCATTGTCCGGGAATTGTTATCTGTCAAGGAGAAGGTATAAATGTACTTAAACTCTATGTTCTGACATTTTTATGTTTATATAATAAAATATGTGAATGATGTTACTTATTTATGATACATCTATTTCTCATGTTTTATATATTATTTCATATTATTTTGTAAATTTAATCACGAAGATATAACCTTCGTGATATTTCACTCATGGTCTTCGTTCGAAGTTCATTAAATCCTTGGGGAAATAATGCTTCAGCGGACGAAGGGCATTAATATTTAACATTTTATGTTGCCTTGTTCTTAATTCATAGCATTTGAGAACAAGTCCCCAACATTGGCGCCCACCTCCGGTCAACTCACTTCCACTTTTTTGAGCTGATGGCTTCGTTCAACGATCAAGCTGGACTTGCTTCGGCCCCGAAGCTAGTGTTCCCAATAACAGGTGGTTCATGCTCAGCGCCAGCCAACAAAAAGCAGAAGAAGGAAGCACAGAGAAGGGTACAGCATGTCGGGGTGCAAGGACCCTTCATCAAGTCCAGATGGTCTCACATTCCTATTACCTTCTCCCAAGAGGATCTTCAACTCAAGGATTACCCACACAATGATGCTATGGTTATCTCTTGTGTTATCAAAGGATTTCTCGTCCACAATGTTTTGGTTGATACAGGCAGTGCAGCCGACATCATATTTGCTAAAGCCTTCAGACAGATGCAAGAGCCCGAAGATAAAATTCTTGATGCCACACATCCCCTCTGTGGCTTCGGAGGAAGGCAGATTGTAGCACTCGGCAAAATCTCAATGTCAGTGGCCTTCGGATTCATCAACAACACAAGAACTGAACAAATTATGTTTGATATCGTTGACATGGAGTACCCTTATGTGATACCCAATTTGTAAAAATAATAATAATAATATAAAATGTTATTTTCTTATTTTTAAGTGGGTGTTATATTTATTTACCATCACATGAGAACACTTTGCTTAACAAGAATAAATAGTTAACAAAAGACACTCAAATAACTTGTGCATCCCTTGGAGTTTTGTTTGCTTGTGCAATAAAATAATAACAATAATAATCCTAGTAGAAATAAAACAATGAATTGAGATGAAGTTGAATCCTAAATTGAGAATTAGGGGTTTGAAATAAGGAAGGAAAGAGGAAATACTATAAAATACAAAATAAAATTTATAAATAAAATTCATACTAGTAGTTTCAAATTATGTATTTAATTGAGAACAATAAGTTCACAACATCAGTTGAATTCAAATTTGAAATTTACAAATAAGAAAGAAATGAAACAGAAAATGGGAAAAGAAAAAAAAAGAGTTACTATGCGCTTGGGCCGAAATTCTCCACCAGCGGCCCACTTTCTCCTCTCTGCGTGGCCCAACTCGCACACGGCTCCGTGCTCCCTCACGCGCTGACCAAAAGGACCCAGTCGTCAGCCTTCGCTGGGGCGCGCGTCTCCAGATCTTGTGTCGCTTACATGTGGGCCCCGTTTGAACAGCGTCGTCCTTATCCTCGCTACCAGTCGCCATTTTCTCCGTGCGCGTCGTGCCCGGGGGTTCCTCGCATGGACGTTGCGGTCTCCGCGCCGTTTGGACCGGGGAGTCGGGTAGGGGCTACCCTAGACCTAGAGTATAAACTCGACCGCCGCCATATTTGTGCAGCTCGTGCTCTGGATTTATTCCGCCACGCGGGTCCTTCCTCGTCGCGTTGGGCAGGCTCGCCGTCGGCATCTAGTTCATCGGAACCAATGGCCTGCTGGCGTTCCTCGCCGCCGCGTGGGTGGTTCCGGGCGTGATTGGGGGCAAACGGTGCCGCAATTCTTCACCGTGTGTTCGACGCCGCCGCGATCCTGCCCTCCTCCGTGGGCAGCAGCCACCACACCTCCAATGCCGGTGAGTTCTCCCTTAAGCGATTCGTTGTAGTCCTAATATCGCGTAGATCGTCTCGGATTGGGGGATTGGTGCCCGATGCAACGGATTGAATTTCTCCCGGTGACCCTCCGCCGTCGCGCATGGGCGGCGCCGCCGCGGTTGGCCTGGAGGTAGAAGGAGGTTTCCTGGTCCGTTCATCTAACCTTGAACGGTGTAGATTGATGCCACTTAACCCTCCGAGCGATTCGACCTGAGCCGTCGGATCACGAACATACGGTTCCAGTGCGATCAGGGACGTTTCAAATCCGCACCATTGACCGTGGATCCAACGGATGCAAACCCTTACCGGTTCTTATGATGTGGGATCGCATCTTGGCGCTCGATTTCTAATCCGACGGCGGATCTCGCCCCATACCCCTTCGCGGTGCCCTTTTGCTAAAGAGACCCTAGGGTTAAACGATATCAACCCGCCGTCCTCACCAGTGGCGCTCAGAGTCTTAGGAATATTTGCACCGTGGCCCCTGATTTTTCTGGAATTCGAGGCCCAGTCCAGAAGGGATTAAAAATAGAGAAATAATTATAGAAATTAGTTTTTAGTACAAAAACAATTCTAGAAGCTTGAGAAATTCATATATAATTCATTTTAGCTCCAAACTGAGTCATTCCAGTTGCAATAATTTTGTATTAATATTGTCTACCAACTAGTAACACTGTTTAGCCATGAAACTTGAATTAAAATTATTCATTTGGATTAATCTATTCTAAGCACTAAATAATTTCCGAAATTCATAACTTGGTAACCGCAACTCCGAATTTAGTGGTTCTTGTTTCTACGATCTCGTAACGTCGCGTAGATCAGTATTATGCAGTATATTCTTATGTTTGGTGTGATGTTAATTTTATCTATACCATGTTTGTTTGTATTGCTACGACTAGCGCGTGGACACGTGTCATCTGAAAAGCAAGTTGGTACCTGGAATCTCAAGTGCCAGGCAAGTTGTGCCCTTGATTCACTTTTGTTACCCAATAATGTTCTTTATAATAATTTACCATGCATAGGTTTAACTTTGATGGGACCCGATAGGTCACCCTAGATTGTTTATCTCATTACCTTGTTTACCCCTGAATCACTTGGGTAGTTTATGCTATTGCTTTACGTGGTTTTTGGGTTAATATTTCATTATATCCATGTTCCAGTTATTTTGTTATTCTATTTATGTTCATGTCAAGATCATTATGTTATTGTTAATTGGAACATGGAGCTTAACTTGAGAACCACGTGCCACCACAAGGGAGGAATGGGACCCCTTGGCTGACTAATTAGGAAAGCTAGTGGAAGACTACCTTACCCGAAAGGGGCAAGGGCAGTAGGGGAGTGGTCAGTGTAGGGAGGTCCCTGGTTGATTTTGCTGCGATGGCGGTCAGCCAGGAACCCTGCATTGGAACTTCCTATAAACTGTAGCGGGTTTTCGGAAGCTAGTGGAACTTTGTAAAGGCCTCGTAGTGGATCCCTAGCCATTCACCTTGGTAGTGTCTAAGGGCCTAGCTAACCCTGGCGACATGGGAAACACGACTTGTGGGTAAAGGGTACAACCTCTGCAGAGTGTAAAACTGGTATACTAGCCGAGCTCACGGTCATGAGCGGCTCAGGACTCTCCGATGATTAAATTATGGAACCTAAACTCAATTTGTCATTTGCATTTGCATGGGATTTGTTATTAATTGTGTTCTATTATTTTATTATGGTTTGGTATTCACTTACACTTAGTAACTGCTAATAAAATTTTGACCAACTTATAAAAGCAATGCTCAGCTTTAACCTCTATTGTTGTTCAGCCTTACACTTCATGAACTCCCACCTTTGGTGAGTTCGTGTCACATTATTCCCCACAACTTGTTGAGCGATGAACATGTGTGAGCTCACCCTTGCTGTCTCACACCCCCCCCCACAGGAGTAGAACAGGTGGTTCAGGAGGAGCCACAAGGCGAGGAGTTTGATCCGATCTAGGTGGCGTTTCTCAGTTGACATTGGCGCCAACGATCCTTAGTTCGTTTTATCTTTATTATTTTATTTTGTAATAAGTCTTCCGCTATGTAATAAATACTCTGATGATTTATGACATTTATCTCTATACACTCTGTTATTATATATGTTGTCTTCTTGGCGCATGTATGAGATGCACCCGGCTTTGTTCTTTAAAACCGGGTGTTACAGAAGTGGTATCAGAGGAAATGTTGACTGTAGGACGAAACCTAGATAGAAATGGACAAACCCTTACCTACTCACCTTACTCTGATTCATTCTATACTTATCTTATCTTGATCCTGTCTCACCTTTTGCTGTCATACTCTAATTACTCTTATCTTTTCTACTCTAAGACACGATGGATTTCACACCTTGGAATCCTAAATTTATGAACTTTTTAAGAGATAGGGAACCTAAGACGAAATTAAAACTATTTTCTCTATAAAAATTTTTGTTGGTTGATTGTTCTGATGATAAATGCTTGATTTGCTTCTTTGATTGATTGAAACATTATAGTTGGGCATCTTAGCATGTACCACCATAAGGTAAAGTATTAGCTTTAGTGGATAACACGCTAATCTACTTAGCTAATAAATCCCCCGCAGTAACATTCCTCGTAATTACTCGCCTTGTCTACAACTCTTTCTTTCTTACCCTGTGTTTCTAACCCAGATGGACTACCCCTATACTGTTAGAAGAGAGCAGTATAGACTTGATCCTTGGTATGTCATGGTTAAGAAAGGCAAGGACAGTTTATACACTAGGCTAAGGGAACCTTAGAACTCACCAGTTCCAAAGGAGAAAGATTTGAAATTGGAATTGCAGTAACTACCTTCACCAGACTAGCGACATTCTTAGTAGATGAGAGGTTTGTGGGTGGCAACATCCGTGTAGTTAGAAATTTTCCGGATGTCTTTCCAGAGAAGTTACCAGGGATGCCACTAGATAGGTAAGTTGAGTTTGTAATTGATCTCTTACCTAGGACTACTCCTACTCCCAAACGGTCATACACGATGTCCGTAGAAGAACAAAAGGAACTTAAGAAGCAATTAATGGAATTACAAGAGGTTGGGTACATTCGTTCGAGTTCCTCACCATGGGGAGCACCGGTTCTGTTTGTACAGAAGAAGGATGGATCGCAGCGGATGTGTGTGGATTATAGATCTCTTAATGATGTTACGGTGAAGAACAAGTATCCGTTGCCCCGTATTGAGGATTTATTTGATCAGATGAGAGGTGCTAGAGTATTCTCGAAGATTGATCTCCGATCCGGTTACCATCAGATGAGGATTAGACCATCGGATATTCCCAAGACGGCTTTCTCGACTAGATATGGATTATATGAGTTCACAGTTATGTCGTTTGGATTGACTAATGCACCAGCTTATTTTATGAACTTAATGAACAAGGTGTTTATGGAGTATTTGGACAGATTCGTCGTGGTATTCATCGACGATATTCTTATTTATTCTCAGAGTGATAGTGATCACGAGGAACATCTGAGGTTGGTGCTACAGAAGCTTCGAGATAACCAGCTATATGCCAAGTTCAGCAAGTGCGAGTTTTGGATTGGCGAGGTGCCATTTCTTGGACATATCATTTCTAATGGAGGGATATCAGTGGATCCTGCTAAAGTCAAGGAGATAGTGGTGTGGAGCATACCCACTACGGTTACGGAGGACCGAAGTTTCTTGGGACTTGCAGGATATTATTGGAGATCTATTGAAGGATTTTCTAAGATTGCTAAGCTTATGACCTCGCTTTTGGTGAAGGAAAGAGAATTCAAGTGGGACGAGAAGTGCCAAGACAGCTTTGGTCAATTGAAGAAGAGATTGATGTCACCACCAATGTTGGTTATGCCAGATCTACAGAAGGGATTTGACATCTATTGCGATGCATGTGGCCAAGGCTTGGGATGTGTGCTCATGCAAGGAGGACATGTGATTGCCTACGCTTCTCGTCAATTGCGGAAACATGAATTGAACTACCCCATGCATGACTTAGAATTGACAGTCGTTGTAAGATTTGGAGACATTATATTATGAGAACCAAGTGTCAAGTATACATGGATCATAAGAGTTTGAAACATATATTCACTCAGAAGGATCTCAACCTTAGGCAATGTCGTTGATTGGAGCTTATTAAGGATTGTAATTTGGAGATTCACTATCACCCGGGCAAGGCAAATTTGGTTGCAGATGCCTTGAGTCGAAAGGAGCATGTCCATTCAGCTGTTGTTGCCTAGCTACCCGATGAGATTGTTGAGGATTTCAGGAGACTTAACCTGGGGATAGTTGCTCACACTGAAGGAGTTATTATTGATGTGGAACCTACCTTGGAGCAAGAAACCCGCAGAAGGACAGATTGGTGATTAAGGATCTGATTACTGAGGGTCGAGGTCCGGAATTCACGGAAGATGAGCAAGGCACCGTATGGTTCAAGGATAGGATATGTGTTCCTAAGATTGAAAGCCTTCGTGAGACTATTCTAAAGGAAGCCCATGACTTGGATTATTCTATTCATCCTGGTAGTACCAAGATGTATCAGGATTTGAAGCATAAATACTTGTGATATGGATTGAAGAGAGATGTGGCTACACATGTGGCTATGTGCAATGCGTGTCAAAGAGTTAAGGCTAAACACCAGAGACCAGCTGGACTACTATACCCATTAAATATACCCGAATGGAAGTGGGAAGAGATTGATACGGATTTCATTACTGGTGTTGGGGGCCTTCGTCCTCCGAAGGTCCTCAAAAACATGGTTTGACAATGTTTTCCAAGTGGATTATGTGAGCAGGTGTTTTCGGGCTCAGAACTATGAATATGAAGCACGGTCGGGACGAAGCTTGAACCAGACGAAGGACGAGCGCAGGCGAAGCTGTGCGCAGGAGAGCTTCGGCGCAATTGCTGAGGGGGGAACCGACTTAAAGATGAAAAGACTGCGTGGACCTTGACTGATTTCCGTAGGCTATTAACAAATGTAATGGACATGGATGTAATTTCATGTGGGCTGCGTCCCGCATCTATAAATAGATGAACAGTACTCCCGTACTGGTCACGCTGACTTGGCATTTTGCGTCACGCTTGTACTTTTTACCTTCTCTCAGGACCGAAGGTACATTTGTAATTCATAATCATTTCTATTCCTTTGTATTAATAAAATAGAAATGATTCCATGATTTACATTCCATGTTTTTTATGAGTCCTTCGTTATTACATGCTGAATTTACGAAGGTATGTTTCTTGTGACCTTCGTCCGGAACTCATTATTCCCGATGGGGAGTGATGTTCGATAGGACGAAGGGCCTTAACGTTTAACACCTTTCATGTTGTCTTGTTCTTAATCCGAAGCATTTGAGAACAAGCCCCCAACATTGGCGCCCACCTCCGGTGAACTCACTTCCACTTCGAGCTTTTTTGACCAACTTCGGAAGCTATGGCGCCGAAGAAAGCTTCAGCGACTGGAGCTTCAGCACTGCAACCGTTGGACCACAACCAGGATACCGTCTCTCTTCGGGAGGCCCGAAGCCAGAAGAGAAAGGCTGTCAGCCCGACACTTCAGGAAGAAGAGCTAGACCAAGAAATCAGGGATATGGAGATGCTACACCAACAAGTACAAAGGAAGAAGGAGAAGATGGCCCGCCTAGCTGAATTGCAAAGGCAGATAGACGAAGCCTCTGAGGAAGTCCGCCATCTTACTCACGATGAGCAGAACAGAAAGCCTCATCAGAAAGACCTTCATCAGGAGGGCTTCGTCAACGAAGATGACTGGTATGATAATTTCCATCAGGGAAATTTTGTTTTTGATGATGCTTCTCCTCTGTCTGCTGAGCTGCAGGCTACACCTTGGCCTCCATCCTATAAGCCACCCCAGCTCCCTATGTTTGATGGTCACTCCGACCCGAAGCAATTCTTGATGAGCTATGAAGCAACGGTGTCTTCGTACGGGGGCAATGCTGCAGTCATGGCGAAGTCTTTCGTTATGGCTGTCAGGAATGTTGCTCAGACTTGGTATTCCTCCCTTCGGCCAGGAACAATAACTTCATGGCAGAAGCTGAAGGATATGTTACTGACCAGCTTTCAAGGATTTCAGACGAAGCCGGTCACAGCTCAAGCCCTGTTCCAGTGTATTCAGGATCACGAAGAGTACCTTCAGGCGTATGTCCGAAGGTTTTTACGATTGAGGGCGCAGGCACCAACGGTGCCCAATGAAATTGTTATCGAAGCCATGATCAAGGGGCTTCGTCCTGGGCCTGCAGCTCAATACTTTGCTAGAAAGCCTCCTCAGACCCTGGAGAAATTGCTCCAAAAGATGGATGAGTACATTCGTGCTGACAATGACTTTCGTCAGAGAAGGGAGGAGGCCTTCAGATTTTCTGAAATGACCAGGGGCTTCGGAGGAAGATACTACCCGAGACATGTTCGATCTATCCACAACACTCAGAATGATGATAAGGGGAGTCAGAATAGACCACAATGCTCATCACAGGCTTCGGGGCAACAACAAACTTCCTTCCGGCCACCAGCTCCAAGAGGCAGAGGCGCCAGGGGCTTCGGCGGAAGATTCGGAGATCAGCCAAGGAGACTGTTTTGCTTGTTCTGTGGAGAAGGCAAGGGCCATACCACTAGGTCGTGCCATATTACAATCCAGAAGCAAAAGGAGATTGCCGAAGCTGCATCTCAACAAGCTCAGCCGAAGCAGGTCATGCATACTGCTTCGTATCATCCGCCTTATGTCCCACAATACATAGACAACCACCCTGCAGCTTCTGTAGCTTCGGCAAGTCAACCTCAAGCTTCCTGGCAGCAGCTTCCGCCTCCACCTCCATTACAGCAAGGTCAACAGCCAGAAGGGAATCAACACGCTCCACATCAGAGGGACTTCAGAGAACAGTCCGAAGCTCGCACAGTCAACAGCACTGTGCCAGAGTCGAAGCACATTTATTGATACATATCCTACCTTTGATAGCAGTCTTTCCTTTTCAGTTTTATTTTCTGCGAAACAAAAAACATTGATAGTTTTCATGTAATAATTTCGTTGTTCTCCACGAGGAAGATCTATTTGCTCCACAAGCTTAAAATTTTTTCCGTTACCAGGGAGAACCTTCGAATTAGAAATCCTTCGGAGTAACAGAAAGCCGTTCTAAGGAACGCAGAGTAAGTTTGCAAGGTCACAAAAAGCCGTTCCAAAGGGAGCGCAGTGTAAGTTTTCTGCTCAGAAGTCGTTCCTAAAGGAATGCAGAGCCTACAGCGAAAAGTCAACGCTGATACCGCCTAAGTAAAGGGCGAAGAAGCTCCTAAGGGAGGCTTACAGCGAAAAGTCAACGCTGATACCGCCTAAGTAAAGGGCGAAGAAGCTCCTAAGGGAGGCTTACAGCGAAAAGTCAACGCTGAGATCGTCTAAGTAAAAGACGAAGAAGCTCCAAAGACGTTCCTAAGGGAATGCAGAGCTTATGAATATATTTTATGAGTATCTTCGGAACAAATGTCACATGCATAGCATAACATCATCACATCATTTTGCATAACATAAACATCATACATCATATTGCATTTGGCAAAAGAAAGTGACACTCTCAACCTTCGAAAGGATGCTCCGAGAAAGTGATATCGAAATTGTATAGCTTCGGATTACAGCTTCGGAGAATATTTCTATGAAACATGGGCGAGCTTTATCAGATCAATATTGAGATTGTATAGCTACGGAGTATAGCTTCGGATAATGATTTCACGAAGCATGGATGTGATCCATCAGAATAATTTTAACGAAGAATGCCTTCTTCACGAAGCATGAAAAGAAGGGAAGGTGTTTTTTCGCCGAAGGCTCAAAAAGGTATGTATATAGAGTTTCATGCATCGTGAAGAATTGAATAATGAAAAGAAACTTGAATATTACATCCAAATGTACAAAATATTACATAGATCACAATTTAAATGTTTTTCTAGCAGCATCTAGTCCTCTCTTAATACTGCTTCGGCGACTTCATTTAAAAGTTGATCAACAACTTTGTCCATGATAGCTTCGGCCATTTGTTTGATTTCTTCATCTCCTTTTGTGTAAGGGTCGGCAGTTGACCCAGCAGCTGCCGAGGGAAGAGAACATTTCTTAGTCACTATCGCAAACAATGTGCAGAGTTTGAAATGAAAATTACAACGCAACAAGAATGACTAATTGGTACCTAATTGTCTTTCAGGCTCCGTACTCCCTTCGGCAGCTTCTGCTACTTTTCTAGCATCATGTATGCCTTTTTCGCTTTTTTGGATAATCTCTTGCGCCATTTCTCGGCCGCCGTCGTTCCAGATATCCGTAAAAAATTTACCGCCAACCACGCTTGCTTCGGCCGAGGGGTCCTTAATGTCTTCGGAAGATAAGGCAGCTTCGGACTGAGCTAGAAATTTTACATGATCGCAACCTTTCTTCTCTAAGACAGAAGCAACTCCTCTGGCGCCCGAAAAAGCGCAGATATCGCCACGACTGTTCAGAATCTCTTCGAAGGCTTCTGCTTCATGGCTAATCCATTCCAACGGATCTTCGGGATTGCCTCGAGAAAAATTTTCTTCGCTGGAAAAGGCGCCGACGCTGGCAAAGCTGGCTTTAATTTTATTCACACATTCTATAGATTTAACATAGCATTTCCCCTGAGATGACCGAAGCTCCTTGACTCTTGATTCCAATTTACCGACCATAAAATCACTAAGTTCTCGTTTCGTTTCCTCAAGCGCGCGCTCCTCTTTAGCTCTAGCCAGCTGTTTTTGAAGTTCTTTAATCTCCCGTTTTTGAGCTTCGGTTTGGGCCCTTGAAGCAGCTTCGTCTTTTTTCACTTTATCTACCAATGTAAGCAGAATTTTATCTTTTTCCAAAGCTTCGTTTCTCAGTTTGATAACTTCAGAGCGTAAATTATTAAATGCAATTTCATAACTTTCATCTTCGGCGCTCTTTTGCGCTCTTAGCGCGTTGCTTAGGATCAGGCCCTATACGAAGAAGAATTCATATAAGAAAAAAGGAACGAGTTGCGTAAAAAATAAGGGGGTTCTCTTTTCAAGCGTTAAATTCCCGTACCTTCAGGCTGTTGTACGCAAGACTGTCTGCGAGATCTTCTTTCGTCATGGCGCTTAATCCAGATTCAAGCTTCGGGAAACCAATACTCCTGGCCATTTCTCGGCAGACAGAGAGCTCTTTGTTGTCAGGCAGGCAGTATAAAAAATCGTCTTCATTTGTCCCATTGAATATTACTGCCCCCTTTGGATATTTTAACTCCTTTGCATAATGGTTAGCTTCATTAATTTCTTCTTCAGATAATTTTTTCCCCGAAGCGTGTCGTATGATGTAATCACACATGCTGGCAGGCGCTTCGGGGATGGCAGTGTCAGTTTCTTCAATTAAAATTGGTTCTGGTATTTTAACTGCTTCGGCTTCCAAAGTTTGTTCCTTGAAGGGCTCTGAAGGCCCAGCTTCAGCTTCAGCTTGTTGCGTCGGAGTTTCAGAGGAAGCTTCAGCAATTTCAGCACTCTTTTTTGGAGTTGTGCTTGAAGATTTAATTGTCTCCAAGACATCTAGTACATTTACCATTCTCTTCCTTTTTGGGGTTACCATTGGACCCTTTTGGCTTTTTGCTGCTTCGACATTTACTACAGGACTAAAAATTTCTGATGTTTTTTCCTTAGTCAGATTTTTCGCTTCCTTCATTTTCTCTGTCAATGGTGCTTCGGCCATTTCTGCAATTTCTGGCAGCAAGGTTGGCTGTTCAGCTTCGGCGGCCGAAGAGGCTTCTCCAGTAAACTCAGGCACCGAAGCTGGTTCAATATGGCGTGGTCGGTGTGTGAGGACCTTCAACCTTTTTCCTTTTGGTTCTGGCTCGCTAGGAGCGGTTCCAGCTTCTTCTTTTTCAGAGGTTATGTTTTTCCTTTTTTGCCTTCGGATGGGATAGCAATAATCAGGGTAGAAGAACCCGACTGCATCAAACACTCGGTTCAGTCTCTTCTTTTTTCGGCCTCCGAAGGCTGCTGATAGAGCAGTATTTTCAGCCTTCGAATATGCCCCAAGTAATTCATCACTTAATGTTTCAATACTTTTCAGCCAGTCATCATCAGGTTCAATAAATTTATCTGCATATTTGAATGTATACTTTAATCTGACTAGTCCGCCTTCGTCGGACTCTTTGATGGTTTCCTTCGGCATTTCCCACTTTTCTGCAAGTGGCCATACCCTGAAGGCAATGTGTTCTTGGACCAAGTCCCTTGTCCCAATAAACGAGCAGACTACCCCGAAGGCTCTTTGACATTCTTCGGCGGCTTCGTCCATTTCGACCTTCGGCCTTCGGAGGCCGAAGCGTTGCCAGATCGGGTGCATAATAATACTCTTCACATTCTCTTGAGCTGTTAGATCATTTTTTACATAAAACCATTCAGTCATCCAGGCTCCGGGCCACCTCTTCCGAAAGGTTGGCACAGGGCAGCTTGACCCGGAGCGGGCACCGAAGCTGTAGCACCCGAAGTTGTTGTGGTATTGCTCCTTTCCCCAGGGCTTCGTCTCGTATAATAACTCATGAATGTTACAGAAGCTTTTAGCATTCGGTTCCAAACCTTGACTTCGTACAGCCCAGACAAAAATCCCCATTCTTATAATAGCTTCGGGAGTGAGTTGATGAAGGTAGACTTGGAATGTTTTCAGTACCTCAACAACAAAATTGCTCAGGGGGAATCGAAGCCCAGCCCTAAGGAAGCTTCGGAAAATCACAACTTCATTCTCTTCGGGGGTGGGAGAAGTCTTTTCCCCGGCATCAGCTCTCACAATAGATATGTCTCGGAAATATCGCCCCCTCATATTATCAATGTGATTCTGCTTGATGGTCGTCTTCCCAAAAACTGAGTGACTTGGTCGCCACGGTCGATCTTCGGTTTCTTCCCCACCACTTTCCACATCAAAGCTGTCGCTGTCATCAGTATCCTCGGACAAACCTTCGAGAATCTCCTTCGTGATTTTCTCTGTATTGGTCTCTGCCATCGCTATCAGGAACCCCAGATTCTTCTCCTCCTCGAGACTCAGCTTCGTATCAGCAGGGATCTTCAGTTTCATCTCAGCAGGGGTTTTCTTGCCTTCAGACATCCTCGGAAACGCTAAAAAATTGTTCCCGAGGCCGAAGCTTCGAAATCAAAAAGACCAGCAAATCTTAATGAACAAGAGCTAAAAATTGTAGTGGGCCGAAGCAAAAGGCAAGTGTGCGTACCAAATGAGTTCGCGGTGTGATCTTATTTATACGCCTAGGGCGTTGAAAATTGAAAGGCCCCGCTTGTCAGTGAATATTGCTATTCTAGCAAAGGGAAGGTGTTTTTTCGGACCTTCGGCTTAAGGCCTTCGTCCATATCGCAATCTGAATTTATTGTCAAACAAATTAATATTGCGAGGGGCTACTGTTGGGGGCCTTCGTCCTCCGAAGGTCCTCAAAAACATGGTTTGACAATGTTTTCCAAGTGGATTATGTGAGCAGGTGTTTTCGGGCTCAGAACTATGAATATGAAGCACGGTCGGGACGAAGCTTGAACCAGACGAAGGACGAGCGCAGGCGAAGCTGTGCGCAGGAGAGCTTCGGCGCAATTGCTGAGGGGGGAACCGACTTAAAGATGAAAAGACTGCGTGGACCTTGACTGATTTCCGTAGGCTATTAACAAATGTAATGGACATGGATGTAATTTCATGTGGGCTGCGTCCCGCATCTATAAATAGATGAACAGTACTCCCGTACTGGTCACGCTGACTTGGCATTTTGCGTCACGCTTGTACTTTTTACCTTCTCTCAGGACCGAAGGTACATTTGTAATTCATAATCATTTCTATTCCTTTGTATTAATAAAATAGAAATGATTCCATGATTTACATTCCATGTTTTTTATGAGTCCTTCGTTATTACATGCTGAATTTACGAAGGTATGTTTCTTGTGACCTTCGTCCGGAACTCATTATTCCCGATGGGGAGTGATGTTCGATAGGACGAAGGGCCTTAACGTTTAACACCTTTCATGTTGTCTTGTTCTTAATCCGAAGCATTTGAGAACAAGCCCCCAACAACTGGATTGCCTCGCATCTCGAAAGGATGAGATTCTATATGAGTTATGGTGGATAGACTGACCAAAGTGGCTCATTTCATTCCGATCAAGACTACTTATAAGGGATCTCAATTGGTAGAGTTATATATGACTCGGATTGTGTGTTTACATGGAGTACCAAAGAAGATCGTTTTGGATAAGAGGATCACAGTTTACCCCCAGAATTTTGGAAAAGTTTTCATGAGAATACGGATGCGAAGTTGAATTTTAGTTTGGCCTACCTCAGACTGATGGACTGACCGAAAGGACTAACCAAGTACTGGAAGATATGTTGAGAGCTTGTACCCTTCAGCATGGTAGTAGTTGGGACAAGAGTCTACCTTATGTTGAGTTCTCATATAACAATAGTTACCAGGCCAGTCTGAAGATGTCACTGTTCGAGACTCTATGGCAGGAAATGCAAGACTCCTCTATTTTGGACCAGACTAGAGGAAGACAGTTCTTTGGACCTAAACTTATTCAAGAGGCTACAATCAGAGAGAACTTAAGGGTAGCTCAGACTAGACAAAAGAGCTATGCGGATAATAGAAGAAGACCACTGGAATTTGAGGAAAGGAATCACGTGTACCTCAAGGTTTCACCACTTCGTGGAATGAGGAGATTTAAAGTCAAGGACAAATGGTTCCCTCACTTTATTGGACCATTCTGAGTTTTTAGGCGAGTTGGAGAGATGGCCTATCAACTTGAGCTACCTGATAATCTATCTGATGTGCATAATGTATTCCATGTGTCTCAACTTAAGAAGTGTCTCCGTGTCCCTGAGGAACAGTTACCAATGGAAGAGCTCAGTGTTCAGGGTAATTTGACTTACACGGAGGATCCTATCAAGATTCTTGATACCTTGACTCTAGTTACAAGGAATAAAGTGATAAAGATGTGCAAAGTTCAATGGAGTCACCACGAAGAAGATGAAGCTGCTTGAGAGAGAGAAAAAGAGCCCCGCTTAGATTTTCCCCATCTTTTCCCTCGTTCTTCTTAAATCTCGAGGACGAGATTCTTTTTAAGGGGGGTAGGATTTGTGATACCCAATTTGTAAAAATAATAATAATAATATAAAATGTTATTTTCTTATTTTTAAGTGGGTGTTATATTTATTTACCATCACATGAGAACACTTTGCTTAACAAGAATAAATAGTTAACAAAAGACACTCAAATAACTTGTGCATCCCTTGGAGTTTTGTTTGCTTGTGCAATAAAATAATAACAATAATAATCCTAGTAGAAATAAAACAATGAATTGAGATGAAGTTGAATCCTAAATTGAGAATTAGGGGTTTGAAATAAGGAAGGAAAGAGGAAATACTATAAAATACAAAATAAAATTTATAAATAAAATTCATACTAGTAGTTTCAAATTATGTATTTAATTGAGAACAATAAGTTCACAACATCAGTTGAATTCAAATTTGAAATTTACAAATAAGAAAGAAATGAAACAGAAAATGGGAAAAGAAAAAAAAAGAGTTACTATGCGCTTGGGCCGAAATTCTCCACCAGCGGCCCACTTTCTCCTCTCTGCGTGGCCCAACTCGCACACGGCTCCGTGCTCCCTCACGCGCTGACCAAAAGGACCCAGTCGTCAGCCTTCGTTGGGGCGCGCGTCTCCAGATCTTGTGTCGCTTACATGTGGGCCCCGTTTGAACAGCGTCGTCCCTATCCTCGCTACCAGTCGCCATTTTCTCCGTGCGCGTCGTGCCCGGGGGTTCCTCGCATGGACGTTGCGGTCTCCGCGCCGTTTGGACCGGGGAGTCGGGTAGGGGCTACCCTAGACCTAGAGTATAAACTCGACCGCCGCCATATTTGTGCAGCTCGTGCTCTGGATTTATTCCGTCGCGCGGGTCCTTCCTCGTCGCGTTGGGCAGGCTCGCCGTCGGCATCTAGTTCATCGGAACCAATGGCCTGCTGGCGTTCCTCGTCGCCGCGTGGGTGGTTCCGGGCGTGATTGGGGGCAAACGGTGCCGCAATTCTTCACCGTGTGTTCGACGCCGCCGCGATCCTGCCCTCCTCCGTGGGCAGCAGCCACCACACCTCCAATGCCGGTGAGTTCTCCCTTAAGCGATTCGTTGTAGTCCTAATATCGCGTAGATCGTCTCGGATTGGGGGATTGGTGCCCGATGCAACGGATTGAATTTCTCCCGGTGACCCTCCGCCGTCGCGCATGGGCGGCGCCGCCGCGGTTGGCCTGGAGGTAGAAGGAGGTTTCCTGGTCCGTTCATCTAACCTTGAACGGTGTAGATTGATGCCACTTAACCCTCCGAGCGATTCGACCTGAGCCGTCGGATCACGAACTCAGGGACGTTTCAAATCCGCACCATTGACCGTGGATCCAACGGATGCAAACCCTTACCGGTTCTTATGATGTGGGATCGCATCTTGGCGCTCGATTTCTAATCCGACGGCGGATCTCGCCCCATACCCCTTCGCGGTGCCCTTTTGCTAAAGAGACCCTAGGGTTAAACGATATCAACCCGCCGTCCTCACCAGTGGCGCTCAGAGTCTTAGGAATATTTGCACCGTGGCCCCTGATTTTTCTGGAATTCGAGGCCCAGTCCAGAAGGGATTAAAAATAGAGAAATAATTATAGAAATTAGTTTTTAGTACAAAAACAATTCTAGAAGCTTGAGAAATTCATATATAATTCATTTTAGCTCCAAACTGAGTCATTCCAGTTGCAATAATTTTGTATTAATATTGTCTACCAACTAGTAACACTGTTTAGCCATGAAACTTGAATTAAAATTATTCATTTGGATTAATCTATTCTAAGCACTAAATAATTTCCGAAATTCATAACTTGGTAACCGCAACTTCGAATTTAGTGGTTCTTGTTTCTACGATCTCGTAACGTCGCGTAGATCAGTATTATGCAGTATATTCTTATGTTTGGTGTGATGTTAATTTTATCTATACCATGTTTGTTTGTATTGCTACGACTAGCGCGTGGACACGTGTCATCTGAAAAGCAAGTTGGTACCTGGAATCTCAAGTGCCAGGCAAGTTGTGCCCTTGATTCACTTTTGTTACCCAATAATGTTCTTTATAATAATTTACCATGCATAGATTTAACTTTGATGGGACCCGATAGGTCACCCTAGATTGTTTATCTCATTACCTTGTTTACCCCTGAATCACTTGGGTAGTTTATGCTATTGCTTTACGTGGTTTTTGGGTTAATATTTCATTATATCCATGTTCCAGTTATTTTGTTATTCTATTTATGTTCATGTCAAGATCATTATGTTATTGTTAATTGGAACATGGAGCTTAACTTGAGAACCACGTGCCACCACAAGGGAGGAATGGGACCCCTTGGCTGACTAATTAGGAAAGCTAGTGGAAGACTACCTTACCCGAAAGGGGCAAGGGCAGTAGGGGAGTGGTCAGTGTAGGGAGGTCCCTGGTTGATTTTGCTGCGATGGCGGTCAGCCAGGAACCCTGCATTGGAACTTCCTATAAACTGTAGCGGGTTTTCGGAAGCTAGTGGAACTTTGTAAAGGCCTCGTAGTGGATCCCTAGCCATTCACCTTGGTAGTGTCTAAGGGCCTAGCTAACCCTGGCGACATGGGAAACACGACTTGTGGGTAAAGGGTACAACCTCTGCAGAGTGTAAAACTGGTATACTAGCCGAGCTCACGGTCATGAGCGGCTCAGGACTCTCCGATGATTAAATTATGGAACCTAAACTCAATTTGTCATTTGCATTTGCATGGGATTTGTTATTAATTGTGTTCTATTATTTTATTATGGTTTGGTATTCACTTACACTTAGTAACTGCTAATAAAATTTTGACCAACTTATAAAAGCAATGCTCAGCTTTAACCTCTATTGTTGTTCAGCCTTACACTTCATGAACTCCCACCTTTGGTGAGTTCGTGTCACATTATTCCCCACAACTTGTTGAGCGATGAACATGTGTGAGCTCACCCTTGCTGTCTCACACCCCCCCACAGGAGCAGAACAGGTGGTTCAGGAGGAGCCACAAGGCGAGGAGTTTGATCCGATCTAGGTGGCGTTTCTCAGTTGACATTGGCGCCAACGATCCTTAGTTCGTTTTATCTTTATTATTTTATTTTGTAATAAGTCTTCCGCTATGTAATAAATACTCTGATGATTTATGACATTTATCTCTATACACTCTGTTATTATATATGTTGTCTTCTTGGCGCATGTATGAGATGCACCCGGCTTTGTTCTTTAAAACCGGGTGTTACACCTTACAATGCAATCATTGGTCGTGGTACTCTTAATGCCTTCGAAGCAATTCTGCATCTAGCTTATCTTTGCATGAAGATACCTTCGGACCAAGGGCCCATTGCTATTCATGGAAGTCAAGAAGATGCCAGAAGGGCCGAAGGAAATTGGACAGACTCAAAAGCAATCCATAATATAGATGGAGCTGAAGCTTGTGAGCAATACAAGTTTAGAAGGGAAAAAGCTGCTTCGGCTGACCAGCCGAAACCCATGCTCTTGTGTGAGGATATAGCAGAGCAGAAGGTGCTATTGGGATCTCAATTGTCCGAAGAGCAGGAGAAAACCTTGATAAGGTTTTTGTTTAACAATAAAGATGTTTTTGCCTGGTCAGCTAATGATCTTTGCGGAGTTAACAGGGATGTTATTGAGCACTCGCTCAATGTTGATCCATCCTTCAGACCCAGGAAACAGAGGCTTCGGAAGATGTCTGATGACAAGGCCGAAGGTGCTCGAAATGAAGTGAAAAGACTCCTCACTGTCGGAGTTATTAGAGAGGTAAAATATCCAGAATGGTTGGCTAACACTGTTATGGTGAAGAAGGCCAATGGTAAATGGAGAATGTGTATCGATTTTACTGACCTTAATAAAGCCTGTCCGAAGGACGAGTTTCCATTGCCAAGGATAGATTCCTTAGTTGATGCAGCAGCTTCATCAGAGCTCATGAGTTTGCTGGACTGCTATTCAGGCTATCATCAAATATGGATGAAGAAGGAAGATGAACCAAAAACCAGCTTCATAACCCCTAGTGGGACATATTGCTACCTTCGGATGCCTGAAGGGCTTAAAAATGCTGGAGGAAGTTTCAGCAGAATGACAGCAAAGGTTCTCCATTCTCAGATAGGCAGGATTGTACTAACTTATGTTGATGATATCATTGTAAAAAGTACGAAGCAGGATAACCACATTGCTGATTTACAGGAGACCTTCGCCAATTTTAGACAGGCTGGTCTAAAGCTGAATCCAGAAAAATGTGTCTTCGGAGTAAAGAAGGGGAAATTTCTCGGTTGCTTAGTTTCAACAAAGGGAATTGAGGCCAACCCAAGTAAAATCGAAGCTATACTTCGAATGGAGCCACCTAGTACAAAAAAGGGGGCTCAAAGATTAACAGGAAGGCTAGCATCTCTCAACAGATTCATATCTAGATCAGCAGAGAGAAACTTACCATTCTTCGAAGTGCTAAAGACAGCTGAAGTCTTTCAATGGGGACCACTCCAGCAGAAGGCCTTCGAAGAACTGAAGCAGTATTTGATAAATCTAACAATATTAACTCCACCTACGCCAGGGGCTCCTTTGTTATTATATGTGGCAGCTTCGCACTCAGCGGTAAGCGCAGCACTTGTTCAGGAGAAGCTTGAAGGCCAGGTTAAGAGGCAGGCCCCAATATATTTTGTATCCGAGGTTCTTAGTTTATCAAAGAAAAATTATACAGAGTTGGAGAAGGTACTGTATGCTGTCTTGATGGCCTCCAGAAAGCTTCGGCACTATTTTCAAGCTTACAACATAATTGTTCCTTCTTCACAACCTCTGAAGGATGTTATGAGGAACCGAGAAGCTACTGGAAGGATTGGAAAATGGGCTGCAGAGCTCAATGAATTTTGTATTGATTATGTTCATAGATCTTCCATTCAGTCCCAGGCATTAGCAGACTTCATTGCTGATTGGACGCTAGGGGCTCAGGAGGAAGAAACAAATAAAGATGCTAAAGCATGGACAGTGTTTTGCGATGGGTCTTGGGGAACCTTCGGAGCAGGAGCGGCTGCTGTGTTGGTTTCACCTTCCAAAGTTAAAACTTGTTATGCGGCAAGACTTGATTTTAGTTGCACAAATAACATCGCCGAGTATGAAGCTCTGCTTTTGGGTCTTCGGAAATTAAAGGCAATGGGAATCAGAAGGGCCATTCTTAAAACTGATTCTCAAGTTATTTCTGGTCATGTTGACAAAAGTTACAAAGCAAGAGACCCAAAGCTTGAAAGGTATCTAGATACAGTCCGAAGGATTGAGGCTTCCTTCGAAGGTTTTTCTGTCAAAAATATTCCTCGTGGAGAAAATGAATACGCTGATCTATTGGCTAAGTCAGCAGCCCAGGGGCTGCCTATACCTTCGGAAGTATTTTTTGAAACAATAAAAGCACCTTCGGTCGAGCTTCTTGAAAGAGCAATCCTCAACATATCCCCTGTTTATAGTGAAGATTGGAGAACTAAAATCATCTCTTTCCTTCAGGGAAATTTTCTTTCAGATGACGAAGCTTATAACAGGAGAATAGAAGCAAGAGCTCGACCATATGTCATAATAGAAGGGGAGTTATACAAGCGCGGGGTCTGTTCCCCATTGCTCAAGTGCTTATCCAGATTCGAAGGTATAGAATTAATGCAGGAAATACATGCAGGTCTATGTGGATCTCATATTGGATCTAGACCCTTGCTTGGGAAGGTTTTTCGCCAAGGATTTTATTGGCCAAAGGTAGCTTCGGATGCAGCGGATTTAGTTCAAAAGTGCGAAGGTTGTCAGAAATGTGCAAGAGATCAAAAACAACCTTCGTCTTTAACTCAATTAATACAGCCCACTTGGCCATTGCAAAGGTGGGGTCTGGATTTGCTAGGTCCATTACCACCTGCACAGGGGAACTTAAGATATGTGGTGGTGGCAGTGGAATATTTTTCCAAGTGGATTGAGGCAAAGCCCTTAGCCACAATAACCTCGTTTACTATTCAAAAGTTTTTCTGGCAAAGCATTGTTTGTTGCTTCGGAGTGCCGAAGGCTATAACTATGGATAATGGGACACAGTTTGATTCTGAAGCCTTCAGAGAATTTTGCAATCAAATCGGCACGAAGATCTATTTTGCATCAGTCCGACACCCAGAATCTAATGGACTTGTTGAAAGAGCCAATGGGATCATAATGACAGGAATAATGAAGTCAATCTTCAATCAGCCAAGGGGAAAGTGGCCAGACGAGTTAATCAAAGTGGTGTGGAGTCATAACACAACCATTTCAAGATCAACAGGCTTTACACCCTTTAAACTATTGTTTGGTGACGAAGCAATAACCCCAGAAGAGGCTAAAACAGGATCGATAAGGACAGTAGCTTCGGCAGAAGGCGAAAACGAAGCTGATTGTTCTGTGGAAAAAGATGCTATTGAAGGGATTAGGCTTCAAGCTGTGGAAAACATCAATAAATACCAAGCTAAAACAATAAAATGGCATGATAGAAAGGTCAAGCTAAAGAATATTGAACCAGGACACTTGGTACTTCGAAGAGTAGCTAACCCTGAAACAGTAGGCAAATTACAGCTGAAGTGGGAAGGCCCCTTTTTGGTAGTATCTTCGTCAAGACCTGGTTCCTACAGATTGAAGGATATGGACGGCAATGATATTCCTAGATCGTGGAATGCGGATGAGCTTCGGCGATATTATGTTTAGTTTGATGTAATTTTTTATATTCTTTTTTTTGTGGCACCCTTTTCCTTTCCAAAGGGGGAGAAAGGTTTTTAATGGGGCCACAACATGTAATTTTTCTTTTCCTTATTTCAATTCTATAAGACTGATATCCCCCAAAATGTAAATGTAAAAGCTGAGAAAGCACCTTCGAGTGCAAAGAAAAAAGAAAAGAGAACAGGAAGAAGCTCCTAAGGGAGGCTTACAGCGAAAAATAAACGCTGATTCCGCTGAAAGTAAAAGGCGAAGAAGCTCCTAAGGGAGGCTTATAGCGAAAAATAAACGCTGATTCCGCTGAAAGTAAAAGGCGAAGAAGCTCCTAAGGGAGGCTTACAGCGAAAAATAAACGCTGATTCCACTGAAAGTAAAAGGCGAAGAAGCTCCTAAGGGAGGCTTAAAGCGAAAAGTCAACGCTGATACACCGAAAAGTAAACGGTGAAGCCAAAAAGTAAACGGCAAAAAGATTTTTATCATTCTTAAGGGGACGAAGGACCGTACTTATGTTTTCTTTTGAACATGTGTCCTAATATTCATTTGCACATAACATATCATCATGTCATTTGCATTCATAAACATCCATTTAGACATATGTAGAGTCATCATCATGCTACACAAAAAAGACAGGTGCTTCAGAAAATAAGGAAAAGATTCGAAGGAAAAATTTTCTATGCTTCGTTGTGTACGAAAAGAAGGGAAGGTGTTTTTCGCCTTCGGCTCAAAAGTGAAGTTTCGTCCACAGCAAAGCAGACTGGATATGGTTATAGGAGACAGAATATATTACAAGGTATGTACAAATTTACATAAGTTATTCCATATTACAAGAGTTTCTCCAAGAATTTTTGCAGGAAAGCGCATTACAAGCAATTTTAAGCTTCAGCCAAGGCTTCGTCTTCAGTTTTGTCAAACTTCAGCATTGTCAATCTTCAGCTTCGTCATCCTATATATCAAACAGCACAGTAAGAAAGGTACAAATTTCAAAGGAGAAGGTAAAAGCAACGAACATAAGTTTCTTACCGGCTTCAGATGGCTTCGAGCTTCGTCGCCTGCCATTTTCCGCCCGCCACTTACCCAGATCTAGGTCATGAATCTATTTCCAATGCTTCTGGCTAAGCTTGGGATATCTAACAAATCTGAAGCTGACAAGCTGAAGTTTGGTCTGTTCACGATGTTTGCATGTGTGCAGCCAGCCTTCAAAAAAGCAGCAGCTGTGCCCCGAGAAGATACCAGGGCGCAGAAGTCAGCGTGCCCACCAATAACTTCGTCAAGGGCATCAACTTTGCCTTCAATATGTTCTAATGTTCTTGGCAGATTTTCAGCTGAAGGTGTAAATTTTGAAGAGCTAGCTCCGACAGAGTGAAACACGTCCTTCAGCCGCTGCACACATCGGATGCCGAAGCTTAAACATTTCTCCTGAAGTTCTGTAAAGGATTTCTGCAAACATGAGTATTTATCCACTTCAGCTTTCAGGCTTCTTTCAAAATATTTCTTTTCTTGCTCGAATTTTTCTGATTGACGGAGCAATTCATTCTTTAATTTATCATTTTTAGTTTGAACTTCAGCTAAAGAGCCCTCCATGGTCTGAATAACAAAATCCTTCTTTTCTAATGCACCTTTGTGCTCTTTGACCATGATTTCAAGATCTTGGATTGCGAAGTCTTTCTTTTTCAGATTGGTTTCATAGTTTTCAATCTTTTCAGTCAAATCTTGAATGACGGTTTTATTTTTCTCTTCCTCCAGATCTTGTTGCATTTTCAGAACCTTGCTTAATAATATGCTCTGTCAAAATGATCTTCGTTAGAACACGACCCAAAAGTTAATAATAACAGTAATAAAATAACAAAAATATTCGTTACCTTGAAGTTAGCATAAAGCAAGCTTCCGGCGATGTGGTGTCGTTGATAACGACACAAGTCCGCTTCCACCTTCGGCAAGCCAATGCTTTTGGAAAGGGTTCTGATAATTTTGGCCTTGGTGCGGTTCCGAAGGCACCTTAGTTTCCCTTCGTTCACCCCACCAAATAGCATAGCGCCTGATTTATATCCGCAAGATATGGCATATTTTTTCAACTCCTCTTTCTCAGTGTCTGTTAACTCTTGTCCAAGTAGGTCTTGAAAGTTAAAATCTTCTCCTTCAGAAATTTCACCAATTTGCTCTTTCCCCGTTTCAGTTGCTGTATTCACTGCAGCCACAGTAGCTTCTTCTTCGGCCATTTTCAGGAGAATATTGTCAATAACCTCAAGTGTAGTTTCCAGGTTCGACTCTTCGGCGGCCCCGGCTTCGGCCCCGGTAGCTTCGGGTTCGCTGGTTTCAGCTTCAGTAGTTTTCATCCCAGTAGCTTCGGCTTCGGCAATTTCAGCAAAGGGAATTTTCGGCACCGTTGCCAGTGGCGGCGTCTGGTGGATCACATCTGTTACTTGAATAATTCTCCATTTTTTCGGCTTCGCAGGACTTTCTGCTGCCGAAGTTGCCTTTGTGGGGGATAGATATCCCCCGGGTCCACCAAAAGAGTAAAGGACCTCACGAAAGGCCCAAGGGCCCAATAAATCGTAAGGTTATTCTTTTGTGGGCCTGGGGAAAGACGACCAGCAACGCGGAGCGACATAGGGCCGGATTGGTGCAAACCTGGACGGCCCATAGCGCCGAGCCATTGGCCGCAACAGAGATCCGACTTTCCCGCGTCGGGGCCTTCATGCAGCGAAGCCGCGTGAGGATAAGTCGGCGAGAGTTACGTAGGGGATAATCTCGAGAGGTTCACTATCTTTTAGCTACTCGTTGTTATCTCATCATGTGTACTGCCCCACGGTCGAGTATATAAGGCCTAGGGGGCACCCCTTCAGAACGATCGACCCATTACTTAGCCTCCACATCAACTCTCTGTATTCTCGATCCAGAGAGCTCTCTTGTAATCACATCCACCAAGCATACTCATCAGGACGTAGGGTGTTACGCATCTCTAAGCGGCCCGAACCTGTAAACATTGTCCACTGTCCCTCGTGCGATCGGCACGAACCATTTTGCTACAGTTGTCGACACCGTCCTACTCCTAAAAACACCTTGAGGGGCAACCCCGGGTGTGCGGTCGGACCCTAAACACCGACAGCTGGCGCGCCAGGTAGGGGGTGTGTTGACAATCCAAGCTAGCTCAATGGCCATCTCCTTCTACAACAAGATCACCCTGCGCCCCGGATCTATGCTCTGCTTCGGAACAATCTCGTTCGTAGCGGACGAAGAAGGAATTCTGCACCGTGTTGCGGATCCACCAAAAAAGGAATCTTCCTCAACAAACTCCGGAAATACCGGAGAAGCGCAACCTCCAGCTTTCCGGAAGAAGATCACCACGCCGGCAGCGTCGTTCTACCCCGACGTCCTTTTCATCGGAAGGGCAGAATCGCCAACCATCTCCGACGACGAGCCGACCGTACCCGGGGAGGAACCGCCTCAGCGAGAGTCCCGTCGACGGAGGAACCGGCGCAGGAATGTTCGACGACATCACGCGGCCGGAGAGCGGAATCCGGAACAACCTGTCTCGCGAGACGAGGTCTCGGAGGTAGGAGAAACCCCGGAGGAACGCGTCTTCAGAGAGCGAAGGAACTCCCGACGACGTGATCGCCGACGAGCTCAGGAGCAGGCTGAGCGGGATACAAGGCAATGTCGTGAGAATCCACTCTTCGGGCGTAACCTGAACCCTGACTTCGCCCGAGCCATGAACACGCCGAGCGAAGTCGGAGGAGTGTTGGCTCGGATAGCGGAAGGACTTCCTCGAACTCCTGACGCCGACGGTTACCGACGACTGTTCACCCAGGCGGCCAACCATCTCCTACCGCTTGCTCACCCACCGAACGATCTACGACACGCCATCAACAGTCGCCGAGACGCGCGGAGCTCCATCAACGCTTCGCGGGAACGGCGGCATGAGAACGAAATTCGTCGTCGAGAGGAGTACGACAGGGATCACGGTGCCCCGACTCAGAGCCAAGCTACCAGGACTGAGTCGGCGACGGCTTCAACTGGCGGAACCTCCCGGGGACGGTCGAGGAACCACAACCACAACTCCCCTCCCCGGGACAGGCATCGACCCCGACGACAGGAGGACACGTGCGGAGTGTCCGCCCTTACTCCGCGCCTTAGGGCCATCCAATGGCCTCCCAACTTCAAGGTATCCAATGTTGACAAGTATGAACCTAAGCAGGATCCGTGGGGTTGGTTAGCCGTCTACACCACCGCTGCTCGAGCTGCCGGAGCATCCGAGGACGTGATGACCGCGTATTTGCCCATTGTCCTTGGACAAGACGCGCTGCAATGGCTACGACATCTACCCCGACACTGCATCGACGTCTGGGGAGACTTCAGTCGGCGTTTCACCGCCAACTTCCAGTCCCTCTCCGACAAGCCGGCGCAGCCGTGGGACCTCAAATCTATCAAGCGCCGGGGGGACGAGACTCTCCGATCATACCTCAAGAGGTTTCAAACCATGAGAAATCGCATCCCCGATGTCACGGAGGCGGCCGTGATCGAGGACTTCTACCGAGGATCCAATGACTCGGCTTTTGTTCGAGCCATACTACAAAGGGCGCCGACCACCTCGGAGGAGCTGTTCCGGGAGGCCGACCTCTACATCACCGCCGACGAGCGAGCCCAGGACCTCATCGGAGGAGCGAAGCCCGCGCCAGCAGCACCTCGGCGCGACGCGAACCAGCAACCTGACAAGCGATGGGAGAAACGGCCACGCGAAGAAGTACACGCCGCCGGGCCACCCGCCGCCCGCGCTCGAGGAGGACCTCGTGGGGGCGAACGCACACTGGACGACATCCTCGACGCCCAGTGCCCGTACCACAAGGACATGCGACACACTCTTCGTAACTGCCGGGACTTCAAGCACTCCGTCGGACACGGCCGACCCTTCCAACCTCTACCTCCTCCTCCGCCGAGGGGAGGACCAGATGAACCACGACAACCCCATCGGCAGGAGGAGGGAGGAGGAGGAGGAGCTTTCCCGCGCGTTGACAGGGAGGTCAACGTCATCTTCGGCGGACACGGATCACAGGAGAGCAGAAGACAGCAGAAGCTCAACGATCGCCAGATACTGGTAGCGACCATCGGCCCTCCCGCCCCATACCGATGGTCGGGGCACCCGATCACCTTCACTCGGGCGGATCAATGGCTCAACTTTGATCATCCGGGCAAGTACCCGCTTCTCGTTGATCCGGTGATCCGAGAAAGCCGGGTGAAAAAGGTGTTAGTGGACGGGGGGAGCAGCATCAACATCACCTTCCCCCGGACACTCCAAAGCTTGGGAGTTCATCTCAAAGAGCTCCACGAGTCGGACACTCCTTTCTTCGGCATCGTGCCGACGGAAGGGGAATACCCGCTGGGCCACATCTACATGCCGGTCACCTTTGGAACTCCGGAGAACTACAGAACCGAGTTCCTGAGGTTTGAAGTGGCGAACTTCGACTGCGGGTACAATGCCATCATCGGGAGGCCAGGATTGGCCAAATTCATGGCCATTCCGCATTACACATACATGATACTGAAAATGCCGGGGCCACAAGGGATCATAACCGTGCGCGCCGACCTCCAAGGCGCCGCAGAATGTTTCCGAGTGGCTATCCAAACAGCCCTCACCGCCAAGCCGTCGACAGCTCCCTCCGCAATGGTGAACTCTAAGCCTGAGGAGGACCTCGCAATACCGGCGAATGAAGCTCAGACCGCGACCTCTATGCGGCCGACTGAAGAAACTAAAAGAATCAACCTGGGGTTCGCTGATGAGCGCAAGACGGCCATCATCAGCTCCAGTTTGGACAACAAATAGGAAAGCGCGCTCGTCCAGTTTCTGCAAGATAACCGAGACGTATTCGCATGGCAACCTGCGGATATGCCGGGAGTCCCGAGAGAACTGGCCGAGCACAAGCTAAAGGTCTTTCCTCAGGCGAGGCCGATTCGACAGAAATTACGTCGTTTCACGCCTGATAAGAGGGAAGCCATTCGCGCCGAGTTAGCTCGCTTGGTCGCGGCCGGATTCATTAGAGAAGTATTACATCCTGAGTGGTTAGCCAATCCTGTTCTTGTACTCAAAAAGAATAAAGTGGACTGGCGCATGTGTGTTGATTATACTGATCTCAACAAACACTGTCCGAAGGATCCCTTCGGGCTCCCGAGGATAGATCAGGTGGTGGACTCCACCGCTGGATGTTCTATGTTGTCTTTCTTGGATTGTTATTCTGGGTACCATCAGATCAGCCTGGCAAAGGAAGATGAAGAAAAAACGGCATTCATTACTCCGTTTGGCGCTTTCTGTTATACCTCCATGCCGTTTGGCCTTAAGAACGCTGGAGCGACTTACCAGAGAGCTATTCAAACATGCTTAGCCGATCACTGGGGCAAGCGTGTGGAGGCTTATGTGGATGACGTGGTGATCAAAACATAGAACTCAAAGGACTTCATCGAAGATTTGCAACTGGTTTTCAACAGCCTGAGGCGGTATAGGTGGAAGCTTAATCCCGAGAAATGTGTTTTTGGGGTACCAGCCGGAAAGTTGCTCGGATTTATCGTCAGCCACCGAGGAATTGAAGCTAATCCAGATAAGATTGAAGCTATCATGAAGATGGAAGCACCTCGATCGCAGAAGAAGGTTCAGCGACTTACTGGATGCATGGCAGCTTTAAGCAGATTTATATCCAGGCTGGGAGAAAAAGGTTTGCCGTTTTATAAGTTACTCAAGAAGGTGGATAAATTTCAGTGGACTTCAGAAGCACAAGAAGCTCTAGATGCTCTGAAAAAATTCTTGACAACACCGCCAGTACTGAAACCACCTCGACGAGCTACATCAACTCAACCAGCTGAAGATTTGCTACTGTACATCTCTTGCACGACTCACGTGGTAAGCACCGCGTTAGTAGTCGAGCGAGCAGAAGAAGGGCACGCCTATCCAGTACAACATCCTGTGTATTTCATCAGTGAAGTCCTTGGCTCCTCAAAGAAAAAGTATTCTCAAATCCAGAAGCTATTGTATGCAGTACTTCTAACTGCCCGCAAGCTGCGTCACTACTTTGACGATCACAAAGTCATAGTGGTCACGAGTTTTCCAATAGGGGATATTCTTCACAACAAGGAGGCCATCGGTCGAATAGCCAAGTGGGCCTGTGAGCTGGGATCTCATGACATCGAGTTTCGGCCTTGCACTGCCATCAAAACCCAAGCACTAGTCGATTTCGTATCAGAGTGGACTGAACAACAAGTACCAGACAACCCGGAGACTGCAGAGGTATGGCGAATGTATTTTGATGGCTCACTCAAACTGCAAGGAGCAGGAGCGGGGATTCTTTTCACTGCACCAGGGGGCGAACACCTCAAGTACGCCCTCCAGCTGCTATTCCCGGCCTCCAACAATGCAGCCGAGTATGAAGCTTTGATCCATGGATTGAACATTGCCATATCACTGGGCGTCAAAAGATTAATGGTGTACGGGGATTCTCTGGTAGTTATCAGCCAGATAAATAAGGAGTGGGATTGCTCAAATGATTCGATGGGAAGATACTGCACCGCCGTCCGAAAGCTGGAGGATAAATTCGAGGGTTTAGAATTTCATCATGTGGAAAGAGATCGGAATACGGCAGCTGACGTACTATCCAAGCTAGGGTCCAGTCGAACTCAGGTCCCACCTGGGGTTTTCGTGCAAGAAATCCTGCAGCCGAGTATCTCAACGGATCAAGTAGAAGAGTGCAACATCATAAATCAACCCGAGTCAGATCTTGATGACTGGAGAAGGCCAATCATCAAGTACATAAAGAATGAAGAAGAACCAGATGATAAGAACTCGGCGGAGCGCATTGCAAGACAGTCGGCTCATTATACACTCATTGGGGAGACATTATACAGAAGGGGTGCATCAGGCGTCTTCATGAAGTGCATTCTCCCATCCACTGGAAAGCAACTACTAGAAGAGGTCCACGCTGGACAATGTGGGATACATGCAGCCTCCAGAACACTAGTTGGGAAGGTCTTCAGGTCAGGATTCTATTGGCCAACAGCAAAGAATGATGCGGCCGAGTTAGTTCAGAGGTGCGAAGCTTGCCAATACCTGTCGAAGCAACAACACTTGCCAGCACAGCAGCTGCAGACCATACCAGTAACTTGGCCTTTTGCATGCTGGGGGCTGGATATGATTGGACCTTTCAAGAAAGCTCAAGGGGGATATACTCATGTGTTGGTAGCAATTGACAAATTCACTAAATGGATAGAATTCAAGCCCATTGCCTCCTTAACCTCTGCCAAGGCTGTGGAATTCATACAAGATATAATATTCAGATTCGGGATACCAAACAGCATCATAACTGATCTAGGATCCAACTTCACAAGTTCAGAGTTCTTTGATTTCTGCGAGCAAAAAAGTATTCAGATCAAGTATGCATCTGTAGCCCATCCGAGAGCCAACGGGCAAGTTGAGCGGGCTAACGGGATGATATTGGATGCACTCAGGAAAAAGATTTTTGATAAGAATGAAAAATTCGCAGGGAAGTGGATAAGGGAATTACCCTATGTTGTTTGGAGCCTAAGAACCCAACCTAGCCGAGCCTTGCATGGAAACACTCCTTTCTTCATGGTCTATGGGTCGGAAGCAGTGCTGCCTGCTGATCTCAAGTTTGGGGCACCAAGGCTGATTTTTGAAAGCATAGCAGAAGCTGAGACCACCAGACTAGAGGACATAGATATACTCGAAGAAGAACGGCTAAGTGCAGTAATCCAGTCAGCAAGATACCAGCAGACTCTAAGGCGCTATCACGACAAGGCTGTGCGGCAACGATCCTTTTCAGTGGGGGAGCTCGTCCTTCGCCGAATTCTAACGGGAGAAGGACGACACAAGTTATCACCCTTATGGGAAGGGCCTTTCATAGTGGCAGAAGTCACTCGGCCTGGATCATATCGCCTCACTCAGATGGACGGCACGGAAGTCGGGAACTCTTGGAACATAGAACACCTGAGAAAGTTTTATCCTTAGCCGTACCTCAAAACTGCTGGGATAACAATGATGTACTCTGTAAAGTGGAAATATGTCATCAATAAAGAAAAGGTTTCAAGGATACTCAATTTATTTACGATTGACTCGCATTCTTACTTAACTCGGGGTGACCACTATGCCCTGCTAACGGAGCAATCGACTTAAGTCGGCAACGACTTAAGGCGGTGCAACATGCTCACGCTTACTTAACTCGGGGTGACCACTATGCCCTGCTAACGGAGCAATCGACTTAAGTCGGCAACGACTTAAGGCGGTGCAACATGCTCACGCTTACTTAACTCGGGGTGACCACTATGCCCTGCTAACGGAGCAATCGACTTAAGTCGGCAACGACTTAAGGCGGTGCAACATGCTCACGCTTACTTAACTCGGGGTGACCACTATGCCCTGCTAACGGAGCAATCGACTTAAGTCGGCAACGACTTAAGGCGGTGCAACATGCTCACGCTTACTTAACTCAGGGTGACCACTATGCCCTGCTAACGGAGCAATCGACTTAAGTCGGCAACGACTTAAGGCGGTGCAACATGCTCATGCTTTACTTAACTCAGGGCGACCACTATGCCCAGCTAACGAAGTAATCAACTCCAATTGGCGCTTGCTTAAAACCAACGCAACATGCTTTCGCCTATTTAATTCAGGGGATGATCTCCATATCCCACATGCAAAATTCATAGTCATCACACATCATTACTACCAAATTCATTGAACTAAAAAACCCTGATACAATGATAGAATAACTGTGTCACTCAAATAAACTGGTGTTCTCTGACAAATATTCAATCATGCAAGCTGCGCGCTCGGAGCATGCGAAATGTTTTCTCTATTTTGCAATGTCTTTTCCAGGAACAGTTGACGAAGAAGGACGACTCGAGGAGTCAGGGGCGGCGTTCACGTCGGCCCTTATATCTTCAGGAACGACTACGCCAGGCCTCCTCATCAGAATTCGTCCCGCTCGAATGGCCTTGTCCATGGCCCTATCGCGTTGGGCTCTCAGAGTATTGGAAGTTTCTTCAGCAGCCTTGACAGCCGACTGGGCAGCCTCTAGCTCCTGGCGAAGATTGTTCAACTCCTCCATGGAAAAGCGATGAC
Organism: Zea luxurians; assembly: GCA_029449295.1. Taxonomy (NCBI): domain Eukaryota; kingdom Viridiplantae; phylum Streptophyta; class Magnoliopsida; order Poales; family Poaceae; genus Zea; species Zea luxurians. The sequence continues at coordinate 2,882,254 of JAOPSE010000028.1, read as the reverse complement.
TTCTCTCCAAGATGGTCAGCGAGTTGCTAGAATCTCGATACAACCTATCAAGGTTGTCTCGAGAAGCGGCAAGGATGCGTTTTTCCTCCTGCAAGCGCAAATCAGTTCTTTCAGAAAACCAGGCAAACAATAGGAGCACGGCAAGAAAAAAGTGCAGTTTCATATATCACCTTTTCAGAGTCAAGCTGGGCATGTAGAGAAGAACTCAACGCATTGGCATCATCCAAGGCAGCAGAAACCTGACTCAGTTCAATCTGACTTTGAGAATACTTTTCCTCAAGATCAGTACATCGCTGAGTCAATTCAGCTCGAGTCTGAGAATATTTCTCCTCAAGAAGTGCAGTCTGCCGAGTCATTCCTAGTAAAAGGGTATCAAACAAAACAAGGTCAGAAGGTCAAGCAGTCCACAACAAACGCGAAGAAAGGAAAAAGGGCACTAACCAGCGTTAATCGCCTCCAACTCGGATACACGACGACGAAGTAACACTGGATTCCAACATGGAAAAGATGAAGCCACTTCTGGAATAGGAGCACCATGCAATTTCAGCTGGGTGGTCACCCCATCCACAAAAGTCTGATGAGAAGAGCAGATGAGCATAATGGCAAGAGTTTAGGCAATGCAAAAATCAAGCTAAGAAACAGCACAGTACCTGGAGGGTAGAGAAGAATGAAGGGACCCCCAAGTCAGGAGAAATCAGATGATAACCAGACGCAAGGTCATCACCCGAAGCAGCATGCAATGGAACAGTGGGAATCAGTTCATCTCCTTCAGCATAACCGGATACTCGATCAACGGGGACGCTGCCCTCTAAAGCGACGCCCCGGTCTGAAGTTTGGGCCACCACCATGCAGCCAGAGTGTGGAGGTGACCCAGCGTGAACGTTCATGGAAGTGCCGGAGGGAGATCCTGTCTGGGCATCCCCAGGGACCGGGCCATAGTCGGCACTGCCCACTTGAGCCGGGTTATCCCCGGCAACACCCTCGGGGGCTGGGCAGTAGCTTGCACTCTTCGCCCGGGCTAAGTCGTCCCCCACGACACCCTCGGGGGCTGGACATGTGTCGACACCATCCTTGGGATCCAAATTTTCAGCAGTAACCGTCTCCAAGGTTAGCGGGCCCTCGGTTATTTCCATGGGATCAGGACAATCCAAGTTAACATCCCGTCCCTCAAGATCGTGCTCTAAGGTTGATGAGGCACGGGACGACCTCAACCCAGCGTCCGGCAGAGCACCACAGGTTTCCGTCGCGGCATCGTCCGCTGGCCCTGATAACAAGTCCTCTGGGACCATATCCTCGAGAGTTTGATCAAAGTCGGCCAGGGATATGTTTTGCAGACCAACAAGAGCAGATAAGGCTGGGGAGGGAACCCCACTACTTTCCCCACTGGCGAGGAATTGCCGACTGTTCTTTCGAATCAAAGGAACCTCATCCTCTTCCTCGTCGTCATCTTCATCAGCAACACCGGCACCACACCCATTGGGTTCAGCAACAGATGGACCACACCCATTGGGTTCAGCATCAGCAAATTCAGATGCAGGAACCTCCTCATCAGCAGGAGCCGAGGGACCAGCACCCTGATTCAAACTAGATACTCGCCGAATACGTCTCTTCCTCTTTTTCTGCTCATCAACAGAAAGATCAGTCTGATTGGTTCGGCGGGGACGCTTCGAGCGAGCACGGACAGGTCTCTGGACATCCAAGACTATACCGACCTCTGGGAGAGGCGCCGCTGCCAATGTCTCAGTAGGAATAGCGTCAGAAGAATCCTCGGCCAACATGTCAAGCACAGCATTTATTTCAGCATCAGTAGGATCCGAAGGCACCTCGAAATGGGTCTGTCTTTCATCATCAGGGATTTTCCCAAGTGAAGCAACCAAAGCATTAACCTCCTCATCAGAGGGCCGCGTTCTAAGGCCCAAATTGCCATCAGTTGAAGGCGGGTTTGACACGAAGCGAGTGAAGGCCTTGACAGGAGGCAGATTCCAGGCTGAATACGCCACTGGAGCACCAACATTGGATACTTTGCCTCTGAGAATCATCTCCAGCCGGCTCACCAAATCTGCAGAAGGGATCCTTCCATTGGTAACTCGAGTTGGGTCGGCTAGCCCTTGATACAGATAAGCCGGGTGGACCCTGTCTTTCAGTGGTTGAATGTTTTTGAAGACAAAGTCAGCAACTATAGCTTCAGCGGTTAAACCCCTCTCTTTCAATAGCCCGACTTCAGCTAACAGCACACTAGCTTCAGCCACCTCCTCGTCTGTGGGAGACTCGGTCCAGCTCGGGGTGCGAACATCTGGCTGTCTTCCTGACCGGGGGGGAGAGAATTTCCATAGTTATCAACTATAAACCATTCCAGGCGCCATCCCTTAATGCTGTCTTTAAGGGGGATCTCAAGATACTCAGTTTTCCGTCCCCGGCGCATCTCCAAGCTGGCACCTCCAACCAACTGATGCTGTCCCCCGGCCATCCCAGGGCGACAGTGATACAGGTGTTTCCACAATCCAAAATGCGGCAGCACACCGAGAAAGGCCTCACATAAGTGGACAAAGATAGAAATTTGCAGAATTGAATTAGGGTTCAGATGGGTTAAGTTGATGTGGTAGAAATCAAGAAGACCACGGAAAAAGGGAGAAATAGGAAGGCCAAGGCCGCGGAGGAGAAAGGGAGCGTAAACCACAGATTCGTGGGTATCCTCCGTCGGAACCGTAGTTCCATGGCAAACCCGCCAAGAACAGAGTTCCCGCGGAGGAAGAACCCCGATGGACACGAGGTGGAGGAGTTCAGTTTCAGAGATGTTGGACATGTGGTTACCTGCGAAAGGCAACTGGCTGTTGGGATCAATTGGGGGAATCACCACAGCGGAAGAACTCGCGATTTTCCTCTTGGGAGCCATCTCGATTTCACCAGCGAGCAAATTGGAGGCAAGCGCAGAGGAGATTTGGAAGCAGGAATGCAAAAACTAGGAAGCGGAAAGCAAAAGGCGGCTAAAAGTGCGATTCTTATGGGATATTCTCGGACCAGACACCGTTTCAAAAAGTGCCTAGTCATCACTCGGCGGTTATTTTCGAAATCCCAGCATGCCACGTGGTCATTCAGCAGTTATTTCCCAGAAAACTGGTGGGCCCTCTCCTTACTCGGGTGCTAACCCTCGAAATAACTCGGCGTTGCCACTAAAATGCCGACGTCACTATCCGGTCACTCGGCGTTGCCTCTAAAACGCTGATCTCGAGTTCAATCGTTCGGCATTACTTCTAAAATGCCGACGTTGACCTTCCATCACTCGGCGTTACCTCTAAAACGCCGACCTCAGGTTCAAAAACTCGGCGCTGTCTCTAAAACGCCGACGTCACTATCCAGTCACTCGGCGTTGCCTCTAAAACGCTGACTTCGAGTTCGATAACTCGGCGCTGCCTCTAAAACGCCGACGTCACTATTCAATCACCCGGCGTTGCCTCTAAAACGCTGATCTCGAGTTTAGTCACTCGGCATTACTTCTAAAATGCCGACGTTGACCTTCACTCACTCGGCGTTGCATCTAAAACGATGATCTGGAGTTCAACCACTCGGCATTACTTCTAAAATGTCGACGGCGACTTCCGATCACTCGGCATTACTTCTAAAAACATTGATACAGACTGTAATATTGCTTGAAAGCATCAGTATAACGATCAAGCCGTTCATCTACGGCCTCAGAAAACTCAGATTCATAGTCAGACGAAACAAGTCATCAAAAGGAAACCAAACTTGTTTTTCATTCAAGGGAAGTGATAACACTTACAAATCAACCCATTATGGGTTGATACTTCCCTATTTCTACCACTAAACTACACTTTACTGCTACTACTACTACTACTCTACAATATACTACTTTACATTACTAATAATACTACATTATCTAACTATACTACTTCTAATCTATACTAATATTTAAAAGGACCAGTGGCATCTAGCCACTGGCCCTGCCCCTGCCGCCGCCACCGCTCTTGGTGCCGCCCCCGCCGCCGCTGCTCTTGGTGCCGCCCCTGTCGCCGCCGCCCCTGGTGCAGCCGCCGTCGTCGTCGTCGTCGTCGTCGTCGTCGTCGTCGTCGTCGTCGTCGTCGTCATTGTCGTCGTCGTCGTCGTCGTCCCCGCCCTCGCCGCCGTCGTCCGAGTCCTCCTCTTCCGAGGAGTACTCGGACTCATCCGAGCCCTCGAGCCCGGAGCGCTCGACGGCCCGGATGTACGACCAGACCTCCGCCGAGAGCCCCTGGGAGTCGTCTGAGTCGTCAGACGACTCACGCAGGGGGATGGGAGCCGGAGACCCCTCGGATTCAGAGGAGAACTCCTCCTCTGAATACTCCGAGTCGCCGAAATCTTCAGACGGAGGGGTTGGTTCACGCTTGCGTTTCTTGGCCATGGTGGAAATGCAGATAGAAGAAAGAAAGCAGGAAACGGAGAACAGCGAGAGATGTGAAAAAATCAGACAGGCAAAGGCACTATTTATAGGAAAAGAAGGCAACCGCTCACCTCCAACAGTGGTCACTGAACAGTCGCAAAGCATTCAATATACACCTCAACCCGTCCAAAGACACGTCAGGCGGCGGACGCCGTTTCATGCAGCACTACACCCATTGGGACTCCAGTCAACAGCGCAAAGGATATGATTACACTCGCCGTCCCATCACATTACAACTCAGAAGCAACCGGTAAAAACACTCAGCGTACCAAGACGTTCCTTGCTCACACCCATTGGGGGGGGGACGCCCAGGAATTGTCAGTATATTTTTCAAAATGGTCACATCTGTGCAGAGCATGCAGTGAATGCCTCAAGACAAAAATGAGATATCAACAAGAGTTAAAGGGAAGCCAAATATAGTCAGTAGAGTGCAAAATATGGTCGGCAGACATGACTTGAAGACTAGACAGAGAACGTCCATCGAACGTCCAATCAGTCGCAGAGCAAATACACTATGCTACTCAGCAAGATATGGAAGGGTTGCAAGTTCAGTTGCAAAAGACAAAACACATGCTGACCTCCGAAGCATAATATTGATGACATAGCACGGATGACATCATGCCAACCCTTTTTATAAGCAGAAAGAGTATTCTTCAGCAACAGGACGCAAAAAGAAGACCTTCAAGCGAATTATCCAAAAAATCCACTTGAAGGTCGGGGGCTACACCCATTGGGTGCACCTCCGGTGCACCCCATGGATTGTCACTATAAGCCAGGATAGCGCCAATTTCTAAGGGCATGAAACAAGATTAAGAAGCTAATCCTCAACTGGAACAAGGAAACACAAATGGGAGTAATTTCTAATGAAGACCTTCGAGTAGATTATTTTCTAAAATCTACTCGAAGCTCGGGGGCTACACCCATTGGGTGCACCTCCGGTGCACCCAATAAGGTTCAGAGTCCAACAAACAGGAATGCCGATCTCTAAGGCACAGGCACGAAGCTAGGTTCTGGTTGACAAGTGATCAAAGCAGGAGAAAACAGCAAGGAGTCATCTTTCTTCAAATCATCTACAAGCTGGACCTGGGATCTTCGGGTTGATTATCTCTAAATTAACCCAAAGATCGGGGGCTTGTGGGGGATAGATATCCCCCGGGTCCACCAAAAGAGTAAAGGACCTCACGAAAGGCCCAAGGGCCCAATAAATCGTAAGGTTATTCTTTTGTGGGCCTGGGGAAAGACGACCAGCAACGCGGAGCGACATAGGGCCGGATTGGTGCAAACCTGGACGGCCCATAGCGCCGAGCCATTGGCCGCAACAGAGATCCGACTTTCCCGCGTCGGGGCCTTCATGCAGCGAAGCCGCGTGAGGATAAGTCGGCGAGAGTTACGTAGGGGATAATCTCGAGAGGTTCACTATCTTTTAGCTACTCGTTGTTATCTCATCATGTGTACTGCCCCACGGTCAAGTATATAAGGCCTAGGGGGCACCCCTTCAGAACGATCGACCCATTACTTAGCCTCCACATCAACTCTCTGTATTCTCGATCCAGAGAGCTCTCTTGTAATCACATCCACCAAGCATACTCATCAGGACGTAGGGTGTTACGCATCTCTAAGCGGCCCGAACCTGTAAACATTGTCCACTGTCCCTCGTGCGATCGGCACGAACCATTTTGCTACAGTTGTCGACACCGTCCTACTCCTAAAAACACCTTGAGGGGCAACCCCGGGTGTGCGGTCGGACCCTAAACACCGACAGCCTTGTCCTTCTAAAAAAACTTCGTCAGTTCCAGTGCCAGTGGACTTAGCCTGGTAGGCAAGGGTTCAGTCATTACCTTCATAATTTCTTCTACTTCAATAGCAGAAGGAGAAGCAGGAATATCTTCTTCTCGGACCGACGTTTCCGGCTCCGGGGACGCACCTTTTCTCTTTCTTGAAGTGGCCACCTTCGGCTCAGGATTTAACTCTTCAGCGCTAAGACTTTCAGAATCTTTCTTTTTCTTCTTGGCTACCTTGATGACCTCTTCGTCAGTAGCGCTAGCAATCCTTTTTCGCTTCGGGCCTCCGGCAGCTCCGCCCAGTCGACCGTAGTCAGCGTATTCAAAGCCTATGGCATCAAGAACTCTGTTTAGCCTTCGTTTCGGTCGAGTGCCGAAGGCCGCTGTCATCAATTGGTCCTCTTTTTTAGAGTAGTTCCCAAGAATTTCATTGCTCATCATTTCAATTGTATCAAGCCATTCTTGGCAGGGTACTTTAAAAAATTTCTTGAATTTATAATGATAAGGTAGCCTGATGAGTTCCCCCTCTTTCTTTTCCCCTTCAAGCTTCGGCATTGTCCACTCTTTCATCGTTGGAAAAACTCTGAAGGCCAGAAATTCCTACACTAGATCTCTAGTGCCAATGTGTTCTCCAAGTTGGACCTTCGGTTCCCATTCTGCAGCGGGGTCTTGTTTCTCTGAAGATCAATTCAAGAGGGCTCTGTACTAGCTTCTTTTATCTTCGTCAACTTTAACATAAAACCATTCTGACTTCCAGCCTGCCGGCCATTTGCTTCGGTAGCTAATCACTGGAAATTTTGTGGTTTTCCGATAAGCAAAATTGTAACAACCAAAATTTTCGTGCAACCCATCCTTTCTGGCCTTCGTCTGGTAATGCAACTCATGGACTCGACAGAAGCTGTCAGCGAATGGCTCCACTGCCTGACTTCGGAGAGCCCAGATATAGACACTGAGCCTGACAATTGCGTTCGGAGTCAGTTGGTGAAAGTAGATACCAAATCTTTGCAGCACATCAGATATCATCCTATTCAAGGGGAATCTTAATCTAGCTTTTAGAAAGCTCTTAAAAATTACTATTTCATCTTTTTCTGGCTTCGGGGTAGTTTCTTCCCCCCCGAAGCGAAGTAGCTTCTTCTCATTCTCACTGAAATAACCCGACTTCACCATCTTGGAGAAATCAGCCTTGGAGACAGTCGACTTCCCGAAGTCCAAGTGGCTGGGCTTGCTTGGCATAGCAATATGATAATCATCATCAGAATCAGCTTCCTCAATATTTCCTTCTTCCGCTTCGGCAACAGCTTCTTCTGTCTCGGCAGCAGTCTGCCTTGTCTCGGCAGTACGGATTCCTTCCGAGGTCACCAGTCCAGATCGTTGCATCGCTTCGGAGATAGGAACAGTCTCCGCTCCTTCGGCTTCGCCTCCCTCACGCTCAACACTAGCGGTAGAGCGCACTCTAGCCATTTAATTCTGAATTTCTTGGGAACTAAAGAACTTTTTCTTCCGAAGCTTTTCCTTCTGATGAAGTAGGCTCTAAAATTGGAGCTTCGTCTGCTTGCGAGAGTCAAGCTTCGGCTATGGTTAAAAATTTTGGCAGCAAAACAGTGCAATAGCAATGAATGCTGTGGTAACTTCACACCTACCCGTCTGTTTATATAGTGCTACAGGTAAGAAGGTGAATCGTCAGGATTTACACACCAGGCAAACAGCTGCTTACACCCGCTGCGCGGTGGACCGCAGAGACCAAATAGTAACCCTGCAGGGTGGGATCGCTACGTGCTCGGAAAATGAATCGTTTCTCAACAACGAGCTCAGGGAAGGTGTTTTTCGGACCTTCGGCTTCCTGAAGCCTAAGAGACTTTTTTCACGGATCAAGCTCGTTACGAAAAACGATCTAGCACCGCGAAGGGGCTACTGTTGGGACCATGCTTCGTCGCCGAAGGTCCTGCAGGAAGAAACAACTTCGGCTGGAGCTGTCGGCACGTGATGATCGAAGGTTGCTGTTCATGAAGCTTCGAAATTGCAAACCGACTTAAAAGTAGAATGACCTTTTAGTCCACAAGTGTTTGAGTCATTGTTGTAAACTTTTATGAGGGGCATGATTGTAATTCCTCACAGGCTGTGTCTTGTGTCTATAAATAGTGAACAGTATTCCTTTACTGTTCACGCATTCCTGTAATTGCAAACGCATTGTCTGGGAATTGTTATCTGTCAAGGAGAAGGTATAAATGTACTTAAACTCTATGTTCTGACATTTTTATGTTTATATAATAAAATATGTGAATGATGTTACTTATTTATGATACATCTATTTCTCATGTTTTATATATTATTTCATATTATTTTGTAAATTTAATCACGAAGATATAACCTTCGTGATATTTCACTCATGGTCTTCGTCCGAAGTTCATTAAATCCTTGGGGAAATAATGCTTCAGCGGACGAAGGGCATTAATATTTAACATTTTATGTTGCCTTGTTCTTAATTCATAGCATTTGAGAACAAGTCCCCAACACCATGTCTATAACTCTCTAAGGCGCTTTATGGGCTCAAGCAAGCCCCAAGAGCATGGCATAAATGCCAAAGAGATTTTCTTATCGCTAATGGCTTCAAAGTTGGAAAAGACGATCCAACTCTCTTTACTAAAACAATTGCAAATGATTTGTTTGCATGCCAAATTTATGTTGATGATATTATATCTAGGTCTACTAACAAATCTACTTGTGAAGAGTTTAGTAGGATCATGGTACAAAAATTTGAGATGTCTATGATGGGAGAGTTGAAGTATTTCTTAGGCTTTCAAGTCAAGCAACTCCAAGAGGGCACCTTCATTAGCCAAACGAAGTACATTCAAGACATACTAACCAACTTTGGAATGAAGGATGCCAAGCCCATCAAGACACCCATGGGAACCAATGGGCATCTCGACCTTGACACGGGAGGTAAATCCGTAGATCAAAAGGTATACCGGTCGATGATAGGATCCTTACTCTATTTATGTGCATCTCGACCGGATATTATGCTTTTCGTATGCATGTGTGCAAGATTCCAAGCCGATCCTAAGGAAGTTCACCTTAGGGCTGTAAAATGAATCTTGAGATATTTAGTTCATACTCCTAAGTTTGGCCTTTGATACCTTTTACTATTTGCAAAATGACTTTAAAAAGAATTTCCAAAAGAGTTTGCAAAAACAAAACAAGTGGTGCAAGCGTGGTCCAAAATGTTGAAATAGAAGAAAGCATCCATGCATATCTTATGAAATGTATATTGGTTTAATTCCAAGTAACCTTTGCACTTACATCATGTAAACTAGTTCAATTCTGCACTTATACATTTGCTTTGGTTTGTGTTGGCATCAATCACCAAAAAGGGGGAGATTGAAAGGGAAATAGGCTTACACCTTTTCCTAAATGATTTTGGTGGTTGAATTGCCCAACACAAATAATTGGACTAACTAGTTTGCTCTAGATTATAAGTTCTACAGGTTCCAAAGGTTCAACACAAACCAATAAAAAGACCAAGAAACGGTTCAAATAAAAAGAGCAAAAGGCAACCGAAGGCTGCCCTGGTCAGGCGCACCGGACTGTCCGGTGTGCCACCAGACAGTGTCTGGTGCACCACCGGACAGTGTCTGGTGCACCACCGGACAGTGTCCGGTGCACCAGGGTGGATACTCTCCAACTTGCTAGCTTCGGGAATTTGGGGAGCCACTCCGCTATAATTCACCGGACTATCCGATGTAGCGCCAGACTGTCCGGTGTAGCGCCGGACTGTCCGGTGTGCCAGCGGAGTAACGGTTATACAGCACCAACGGTCGTCTGCAAAGGAACAGTGAAACGCTACAGTGCGCGCCTGCGTGCGCAGAAGTCAGAGCAAGCATCAGATGGTGCACCGGACAGTGAATAGGACCTATCCGGTGCACCACCGGACTGTCCGGTGGCCCACATGTCAGAAGCTCCAACGGTCGAACCCTAACGGTTGGGTGACGTGGCTGGCGCACCGAACAGTGTCCGGTGGCGCAATGGACTGTCCGGTGCGCCATACGACAGCAGCCTTCCCCAACGGCCATTTTGGTTGTTGGGGCTATAAAAACCCCCCAACCACCACTCTTCAAGGCACCCAAGTATTCACTACTCCTCATTCAATACAAGAGCAATACACAACACTCCAAGACACAAATCAAAGCCTCCGATCAAATCAAAGTCCACAATTCAACTCTAGTTTTTAGGACTTGTGAGAAGATCAGCTTGTGTTCTTTTGTTGTTCTTTTTGCTTGGTTGGCTTTCTTCTTCCTCTATTCTTGTTTCCAACTAACTTGTAATCAAAGCAAGAGACACCAAGTTGTGGTGGTCCTTGTAGTGGACTAAGTGTCCCATTTGATTGAAGAGAAAGGCTCACTCAGTTTAAGTGACCGTTTGAGAGAGGGAAAGGGTTGAAAGAGACCCGGTCTTTGTGACCACCTCAACGGGGAGTAGGTTTGCAAGAATCGAACCTCGATAAAACAAATCATCGTGTCATCCACTCTTATTCGCTTGTGATTTGTTTTTGCCCTCTCTTTCGGACGCGACTTTATTTCTAACGCTATCCCCAGCTTGTAGTTGTGCTTAAACTTTATAAATTTCAGATTTGCCTATTCACCCCCCCTCTAGGAGACTTTCAGTAACCATTGTTCTTCTAATTGAAGAGGATCCCAAGGCTACTCATAACCGCGAGCACGGCTGATATACAAATTCTAACACTCTGCAGAGGTCGCACACTTTACCCACAAGCCGTGATTCCCATTCTGCCCGGGGTTCTAGCCTCCCCATTGATCACTATCAAGGTGACCTAGCAGGGTCTCACTACGTAGCCTTTACAAAGATTTCCCAGAGGTCATAATCGCTCGTTAGGTTTCTTCAGTTTGATAAACACGGTACATCTCCCCAAAGGAAGGGTGACTAACAAAAAACCAAATCAAAGAACCTCTGCAACCAACCTCGGCATAGCAAGTAGTGTGCCCGGACCCCATTGACGGCCCTACGGCAAAGCCAACTACTCCTCTGGTTCCTCTAATTATTCAGCTAAGGGCGTCCCATTCCACCCTCATGGTTGCACTGTTATCCCGGGTTGTCACTCCCCAAACAGGTCCTTACGGAGAGGCACTCAGGAAAGAGCCTGAGCCCCATAAAGTAATCACAAGGACCTCATCGGGATAACATCATCGTATCATAAAAGATCACATCATGTTCATTGATTAAGTTTAAGCAATAGCATAAGCTAACCATGATTAACCCAAAAGGTAAACAAGGGTAAGGTAAGTACAAACTAGTCAATCCTTAGGTTTCAATAAAGTAATGCGGGACAATGAATTATAAAGTAAAGTAGGACATGATAGGTCTGTGGACACTTGCCTTCACCAGGTTGTTTCTCAGAGGGATCTTTGGCAACACACTAAGGAACCACGAGCTGCTCGTTGTCTAAGTAAAGCGAGCATACATTCAATACATTTGGAAAAGTACAAATGAACAGCACATCAAACATTTACACTCATTAACTCACAAAAAGGTATAGTATTAAGTGTAGGGGAATGATATCAAGCTACAAAGAAATGGAGTAATCCTAATTGGGGAATTGATTACTCTCTAAATGTTTGGAACATAGCTCAAAAAGGTTAAGTAGTGATTAAAACAAAGGAAGGTTAGAATTATAATATAAACTACTCTCATTTAGGAATTTGATTATCCTTTAATTATTATCCATACCTACATACCTAATTCTTTTATCACATTAGGGTCTAAAGGTTAAACCAGAAATGAATCCATGAAATGCATTACACTAATCTCACAACTTTTAAATATATTTTAACTCCTAGGATTCCCCTTTTATTTATTTCAATAAATAAATCAACATATACTTTAACTCTATATTCTAATTATAAAAATTAAAGTGTACAGATTACAGTTGGTCATATTTTATTTGAACAGAGAATAATTTGGCGAACATTTTGCAATTTGAACCACTAAATTTGGAGTTCATATGAAAAAGATATGAAATAAACAAGTTTTAAGGTTTGAAATATGAAATTAGGGCTAAATCTGTGATTAAATAAAAGTCTAGGGGTCTAATTAAAACAAACCAGGGACCTATGTGCTAAAACAGAGGACGGCGGGTTGATTTCCTAAAACCAGGGGGGTTTCTTAAGCAAAACAGCCACGCGAAGGGGTATCAGGTGAATCCAACCATCAGATCTAAAACCAACAGCTGAGATTAGATCTGTGGCCGAGGGCGCGCGCACGCGGGCGGGCGAGCACTGACAAGCGGGACAGGGAGTGTCAGCGATAGATGGGGAAAGCGCGCTAACTGAGCGGGCTCAGCACAAGAGGGGAAACGGACGGCTACAGGGGTCCGAGGTGGGTCCGAGGGGGTCCGGGGGGGTCCGAGCCGTTCGATCAAGATCGGACAGAGGAAATCAGACCGGGAAGGATGAGCGGCTGCGAGTGGCACTGACAGGTGGGTCAGGGCGTCAGGCGCGCGTGCGAAGCGGTATCCCGTGGTCCGGGTGGTGCGATCAAGATCGGACGGGGGAAATCAGACCGGGGAAACAGACGGTTGCGTGCGGCGCCGCTCCTCTCCGCAGCGGTGAGGTCGCTGGAGTTGACGCAGGCATAAGCTAGGGTGGCTCCGGGGTCACCGGAGTTGGGCAGAGAGGGAGAGGGTGCCACGACGAACTCAATGGCGGGGAAGAGGCCATGAATCCACGGGCGAAGAGGGTAGAACGGTGGTGAGAAAGCCTCGGGCGGGCCGGAGCAACTCCGGTGAGCCATTCCGGCCACGGGAAGGGGACTTAAGGCGCGCTAAGGCCTGGGCTAGCTTCAGTAGAGGCAGGGGCGACACAGGGACCTACTCCGGGGAACTAGACCGGGCTAAATCGGCCGGCCACCGCGCGAGCACGGCGGACCATCGCGGTCGAGCACCGGCGAAGGCGAAATTGGACGAACACAGGGCGCAATAAGGGAAATTGCGCACGGGGACGGGTGTCTCACCTCGGGGCGGAGCTCGGGGAGGCTTGAAGCGGTCTCCGGCGAGCTGGATGGTCGGGAACGCGGGCTCGGGTCTCCGGCGATGGCTGGCGGCATGGGCAAAGCACGAGAGAGGGTGAAGCCGAGCGAAATGAGGTGAGGGGTGTGCGCGGGGCACTGGCGGGGCTCTAAAAAGGGAGCTGGGCGCGTGGGAGGGTGTCGTGGCCGAGAAACCCGGCGACGTGCGCGAGTGCGCACGTGCCGGTCCACGGCGAGCGCGGAGAAGGCGGAACTGACAAGGCAGGCCCATGGCGCAGAGAGAGAAAAGGGGACGCGCGGGGGCAACGGCTCGGCACTGGCGAACCGGGCCCGCGAGACAGAGAGAGAGAGCGAACGGGTGAAGAAAACTGGCGTCGATAGGTTGGCCCCACTGGGCAGCGAGCGAGAGAGGGAGGGCACGCGTGAGGGAGAACTGCCGCTGACAGATGGGGTCCGCCTGTCAGGCGGCGCAGGCGCACGGCCTGGCTGGGCTTAGTGGGCCGACTGGGCTGCTTTCTCCTTTTCTTTTTCTCTGTATTTTCTAATTCCTTTTCTATTTCTTTTTCTATAGGGTTTTCAAATCCAAATTTAAACTAGGTTTCAAATTCAAATAAATTCAAACTTGGGCAACACTTCAAAGAATATTTTAAGCTCAGCATGGTGCAACATGTCATGACTCATAAGGTTTTGGCAAAAATAAATAATTAACCTCCACTAGTTTTGGCTATCTCCAATCAAAAAGAAAAAGAGAGAGAGGATCTAGAGAGAGAGAGCCTAGAGTGAGAAAGGGAAGAGTAACACTTGATTTTGGGTGATAACTAGAAAGAAACTTTATACCCCCAAAATCAGGGTGTTACAGGTGGCTTGCCTAAGGAAACAGAAAGTAAAGGATCACGTTTAGGAATGTGGGGATAGCGAAGAGGGATCTTAATATACTTCTTACGCTCTTGGTGCTTTGAAGATGTTGGCTCGGTGTCGGAGGTTGAGGGCGTGGAAGAGTCGGTCTCATGGTAGACCACCTTCTTCATCTTCTTTTTCTTCTTGTCATCCTTCTTGTGTGACTTGATGGAGCCGACGGATTCATCCTTGTCCTCCTTGTGCTTGTTGCCGGATATCTTGGCCTCCTTTGACTGAGTCTTGCCTTCATTCTTTTTCCTCGAAGATCCAGGCTTCGCCCCGGTGATCAACTCATTTTGGCATGTTCTCCCGACATCACTTCGAGTTGTTAGACTCTAATAAAGTATCGGGCTTTGTTACCAATTGAAAGTCGCCTAGAGTGGGGGTGAATAGGCGAAACCTGTAAATTATAAACTTTGAACATGAACTTCACCCGGGGTTAGGATTAGAAACAAATAGTAATGAATACAAAGTGCAGAAGAGAGTTCTTCTTACTATGTGTTGCTCAATCAATGCGGATAACTTTGGGAGCAAACTCAAAAGATTGTGAGCAAGATAACTTAGAGAGAGGAGAGAGGAATCAAATCATGAGGTGAAGATCAATACAAATGAACATATTGATTTGTTTCTCGCGGTTCGGTTCTAATGAACCTACTCCCCGTTGAGGAGGCCACGGAGGCCGAGTCTTTTTCGACCCTTTCCCTCTCTCAAACGATCACTTAGACCGATTGAGTGCTTCTTCTTAATCTCAAGGATCACCAAGAACCCGTAAGGACCACCACACACTTAGGTGCCTCTTGCTAGTTTTACAAGTCTCTAGAGAATTTAGAAGGAGATGAAGAAAGCACGATTAAAAGCCAAGTAACAAGAGCAACAAATGAAACATGAATCACACTCTCTCAAGTCACTAATCACCAATGATCACTTGTCTTAATTATGGCACTTGAAGAGATTGGAAGCTTTGAATGTGTCTTAGAATGGATGGCTAGCTCTTGTATTGAATGTGTATGAGTAGAATGCTTGGGGTTTTGAATGG
The DNA here is from genome assembly GCA_029449295.1 of Zea luxurians. NCBI lineage: Eukaryota > Viridiplantae > Streptophyta > Magnoliopsida > Poales > Poaceae > Zea > Zea luxurians. The sequence goes on along the minus strand of JAOPSE010000028.1, from coordinate 2,867,070 downwards.
AGGTGGTTGGGGTTGTATTTATAGCCAGCAACCACTTCTTGTCGTTGCTTCTTTTCTGCCGACCGCAGACGGTCCACGCCACTGGTCCAGACGGTCCGCCCCTGTACATCAACAACTGAAATCGTATCGGTCAGCAGTAACTGCTATATCAACGGCTACAAATGCATTTAATGCATCGTCAGATGTCAGATAAAGTAGTCGTGGACGATCTGACCATGCACCCCGGACGGTCCGCGAGGACGCTAAAAATGCATTTTATCGAACCTGTCACCTTTGGTTTTTTCTGGTTTTTCAACGACCGGACGGTCCCTGCCTGAGGCTGGACGGTCCAAGCTTGGTCCAAGATGATGCTCACTTCTTCTTTGGACAATCCATAGTGTTAACTCGTGTTTTTACAGTGTTCACGTCCGAGGCTCACCCTAGTGTTGCGGACGGTCCGCCGCAAGGGCCCAGACAGTCCGCGCACATGTGAATTTCAAAAAAAGTTCTCCTATTCGAAATAATCTACGATATTCCGGACAATCGACTTAGAATTGATGTATATGAATTTTATGCACCTGAGAAATGATCAATTGGGCAAACTCGTTAGTCCATGAGATTTGTGATGAGCGTCAAACACCAAAATCGATTATAGGAAATGGTTGAAGCCATTTCCCTTTCAAGTATAGACCAATGCTCTCTGGTGAACAGTACAGATCCAAGGCTTTTGTGATGAGAACAATACTATAGTATGGTCTAATGCCTTGACACCAGAGTCTAATGACATATAATGCCTTCTATTTTTATTTCTTTATGATCTTTGCAATTTTCTGGGTCCCATATCATGTCTTGAACTCTTTCATGTTGTTGTAGATCTTCAATGAGTATTATAGTTTCTTTCTTGGTGTTGATCATTTTGATCACTACTTTTTCTTTGTGCAAGTCCATGTTGTATCTTTTAAACTATAACCAAATGTTAGTTCAAATAGTTATGTTGATCATCAAACACCAAAATTCTATTGTTAAATGGTCCTTAGTTGGTTTTACTTATAGAACTTTTGTCCAATAATTTTGAAATGAAAGATTTAAGAGAAGTTAATGTTATTGTTAATATCAAGCTACCAAGAGAAGGCAATGGCAGAGTTACACCTGCGCCATCCAATTATGTGCAAAATGTTTTGAGTCACTTTGGGTTTAGTGGCAGCCAACATACTCCTATGTCTTATGACCCTAGTGTTCTATTAAGGAAAAAATAGAGAATAGCAAGAGGTCAATTCAGATACCTCAAATAATTGGTTCTCTTATGTAGCTAGCTAGCGCTACAAGGCCTGTTATATCATTTGCTATGAGCAAGCTATGATAGTTGGTGTCAAATTTGAGAGATCTTAGATGTACAATGAGCTATTACATTCACTATATCCGATGGTACTAGATGTTTATTGTGATACAAATTAGATATCTTATGTTGATGAGATGTACAACACAATTGGATAAGTGTTCTCACTTGGTGGTGGTGTTGTTTCATGAAAGTAGACCATATAAATGAGGTCAATTATGAAAGTAGAACTTAGAGCATTAAATACTACTTCTGTTGAGTTTAAGTGGTTTCATAAACTACTTATGAGTTTACCGGTAGTTGATAAACATATGCCGATTATTTCTAAGGATAACATAAAGTTTATAAGATATGTAAATATATGATTAAAATCCGTTAGAAAATTCACAAAATAAAAAATTGGCATGCAAGTCTTCAATTATCTTGCATTGTAGGAAAGCTAATCAATCAAAAGAGTTACAATAGAAATCATGCATTCGAAGAGTTTTTGCACGTGTAGCTGTAAATGCTATGCGCATAAATAAAAATGAAAGTTCTAAATAAATGTACAAGGGGATGTAGCTCAAATGGTAGAGCGCTCGGGGTTCGATACCCTGCATCTCCAATTTATTTTCGCCCGTTGTCTTTGGCCCACATGTACATCTTTTGCTAGTTTTTCTCCTCGCTCTCTTAGACTTAAAAGGTTGTTATGCTAACTGCAGTGGCACAAATTTGTAATACCATCTCCTTAAGTACCAAACACACAATATTACGAAACATGTTTTATGGCCCCTCCTTGAAAATTACGTTTCATTAGAGGTGTAAGACCAGCTGCAGCGTTCCTTTTCTTGAGGGTGCCAGCAAGAGAGTGAATACTAGACATGGTGCAATAAGTTGGAACTAGTAGTGCTGGCTAAAAAATACTACTCCCTCTATATCAAATTGCAACATATTTTAGTTCTTTAGAAAGTCAAAGTAAATTGACTTAAACTAAATTTATGTAATAAATAATAACATATCAAACATGTGTTATTAATTATATTTTTATAGTATATCTATTTGACATCGCACTTTTTATATTTTTATAAAAACTAAATATTTTGATTGTATAAGAAGAATAAAATACTGTCACCACAGTGTATTTTCGCACCATGTTTTGTTGCACCGAGATTCAATGCAGTAACTTCTAGGAAATTAAGGTAGTGTTTGGTTCCGGAGTTTATTTGGATGGAGTGGCTCGATTTCAGATTCTAAGGATATGACGACTTTGTTCTGTGTTTGGTAGTCAGAACAGAGTAGCTCTATTTTTTTTTGTTCCAAGACTCCATCCTATGTTTGGTTTTAGAGTTCAACAAAACTGAACTTTCTATTTTAAGAGTTGTGTGAATTTCTATGAAATTTCAAACATCCAGCTGATTTCTGAAAAAAAGGTTTAAAGCGCACTATTTATCACTGTCCATCAGAGCCTTGTCTCTTGCCCTTATGCCTTTCATCGTTGCCGCACACCTAGCAGGGAACAACCTTTCTTTATTGTGGCGCACCGAGCAAGGAACAGCCAGCGCTCGGCCCAGACTCAACCAGCGGCTATGTCGGTACTAGCGGACGGCGACGCTATGGCAGGCGTGGCGCTCCACCCGGAGAGGAAGGGCACCGAAAGCTGCTCTGCTCCACGCGATAGAGGCGCTGGTTGGGCGCTGCAGCGTTTGGAGTGGCTATAACGGGGAAACGGGAGCTCTGCTTCGGGTATCTATGGTGCACAATGAGCAGTGCGAGGGAGAGGTCATTGGCTTGGGTGGGCAAGGGAGGGAGAAGAGAACCAGTGAGAAACGAGCCGCTCGGGAGTCGTTAGGTTCGATTGATTTTGCGGAGCCACCAGATGCAGTATCTTCAAGAAATATTCTTAAATTGGAGTGACTCTATTCTATTTGGAATCGAACCAAACAAGCTCAACACTAGAATAGAATGGCTCTGTTCTGGTATACTCTTGAACCAAACACTATCTAAAGTAGATGCCGGTCGGGCCGATCAGCGTCTAGCTCCACACGTCAGTTACTGGAGAGGATTGACTTCCTGTTTTGTTGTATCAGAAACTGAAGAGTAAGAAGCGTTACTTTTTACTAGAGGTGACTAGCATGCATTGTTTGGGATGGCAGACCTTTTTCTTGCAACCAGCACCTAGAATTCTGCTGTTCGATGCAATAATCTGTGAGTGCAGTCCGGGCTGGTTGGCCGGAATTCTGCTGGTCTTTGATTTTTCGGTATTGTTTGATTGCCACTACATTGCTCTATTGCATTGTCTGCGTTACAATTATTTATCCTGTCGTTTTCCTTTCGAGTTAAGCTATATTAGTCAGCTGCATTATTTGTGCCAGACAGGGGCGGATCCATGCCCCACCCCCTCGGTTGTTTGTCCCAATGCTGCCCGCCACAACCCCTTCTCGCCATGCGACGCCGTCCGACCCCTATCTCTTTTCGACGCCCCTGGCTCTCTCATCTTTGTCACGACGCTGGTCTGTCCGGTAGATCTAATCTTACTCGCCATGTAATGACGTGGTCCGTCCCTAGTGGCTGATGGCCGACGAGTTTGGAGAACCTACGAGTCCTAGCTCTCTATCAAAGAGGCTGCCTGACCCCACCCTCTTCTTGGCACCCCCGCCCGAGATCGACATTCGACAAGCACTACTACAACAAACCTCTGTACAGGCGGTTTGGTTAGCCTCTACATAGGCGGTTCCAGGAACCGCTTGTGGTGCACCGCCTGTGATGTAAAACAACATCACAGGCGGTCAATCAAAAACCGCCTGTGATAGACACACATTACAGGCGGTCCAGTTCAAAGGAACCACCTGTGATAGACACACATCACAGGCAGTTTCTTATCCTAGTCGCTTGTGTTAGCCACACATCACAGGCGGTTTTTAATATATGTCCGACTGCATACAATATAAATCACAGACGGTTTTCAATATACAGATTCATATACAGAATTTTCAAACACAGATTCAATACACAGATTATACACAGATTTCATGCACAGATTATACACAGATTCACACAGATTGCATACACAGATTTATACATATCAAGTTCCATAACAGGTTCCATACACAGATTCATCCACATATCAAGTTCCATCGTCATACACAGATTTATACACATATCAAGTTCCATAGACAACTAAACATCTCAAAGTTCCACAGACAACTAAACATCTAAAGTTTCTAACTAAAGACCTAAACACTGTGTGATATCGTGTACAAACTTAGTTCTGTGAATTGTTGCAAATTTCCATTTGTATTGTAGAATAGCCCTTGTTGATGAAGAACTTCACGGCGCATAAAGTAAAGCAAGTCTCTTACAACCTTAGCCACGCCGACGGAAACCATATCTCTTTCTAACCATTCAGCATTGATCTTGGATTTAGGAACCTGCAATGAAAGCAAAAAGAAAGCAGTGCTAAGAGTAATGTGATGAGCAACAATATAACATAAAAATTGCAACATAGACAATGATAGCGAACTTACATCCTCACGATTGACCATGTAATGGAAGGTGACACGACAGCATTCGCATACATAATAACCGCACAGGACAGTACCAGGAGGTTGTTTGTCACCATATGGAAATAATGATATTGACAAATTAGGCTTGTCCTCTGAATGTTCGTCGCCAAGATCTTTCCAATAAAAACGGAATGCACTGCATATAAGAATAGCATTGTGAGATTAAGAATACATTTGTTATGTTGTAATAAGTACAAGTGCGCAATAATAATCATACTTCTCTAAAATCTTCAAGAAGTCATTATACGTAGCCTTTTCCATTCTCAGTGAGTCAAAGACCACGACTTTACCATCCTTTGGAAAGATCATGATACAAATGTAGTGGTCACTATATAGACATAGACGAAAACACATGTTAAGATCATGATTGCCATAATTTATAGTTCAAAACCATGTCGATAACTTACTTAAAGTGGTTCGGAGCTATTATTAAGTCATTGCCATGTTGTCATGATTATACATGGCTCGTCCAATGTATGCCGCCATTACCTTCATTTTCTTTCTCTGATTCTGTTTAATGGCTTTCTCAAATTTAGCATCGTCCAAGTCTTTGTATTCTTCTCCATGTCTCCGAGCAACTTCTTTGTAGCGAGCTTGGGATATCATCAACGGGTCCAGAAACCCTGTCTTAAGTTGTTTCTTCTTATCATCCATGTATTGCATCCTACGTGTAAAAGTGTTAATCGTTAGACTCTCGTTTATGTGTGTGGGGGGGACAGATATCCCCCGGGTCCACTGGAAGGGTAAAAGACCTCACGAAAGGCCCAAGGGCCCAATAAATCGTAAGGTAATTCCTTCATGGGCCTGGGGAGGGACAATCAGTAAAGCAGATCGACGTAAGGCCGGATCGGTGCAAGCCCGTATGGCCCCACAGCGTTGAGCAAGAAACCACAACAGAAGATCCGACTTTCCCGCGCTGGAGCCCCATGCAGCGGAACAAGGCGAGGATAGTGTAACACCCCAGGTGTTACTCAGGGTGTCCACCCCAGGGTTACCCCTTTCAACCCATTATTACATGAAGATTTGTATGGGCCAAGTACCTCAAACTTTGGATTCAAGGTCCTAATCAAGTGCAAAATATCTTGGGAATCATGTCCTAGCTTGTCATGCACATCTAAGTAGGGATTTCCCAAGACCCTAAAGCAAACCCCCCATGGGCAATAGGAACCCTAATTGAAGCTATGATCAAAAGATCATGTAAACCTTATGATCATGGTTTGGGCCAAATATAAAAGTTGTAACATACTTCATAACCTACAGTTAATAGTAAGGAAGTACCCCCAAAAAGTTTTCAGAAAAGTCCTAAAAAGTTCACCTAAGGTTCAGCACAAGGGAGAATTCAGTTTTTGCCTAAGTACAAAAACTAACCCTTGCACAAAGATTCCACATGTTCACCTTAATCCAATTATCAAAACCCTTCGACCCAATTGACAAAGTGGCGCCAAATTAACCCTAGAACACCCTGGAAAGAGATGACACCTACCCTAGGGCGCTAGACACGACTTGACACCACTTTTGTCTCGGTTCGGACCTAGCTGACACAGCAAACTTCTTCCCTCTCTATCTCCCTACCCCGACCATATCTCGACTTGGAACTCACAGCAAAAAGGTAGGATATGGAGCAGAGAAGCGACCGTACACAGTGACTTTGCCAAGATACGCACGCTATGGTGCTCTAATCCGCCGTTGAACCATGGCAGAAGCAAGCTTCCACGTGTTCGACGCGAGCTGACATCCGGGGGCGCGCTCAGAGCACGCCCGTGCGCGAACCCCCGCGCGCCCGCGGCCACCCGTGACCACGCCCGCGCCACGGCTATAAAGCCCGCCCCAGTGCTCGGCTGCCTTCCCCGTGGCCTCCTCCGTACCTCGCCTGACTTACCCGAGCCAGCCATTAGCTCCGGCGACCTCCCCGCGACCCGCCAGTGCCGCCCGAGAGCAACCACCGTGGCCAGCCCCTTTTCCGTCCTCCTCCGTTTGATCCAAGCCCTCAGATAGCTTCCTGGTGAGGCCGTGAGACTTGCTCAAGCTTGACCCGGGGGCCCGCGTCACCGGAATAGCTCAATCGTGCTCACCGGAGTTCGAGAACCCGCCGGCGCACGTGGACCGGGTAAGCCTCTGCACCGATTTCCAATTCGTTGCGCGCATGGCCTCTACATCACCCCGTGGAGCTCCTCGTGCACCTTAATTAAACTATACCGTCGTGGTTTGGCCGGAGCAGGAGCCGCCGACGACCCCCGCCGCCTGTGCTCGTGGCTAGGGTAGCTCCGACCACCTCCGACGCCGACCCGCACACCGACGTGACCGTCACGACCTCCCGGACGTCACTGACCACCCCGCCGGAGCTCTTTTGCCGCTGGTAAGCCCCACCGCCGTAATCTATGCCGCGGGTACTGTTTAAGTCAGTCAGGGAGCACGGGTTAGATTTCGGTTAGGTCCAGGGGGTTTTGTGCAATGTCAGTGACCCATGCCAATAGTGGACCGAGGACTGTTTTGTGAGAAAAGAAAGAGATAAACCCCAGGGGCCTCAGCGTAAACCTGTTTTCTTTTCCATTTTCGAATTTATTTTTCTTTTGTTATGACAGATAACTAAATAAATGCATAACTTGAAGAATAATCATCCAAAAATGTTCAAACCAATTTTGCTAGATTCTGGAAATTATGAACTATCAGATAAAAATAATAAAACCCATGGTTTCTGTATTTCTTTCTGAAGTTTTAAATTAAATAAGAAAACTACTCAAAACTCAATATTAGAAGGAAAAATAGGAATATTGTTTGACCAGGGTTAGAAAAATTTTGAGAAGTTTGTATCTACCTACTAAACCAAATAAAAATGTTAAACCTCTCTGTCCACTCCATTAAGTTAGTTTTTACCCCTTATTCCATAATATGCTTAAAGATAAGAAAAATAGAAAATGTAATTTAAACCATGAACCAGAGAGCACCCCTATTTTTGCTAGGATACTTATTTAATGTAGTTCACTGGAAAAATATATCATACCCTGGTTTAGTATAAAATAAGAAGGATACCTTTTAAATTAATAAAATAAGGATAACTTAGAAAAAACCTACAAAAATAACCCTAAGGCAAAGACACCCCAAACTTTGGGATAACTAATGTTTGGTTATTATTAACAGAGGAAAAATACAAAATCTGTTGTTTGATATTTTTCAAATGACAAGTTAGTTATAAGCACCTTTTTGGCATTAAACTTTAGAAAATCACAATTAAATAATCACCAATTAACTTCCTATGGATTTTGGAACAGAGGTTTAGTATTACTGTTAGATCCCAAAAAAATGACCCTTAGGAAGAAACTCAACTCTAATGGTGAGGTGTAGTGTAAAGTGGCCCATTTTACACCACACTTGTTATTTTTGTCTAAAGCATAGCCCTTATAGTTTAAGCCTCAAATTCCTAAAACCAGCTAGGATAGCCAATGGCAACCCACTGCAATTTTTACAGAATTTTTGGAAATTATTAACCCACTGTCATATTTCAAACCTACACTAAAAACCATAAGTAGAAATTAAAGAAAGGAAAATAAATACTGGTAATTAGTGTCACCCTAAAACCCTTATAACCTTTCCCATTGAAATGTGTAAGGACAATGCAAATCCACTATGTTATCCTCAACAAACATCTAAACCTAGGAGTAATAAGCCTAAACCACTAAAGGCCCCGTATGACCCGGGAACCCTAAGTTTTTCCTTAACTTAGTTCTTTTTGCATAATGTTATTAATCCTGCATAATTATAACATACATGTTCATTGCATTCGATAGACTGTAATCTTGCTGACGGAGAGTACGTCCTCGTGCCGGAGCAAGGAGCTGCTCAGGAGGTAGCCCCAGACCCAGCACCAGAGCCTGCACCAGAGGACCTGCCTGCCACTGCTTTGGAAGGCAAGCCCCGGTTTTATGCATAACCTGTTATTTATGCTATTTTACTACACTTAATGATTGTAGGATTGTTTGTGCACTTAAGTGTAGGAGTTGTTTGAAACCATAGTTGCATGATCTCAGGAACCCCATTGTGATGAATACTAGTATGCTAAGTCGAGTAGCTGCTTTATTAAGTAGGATCTCGGTAGAAGTCGAGTGATTTTCTAGCACTCGCGCGAGATCAGGAAATTGGTTGTATCCATTTTTATATCATAATGGTGTTGGTCTGTGGACAACAATCCATGGGGATTGGTTGTCTACGAGGTGGGAACCGGAATAAGGATTAAGGTGTGGTACCGTGAGTCAAGCGTTTGAACGTACTAAACACATACCGAGAAATATGGTAAATCGGTAAGCCTAGTACCTGAGTGAACCTGCCCGCAGATTGCCCTCCTCACGCGACCTGAGACGAGGTCTCCCATTCCGGTTATGGTGGGTACAAGTGCGGTCACTGCACGACGGCCAGTCGGGGTCAGTGAGGCATTGTACACCAAGGCGGTGAGCCCCTTTCTGTTGCCAGGGAATCGATGGGGACGGTTGATATGTGTGGGGACGGAGTGCCTCGCCATGTCGTGTGTTTAGGTTTACCTTGCAAGGATAAAAACTCGATTCGAATCGTCTGCTTCTCGCAGCTAATGAGACTGCTTGATCCATTGTACTGCATTGAGTAACAAGTGAAAATATGATGAGTTGATATAAGATGTTGATTGCTAATAATGTTTGCTACTATGTATGAGTAGATAGTACACATTTAGCCTTAAGAGAGTCACACTTAAATTGACGAAGTTAAAACTTGACTTAGAAACTCAGCTAGTGCTTTTGGCAACCAGACCCCACAGCCAAACAGCTGCATGTCTAGAGGTAGAGGAGTAGACTCCTCACACCGGGTAAGTCTAGCTGAGTATTAGTATACTCAGCCTTGCTTGTGGCATAATTTTTACAGGTTCTCTGGAGGACATGGTCGCTGGAGTGACTTGGCCGTCCACCTTACCACCGGGTTGGACTGTTGAGTGGGACCCTGCCTCGGCTGAGGAGGAGCATGAGGAGTGATGGGACAGGCTTCCCCATCTCTCCATTTATTTACCGTTAGTTTATTTCCGCTGCACTTCGAAACAATGATGGTCACTTTTGCAAAAACTCCGATGATGATGATGATGATGTAATAATTTAATACTCTGACATGTATGGTTTTATGCTTTATTGTATTTGCTCTGTGACTCACCTTCGAGTGAGATTGTGGTACTTGATCCTGTCAGTGGCCGTGTCGGACTAGATCCGAGGGATTGACGAGTTATTCCCATTTAAGTGTGGTCTAGCCTCTAAGGCAGGGCTTAGGCACTTAAGTTGGAATAATTCGGGCAGTTCCGCCACAGCTGGTATCGGAGCTTGTACCACCACAGAGGAATCAATAAAACATGAATGCCATCCTTTTTCTAAAGTAAAATTTGATAGAAACAATGTTGGAAAGGTCGTAGGACGAGCAGGATAGACCTAGGACGTGAAGCCTTAGGATGATAGAAGGGTAGCTAGGTGGCTAAGTGACTAGGCCCTACAGGCCACTTTTTACAGGATGGGAGTTCTTCCCTATTCCTTTTATCTTCTTGAGAGGTCGTTCAGGACGAGCATGCATGCATTCTTAATTAAGCAAATGGATAACTGAGTAAAAGGACTTAAAAACAAGATAACAACCAACTAGGTCCCCAGTGCCTTTTTCTTTTAACTAGAGACAGGCTGAGTTTTATTTTCCTTGTTCTTTTTGTAATTCTTTTTCTTTTACTTACGCTTAACCGTACACAGATGACTTCCCACGGATCCTCCGATGACGGAAATGCACTGACCCACACTGACGGACTTGCACGAGAGGGTTTTCCCCGCATCTTGTGGGAGGTACTTCAGGGGGCCGGATACTTGACACCCCCTCAGTACACGGTGCAGCAATTTGAGAAGCACCGGGTGCCTCGCTGTAGGGTGAGGATGATCTTGGAGCCTCATCCCCTGCAGCCAGGCTGGCGTTCTCTGGACTCCAATTCTTTCGGATACCGGGCAGAGGACACGATCGAGGCGATCGCTCTGCACGGGTTGACGACTTTTTGCGGGTTCCATCCCTTGGAGCTCTCTACCCACCCCATTGGGTTGTTCCCCGTGGAAAAGGAGGACGACCCGATGTGGAAGGATCGGGTGGAGCATGCCAAGGACATCTGGGCTCTCTACCCAGGCCACACGGCTCACTTGTCGGTGCGATGCATGAACGCCCTGTATCGTCTGCAAGTGATGCGTGGGGAGGCAATGTCTCATTTGATGGCACTGCTAGAGGCAACCAAGATCACCTTGGACAACAGGGAGGAGCTCGTGGTTGACTTGTCCCAGGAGCTGGTAGAAAAAGATTTGCAAGTGGAGCAGCTGTCTGATGAGATTCATGAGTTGGAGGAGCTAGTGGGCACCAGGGAGAACACCATCGAGGTTTTAGAGGATCAGCTCATTAACACTCAGTAGCAGCTTGCTGAGGCTAACGAGCACCTGGACATGCATCACCAGGAGATCCAGGACCAGGAGGCCAACGAGGACGTCGACATCGAGGGAGGAGATGAGCCTGCCTCCAGTGTAGACACTGCTGGCTCGGGAAGACCACCTTCCCCCGAGTCGAGTGCGGCCTCATTCGCGCACTAGGTGACCAGAGTAGAGTTAGACGTTGGTAATGGTAGGACTCCTCACGGCTAGCTTAGCTTTTGCGCCCTTGGGGTACTAGGCTAGTTAGAGTTGAGTCATTTTGGGGCAAATCGATGTAATCGTGCTAGACTCTCCTGGAAGCCTGTTTGATGGATGCTACTATCAGTTTAAATTTGGAAAGAGGAATTTATGACTTTTAAAAAAAATTCTTTATGTTGAAGTTGGAATCTATCATGTTGTTTTAACTTTTCCTCCGCGATAAAATCTTGAACTTGGAGATGTGGTGTTAAGCATGTATGTGGCTTTTCAGATGGCCGGGAGGCAGCGTCGTGGCCAGAATGAGCACGTTCCTCCACCGCCACCGCCTCCCACTCTGCAGGAGCTCATGGCTCAGCAGAATGAGATCTTGAGGCAGCTGGCTCAGCGTCAGCCACCACCACAGCACTATGGTGGTGGAGACCATCAGCGTCACCCTGCGGCGGCTACCTATCAGGAGTTCCTCAGCACCCAGCCTCCATTGTTCACAAGGGCAGAGGACCCACTTGATGCAGATGTATGGTTGCGGGTGGTGGAATCCAAATTCCCACTGCTCCATGGAGCTTGCTCAGAGGTCGCCAAAGTCAGGTTTGCCACCCAGCAGCTTCGAGGACCCGCAAGGACTTGGTGGGATCATTTTCTTGCTATGCAGCCAGAGGACCGAGAGGTGGAGTGGAGGGAGTTCAAGGCAGCTTTCAGAGGACACCATATACCAGCCGGGATCATGGACCGGAAGCTCAATGAGTTTTTGGCACTCACTCAGGGCAACAGGACAGTGTTGCAGTATGCCCAGGCCTTTAATGACTTGTGCCAGTATGCTGGATACCATGCAGACACGGACGAGAAGAAGAGGGACAGGTTCAGACGGGGGCTCAGCACCAAGCTCCGTGATCGTCTCAACACCGTCAGGGCCAACAGCTACAATGAGTTGGTCAACATGGCTATCTCCCAGGAGGACTGCATTATAGCTCGACAGGCAGAGAAGAAGAGGAAGACCCCTGTGGCAGGACCCTCAGCTCAGCCACAGCGCTTCAGGATTGTGTCCGACACGCAGAACAGGGGACCTCAGCAGCAGCAAGGGAGATGGGTGATCAGACCACCGCAGCAGCAGCAGCAGGCACCCAACCGCACCCAGTTTCCAGCTCAGAGGAACAATCAGCAGCAGCAGTACCGCCAGGCAAATGACAACAGGTGTTTCACCTGTGGTAACACTGGGCATTATGCCAAGAATTGCCCCAGGAATCAGCAGAGGCAGGGGCAGAATGTTAATCAGAACCAAGGGAAGAGGCAGAAGGTGCAAGTGAGGCAGGGCAGGCTGAACTTCACCACCATGGCTGATATTCCAGAGGGAGCACCCGTCATGACTGGTATCTTTACAGTTTTAAATTTTCCCGCTATTGTTCTCTTTGATTCCGGTGCTTCACATAGTTTTATCAGTGCCAAGTTTAGTGGCAAATGGCAGTTGCCCTTTCACCATACCGATGGGGGCATTACAATTTCAACGCCAGGAGGCAGAGTTGCCACTTATCAAATCAACAGGCAAGTGCCTATAAAATTTGGTAGACTGGTGATTAGAACCACCCTTCTCATCTTAGGATTGGATAGCGTGGATATTATTTTGGGAGCTGACTGGTTGACCAGGCATCAGGCAGTATTGGACATTGCAGCCAGAGCCATTGAAATCCATTCCCCTGCTTATGGCGAGACTGTTTTGCATTTACCCAACCAGGGTTGTACCCGATCTTGTGCTTTTGTTATGTTAGAATCCCCGGTGGAAAAGATCCCAGTGGTCCGTGACTACCCAGATGTTTTTCCGGAGGAATTGCCAGGGATGCCACCTGACCGAGACATTGAGTTCGCAATTGAGTTGCAACCCGAGACTGCTCCTATATCCAAGAGGCCCTATAGGATGCCTCCCACGGAATTGGCAGAATTGAAAAAGCAATTGCAAGAATTGTTGGACAAGGGGTTTATTCGTCCAAGCACTTCACCATGGGGATGTCCAGCATTATTTGTGAAGAAAAAGGATGAGAGTTTGAGGATGTGTGTTGACTACCGCCCTCTCAATGCGGTGACTATCAAAAACAAATACCCGCTGCCCCGCATTGATGTTCTGTTCGATCAGTTGGTAGGAGCCAAGGTATTCTCCAAGATAGACCTTCGCTCAGGTTACCATCAGATTAAGATCCGTGCCAGTGACATTCCCAAGACGGCTTTCTCTACCAGATATGGGCTCTATGAGTTTTTGGTGATGTCTTTTGGGCTGACCAATGCCCCGGCTTACTTTATGTACTTGATGAACTCAGTATTCATGCTAGAGCTAGACAAGTTCGTGGTCGTTTTCATTGATGACATTCTGGTTTATTCCAAGAATGAAGCCGAGCACACCAAACACTTGCATACTGTACTTCAGAGACTGCGTGATCATCAGTTGTATGCTAAGTTGAGTAAGTGTGAGTTCTGGCTGAAGGAGATTAAATTCTTGGGTCACAAAATTTCTCAGAATGGGATATCAGTTGACCCTGAGAAAGTGCAAGAAGTGATGGACTGGAAACCTCCAACTACAGTGAGACAGATTAGGAGTTTTCTAGGATTGGCAGGGTACTACCGACGATTTATTCCGGATTTCTCTAGAATTGCCAAGCCAATGACTGAGTTATTGAAGAAGGGAGCCAAGTTCGCTTGGAGCCAGAAGTGCGAAGATGCTTTTCATACACTGAGGCAACATTTGACAACAGCCCCAGTGCTGGCTCAACCCGATAACACTAAGCCCTTCGAAGTTTATTGTGATGCTTCTGGTACAGGATTGGGATGTGTCTTGATGCAAGAGAACAGAGTGATTGCTTATGCTTCCCGAGCACTCAGGCCCCATGAGCAGAACTACCCTACACATGATCTGGAATTGACAGCTGTGATTCATGCTCTTAAGATATGGAGACACTACTTGATGGGGGCTCACTGTAACATCTACACTGATCATAAGAGCCTCAAATACATCTTCACTCAGGCAGATCTGAACATGCGGCAGAGGAGATGGTTGGAATTAATCAAGGACTATGATTTGGAGGTGCATTACCATCCTGGCAAAGCCAATGTTGTGGCAGATGCTTTGAGCAGAAAGGCCCAGTGCAATTGTATGAACATGGATGCAAGAGTCACCACCCTGTGTGATGAGCTGTGTAAGCTGAACCTGGAAGTTATTCCTTCCGGTGAATTGAGTTATATCTCGGTGGAGCCCACATTGCAAGAGCAAATAGTTCAGGCACAGATTGGGGATAAGGGTGTTCAGGTTATCAAAGATATGCTCAAGCAAAAGGCAGAAAAATACAAGTGTTTCTGACAGGACAGCAAGGGAATTCTATGGTTTGGAGATCGATTGGTTGTTCCCAAGGACCCTGAACTTAGAAAGAAGATACTAGATGAAGCTCACCTTTCCAAATTCTCCATGCACCCTGGTAGCAACAAGATGTACCATGATCTTAAACCTTTTTACTGGTGGACCAGAATGAAGAGGGAAATTGCCAAGTACATCTCCGAGTGTGACACTTGCCAGAGGATAAAAGCTAGTCACTTGAAGGCAGCAGGCCATTTGCAACCCCTTCCCATACCATCTTGGAAATGGGAGGACATTTGCATGGATTTCATAGTGGGATTGCCCAATACCTCCAGGCACCATGATTCTATATGGGTTATTGTGGACAGATTGACCAAGACTGCTCATTTCTTGCCAGTGCACACCACCCACCGGGCGGAGAAGTATGCAGAGATCTACATTGACCAGATAGTTCGTCTGCATGGGATACCAAGGACTATAGTCTCCGACCGAGGAGCACCTTTTGTGGCACGATTTTGGGAACAATTGCAGGAATCACTTGGAACCCAGATTATGCGAAGCTCAGCATACCATCCCCAAACAGATGGTCAGACAGAAAGGGTAAATCAGATTTTGGAAGACATGTTGCGAGCATGTGCACTACACTACGGAAAGGATTGGGACAAGTGTCTTTCCTTAGCAGAGTTTTCTTACAATAACAGCTATCAGTCCAGTCTGAAGATGGCACCTTTTGAGGCATTATATGGGAGAAGGTGTAGGATCCCACTAAATTGGTCTCAAGCAGGAGAAAGGGAAATTTTTGGGCCCGATTTGGTACTTGAAGCAGAAGCAAAGGTCAGAATTATCAAGAAGAACCTAGAAGCTGCTCAGGCCAGGCAAAAGAGTTATCATGACAAGAGGCGGAAGCCTCTACACTTTGAGGTGGGAGGTCATGTCTATCTTAAGATAGCACCAACCAAGGGTGTCCAGAGATTCGGGATCAAGGGCAAGTTAGCCCCTCGTTACATTGGACCCTTTAAGATCAAGGCAAGTTGTGGACCCGTAGCTTACCAATTGGAATTGCCACCCCGTATGTCAGCAGTTCACAATGTGTTCCATGTATCTCAGCTGCGGAAATGTGTTCGTCTACCCACTGAAGTGCTACCGGAACCGGACATTGAGATAGAACCAGACTTGTCCTACCAAGAGTACCCCGTCAAGGTATTGGATCAAAAGGAGAGATCAACTCGGGCAAGATCAATCAGAATGTATAAGGTTCAGTGGAGTCACCATTCAGCAGAAGAAGCTACATGGGAGACGGAGGATTTTCTACGCTCTCGCTTCCCCGACTTTCTGCCCAAAGGAGTCGGTATGTAACCCCAAAAACCCAACCCCCCCACCTGCCCTTTGAAGTCAATTATAAGAAAAACTTAGATAACAAGGATAGTCTAAGTTGTGGATTTAACTTAAGAAGGGCTTCCTTCTGAAGTTGCAAAGAGGATGACATTCGAAGAGCAGTTAATAAGAGAAACTTAAGTATAAAGGGAAAACAACACCAGCACACCTCCAAGCATCCCTCCAAGGGACTCTACCTGAA
Source organism: Zea luxurians (assembly GCA_029449295.1). Classification (NCBI taxonomy): domain Eukaryota; kingdom Viridiplantae; phylum Streptophyta; class Magnoliopsida; order Poales; family Poaceae; genus Zea; species Zea luxurians. The sequence continues at coordinate 2,850,656 of JAOPSE010000028.1, read as the reverse complement.
ATCTCGGGACAAGATTCCTTTAAGGGGGGAGGGTTGTAACACCCCAGGTGTTACTCAGGGTGTCCACCCCAGGGTTACCCCTTTTAACCCATTATTACATGAAGATTTGTATGGGCCAAGTACCTCAAACTTTGGATTCAAGGTCCTAATCAAGTGCAAAATATCTTGGGAATCATGTCCTAGCTTGTCATGCACATCTAAGTAGGGATTTCCCAAGACCCTAAAGCAAACCCCCCATGGGCAATAGGAACCCTAATTGAAGCTATGATCAAAAGATCATGTAAACCTTATGATCATGGTTTGGGCCAAATATAAAAGTTGTAACATACTTCAGAACCTACAGTTAATAGTAAAGAAGTACCCCCAAAAAGTTTTCAGAAAAGTCCTAAAAAGTTCACCTAAGGTTCAGCACAAGGGAGAATTCAGTTTTTGCCTAAGTACAAAAACTAACCCTTGCACAAAGATTCCACATGTTCACCTTAATCCAATTTTCAAAACCCTTCGACCCAATTGACAAAGTGGCGCCAAATTAACCCTAGAACACCCTGGAAAGAGATGACACCTACCCTAGGGCGCTAGACACGACTTGACACCACTTTTGTCTCGGTTCGGACCTAGCTGACACACCAAACTTCTTCCCTCTCTATCTCCCTACCCCGACCATATCTCGACTTGGAACTCACAGCAAAAAGGTAGGATATGGAGCAGAGAAGCGACCGTACACAGTGACTTTGCCAAGATACGCACGCTATGGTGCTCTAATCCGCCGTTGAACCATGGCAGAAGCAAGCTTCCACGTGTTCGACGCGAGCTAACATCCGGGGGCGCGCTCAGAGCATGCCCGTGCGCGAACCCCCGCGCGCCCGCGGCCACCCGTGACCACGCCCGCGCCACGGCTATAAAGCCCGCCCCAGTGCTCGGCTGCCTTCCCCGTGGCCTCCTCCGTACCTCGCCTGACTTACCCGAGCTAGCCATTAGCTCCGGCGACCTCCCCGCGACCCGCCAGTGCCGCCCGAGAGCAACCACCGTGGCCAGCCCCTTTTCCGTCCTCCTCCGTTTGATCCAAGCCCTCAGATAGCTTCCTGGTGAGGCCGTGAGACTTGCTCAAGCTTGACCCGGGGGCCCGCGTCACCGGAATAGCTCAATCATGCTCACCGGAGTTCGAGAACCCGCCAGCGCACGTGGACCGGGTAAGCCTCTTCACCGATTTCCAATTCGTTGCGCGCATGGCCTCTACATCACCCCGTGGAGCTCCTCGTGCAACTTAATTAAACTATACCGTCGTGGTTTGGCCGGAGCAGGAGCCGCCGACGACCCCCGCCGCCTGTGCTCGTGGCCAGGGTAGCTCCGACCACCTCCGACGCCGACCCGCACACCGACGTGACCGTCGCGACCTCCCGGACGTCACTGACCACCCCGCCGGAGCTCTTTCGCCACCGGTAAGCCCCACCGCCGTAATCTATGCCGCGGGTACTGTTTAAGTCAGTCAGGGAGCGCGGGTTAGATTTCGGTTAGGTCCAGGGGGTTTTGTGCAATGTCAGTGACCCATGCCAATAGTGGACCGAGGACTGTTTTGTGAGAAAAGAAAGAGATAAACCCCAGGGGCCTCAGCGTAAACCTGTTTTCTTTTCCATTTTCGAATTTATTTTTCTTTTGTTATGACAGATAACTAAATAAATGCATAACTTGAAGAATAATCATCCAAAAATGTTCAAACCAATTTTGCTAGATTCTAGAAATTATGAACTATCAGATAAAAATAATAAAACCCATGGTTTCTGTATTTCTTTCTGAAGTTTTAAATTAAATAAGAAAACTACTCAAAACTCAATATTAGAAGGAAAAATAGGAATATTGTTTGACCAGGGTTAGAAAAATTTTGAGAAGTTTGTATCTACCTACTAAACCAAATAAAAATGTTAAACCTCTCTGTCCACTCCATTAAGTTAGTTTTTACCCCTTATTCCATAATATGCTTAAAGATAAGAAAAATAGAAAATGTAATTTAAACCATGAACCAGAGAGCACCCCTATTTTTGCTAGGATACTTATTTAATGTAGTTCACTGGAAAAATATATCATACCCTGGTTTAGTATAAAATAAGAAGGATACCTTTTAAATTAATAAAATAAGGATAACTTAGAAAAAACCTACAAAAATAACCCTAAGGCAAAGACACCCCAAACTTTGGGATAACTAATGTTTGGTTATTATTAACAGAGGAAAAATACAAAATCTGTTGTTTGATATTTTTCAAATGACAAGTTAGTTATAAGCACCTTTTTGGCATTAAACTTTAGAAAATCACAATTAAATAATCACCAATTAACTTCCTATGGATTTTGGAACAGAGGTTTAGTATTACTGTTAGATCCCAACAAAAATGACCCTTAGGAAGAAACTCAACTCTAATGGTGAGGTGTAGTGTAAAGTGGCCCATTTTACACCACCCTTGTTATTTTTGTCTAAAGCATAGCCCTTATAGTTTAAGCCTCAAATTCCTAAAACCAGCTAGGATAGCCAATGGCAACCCACTGCAATTTTTACAGAATTTTTGGAAATTATTAACCCACTGTCATAGTTCAAACCTACACTAAAAACCATAAGTAGAAATTAAAGAAAGGAAAATAAATACTGGTAATTAGTGTCACCCTAAAACCCTTATAACCTTTCCCATTGAAATGTGTAAGGACAATGCAAATCCACTATGTTATCCTCAACAAACATCTAAACCTAGGAGTAATAAGCCTAAACCACTAAAGGCCCCGTATGACCCGGGAACCCTAAGTTTTTCCTTAACTTAGTTCTTTTTGCATAATGTTATTAATCCTGCATAATTATAACATACATGTTCATTGCATTCGATAGACTGTAATCTTGCTGACGGAGAGTACGTCCTCGTGCCGGAGCAAGGAGCTGCTCAGGAGGTAGCCCTAGACCCAGCACCAGAGCCTGCACCAGAGGACCTGCCTGCCACTGCTTTGGAAGGCAAGCCCCGGTTTTATGCATAACCTGTTATTTATGCTATTTTACTACACTTAATGATTGTAGGATTGTTTGTGCACTTAAGTGTAGGAGTTGTTTGAAACCATAGTTGCATGATCTCAGGAACCCCATTGTGATGAATACTAGTATGCTAAGTCGAGTAGCTGCTTTATTAAGTAGGATCTCGGTAGAAGTCGAGTGATTTTCTAGCACTCGCGCGAGATCAGGAACTTGGTTGTATCCATTTTTATATCATAATGGTGTTGGTCTGTGGACAACAATCCATGGGGATTGGTTGTCTACGAGGTGGGAACCGGAATAAGGATTAAGGTGTGGTACCGTGAGTCAAACGTTTGAACGTACTAAACACATACCGAGAAATATGGTAAATCGGTAAGCCTAGTACCTGAGTGAACCTGCCCGCAGATTGCCCTCCTCACGCGACCTGAGACGAGGTCTCCCATTCCGGTTATGGTGGGTACAAGTGCGGTCACTGCACGACGGCCAGTCGGGGTCAGTGAGGCATTGTACGCCAAGGCGGTGAGCCCCTTTCTGTTGCCAGGGAATCGATGGGGACGGTTGATATGTGTGGGGACGGAGTGCCTCGCCATGTCGTGTGTTTAGGTTTACCTTGCAAGGATAAAAACTCGATTCGAATCGTCTGCTTCTCGCAGCTAATGAGACTGCTTGATCCATTGTACTGCATTGAGTAACAAGTGAAAATATGATGAGTTGATATAAGATGTTGATTGCTAATAATGTTTGATACTATGTATGAGTAGATAGTACACATTTAGCCTTAAGAGAGTCACACTTAAATTGACGAAGTTAAAACTTGACTTAGAAACTCAGCTAGTGCTTTTGGCAACCAGACCCCACAGCCAAACAGCTGCATGTCTAGAGGTAGAGGAGTAGACTCCTCACACCGGGTAAGTCTAGCTGAGTATTAGTATACTCAGCCTTGCTTGTGGCATAATTTTTACAGGTTCTCTGGAGGACATGGTCGCTGGAGTGACTTGGCCGTCCACCTTACCACCGGGTTGGACTGTTGAGTGGGACCCTGCCTCGGCTGAGGAGGAGCATGAGGAGTGATGGGACAGGCTTCCCCATCTCTCCATTTATTTACCGTTAGTTTATTTCCGCTGCACTTCGAAACAATGATGGTCACTTTTGCAAAAACTCTGATGATGATGATGATGATGTAATAATTTAATACTCTGACATGTATGGTTTTATGCTTTATTGTATTTGCTCTGTGACTCACCTTCGAGTGAGATTGTGGTACTTGATCCTGTCAGTGGCCGTGTCGGACTAGATCCGAGGGATTGACGAGTTATTCCCATTTAAGTGTGGTCTAGCCTCTAAGGCAGGGCTTAGGCACTTAAGTTGGAATAATTCGGGCAGTTCTACCACAGATAGATCGGCAGCATCATAGGAAGATAGACTCAAACAGTTCACTATCCTTTAGGTGCACGTTGTTATCATATCCACATGTATTGCCCCACGGTCGAATATATAAGGCCCGAGGGGCACCGCTTCAGAACAATCGATCTCACTACTCGACCATCCACCTCAACCCTCCATGTTCTCACTTTAGAGAACCACCTTGTAACCCATTACATAAAGCATCCTCACCAGGACGTAGGGTGTTACGCATCTCTCAGCGGCCTGAACCTGTAAACACTGTCCATTGTCCCTCGTGCATCTGGCACGAACCATTTAGCTACAGTCGGCGACACCGTCCTACTTCTAAAAACACCTTGAGGGGCAACCCCAGGTGTGCGGTCGGACCCAAAACACTGACAGCTGGCGTGCCAAGTAGGGGGTGTGTCGACGATCTAAGCTAGCTCAATGGCCATCACCATCCACAGCAAGATCACCTTCCGTCCCGGATCCATGTTCTGCTTTGGAACGATCTCGTCCATAGCAGATGAAGAGGGAACTCTACACCGTGTTGCAGATCCACCGAGAAAGAAGTCTCCTCCAACAAACTCCAAAAATACCGGAGAAGCGTAACCTCCAGCTCTCCGAAAGAAGATCACCACGACAGCCGCGCCATTCTACCCCGACGTTCTTTTCATCGGGAGAGTGGAGTCGCCTCCCGTCTCCGACGACGAGCCGACCACGCCTGGGGAAGAACCACCTCAGCGGGAGTCCCGTCGACGAAGAAATCGGCGCCGAAACATCTGGCGACATCAACAAGCCGGAGAACGGGATCCGGAGCAGCCTGTCTCGCGAGACGAGGTCTCGGAGATGGGAGAAACTCCGGAAGAACGGGTCTTCAGAGAACGAAGGAACTCCCGACGGCGTGATCATCGACGAGCTCAGGATCAAGCCGAGCAAGACGCAAGGCAGCGCCGGGAAAATCCACTCTTCGGTCGCAACCTGAACCCCGACTTCGCCCGAGCCATGAACACGCCGAGCGAAGTCGGAGGAGTACTAGCTCGGATAGCTGATGGACTCCCTCGGACTCCCGATGCCGAGGGCTATCGACGCCTGTTCACCCAAGCAGCCAACAATCTTCTACCTCTCGCTCACCCGCCGAACAATTTGCGACACGCCATCAACAGTCATCGAGACGCGCGGAGCTCCATCAAAGCTTCGCGTGAACGACGGCATGAGAACGAGATCCGCTGCTGGGAAGAGTACGACAGGGATCATGGCATCCCAACTCGGAGTCAAGCCACCAGAGCCGAATCAACGACGGCCTCGACTGGCGGAACTACCCGGGGACGGTTAAGGAACCACAACAACTACTCCCCTCCCCGGGACAGACATCATCCCCGACGACAGGAGGACACATGTGGAGTGTCCGCCCTTACTACGCGCCTTAGGGCCATTCAGTGGCCCCCTAATTTCAAGGTATCCAATGTCGACAAGTATGAACCTAAGCAGGATCCAGGAGGCTGGCTAGCCGTCTACACCACCACCGCTCGAGCCACCGGAGCATCCGAAGACGTGATGACTGCGTACTTACCCATTGTCCTCAGGCAAGACGCACTGCAATGGCTACGACATCTACCTCGACACTGCATCGACGACTGGAGCGACTTTAGTCGATGCTTCACCGCCAATTTTCAGTCCCTCTCCGACAAACCAGCGCAACCATGGGACCTCAAATCCATCAAGCACCGGGAGGACGAAACTCTCTGGTCGTACCTCAAAAGGTTCTAGACCATGAGAAATCGTATCCCCGAGGTCATGGAGGCAGCCGTGATCGAGGACTTCTACAGAGGATCCAATGACTCGGCCTTCGTCCGAGCCATATTGCAGAAGGCACCAACTACTTCCGAGGAGCTGTTCTGGGAAGCCGACCTCTACATCACCGTCGACGAGCGAGCCCAGGACCTCATCGGGGGAGCGAAGCCAGCACCGGCAGCACCACGACGCGACGCGAACCAGCAACCTGACAAACGCTGCGAGAAGAGACCGAGCGAAGAGGTGCATGCCGCCGGACCACCTGCTTCTCGCGCCCGGGGAGGACCTCGCGGAGGCGAGCGCACGCTGGACGACATCCTCGATGCCTAGTGCCCGTACCACAAGGACATGCGCCACACTCTTCGGAACTGCCGGGACTTCAAGCACTCCATCAGGCACGACCGACCCTTCCAACCTCTACCTCCTCCTCCGCCGAGGGGAGGACCAGAAGAACCACGACAACCCTAGCAGCAGGAGGAGGGAGGAGGAGGAGCTTTCCCGCGCGTTGACAGGGAGGTCAACGTCATCTTCAGCAGACACGGGTCGCAGGAGAACAAAAGGCAGCAAAAGCTCAAAGATCGCCAGATACTGGTGGCAACCACCGGTCCTCCCGCTCCGTACCGATGGTCGGAGCACCCGATCACCTTCACTCGGGCAGACCAATGGCTCAACTTCGACCACCCAGGCAAATACCCGCTCCTCGTCGATCCGGTGATCCAAGAAAGCAGGGTGAAGAAGGTGTTAGTGGACGGGGGGAGCAGCATCAACGTCACCTTCCCTCGGACGCTCCAAGGCATGGGAGTTCACCTCAAAGAGCTCCGCGAGTCAGACACGCCTTTCTTCGGCATCATGCCGACTGAAGGGGAATACCCGCTGGGCCACATCTACATGCCCGTCACCTTCGGAACTCCGGAGAACTACAGAACCGAGTTCCTGAGGTTCGAGGTGGCGAATTTCGACTGCGGGTACAACACCATCATCGGGAGGCCGGGATTGGCAAAATTCATGGCCATTCCGCATTACACGTACATGATATTGAAGATGCCGGGACCACAGGGAATCATAACTGTGCGTGCTGACCTCCAAGGCGCCGCAGAATGTTTCCGAGTGGCCATCCAAGCGGCCCTCACCATCAAACCATCGGCGACTTCTTCAGCGCAGGCGAACTCTAAGCCTGAGGAAGACCTTATGGCACCGGCGAACGAAGCTCAAGCCGCAACCTCTATGCGGCCGACTGAGGAAACCAAAAGAATCAACCTTGGATTTGCTGATGAGCGCAAAACTGCCATCATCAGCTCTAGCCTGGATGATAAATAGGAAGGCGCGCTCGTCCGGTTTCTGCAAGACAACCGAGACGTATTCGCATGGCAACCTACGGATATGCCGTGAGTCCCGAGAGAACTGGCCGAGCACAAACTGAAGGTCTATCCCCAGGCAAGGCCGATCCGGCAAAAACTACGTTGTTTCACGCCCGACAAGAGAGAGGCCATTCGCGCTGAGCTGGCCCGCTTGGTCGCAGCTAGGTTTATTAGAGAGGTGTTACATCCCGAGTGGCTGGCCAACCCTGTTCTTGTACTCAAAAAGAATAAAGTGGATTGGCGCATGTGCGTCGACTATACTGATCTCAACAAACATTGTCCAAAGGATCCCTTCGGGCTCCCAAGGATAGATCAGGTGGTAGACTCCACCGCTGGATCTTCTGTGCTGTCTTTCCTGGATTGCTATTCCGGATACCATCAGATCAGTCTGGCAAAGGAAGACGAGGAAAAGACAGCGTTCATCACTCCCTTTGGAGCTTTCTGCTATACCTCCATGCCGTTTGGCCTCAAAAACGCTGGAGCGATGTATCAGAGAGCCATTCAAACATGCTTAGCCGATCACTGGAGCAAGCGTGTGGAAGCCTACGTAGATGATGTGGTAATCAAAACGGAGAACTCGGAAAACTTCATCGAAGACTTGCAGCTGGTTTTCAACAGTCTACGGCGGTATCGGTGGAAGCTTAACCCCGAAAAATGTGTTTTTGGGGTACCAGCAGGAAAGTTACTCGGATTTATTGTCAGCCACCGGGGATTTGAGGCTAATCCAGAAAAGATTGAAGCTATCATGAAAATGGAAGCTCCACGATCACAAAAGAAGGTTCAGCGACTTACCGGATGTATGGCAGCCCTGAGCAGATTTATACCTAGGCTGGGAGAAAAAGGTTTACCGTTTAACAAGCTACTCAAGAAGGTGGACAAGTTTCAGTGGACTTCAGAAGCGCAGGAAGCCTTAGACGCACTGAAGAAATTCTTGACAACCCCACCAGTACTGAAACCACCACGGCGAGCCACATCGACTCAACCAACTGAAGATCTGCTGCTGTATATTTCTTGCACGACTCACGTGGTAAGCACCGCGTTGGTAGTCGAGCGAGTAGAAGAAGGACATGCCTACCCTGTGCAACATCCTGTTTATTTCATCAGTGAAGTTCTGGGTCCCTCGAAGAGAAAGTATCCTCAAGTGCAGAAGCTATTATACGCAGTACTTCTAACTGCCCGCAAGCTACGTCACTACTTTGATGACCACAAAGTCATAGTAGTCACCGGTTTTCCGATAGGGGATATTCTTCACAACAAGGAAGCCATTGGCCGAATAGCCAAATGGGCCTGTGAACTGGGATCTCATGACATCGAATTTCGACCTCGTACTGCCATTAAAACCCAAGCATTGGTTGACTTCGTATCGGAATGGACTGAACAACAAGTACCAGAGAACCCAGAGACTGCAGAAGTATGGCGGATGTATTTTGACGGCTCGTTGAAGCTGCAGGGAGTAGGCGCGGGAATTCTCTTCATCGCACCTGGAGGCGAACACCTCAAATATGCCCTCCAGTTGTTATTTCCAGCCTCTAACAACGCAGCCGAGTATGAAGCTCTGATCCATGGACTAAACATCGCCATATCATTAGGCATCAAGAGATTAATGGTATACGGAGATTCTCTGGTGGTCATAAGTCAGATAAACAAAGAATGGGATTGTTCGAATGATTCAATGGGAAAATACTGCACTGCCGTCCGGAAACTAGAAGATAAATTTGAAGGCCTAGAATTTCATCATGTAGAGAGAGATCGAAACACGGCAGCCGATGTATTGTCCAAGCTAGGATCCAGCCGAACTCAGGTCCCACCCGGAGTTTTTGTACAAGAAATACCACAACCAAGCATCTCAATGGATCAGGAAGAAGAGTGTAATATCGTGAATCAACTAGAGTCAGACTCTGATGACTGGAGAAGGCCGATCATCAGATATATAAAGAATGAAGAGGAACCAGATGACAAGAATGTAGCCGAGCGCGTCGCCAGACAGTCAGCCCACTACACACTCATTGGGGAAACATTATACAGAAGGGGTGCATCAGGCGTCCTCATGAAGTGCATTCTCTCATCTACTGGGAAGCAACTTCTGGATGAGGTCCATGCTGGGCAATGTGGAATACACGCAGCATCCAAGACACTAGTCGGGAAGGTCTTCAGGTCAGGATTCTATTAGCCAACAGCAAAAAGCGATGCAGCCGAGTTAGTTCAGAGGTGCGAAGCTTGCTAGTACTTGTCAAAGCAACAACATCTACCAGCACAGCAATTGCAGACCATACCAGTAACTTGGCCCTTTGCATGCTGGGGACTGGATATGATTGGACCTTTCAAAAAAGCTCAAGGAGGATACACTCATGTACTGGTAGCAATCGACAAATTCACTAAATGGATAGAGTTCAAAGCCATTGCTTCTTTAACCTCGGCTAAGGCCGTGGAATTCATACAAGACATAATATTCAGATTCGGAATACCAAACAATATCATAACTGACTTAGGATCCAACTTCACAAGTTCAGAATTCTTCGATTTCTGCGAGCAAAAGGGCATTCAGATCAAGTATGCTTCGGTAGCACACCCGAGGGCCAACGGGCAGGTTGAGCGAGCTAACGGGATGATACTGGAGGCACTCAGGAAAAGGGTCTTCCAAAAGAATGAAAAGTTCACAGGAAAGTGGATAAGGGAATTGCCCTACGTCGTTTGGAGCCTAAGAACCCAACCTAGCCGAGCTCTACATGGAAACACTCCTTTCTTCATGGTCTATGGGTCAGAGGCAGTATTACCCGCCGATCTCATGTTCGGGGCGCCGAGGTTGGTCTTCGAAAGCATAGCAGAAGCCGAAGCTACTAGGCTGGAGGACATTGATGTACTCGAAGAAGAACGGCTGAATGCAGTAATTCAATCAGCACGATACCAGCAGACTCTGAGACGCTATCACGACAAGGCCGTGCGACTACGATCCTTCTTTGTGGGAGACCTCGTCCTCCGCCGAATTCTAACGGGGGAGGGACGGCACAAGTTGTCGCCCTTATGGGAAGGACCATTCATAGTAGCAGCAGTCACTCGGCCGGGATCATATCGTCTAACTCAGATGGACGGCACAGAAATTGGGAACTCCTGGAATATAGAACACCTCAGGAAGTTTTACCCCTAGCTGAATTTCAAAAGCTATCGGGACGACAATGTACTTTGTAAAACGGGAGATATGTCATCAATAAAGAAGGCTTCAAAGATACTCAATTTGTTCATGATTGACTAGCACTCTTACTTAACTCAGGGTGACCACTATGCCCTGCTAACGGAGCAATCCGCTTAAGTCGGCAAAGACTTAAAACGGTGCAACATGCTCACGCTTACTTAACTCGGGGTGACCACTATGCCCTGCTAACGGAGCAATCGGCTTAAGTCGGCAAAGACTTAAGACGGTGCAACATGCTCACGCTTACTTAACTCGGGGTGACCACTATGCCATGCTAACGGAGCAATCGGCTTAAGTCGGCAAAGACTTAAGACGGTGCAACATGCTCACGCTTACTTAACTCGGGGTGACCACTATGCCATGCTAACGGAGCAATTGGCTTAAGTCGGCAAAGACTTAAGATGGTGCAACATGCTCACGCTTACTTAACTCAGGGTGACCACTATGCCCTACTAACGGAGCAATCGACTTAAGTCGACAACGACTTAAGGCGGTACGACATGCTCACGCTTACGTAACTCGGGGTGACCACTATGCCCTATAAACAGAAGCAATCGACTTAAGTCAGCAGCGATTTAAGGCGATCTGACGTGCTTACGACTACTCATATAGGGATGACTTCTATATCCCGTAAACAAGTTTCAAAACCATCACACAGCCTTTTACTACTGCAAATTTATGTACTGTTGAATTCTAAAACAATAGGAGAGTAGCAATATCATTCAAATGCTAAACTGGTGTCCTCTAACAAATATATGATGCTAACCGCGCGCTCAAAGCACGCAAAATATTTCTCTATTTCGCGATGTCTTTCTCAGGAGCAACCGACGAGGAAGGGCGACTTGAGGAATCAGGAGCAGCATTCACGTCAGCCCTTATATCTTCAGGAACAACTACACCGGGTCTCCTCATCAAGATTCGTCCCGCCCGAATGGCCTTATCCATGGCTCTGTCGCGCTGGGCTCTCAGAGTAATGGAAGTTTCTTCAGCAACCTTGGTAGCCAATTGAGCGGTTTCTAGCTCTTGGGCGATGGATTTCTTGGAAGCACAGAGTTCTTTGATAGTAGCATCCTTAGCCGATATCAACTGCCTAAGACGGATCACGTCATCCGTGGATTCCTGCAGCCTACAGTGAAGATTATCTAACTCCTCCATGGAGAAGCGATGACTCCTCTCCAGGATGGTCAACGAATTGCTAGAGTCGCGATACAGTCTGTCAAGATTGTCGCGAGATGCAGCAAGGACACGTTTTTCTTCCTACAAACAAGAATCAACTCCTTTCAAACATCAAACAAGCAATAGGAACACAGCAATGCAAGGCACAGTTTCATAAGTCACCTTTTCAGAATCAAGCTGAGTGCGAAGGGAAGAGCTCAGTGCATTGGCGTCATCTAGGGCAGCAGAAACCTGGGCTAGTTCAGTCTGGCTTTGAGAATACTTTTCTTCAAAATCAGAGCACCGCTGGACCAGTTCGACCTGATCTCGAGAATGTTTTTCTTCAAGAGTGGAAATTTGCCGAGTCATATCTAGCAGGAGACAATCAAACAAAAAGGGTCAGAATGTAAGGCAGTTCAATAATGAAGACAAAGAGAAGCAGAAAAGCACTAACCAGCATTGGTCGCCTCCAAGTCAGAGACACGCTGTTGAAGTAACACCGGATTCCAACGTGCAAGAGACAAAGCTCCTTCTGGAACAGAAGCACCCTGCAACCTCAGCTGGCTAGCCATCCCGTCCACCAAAGCCTGATAAGGAGAACAGACGAATGTAATGATAGCAGTTCATACGGTACAAAAGTTAGGACAGAATATATCACAGTACCTGGAGATTGGAGAAGAATGAAGGGACTTCCAAATCATTAGAGATCAATTGACGGTCGGGCGTAAGGTCGCCACCCGAAGCAGCTTGCAACAAACCAGCAGGAACCAACTCATTGCCATCAACAGAGCTCAAAACTTGGCCAGCGGGGACGCTGCCCTCTAAAGCGACTCCCTGGTCCAAAGCTTGGGCTACCACCATGCAGCCGGAGTGCGGAGGCGATCCCGCATGAACGTCCATGGAAGTACAAGAGGGAGGCCCCGCTCGGACACCCTCGGGGGCAAGGTCATAGTTTGCGCTACCCACGTGAGCCGGATCATCTCCAGCAGTACCCTCGAGGGCTGGGCAGTGGCTTGCACTTCCCACCCGAGCCGAGTCACCCTCGGCAACACCCTCGGGGGCTGGGTAAGCGTCAACACCATCCTTGAGGGCCAAGTTCTCTGCAGTAGCCGCCTCTAAGGCTGAAAGCCCCTCAGTTACTTCCATGGGACCGAGATGATCCAAGTCAGTCTCCTGACCCTCAAGACCGCGCTCTAAGGTCGATGAGGCGCGTGATGACCTCAACCCAGCATCGAGCACATCAGCACAAACCTCCATCACACCATCATCCGCTGGCTCTGATAAAAGGTCCTCTAGAACCATATCCTCTAGAGTCTGATCAAAGTTTGCCAGAGATAACTCCTGTAGACCAACGAGGGCCGAGAGAGCAGGAGAAGGAACTCCACTACTCTCCCCATTGGCAATATACTGCCGACTGTTCTTTCGAGTCAGAGGGACCTCATCTTCTTCCTCCCTGTCGTTTTCATCAACAACATAAGCAACACACCCATTGGGATTAGCATCGGATGGGGCACCACCATTGGGATCAGCAGCAGATGGAGCACACCCATTGGGGTCGGCGTCAGTAAAATCAGGCACGGGAACCTCCTCAGCAGCAGGAACCGAAGGACCAGCGCCCCGATCCAAACTAGATACTTTCCGAAGACGTCTCTTTTTCTTTTTCTGCTCATCAGCAGAAGGATCAAGTTGATTGGCTCGGCAAGGGCATCTCGGGCGAGCACTGGCAGGCTTCTGAATATCCAAAATCGTACTAGCTTCTGGGAGAGGCGCCACCACCAATGTCCCGGCAGGAGCAGCATCAAGAGAGTCCTCAGCCAGCAAATCAAGCATAGCACTTATTTCTGCGTCACTAGGATCCAAAGGCACCTCAAAGTGGACTTGCCGTTCGTCATCAGGAATTTCCCCGAGCGAGGCAACCAAAGTGTTAACTTCTTCGGCAGAGGGTCGCACTCTAAGGCCCAAACCGCCATCAGCGACAGGTGGATTCGACACAAAAAAAGTGAAGGCCTTGGGAGGAGGCAGGTTCCATGCTGAGTATGCCACTAGGGCACCAGTATTTGATACCTTGCCTCTAAGAATCATCTCAAGTCGGTTCACCAAGTCTACAGAGGGAATTTTTCTGTTGGTAACCCGAGTTGAGTCAGCCAGACCTCGGTACAGATAAGCCGGGTATGCCCTGTCCTTCAACGGCTGAATATTCTTGAAAACAAAATCAGCAATCACAGCCTCAGCAGTCAGACCCCTTTCTTTCAGCAGTCCAACTTCAGCTAGCAAAGCCCTCGCCTTAGCTACCTCCTGATCCGTGGGAGACTCAGTCCAACTCGGAGTGCGAACATCCGGCTGTCTCCCGACCGTGGGGGGAGAGAATTTCCATGGTTCTCAATAATAAACCATTCCAAGCGCCATCCCTTGATACTGTCTTTGAGAGGGATTTCAAGATACTCGGTCTTCCTCCCACGGCGCATCTCCAAACTAGTACCCCCAACCAGCTGATGCTGACCCCCGGCCATTCCAGGGCGGCAGTGGTACAAGTACTTCGACAACCCAAAATGTGGCAGCACACCAAGAAAAGCTTCGCACAAATGAACGTAAATAGAAATCTGAAGAATAGAATTGGGATTCAGGTGGGTCAAGTTAAGGCGATAAAAATCAAGGAGGCCGCGGAAAAAGGGAGAAATGGGGAGAGCGAGACCGCGGAGAAGAAAAGGAACGTAAATCACGGATTCATGGGTATCCTCTGTCGGGACAGTGACCCCATGACAAATCCGCCAAGAACAAAGCTCCCTCGGGGGAAGAACCCCGATGGACACGAGGTGGAGGAGGTCAGGCTCGGAGACAACAGACATGTGGTTACCTGCGAAAGTCAACTGGCTGTTGGGGTCGATGGGGGGAATTACCGCAGCGGATGAACTCGAGGCCTTTCTCTTGGGCGCCATCTCAACTCTACTGGCGAACAGAGCGAGAGCCGAATTGCAGAGAGGATTTGGAGGCAGGAAAGCAAGAACTAGGGCACGGAAAGCAGAGGCGGCTGAAAGCGCAGTATATGCGGGATATTCCCGAGTCAGATACCATCTCCAAAAGCGCCCAGTCAGCACCCGGCAGTTACTTCTAAAAACCCCAGTGTGCCACATCATCACTCGGCTACTATCCTCAAAGTGGCCGACACGGCCTGTTTTAACTCGGCTGTTATTTCTAAGATGCTGGCGTTATCACTAGTCGCTCGGCATTTATCTCTAAAGTGCCGACGATATCTTCAGTCGCTCGGCAGCTATCTCTAAAGCGCCGGCGATATCTTCAGTCGCTCGGCAGCTATCTCTAAAGCACCGACGATGTCCTCAGTCGCTCGACTATTATTTCTAAGACGCTGACGTTATCACCAGTCGCTCGGCATTTATCTCTAAAGTGCCGACGATATCTTCAGTCGCTCGACAGCTATCTCTAAAGCACCGATGATATCTTCAGTCGCTCGGCAGCTGTCTCTAAAGCGCCGACGATGTCCTCAGTCGCTCGGCGGTTATCTCTAAAAAACGCTGATGTTGTTACAGGTCACTCGGCTGTCGCATCCAAGAGCGCCGACGTGGTCAACAGTTATTCCAACGCTGGCATGGTTTCATCATCACTCGGACTCTAATTCAAATGCGTAAATATCGACAGTAATAAGCTCGGCCATCACCCCTGAAGCGGCGATACGATGCCCGAGTTATTCAGTTACTATTCCGAATGAATCAACTCCACAAATAAGAGATCGACTTACTACGAAGCACAGTAATTGGTACCAGAGGAGACAAAGCCATTCTTCATTAAGGGAAGTAACAGTACTTACAAATCAACTCATTATGAGTTGATAACTTCCCTATTGATACTACTATACTACATTCTACTACTACTGCTACTACTACTGCTACTACTACTACTACTACTACTACTACTACGCTACACTATACTACTCTACATTACTAATACTACTACATTATTTCACTATACTACTTCTAATCTATACTAATATTTAAAAACCAGTGGCATTTAGCCACTGGCCTTGTTGCTGCCCCTACCGCTGCCGCTGCCGCCCCTGCTGCTGCCGTTGCCACCCCTGCTGCCACCGTCGCCGCCGTCACCGTCGTCGTCGCCGCCATCGCCTCCGTTGTCGTCGTCGTCGTCGTCGTTGTCGCCTTCGCCATCGCCGCCACCGTCCTCCTCGGATGAGTCCTCCTCGTCCGAGGAGTACTCCGACTCATCCGAGCTCGCGAGCCCGGAGCGCTCGACGGCCCGGATGTAAGTCCAGACCTCCGCGGCGAGCCCCCAGGAGTCGTCTGAATCGTCAGACGACTCACGCAGAGGGATGGGAGCTGGAGACCCCTCGGACTCAGAGGAGAACTCCTCCTCTGAGTATTCCGAGTTACCAAAGTCCTCGGACGGAGGAGTCGGCTCGCGCTTGCGTTTCTTGCCCATGGCGGAAATGCAAGGAGAGGAAGAAAGCAAGCAGTGGAGAACAGCAAGAGATGTGAAAAAACTAGAGAGGCAAAGGCACTATTTATAGAAGAAGAAGGCAACCGCTCACCTCCAACCGCGGTCACTGAACAGTCGCGAAGCATTCAATACACACTTCAACCCGTCTGAAGACGTGCGGCTGACGCCGTTTCACGCAATGCAACACCCATTGGGACTCCAGTCAATAGCGCGGAGGATATGATTACGCCCGCCGTCACATCACATTACTACTCAGAAGCAGCCGGCTAAAATGCTCAGCGTACCAAGCCGTCCCTTGCCCACACCCATTGAGGGGGGGGGGGGACGCCCAGGAATTATCAGTATATTTTTCAAAAACTGTCACATCCGTGCAGGGCGTGCAATGAACACCTCAAGACAAAAATGAGATATCAGTAAGGATCAAAGGAAAGCCAAATATAGCCAGTGAAGTACAAAATCTGACCGACAGAAGCGACGTGAAGACTAGCCAGGTTACGTCCATCAAATGTCCAATCAGTCGCAGAGCAAATAAATTGCACCACCTAGCAAGATATGGGCGGATCACGAACTCGGCTGCAAAAGACAAAATACATGCTGACCTCGGATGCATAATACTGATGACATAATGCTGACCTCTAAAGCATAATATGGATGACATAATGTTGATTTCTAAGGCATTCAAAAAAAAGAGAAAATATGACTCTCGGCAAAAGGACATGAAGTAAAGACCTTTGAGAGGATTGTTTTCAAAAATCCACTCAAAGCTCGGGGGCTACACCCATTGGGTGCACCTTCGGTGCACCCCATGGATCACCATTTCAAGCCAAGATAGTGCCGACTTCTAAGGCATAAGACAAGATTAAAAGACAAGGCTGGCCCTCAACCAAAGTACGAGAAGAAAATAAAAATAATTTCTGATGAAGACCTTCGAGTAGATTATCTTCTAAAATCTACTCGAAGCTCGGGGGCTACACCCATTGGGTGCACCTCTGGTGCACCCAATGAAGTTCAGGGTCCAACAATATGAAATGCCGACTTCTAAGGCACAAGCATGAAACAAAGCTCCAGTGTACGAGTGATCACAGCAGAAGGAGACAGTAAGAAATCGTCTTTCTCCAAATTACCTGCAAGCTAGGCCTAGGATCTTTGGGCTGATTACCTCAAAATCAACCCAAAGATCGGGGGCTTGTGGGGGACAGATATCCCTCGGGTCCACTGGAAGGGTAAAAGACCTCACGAAAGGCCCAAGGGCCCAATAAATCGTAAGGTCATTCCTTCATGGGCCTGGGGAGGGACAATCAGTAAAGCAGATCGACGTAAGACCGGATCGGTGCAAGCCCGGATGGCCCCACAGCGTTGAGCAAGAAACCACAACAGAAGATCCGACTTTCCCGCGCTGGAGCCCCATGCAGCGGAACCAGGCGAGGATAGGTCGGCAGGATCATAGGAAGATAGAATCAAACAGTTCCCTATCCTTTAGGTGCACGTTGTTATCATATCCACATGTATTGCCCCACGGTCGAACATATAAGGCCCGGGGGGCACCCCTTCAGAACAATCGATCTCACTACTCAGCCATCCACCTCAACCCTCCACGTTCTCGCTTTAGAGAACCACCTTGTAACCCATTACATAAAGCATCCTCACCAGGACGTAGGGTGTTACGCATCTCTCAGTGGCCCGAACCTGTAAACACTGTCCATTGTCCCTCGTGCATCTGGCACGAACCATTTAGCTACAGTCGGCGACACCGTCCTACTTCTAAAAACACCTCGAGGGGCAACCCCAGGTGTGCGGTCGGACCCAAAACACCGACAGTGTGCGTGTACAAAACTAACAAATATGAAAGTTTAGAGGTACTTACAAGCAAAAGAGGGTTAAGTAGTTGGTTTCCATCCTTTGTCGGTGGTACAACGACTAGAGATCGTCAAAAATAAATGCTGCACAGGATCTATATTATCTTTGCTCTAAAATGCATCTTCTGGCACAACAAATGTGAAGTCCTCGAGTTTGTATTTGTTGCTAGCCACCATGTACCTCTCATGCATTCTAATCTCCGGAGTCGACAACTTAGAAAGTTGCACCGTCGTCAAGAACGGCCTCCCATTCACAAATTTAGGAGGAACATCCTCCTTCTTGTATATTGAGATATTGGTTTTAAGACGTAATGATTCTCGAGTATGAATCATTCCATCTTCTTCCCATACTTTGAAATTGTCTATTTGGGATCGTGTGCCTACTCCATGAGATGCTGATTCCGCTTTTGATTGATTTGTCATAACTCTCCGCAATTTATGTAGGTAGCGTGACACTGATTCTGACGATTTCTTGACATCGTCAGTGGCGATTCGCTGATGAATTTTCTTTGAAATAGTTGGCCCTTCAACATTGGTGTCAACCTTTGCTTCCTTTTTGATGTTTACGTCGACATTCTGAGGAACAATTTTGTCTACGTCCCCCTCGTCGAGTTCCTTCGCAAGAGGCGATATGATTGTTTCAACGATTTTTTTGGAGGTCGGTGTCATATTTTCCTGCACCATGGGGTATGGAATGATCGAACTATCTTTTTGTTGCATTGGTGTTGAATTCGGCGTTGGTGACTTATGACGCGATACACGGCTTAAGATCGGCTCATCACCCAACTTGATGTCGCGTCGATGCCAAAGGACCAACTCGTTCATTGCCTCCTGCAAAGTTATGATCCCCTCAACTGTAAAGTCTATCTCCCAATCTTCACAACCACTGTCTGTGATTTCTAGAACTTGGACCACAGCATAGTGTGGGGGGATAGGAATATCCTTGTAGTTAACAAGTCCTGGTTTTACCAAACCAGTAGCAGCTTGTTTTGTTTTTGTCCCAGATCGATTGATTAGAATATGAAGAAAGCAAGGCTTGTCCTCAACAATATCGTCTACAGGGTACTTGGTGAAGTCTTGCACATATCCTACGCTGCTAGGGACTATAGGTGGACTCATGTGGCTTGGCTTGAGTTCAAATGATATGCATTCTGTTTTCTTCATTTTGTTCATCACGTCATTAATAGCCTTTTGTACCCTTTCAGCAATAGTCTCTTCAAGGGTCTTTTTCGACTTCTCGTGTTTCCTATATGACGACGCATACTCTGGAAACGCCTCTCTCTAGGAAATCTTAGAAGAGATTCCCCAAGCCCGTCCAGTGTGTTCAGGATTGCCTAGTGCTGCAGTTAGTATGTCATTCTCCCTCCGAGGCTTAAATTCGCCTTTTTTCTCTTATCTGTATATTCCTAAATTTTTGTCGAAACTTCGCCTACCAATTCTGGATGCAAAAGTTTGCCGTCCTCACTCAAACCTGCCTGACCTAAGATCCAACGAATAGCTCGCTCATCGATATCTATTAATATTGGGTCCAAAGTGCCGTTAGCTATAGCTTCCTCGATTATCCTGTTCCACTGCACAACTTTATGGTGATATCAGGTTGACCCCAGGCAATGGGGGTGTTTGTTCATCTTTGCTCTCTGAGAATTAGTTTCGCCCAGTTCTTTGGCCTTCAGTTCAGTCTTCTGACGAACAAATTCCTCCCACTGAGCTTGAGTGATTTTCCCCATTTTCTTGGGCGGAGGAACCTTATTCTTCTTAACAAATTCCCTATTCATCTCGGCCTTCCACCCATGAAACATCTTGGCCATAGCAGAGAGCATCGACTTCCTTACTGCATCCTCTGTGCCTTTTGGGAACTTGAATGACTCAGACAACTTAGCCCATAGCTTATTGCGGGTGTCTTCATCTAAATCCTTCCATTTTTGAAGTGTGATTGGCACTATATCTCTAACAGTAGACCCGCAGGAATTTCAAAACTTTGTAACCACATCAAGTGGTTCTTCAGGAAACCCCTCTACATTTAGTTTTGTTACGTACATAACTGCACCTTCTTTCATCTGATTCGGACCTCGTCGCCCTCGTTTCCGCTTATGTGAAACGGATGATCCAGGTATCGGAGCATCCTCCGTGTTTCGTGTAGAACATGCATCCTCTTTATTCTCTTCATTTGAAATCTATATATTGAAACAATTAATGGCATTTCATATATGAACATTATTTTAGAATATAGTCAGCAAATTTCTATTTACCTCTTCATCGTTGGGAATATAGTCGGCATCAAGCTCATCTGATGTTTTTTTCTTCCTTGGAGGTATAGGAGGACAAGGATTGTCGTCACTAGAACTATCCTCCCCGCTCCCTTCACCGGAGCTGCTCGTTGTCTGCCATTCAAGTTTGGTCGCGTCTTCATCAACTTTGTTAGACGCACCGGTGCAGACCACATCCATCCTAGTAGGTACCTAGTGCACAGCTGGTTCCATCGATAAAGGGATATACTGTTAGTCTGATATACTGGTTCCATCAATAAGGGAACTTGGAGAAAAGGTGATTCAAAAGAAATCGAGCCCAAACCCACCTCCATGTCCCTCCTTTTACTCCCCAAACAGAAAGCCCAAACCCGCCTCCAGGGCAGGATCGGGCCGGGAAGCACGGAGCTGATAGAAGTGCACTTTCCAATGCAGTTAGACAGAGAAGGCATGGCTATGATGTTATAATGCTGAAGGACACCAAGAAGAGATTATGGCCTGTCATCCACCACCACTGCCCGTTATTTGTGGGCTTCACCGAGGGCTGGAAACATTTGGTGACAGCAAACGACCTTCGGGCTGGGGACGTCTGCGAGCTTGTTAAGGGGCCAGACGATGGTGAGCCAGTGTACTCTGTCCAGATGTGTGGTCACAAAATTTAAAGCCACCCCGGCTTCATCTGTGCGCTTCTCTTCTCTTACGTCGGCTACTAAGATCACTTAGCACCCCACCTATGAGAAGAGAAGCGCACACATGAAGCCGGGGCGGCTTTAAATTTTGTGACCACACATCCGGACATAGTACACCGGCTCACCATCGTCTGGCCCCTTAACAAGCTCGCAGACGTCCCCAGCCCGAAGGTCGTTTGTTGTCACCAAATGTTTCCAGCCCTCGGTGAAGCCCACAAATAACGGGCAGTGGTGGTGGACGACAGGCCATAATCTCTTCTTGGTGTCCTTCAGCATTATAACATCACATCCATGCCTTCTCTATCTAACTGCATTGGAAAGTGCACTTCTATCTGCTCCGTGCTTCCCGACCCGATTCAGGCATTCAGCCGATGCCATTCTCCACATAAGTCCCAAACAGAGAATAGGGATGAGGTAGTCAAGATTTGGACACAAGTCCAAATTTGGTGCTACTCGACACCATCGATATCACTACTAGCATCTATAGATATGGACACAAGTCCAAATTTGGTGCTACTCGGCACCATCGATATCACTACTAGCATCTATAGATATGGACACAAGTCCAAATTTGGTGCTACTCGGCACCATCGATATCACTAGGGAAAACAAATACATCAAAGAGATCCACTTCCCAATAGTACTCGAAGATAGTTCATTGACTTGACACTCTCTAAGAGGTTCATACAAAATACATTATCTCTAAGAGTGAAACCTACGATACTCATATCGTGTTGTTTAGGACTAAACATCAACAACCCCTTGACTGGTCGCTATCATACTCAATTCCAAAATATTTTTCCAATATGTCAGCTTGAGTAAGGAGATCTAGGCTTGGGAGTTCCTCCAAATCATCTGCAGCTTCATCATCTTCAGCATATTGCAGGGCTTCATCTTGAATAATTTTAGCCCTCTTGGAGTCAGCATACTTTTTGATGGACAGAGCACACTTCTCAAGCATGTCGCATACATCTCCAATTTGAAACAAAGTGGTCTTAAGTGTGTACACTGATTCCGGTTCACTAGTATCCACAACCCCATCAGTCACTAGACTGTGAATGATGTTAACATGTGTCTCGATGACTCGAACTGAGCTCTCAACCATGTCAAGTGGCTCTTTTTCCATCTCTAAAACTGAAAATGACCAAGTCTCACAATCAAAATTGAGATCGCAACAAAGGCAGGGATCAGAGGGAAAACAAGGATGTGGCTTATAGGGCAAAAAGAGGGGTCCAAATAACATTGTCATGGCTATGAACAAGTCAAAGATGGGAGATAAGAACAAGTCTTATAACGTAGGGTTGGGAAGCAAAGATAGGTATTCAAAAAACTTAGAAGGGAGATAAGAACAAGTCTTATAACATAGGGAGATAATAACATTGTCATGGCTATGTACTTCCATGATGTATGTGGCCATAAGCACATTTGGCCCAATGATTATCAAACAAAGATAGGTAGTCAAAAAACACTAAAAATAGACTTCATTCGAAGGATACTAACACCTTAATGGTATACAAACATTTAATCAACAGGGATAAAAGAAATAAAAAAACTGATACATGAGAAGTAATTGACAACCAAACAATAAGCAATAAGCATATTGACAATATATGTAAGTGAAAACGCCAACAGTAATTAATCTAAGCACTGATAATCAGGGATAGCCATTGATTAACACCTTAATGTATTGTCATACTGCAAGAGATTGAGCAAAATGTTACTTACGAACAATGAAACTATTTTACAAGTGATTGGGCAGACTATTACTTTGTGAATAATGTATGCACCTCAACGCAGCAAGTGAGAGCACCTAGAGGGGGGTGAATAGGTGATCCTGTAACACTTAAAACTTAGGCCACAAAAACTTGGTTAAGTGTTAGCGCAATAACCGCCAAGTGGCTAGAGAGGAGTCTTCAACAAAACACAATAACCAACAAGAGATCAATCACAGAGATGGCACGGTGGTTATCTCGTGGTTTGGCCAAGACCAACGCTTGCCTACTCCACGTTGTGGCGTCCCAACGGACGAGGGTTGCAATCAACCCCTCTCAAGCGGTCCAAAGACCCACTTGAATACCACGGTGTTTTGCTTGCTTTTCTTAATCCCGTTTGCGAGGAATCTCCACAACTTGGAGCCTCTCGCCCTTACACTTGAAGTTCACAAAGAAGAACGGAGCAAGGGAGGGATTAGCAACTCACACAAGACACTAAGATCAGAGCAAAAGCACAAACACAAGACCAAGACTTAAGCTCAAGAGACTAGCACACTAGAACGGAGCTCAAATCACTAGAATGTCGAACAGGTGCGCAAGAATGAAGTGTGAGTGATCAAGAGTGCTCAAGGAATGCTTGGTTGTCTCCTCCATGCGCCTAGGGGTCCCTTTTATAGCCCCAAGGCAGCTAGGAGCCGTTGAGAGCAATCCGGGAAGGCATATCTTGCCTTCTGTCGACTGGCGCACCGGACAGTCCGGTGCACCACCGGACACTGTCCGGTGCAGATATCCTTCCTTATTTGGCGAAGCCGACCGTTGGAGTCTGAGAGCCGTTGGCGCACCGGACACTGTCCGGTGCTCACCGGACAGTCTGGTGCACCAATGTGACCGTTGGCTCGACCACTCGTCACGCGCGAAATCCTCGGCCGACCGTTGCCCCGGCTACTGTTGACTCACCGGACAGTCCGGTGCACCACCGGACAGACCGGTGAATTTTAGCCGTACGCCGTTAATCATCTCCCGAGAGCGACGAGTTCGCCTGTGAATGGTTCACCGGACAGACCGGTGAATTATAGCCGTACACCGCCATCGAAGTCCCGAGAGCAGCCTGTTTGCTAGACCCAGCCTGGCGCACCAGACATTGTCCGGTGCACCACCGGACAGTCCGGTGAACCCAGACTGAGCAGACTTTGGCTGAACTTAGCCATCTCTTCTCCAACTCGATTTTTCCTGTTTCCAACACTTAGACACAATACATTAGTCCATAAAACAATGTACTAAGTCTAGAAACATACCTTTTGTCATGATTTGCACTTTGTCCAACACTTTACACAAAGACACTTGTGTTGGCACTCAATCACCAAAATACTTAGAAATGGCCCAAGGGCACATTTCCCTTTCAATCTCCCCCTTTTTGGTGATTTATGCCAACACAACATAAAGCAACTAGAACAAGTGCAATATCAATGCAAATGAAAACCAAAAGTTGTTTTGAATCAATTTTGGCATATATGGATCACTCTTTGCCACCACTTGGTTTGTTTTTGCAAATCAAACTCAAATTCCTATCTCTAAGTCAAATCCACTTGTAGAGACATAAAGAGAGGTATTCCAAAGGAAATTGATTAAGGATTTCAAAAAAACTCCCCCTTTTTCCCATAATCAACACTTCTCCCACAAGAGGCCAACTTTTGACAAAAGAGACAATAAAAGAGTTTTGACAAACCAAAAGCTCTAATCTACTATTTTCAAAATTTCTTCTCAAGTGGTAGCTGATCCATCTATTGCTTTGGCCTTTATTTTCTCCCCTTTTGGCATCAAGCACCAAAACGGGATCAATCTTGACCCTTTAACCCCATTGCCTCACCAAAATCTTCAAATAAGAATACAAAGGCAATAAGAGTACATGAGATGAACTTGGAATAAGTTACCCTCTCATCGGAGTGCAGTGGAAGTCTTTCATGGTCCAAGTCCATCTTTTCCCTTTCAAACCTCCTTTGAGACTAAATCAAGCAAACTCAAGCAAACGGTTAGTCTCAAAGGGTCAAGTTGTAGCACAACTCCCCCTAAATATGTGCATCACTTGCACAAGGACTTGTGAGGTCTGAGGAGTGATTGTACAACTTAAGCACCACGGTAAGCAGCAAAATGCATAAGGAACATGATCAAAGGCATAAACACATGTATGCTATAAATCAATCCAGGTTCCGCGAATCTAGGACATTTAGCTCACTACGCAGCCTGCAAAAGGTCTTCTCATCTAGAGGCTTGGTAAAGATATCGGCTAGCTGGTTCTTGGTGCTAACATGAAACACTTCGATATCTCCCTTTTGCTGGTGGTCTCTCAAAAAGTGATGCCGGATGTCAATGTGCTTTGTGCGGCTGTGCTCAACAGGATTTTCCGCTATTCGGATAGCACTCTCATTGTCACATAGGAGTGGGACTTTGCTCAGATTGTAGCCAAAGTCCCGGAGGGTTTTCCTCATCCAAAGTAGTTGCGCACAACACTGTCCTGCGGCAACGTACTCGGCCTCAGCGGTGGATAGGGCAACGGAAGTTTGTTTCTTAGAGTTCCACGACACCAGGGACCTTCCTAAGAATTGGCACGTCCCCGATGTACTCTTCCTATCGACCTTACATCCAGCATAGTCGGAGTCTGAATATCCAATCAAGTCAAAGTTAGACCCCTTTGGATACCAGATCCCGAAGCAAGGCGTAGCGACTAAATATCGAAGAATTCGCTTCACAGCCACTAAGTGACACTCCTTAGGATCAGATTGAAATCTAGCACACATGCATACGCTAAGCATAATATCTGGTCTACTAGCACACAAATAAAGCAAAGAACCTATCATGGACCGGTATGCTTTTTGATCAACGGACTTACCACCTTTGTTGAGGTCGGTGTGTCCGTCGGTTCCCATCGGCGTCTTTGCGGGCTTGGCGTCCTTCATCCCGATCCGCTTTAGCAAATCTTGTGTGTACTTCGTTTGGGAGATGAAGGTGCCGTCCTTGAGTTGCTTCACTTGGAACCCAAGGAAGTAGTTCAACTCGCCCATCATCGACATCTCGAATTTCTGCGTCATCACCCTGCTAAACTCTTCACAAGACTTTTGGTTAGTAGAACCAAATATTATGTCATCGACATAAATTTGGCACACAAAAAGATCACCATCGCAAGTCTTAGTGAAAAGAGTTGGATCGGCTTTCCCAACCTTGAAAGCATTAGCAATTAAAAAGTCTCTAAGGCATTCATACCATGCTCTTGGGGCTTGCTTAAGTCCATAGAGCGCCTTAGAGAGCTTACACACGTGGTCGGGGTACCGTTCATCCTTGAAGCCAGGGGGTTGCTCCACGTACACCTCCTCCTTGATCGGCCCGTTGAGGAAAGCGCTCTTCACATCCATTTGGTACAACCTGAAGGAATGGTGAGCGGCATATGCTAGCAAAATACGAATTGATTCTAGCCTAGCCACAGGAGCGAAAGTCTCCTCAAAGTCCAAACCTGCGACTTTGGCATAACCTTTTGCCACAAGTCGAGCCTTGTTCCTTGTCACCAACCCGTGCTCGTCCTGTTTGTTGCGGAACACCCACTTGGTTCCCACAACATTTTGCTTGGGGCGAGGCACCAGTGTCCAAACTTCATTGCGCTTGAAGTTGTTGAGTTCCTCCTGCATGGCCAACACCCAGTCCGGATCCAGCAAGGCCTCTTCTACCCTGAAAGGCTCAATAGAAGAGACAAAGGAGTAATGCTCACAAAAATTAACTAATCTTGAACGAGTAGTTACTCCCTTGCTAATATCACCCAAAATTTGGTCGACGGGATGATTCCTTTGAATCGTCGCTCGAACTTGGGTTGGAGGTGCCTGAGGTGCTTCTTCCTCTTCAACTTGATCATCCTGTGCTCCCCCTTGATCATGCGCCTCCACTTGAGGTACCTGTTCGTCATCTTGGGTTGGGGGATGCACCATAGTTGAGGAAGACGGTTGATCTTGCTCCAATTGTTCCTGAGGCCGCACATCTCCAATCGCCATGGTGCGTATCGCGGGCGTTGGAACGTCTTCTTCATCTACATCATCAAGATCAACAACTTGCTCTCTTGGAGAGCCATTAGTCTCATCAAATACAACGTCGCTAGAGACTTCAACCAAACCCAATGATTTGTTGAAGACCCTATACTCCTTTGTATTTGAATCATAACCTAATACAAACCCTTCTACAGCTTTGGGAGCAAATTTAGAAGTTCTACCTTTCTTCACAAGAATATAACACTTGCTCCCAAAAACACGAAAATAAGACACATTGGGTTTGTTACCAGTTAGCAGCTCATATGAAGTCTTCTTGAGGAGGCGGTGAAGATAGACCTTGTTGATGGCGTGGCAAGCCGTGTTCACGGCTTCCGACCAAACACGCTCGGGGGTCTTGAACTCTCCAAGCATAATCCTCACCATATCGATGAGCGTCCTGTTCTTCCTCTCTACCACACCATTTTGCTGAGGTGTGTAGGGAGCGGAGAACTCGTGCTTGATCCCCTCCTCCTCAAGGAACTCCTCCACTTGAAGATTCTTGAATTCGGACCCATTGTCGCTCCTTATCTTTTTCACCTTGAGCTCAAACTCATTTTGAGCTCTCCTGAGGAAGCGCTTGAGGGTCCCTTGGGTTTCAGATTTATCCTGCAAAAAGAATACCCAAGTGAAGCGGGAAAAATCATCAACTATAACAAGACCATACTTACTTCCTCCTATACTTAGATAGGCGACGGGTCCGAAGAGGTCCATATGAAGCATCTCCAAGGGTCTTGATGTGGTCATCACATTTTTGGTGTGATGAGAGCCTCCCACCTGTTTCCCTGCTTGACAAGCTACACAAGGTCTATCCTTTTCGAAATGTACATTAGTTAGACCTATCACGTGTTCTCCCTTTAGAAGCTTGTGGAGGTTCTTCATCCCCACATGTGCTAAGCGGCGATGCCACAACCAGCCCATGCAAGTCTTAGCCATTAAGCATGCATCTAGACCGACCTCTTCTTTTGCAAAATCAACCAAATAAAGTTTGCCGTCTAGTACACCCTTAAAAGCTAGTGAACCATCACATCTTCTAAAGAAAGACACATCTACATTTGTAAATAGACAATTATATCCCATTTTGCATAATTGACTTACAGATAACAAATTATATCCAAGCGACTCAACTAAAAACACATTAGAAATAGAGTGCTCAGATGAAATAGCAATTTTACCTAACCCTTTTACCTTGCCTTGGTTCCCATCATCGAATATTATTGAATCTTGGGAATCCTTGTTCTTGACGTAGGAAGAGAACATCCTCTTTTCCCCCGTCATGTGGTTCGTGCATCCGCTGTCGATAATCCAGCTTGAACCCCCGGATGCATAAACCTGCAAGGCAAATTTAGGCTTGGGTCTTAGGTACCCAACTCTTGTTGGGTCCTACAAGGTTAGTCACAATTGTCTTAGGGACCCAAATGCAAGTCTTATCTCCCTTACATTTGGCCCCTAACTTCCTAGCAATCACCTTCTTATTTTTTCTATAAATGGCAAAAGAAGCATTGCAAGCATGATATATCGTAGAAGGTTCATTAACTTTCCTAGGAATATTAACAAAATTTCTCCTAGGCATATTATGAACAACGTTTTTCCTACCAACATTTCTATCATGCACATAGGAAGAACTAGAAGCAAACATGGCATGAGAATCAAAAGCATCATATGCATTACAACTTCTATAAGTATTTCTAGTCTGTCTCCTATCATAGTACATAAAAGCATGGTTCTTTTTGGTACTACTAGCCATAGGGGCCTTTCCTTTCTCCTTGGCGGAGATGGGAGCCTTATGGCTTGTTAAGTCCTTGGCTTCCCTCTTGAAGCCAAGTCCATCCTTAATTGAGGGGTGTCTACCAATCGTGTAGGCATCCCTTGCAAATTTTAGCTTATCGAATTCACTTTTTCTAGTCTTAAGTTGGGCATGAAGACTAGCTACTTCATCATTTAATCTAGAAATTGAAACTAGGTGTTCACTACAAGCATCAATATCAAAATCCTTACACCTAGTGCAAATCACAACATGTTCTACACAAGATGTTAATTTACTAGATTTTTCTAACTTAGCATTTAAATCATCATTTATGCTCTTTAAGCTAGAAATTGTCTCATGGCAAGTAGATATTTCGCAAGAAAGCATATCATTTCGTTTAACTTCTAAAGCAAGTGAATTTTGTGCACTAACAAATTTATCATGCTCTTCATACAACAAATCCTCTTGCTTTTCTAAAAGTCTATCCTTTTCATTCAAGGCATCAATCAATTCATTAATTTTATCTATATTAGTTCTATCCAATCCCTTGAACAAACTAGAATAATCTATTTCCTCATCGCTAGACTCATCATCACTAGAAGAATCATAAGTGGTATCCCGAGTACATACCTTCTTCTCCTTCGCTGTCACACCCGATTTTAAGGAACAAAGTCGGGTGCATCTCATACATGCGCCAAGAAGACAACATATATAATAACAGAGTGTATAGAGATAAATGTCATAAAACATCAGAGTATTTATTACATAGCGGAAGACTTATTACAAAATAAAGTAATAAAGATAAAACGAACTAAGGATCGTCGGCGCCAATGTCGACTGAGAAACGCCACCTAGATCAGATCATACTCCTCGCCTTGTGGCTCCTCCTGAACCACCTGCTCTTCGCCTGTGGGGGGGTGTGAGACAGCAAGGGTGAGCTCACACATGATCATAGCTCAACAAGTTGTGGGGAACCAGTGGGCATAAACTCACAAAGGTGTGAGTTAATGTGATGTGTAAGGCTAATCAATGATAGGGGTTAAAGCTGAGCATTGCTTTTAAGTAGTTGGTCAAAATTTTATTAGCAGTTACTAAGTGTAAGTAAATACCAAACCATAAGTAAAGTAATAGAACAAATTAATAATAAACCCATGCAATGCAAATGACAAAATTGAATTTAAGTTCCATAATTTAAACATCAGAGAGTCGTGAGCTGCTCATGACCGTGAGCTCGGCTAGTATACCAGTTTTACACTCTGCAGAGGTTGTACCCTTTACCCACAAGTCATGTTACCCATCTGCCAAGGGGTCGCGAATCCCATACACCTCTACCTAGGAAGCGCGACATGGCAACACTACGAGGCCTTTACAAAGTTCCACTAGCTTCCCAAAACCTGCTACAGTTTATAGGAAGTTCCAATGCAGGGTTCTTGTCTGACCGCCATCGCAGCAAAATCAACCAAGGACCTCCCTACACTGACCACTCCCCTACTGCCCTTGCCCCTTTCGGGTTTAAAAACCTATTTTCCAATTCAATTATTCCATTTTAAACAGCTCTAGACTGGGCCTCCATTTCTGTGAACTACAGGGGCTTCAGAGTAAAACTCCGCAGACACAGAGCACAGCTCTCATGGATGGCGGGTTGATTTCTATAAACTTCAGGGACTCTTTTGAATGTTTTCCCGGCCGAAGGGGTATGGACAGATCTAAGCCGTCCGATCATACACCTACGCTCCAGATTAGAACGCAGTACCACCGAAACGGTACGCAGCGCGCGCCATCGGATGGAAGATCTACGGTGCAGATTTTAATGTGACAGGATTCGAGCGCAACCGACCGATCAGAGATCTATGGTCGTGGTTCTATTGGACGAAGGGGTATTTATTAACCTAATCTACACCGTCCAAACTGGATCCAACGATTATCGTGGAGCGCCCATTTTCTCCCCTATCCCCGACCGGTGGCGACCCATTCACGGCGGCGCCCTCACCGGAGCTCGCTGCTATCCCCAAATCGGGCCTAATTACCCGCGCTGATGGCCTCAAAACCAAGAGTAAGGTACTGCGAGGTATGAGGGAAGCATCTCACCGCTTCAAGACGCGCTGGCGAACCGAATCGCGGGAGCTTGCGGTCGGTGACGGACTCCAGCCGACGGCGGGCAATCCCCGGAGTTGCTGGCGGCGGAACCCAAGTGTCCTGACTTCTACCGCATCACTCAAGGCCAGGAGTAGTCCAAAGGTACTACCACAGGCACTGAGTCGACTGCAAACGAGAGATCCCTCGCGGCGGCCCGGTTCCTCATGAACCCTCCGTGCGGCGCAGCAGATGGGATGAGAAGAAGATGTTGCGGGGCCCGATTTACAGCACGGGGGCGAGGACGAGCTCCAACAGCCCGGTAGAAGCGCACAGGTTGTTACGGGAGCGGGATCTACGGCGAGGAGATCGGCAGGAGGCGTTCTTCGGTCAGCGCGTCCAATCCTCACGGGGAAGAAAGTTTGTCAGGCGAGGGGGCCCACATGTCAGTCTCTTAAAGCAAAGAGAAAATAAAAAAGAAGAAGAAGGAGGTGGAGTAGGCCGCGCAGGAGGAAAACGCAAGTGGGCCGAATAGGTGGTCTGCGGCCCAGTTGCCATGTATTCCTTTTTTTTATTTTATTTCCTGTTTTCTTTTATCCTTAACTCTTTTAAATCCAAATTTGGATTCAAACTTACTTGGGAATTTGAACCTATTTTAATTATGCAGTTTGGTCAAACCATCATAGCAAGGTTTTATTTATCCCATATTTGTTTTATTTTGTATAGTAGTTTTCCTTTACTTCTCCAATTTCTAAAATTGCAAATTAGGTCTCAAATCACAATATTAACTTAATTATATTTTTATCGATATTACCATTGTTTATAAATACACAATCCAATAAACTCCAGCATGGTGCACAAGTTGTTCATGTCTTATTTCTTTTATTTACTCATTCTTAATTACAATTATTCTCATGTTGAAATGAATGTATGAAACACAAATAAGAAGATCGGTTGTATTATCACTGTATACATTTTTGGGTCTTACATTCGCCATGAGGCATGTGTGACGCTCGTTGGGGAAGAGGGATGACTTGTTGAAGGCGGTGGCGGCGAGTCCTTCATTGTCGGAGTCGGAGGAGGAGCAATCCGAATCCCACTCCTTTCCTAGATGTGCCTCGCCCTTGGCCTTCTTGTAATTTTTCTTCTTTTCCCTCTTGCTCCCGTGTTCCTGGTCACTTTCATTATTGGGACAGTTAGCAATAAAATGACCAATCTTACCGCATTTGAAGCATGAGCGCTTCCCCTTGGTTTTGGTCTTGCTTGGCTGTCCCTTGCGACCCTTAAGCACCGTCTTGAAGCGCTTGATGATGAGAGCCATCTCTTCATCATTGAGCCCTGCCGCCTCAACTTGCGCCACCTTGCTAGGTAACGCCTCCTTGCTTCTCGTTGCCTTGAGAGCAACGGGTTGAGGCTCAATGATTGGACCATTCAGTGCGTCTTCCACGTACCTCGCCTCCTTGATCATCATTCGCCCGCTTACGAATTTTCCAAGGACTTTTTCGGGCGACATTTTGGTGTACCTGGGATTCTCACGAATATTATTCACCAAATGAGGATCAAGAACGGTAAAGGACCTTAGCAATAGTCGAATGACGTCGTGGTCCGTCCATCGCGTGCTTCCGTAGCTCCTTATTTTGTTGATAAGGGTCTTGAGCCGGTTGTATGTTTGGGTTGGCTCCTCGCCCCTTATCATCGCAAATCTTCCGAGCTCGCCTTCTACCAACTCCATCTTGGTGAGCAAGGTGACGTCATTCCCCTCATGAGAGATTTTGAGGGTGTCCCAGATTTGCTTGGCATTGTCCAAGCCGCTCACCTTATGATACTCGTCCCTGCACAAGGAGGCTAACAACACAGTAGTAGCTTGTGCATTTCTATGAATCTGTTCATTAATAAAAATAGGACTATCCGAGCTATCAAACTTCATTCCATTCTCAACAATCTCCCATATGCTTGGATGGAGAGAGAACAAATGACTACGCATTTTGTGACTCCAAAATCTGTAGTCCTCCCCATCAAAGTGTGGAGGCTTGCCGAGAGGAATAGAAAGTAAATGTGAATTTGAACTTTAAGGAATACGCGAATAATCGAAAGAAAAGTTTGAGTTAACCGTCTTTCGTTTGTCGTAGTCAAGGTCGTCGTTGTCCTTATGAGAAGAAGTGGACTCATCACTGTCGTCGTAGTAGACGATCTCCTTGATGCGTCTCGTCTTCTTCTTCTTTCCATCTTTGCGTCTGTGGCCTGAGCCCGAGTCGGTAGGCTTGTCATCCTTCGGCTCGTTGATGAAGGACTCCTTCTCTTTATCGTTGATCACGATTCCCTTCCCCTTAGGATCCATCTCTTCAGGCGATTAGTCCCTTTGTGAAGAGAACGGCTCTGATACCAATTGAGAGCACCTAGAGGGGGGGTGAATAGGTGATCCTGTAACACTTAAAACTTAGGCCACAAAAACTTGGTTAAGTGTTAGCGCAATAACCGCCAAGTGGCTAGAGAGGAGTCTTCAACAAAACACAATAACCAACAAGAGATCAATCACAGAGATGGCACGGTGGTTATCTCGTGGTTCGGCCAAGACCAACGCTTGCCTACTCCACGTTGTGGCGTCCCAACGGACGAGGGTTGCAATCAACCCCTCTCAAGCGGTCCAAAGACCCACTTGAATACCACGGTGTTTTGCTTGCTTTTCTTAATCCCGTTTGCGAGGAATCTCCACAACTTGGAGCCTCTCGCCCTTACACTTGAAGTTCACAAAGAAGCACGGAGCAAGGGTGGGATTAGCAACTCACACAAGACACTAAGATCACAGCAAAAGCACACACACAAGACCAAGACTTAAGCTCAAGAGACTAGCACACTAGAACAGAGCTCAAATCACTAGAATGTCGAGCAAGTGCGCAAGAATGAAGTGTGAGTGATCAAGAGTGCTCAAGGAATGCTTGGTTGTCTCCTCCATGCGCCTAGGGGTCCCTTTTATAGCCCCAAGGCAGCTAGGAGCCGTTGAGAGCAATCTGGGAAGGCATATCTTGCCTTCTGTCGACTGGCGCACCGGACAGTCTGGTGCACCACCGGACACTATCCGGTGCAGATATCCTTCCTTATTTGGCGAAGCCGACCGTTGGAGTCTGAGAGCCGTTGGCGCACCGGACACTATCCGGTGCTCACCGGACAGTCCGGTGCACCAATGTGACCGTTGGCTCGACCACGCGTCACGCGCGGAATCCTCGGCCGACCGTTGCCCCGGCTGACTGTTGACTCACCGGACAGTCCGGTGCACCACCGGACAGACTGGTGAATTTTAGCCGTACTTCGTTAATCATCTCCCGAGAGCAACGAGTTCGCCTGTGAACGGCTCACCGGACAGTCCGGTGCACCACCGGACAGACCGGTGAATTATAGCCGTACACCGCCATCGAAGTCCCGAGAGCAGCCTGTTTGCTAGACCCAGCCTGGCGCATCGGACAGTCTGGTGAACCCAGACTGAGCAGACTTTGGCTGAACTTAGCCATCTCTTCTCCAACTCGATTTTTCCTGTTTCCAACACTTAGACACAATACATTAGTCCATAAAACAATGTACTAAGTCTAGAAACATACATTTTGTCATGATTTGCACTTTGTCCACCACTTTACACAAAGACACTTGTGTTGGCACTCAATCACCAAAATACTTAGAAATGGCCCAAGGGCACATTTCCCTTTCAGCAAGTGAAGCACTTATGAAATACTCCAAGTACTTAGGAAACCTTCATATACACAATGAAATGTTATTAAGAGCATTTTTCTGCTTGGCTCTTGAACTGAAATAAGAATGCATATACACAATTTGTAGAACATTGCTTGCTTGTAGCCAACAGACTGAATTACAACAGATCAAGAGATGCATACGACGACTAATCACCAACATTTGTATGGCGGCGTATGTGAATTAAGAGCTCGGGGAAGAAGAAATGGAACCTGAACTTTGACCTTACTTCGAGAGGAAGAAGAAAGAGCTCGTGGATGGTGGCGCTTCGGGCTCGGGGACCGTGACGGCGGCGCTTGAGCTCGGGGACTCGGTGCTCGGGCTCGGGGACGGCGGACGCTCGGGCTCAATGAAGGGGACGACGGCGCTCAGGCTCGGTGAAGGGGGCAGCGGCGCTCGGGCTTGGTGAAGGGGACGGCGGCGCTCGGGCGCTCGGGGACGGTGGCGCTCGGGCTCGGGGACGGGGACGGCGGCGCTCGGGCTCGTGCTTGGGGACGGGGACACGGCGGCAGCCTGGCGGCGCAACTGTGTCAGCTCGGGCGGGAAGAGTTAGGGTTCCTGCCGACCAACGAGCCTTTTATATTGTAAAGAATCCCAGGAGGATATTTATCAAAACCGCCTGTGATAGATAACATCACAGGCGGTTGTTTATTCTGACCGCCTGTGATAGATTAACTTCACAGGCGGTCGGAGTAAAAAACCGCCTGTGATGTTATCTACCACAGGCGGTTTTGCTAAATATCCGCCTGTGATGTGTGTACACTATAAAAGGACTAGCCCCCCACGGGTTCCAGAACCCTAACTCCCAGAACATTCACAGCACTGTAGCGGCGGCGGGTTTTTTTTTAGTTTTACAGGGAGAAGGTTTTGTTTTTGAGTTTATTGATTGATTTCAATAGTTTATGCATATATATGATCTCCATTTGTTTTCTTTCTCATTTTGATGCGATTTTTTGCCTCAATTTTGTAATATAGACCGGATTTGAAGAAAAGCTTTGGAATTCAAGATTTGGACTTATAATAGTTGATCTAGTTTAAAGATTCTTTAAAAACACAGTTGTCTCACCTCAAGGTACCTATTGTTGCAATGTTTGTTTCATTTCCATGCACATCAATTCGTTTCATGTTTAATGGATGAATTCAATTAATTAATGATTTTATTGATGTTAATCAATATAGGGATAGGTAATGGACCGAGGTTGGATGTACAATGTGCCAAGACCACATCCGTCGTATATTCGAAATTTGAGAAGCTTTATTGAAGCGGCCAACAAGCACGCGAATTTGCGAAAGAGCAAGGAGATATTATGTCCGTGCATCGATTGTGATAATAAGATAGCTTGGAGAGATACAGGAGTAATCCAATCACATCTGATAAAAAGAGGGTTTAAAAACAATTACACGATATGGTCAGAACATGGTGAGTTGGATCCGTGTGAAGTGCCTGGTAATGACGAGAGAGTTGTCGGAATTTTAGATCTTAAAGTTGATGGTAAAGTGGATAATGTGGATGATAATCAAGATTTTGAAGAATTTGATTGCGAAGAGATGTTGCGCCATATGGAACCAGAAATGTTGAGTTCTGTGGGATCGCAGAAAGGGCTATCTAAAATGGAGGGACTAGAAAGTGCCTCAAAAGAACCTTTATATGATGAATCAAAGGGTTGTGACAAAGAGTTTACTACACTGCGTACAGTTCTAGAACTTCTGAAGTTGAAGGCTAGCGCCGAATGGTCTGATACTAGCTTCACAGATCTTTTGAATTTTCTGTCCCAATTACTAGCAAAACCCAACAAACTACCAACAAGCACTTATAAAGCGAAGAAGCTTATATCTCCCATAGCTCTGGGTGTGCAAAAAATTCATGCATGTCCGAACCATTGTATTCTGTATCGTGGCGATTTTGAGAACGCATCAAGATGCCCAGTTTGTTATGTCAGTCGATACAAGAAGAGCTACAATCAAGACTGTGTAAAAAATTCCTGAAGAAAAATAAAAACAAGAAATCCACTATTAGACCTGAAAGTGACGATGACACTTTTGATGACATGGATGGGAAAAAGAAGCCAAAGATCCCAGCTTTGGTGATGTGGTATCTTCCAGTAATTGATCGCTTAAAACGTTTGTTCTCAAATCCTAGGGAGGCTGAGCTTATGCGTTGGCATGCTGAAAATCGCAAGCAGAATAACAAACAGATTCGACACCCTGCTGATGTATCACAATGGAAAAATTTCGATCTTATGTATCCTGAGTTCGCCAAAGAAACCAGAAATGTAAGATTTGCTTTGGGTACAGACGGAATGAATCCATTTGGTGAAAAAAGAAGTGTACATAGCACCTGGCCCGTGACTTTAACGATGTACAACCTTCCATCATGGCTGTGTCACAAAAGAAAGTACATTATGTTGACTATTCTTATTCAAGGTCCGAAATCAGCTGGTGTTGATATTGATGTGTTCCTAGAACCTCTTATGGAAGATATGACAAAGCTCTGGAATGAAGGAGTTAGAATATGTGATGAGTATTGCCATGAGTATTTCAACTTAAGAGCAATTATATTTGTTACCATCCATGATTCTCCCGGTGGCGCCACACTATCAGGGCAAAAGACTAAAGGAAAGAATGGTTGTGTAGTGTGCGTCGATGGAACTGCTTCCATGTACCTTAAATCATCCAAGAAGTTGGTGTTCATGGGACACAAACGGTTCTTGATGAAGCAGCATAAGTACCGAAAGATGAAAAAGGAATTTAACAATCAACTGGAAAGTGAAGGTACACCAAAGCCTTATAGTGGGAAACTTGTTTTTGAAATTGTAAAGAACATTCATGTTGTATTCGGAAAGGGAAAAAACAAAGGAGAAAAGAGAAAGAGAACTGACCCTTCAACTTACACAACTTTCAAGAAGCAATCAATTTTTTTCAAGTACCTCCCATACTAGAAGGATATGGAAATTTGCCACAGCATTGATTTGATGCATGTAACAAAAAATGTTTTTGACAGCATCATTGGAACCTTGCTGGGCATGCCGAGTAAGACAAAAGACGGACTCAAATCACGCAATGATCTAGTAGATCTTCAAATCAGACCAAAACTTCATCCAGTGGATAGTGGCAAAGGGAAGCCTTACCTCCCCCCAGCTAGCTACAACTTGTCAGTTGAGGAGAGAACAAAGATTTGCAAATGTTTGCGTGGGGTCAAAGTGCCCACAGGTTTCTCATCCAATATCAGCAAACTAGTCAGGATGAAGGACTTGTCTCTATTTGGCTACAACTCTCATGACTGCCATGTGATGATGACGGTGTTCCTCCCAATTGCGGTAAGAGCCCTCGAAACAGAGCATGTCAAAGTTGTCATCACACGCTTGTGTTACTTTTTCAATGTGGTTTCACAAAAAGTAATAGCTTTAGAAGACTTGGACTATCTAAAGGCATACATCATCGAG
This sequence comes from Zea luxurians, assembly GCA_029449295.1. NCBI lineage: Eukaryota > Viridiplantae > Streptophyta > Magnoliopsida > Poales > Poaceae > Zea > Zea luxurians. The sequence continues at coordinate 2,812,731 of JAOPSE010000028.1, read as the reverse complement.
ACTGTGTGCAAGCTTGAAATGTGTTTTCCTCCATCATTTTTTGATATGCAAGTACACCTAATCATACATCTCGTGGATCAGATAAAAATATTAGGGCCACTATATTTACATCATATGTTTCAGTTGGAGTGATACCTGGGAGTATTAAAAGGTTATGTGCGAAATCGCGCTCACCCAGAGGGTTCAATCATGGAGGGATACAATATAGAAGAAGTGATTGAGAGCTGTATAGATTACATCAGTGACAGAACAATGATAGGTGTGCCTGTACCTAAACATGAGGGTAAACTATGTGGGAGAGGGAGAATGGGCAAGAAAACTTTTCGCGTTGAGGATTACAAGCTAGTACATTGTGCTCATGGTAGTGTACTACAACATCTCACGATAGCCGAGCCTTACATAGAGGAACACCTGGATGAGCTTCGTAAAGAAAATCAGAACCGCATAGAGGACTGGATCATGAGGGAGCTGTAACGCCCCGAATTTTGCAGTTGAATTTTTTCTTTTCTTTACTCGCCAAATTCGGGCGTTACCTTTTCTTTTTCTTTTTCCCCTCGCTAGACCTTGACCTTTTCCAAAGCTAGCGGGATTCGGTTTGGAATTCCCGTGTAAGAAAAAACCCTAAAATACTTTATGTTGTTTGATGCACCATGCCGAACCATGCATTCTTTTGGATTGATTGAGAACGTGGATGCATTCATCTAGGAAAAACGAATTTCGAAAAGGAGATAACCTTTTTCTTTTTCTTTTTCTTTTTCTTTCTTTCTCTCTCCCTCCTCCCTTCTCTCTCTCCCGCGCCGTGGGCCCCCTAGCCGGCCCAGCCGCGCCCTGGCCGGCCCAGCCGCCCCCCGCGCCCCCCCCTCTTGGGCCTTGGTTGGCCCAACCGCCCCCACCCCCCTCCCCTTTTCCCCCAACTCCCTCTCTCCCTCTCCCTCCCATTTTCCCTCTCCCCACCCTAGCCGCCGCCGCCCCCTACCCCTGCTCGGCCGCCCCTGCAGCCCAACCGCCGCCCCTCGCCGTCGGCCGCCCGACCCCGGTGAGCCCCCCCCTTCCCCCTCCTCCCTCCCTCTCCCCTCTCCCCTCTTCTCCCCTCGGCCACCGCCCAGCCGCGCCCCAGCGCGCTGGCCGCGCCCCCGCGCCCCAGTCGGCCGCTGGCCGCGCCCCAGCCGGCCCCCGGCCGCGCCCAGCCGCGCCCCCGCGCCCCATCCGGCCGCTGGCCGCGCCCCAGCCGGCCGCTGGCCGCGCCCTGGCCGCGCCCAGCCGGCCCCCGGCCGCGCCCCTGGCCGGCCCAGCCGCTCGCTCGGCCGCCGGTTCAACCGCCCCCCCCGGGCCGGTTCAACCGCCCCGGCTCAGCCGCCCCCCCCCCCCCCCGCGCTCGGCCGCCCCTGCTCGGTCGGCCCACCGCCGGTTCAACCGCCCCCCCCCCCCTTTTTTATTTTTTTATTTTTTTTTATTTTATTTATTTTTGTTTTACTTTCTGTTATCATAGCTATTTTATTTTAGGTAGGCTAATCATTGTTCATGTTATTGAAATAGGAAGCTTAATTTAGAATTTCGTTGCGCTAGTTGATTCATTTAGTTAATTGTTTACCTAGTGCAATGTTGATCAACTTAAAATGACTAGGTTTCCATTAGTGCATATAACAGAATTCTTTTGTTAAGAACCAATTGTAACTAATCATTAGTGCATAAGATTTAACCCCCCCTGCGAGACATTTTCCCGTTTCTTTCTAACCATAATGAATGCGACATCGAATGTCATACTTGATGCATATTCGCTTTACTTGTTCCCTTGTATGGTGTACTGTTCTTTTGTATTAAATATGTGGATGTATGTATGTTTGCGCTCGCATAGAGAACGATCCGGTCGAAGAGCCCGAGGAATTCGCAGGAGAAGCCCCTGAGCAGCAGTCGGTTGGTGGAGGCAAGTGTCCTTTGACCTATTTCTGTCCTATTCATTCTTTAATTCACCTCCCGCATTACACATTTATACTTAAGGATTTACTAGCTTTTGTTATTCATGTCCTTGTTTACCTATTTGGGTCGGATTATTACTGCTTAGTCTGATGCTATTGCCCAACTCTAATCAATGAACATGATGTGATTATCTTTGATACGCTGTTTTCCCTTCTTATTTATGATTATATTTGTGACCTTCAAGGGGACTCGAGCGGTTTCTCGAGTGCCTCTCCGTAAGGACCTGTTCAATGGATGACCGCCCGGGAAAACAGTGCAACCATGAGGGTGGAATGGGACGCCCTTAGCTGAATAATTAGAGGAACCGGGGTGTAGTTCGCTTAGCCGTTGTGCCGTCAATGGGGCTCGGTGTATGCGGCTCGCTCTGCCAAGGTTGATTTGTCCCTTGGGGAGGAGTGCGGTACATTTAGGAAACCTAACGGGTGGCTACAGCCCCGGGGAATCTTTGTAAAGGCTTCGTAGTGAATCCCTAGCCATTCACCTTGGGAGTGAATAAGGGTCTTGCAAGCCCGGGCTAGAGAGGGAATCACGGCTTATGGGTAAAGTGCGCAACCTCTGCAGAGTGTTATGAAACTGATATATCAGCCGTGCTCGCGGTTATGAGCGGCCAAGGGAGCTCCAGAGATTAGTGATACTTGATCAGAGACATTTTGGTACAGGTGGCAATGAGATTGATGGTTCTGATTATGATTATGGTGCTGGTAAGTGGTATTCTTTCCGTTTGGAAAGGATACATTGGGCTAATAACTTGGGTTAATGTTAAAACCTGGCTCTCTATTAGTAAGTAATAACCTGACCAACTAAAAGCAACTGCTTGACTTATCCCCACATAAAGCTAGTCCACTACAGCCAAACGGGATACTTGCTGAGTATGTTGATGTGTACTCACCCTTGCTCTACACACCAATCCCCCCCCCCCAGGTTGTCAGCATTGCAACCACTGCCCAGGAGAAGATGAAGCTGTGGAAGGAGACTTCCAGGAGTTCCAAGACTACGACGAGTTCTAGGTGTGGGTTAGCGGCAACCCCCAGTCGGCTACCTGTGAAGGCCACGTTATCTACGTTTCGTTTTCGCACTTTGATTTATTGTAAGAACTATATGGACGTCTCAGACGTATGATGTAATCGACTATTATTTCCCTTTTAATACTATTTGAGCACTGTGTGATGATGTCCATGTTATGTAACTGCTGTGTACGTGAATAACTGATCCTGGCACGTACATGGTTCACATTCGGTTTACCTTCTAAAAACCGGGTGTGACATAAGTGGTATCAAAGCCGTGCTGACTGTAGGACCGCTAACCTAGAGTAGAATGGTCGTTCTAAGGATTATAGACCTCTGTCCCTGCCTTGACTTTGGTATCCCTTCAAAAGTTGGTCCTACTGACCAAACCTATGTTCTACTACATATTATACCTTGCTGAAAATTATGTTTTATTCTGATCCTTCATTTATTTATGATTCATTATTTGCTGGTCATATTAATTCTGTTCTCACCCTTTTGCTTGCGATGTCTTTTGTAGATGGCTCGTCTTAGACACACTGCACGAAAGTCCGTCATCCCCTTCTTACCCTCCCGCCTTGCTGAGCGTCCGCTTCGCCGTCCCGTGGCCGGACAGTCCAGCCACTTGGAGAGACTGCACCACCGCCTGCATGAGGAGCAGGAACGTCGACGACAGGAGCAGCAGGGCTCTTCCTTCTCGCTCCAGCAGGAGATAGAGTCTGTGAGGAGCTGCTCCCCTGTGCTTCCCCTGGAGGCGCCCCCTGCACCACCCCTGGGCGCCCCAGCTTCTGGAGTAGCTGCTGGAGGAGACCCAGACGACGGAGGTGGCGACGACAGCTTGAGCCACGACATCGACCTCTCTGCTGACCATGAGCCGGAAGGATGGGTTGCTCGACCCATCACTCACGACGCTGCTCGCGGGTGTCACTTCCACGACGCGCTCGACACCCTGCTACGTCGGGCACTTGACCGGCGTACTTGGTCCATCGAGTATCGCTGTGTGGTCTACCAGCATAGTCGCGGGGTCTACCCGGACCGCTGGGAGGCGACCTGTTTGGTGCGCCGTCCGGAGAACAGTCTCCAGGGCGCGGAGGCTTACTCAGAGCACTATTCTATCTCTGAGCGGGACTCAGCTGAGGCAGCCATGCAGGATGCTGCACGGCGTGCGCTTTCGCACTACTGCTCGGTTCTCGGTGGGGTAGCTGATGGCCTCGACCTGAAGTATTACCCCCGCCGTCCATCTGGCAGCACAGGAGGCGTGATTGTTTCACCTGCTGGTGAGGACAATCCTAGGTTGAGCAGCACAGTCAACCTAGCCACCGTGCTAAACACGGAGCTGGACCATGCATTAGACGAGCTGAGTAGGGCTCGTGCTGAGATCGCCCTGCTGCGGGCTGAGCGCGCGGAACGTCGTCACTTGGATGATGGTTCCCCCGCTCCCGTCGGGACTCAGCACCCGTACCGCTCACCTCGGCGTGGACTTCAGTCTTATGGCAATCCCGACTGCAAGACCAAGATAAATCTAGAACCATAGATCGTTAGAGTTGGATCTTGTAATTAATACAAAATATATATGCATAGAAGCTTCAGTCTTAGCGTTAGTCTCGGTTTTAGTTAGTCTTAGTTAGACAGGGTAGTTTGCTATATCCTGTGCATTTATGTTTGTCATGATGAACTATGTTTGGTTTGGATCTTTGTAATGACTGTCACCAGAGTGTGGGTATCCCCTGCATTTTGGTTTACCTATTATGTTAATGGAGTTAGTTATATAGTTGGGAAACCCTTTATTCCACTCTCCTCTTTATCTGAGAAGCTGTGTGGTCTGTGTTGGAGATCAGTGAAGATGCTCATCTGTTCAGTGCTGTTGGAGAATTCTATACTCTTTTCTTATGCTGCAAGACTGGCCAGATTAGTTCTGATGTGTGGTTGCATTCTGCAGATGTCAGAGAACAGGCGCAGAGGAGGAAGGCGTGCTCAGCAGGAGCAAGCCGCCCCGCAGGATGAGGTGCCTCAGCAGCAGCACCTGCCACCCCCGCCCCCGATGTCGATCGAGCAGATGTTTCTGATGCAGACTCAGGCAGTTCAGGCCATCGGTCAGACTCTGGCCGCCATTCAGCAGCAGCAGCAGCAGCAACAGCAGCAGGCTCCACCCCAGCCTCAGATGCCTCAGATGCCCAGAGACAAGCGTGCTGAATTCATGAGAGGTCATCCCCCAACGTTCGCTCACTCTTCTGACCCCATGGATGCTAAAGATTGGCTGCGCACTGTGGAGCGGGAGTTGCATACCGCTCAGTGTGATGACAGGGAGAAAGTCTTGTATGGTCCCCGTCTGTTGAGAGGAGCAGCCCAATCATGGTGGGAGTCTTACCTCGCCACTCATGCCAACCCCGATGCCATCACCTGGGAAGAGTTCAGAGGTAGCTTTCGTCAGTACCATGTGCCTGCAGGTCTAATGACAGTGAAGAAGGAGGAGTTCCTGGCCCTTAAGCAAGGGTCATCATCTGTCAGTGAGTATCGAGACAGATTTCTGCAGTTGTCTCGCTATGCTCCTGAGGATGTCAACACCGACGCCAAGCGACAGTACCGTTTCTTGAGAGGCTTGGTCGACCCTCTTCAGTACCAACTGATGAATCACACCTTCCCAACATTCCAGCACCTGATTGACAGAGCAATCATGACAGAAAGGAAGCGTAAGGAGATGGAGGATCGTAAGCGCAAGATCAGTGGACCCCAGCCTGGAAGCAGCAGTCGTCCTCGTTTTTCAGGCAATCAATCTCAGCAGTTCAGGCAGAACCAGCGTCCACCTCAGCAGCATCAGCAGCGTCAGCAGTATCAGCAGTTCCAAAGGCAGTATCCTCAGCATCAGTACCAGAACCGTCAGAGCAATCAGTCAGGAGGCCAGTTTCAGAGGCAGAATCAGCAGACACCTCGTCTTCCTGCCCCCGCAACTCAGCAGAACAGTCAGGCAGCACCAGCTCAGGTTGGAAACAGAGCATGTTTCCACTGTGGAGAGCAAGGCCATTGGGTGATGCAATGTCCGAAGAAGGCAGCCCAGCAGCAGTCAGGCCCCAATGCCCCAGCAAAGCAGAATGTGTCTCAGCCTGGAGCAGGCAACCGCCCTCAGCAGCGCTATAATCACGAAAGATTGAATCACTTGGAGGCTGAAGCAGTTCAGGAGGCTCCCGACATGACAGTAGGTATGTTCCCATTCGACTCCCATATTGCAGAAGTGTTATTTGATACTGGAGCAACGCATTCTTTCATTACTGCATCATGGGTAGAAGCACATAATCTTCCAATTACTACCATGTCAACCCCCATTCAAATTGACTCAGCTGGTGGTAGAATTCGAGCTGATAGCATTTGTTTGAATATAAGTGTGGAAATAAGGGGGATAGCGTTTCCCGCTAACCTTATAGTAATGGGTACTCAGGGAATAGATGTCATCCTAGGGATGAATTGGCTAGATAAGTATCAGGCAGTTATCAGTTGTGATAAAAGGACAATCAAGTTGGTGTCCCCACTAGGAGAGGAAGTGGTGATCGAGTTAGTCCCGCCTGAGCCGAAGAAAGGAAGTTGTTATCAGATGGCTGTCGATAGCAGCGAAGCAGACCCAATTGAGAGTATCAAGGTTGTGTCTGAATTCCCAGATGTGTTTCCGAAGGACTTACCGGGTATGCCACCAGAGCGGAAAGTTGAGTTTGCCATAGAGCTCCTTCCTGGAACCGCCCCTATCTTTAAGAGAGCTTACAGAATATCTGGACCAGAGTTGGTTGAGCTTAAGAAGCAGATTGATGAGCTGTCAGAGAAAGGTTACATCCGGCCAAGCACCTCGCCTTGGGCCGCCCTTTGTCCTGTTTGTGGAGAAGAAAGATGGCACAAAGAGGATGTGTATCGATTATCGAGCTTTGAATGAAGTCACGATCAAGAATAAGTACCCTTTGCCCAGAATAGAAGATCTGTTTGACCAGTTGAGAGGAGCCAGTGTGTTCTCCAAGATTGATCTGAGGTCAGGTTATCATCAGCTCAGGATCCGACCTTCGGACATACCGAAGACGACATTCATTACCAAGTATGGTTTGTATGAGTTCACAGTGATGTCTTTTGGTTTGACCAATGCACCAGCGTTCTTTATGAACTTGATGAACAGTGTATTCATGGATTATCTCGATAAGTTTGTGGTGGTATTCATTGATGACATTCTGGTTTATTCTCAAAGTGAAGAAGAGCATGCAGATCATTTGAGGATGGTATTGCAGAGATTGCGAGAGCACCAGTTGTATGCAAAGTTGAGCAACTGTGAGTTCTGGATCAGTGAAGTCCTGTTCTTGGGTCACATAATCAACAAAGAAGGATTGGTTGTGGATCCGAAGAAAGTGACAGACATTATGAACTGGAAAGTGCCAACGGATGCTCGAGGAATCAAGAGCTTCATTGGAATGGCCGGATATTATCGGCGATTCATTGAAGGGTTTTCGAAGATTGCGAAACCAATGACAGCGTTGCTAGGCAACAAGGTTGAGTTCAAGTGGACCCAGAAATGTCAAGAGGCCTTCGAAGCGCTGAAAGAGAAGTTGACAACAGTGCCTGTCCTAGTCTTGCCTGATGTGCACAAGCCCTTCTCTGTGTACTGTGATGCTTGTTACACAGGTTTGGGATGCGTGTTGATGCAGGAGGGAAGAGTTGTGGCTTACTCGTCCCGACAGCTGAAGGTTCATGAGAAGAATTACCCAATCCATGATCTAGAGTTGGCAGCAGTGGTTCACGCACTGAAGACATGGAGGCACTATCTGTATGGACAGAAATGCGATGTTTACACAGACCACAAGAGTCTGAAGTACATATTCACTCAGTCAGAATTGAATATGAGGCAGCGAAGATGGTTAGAGCTGATCAAAGACTATGAGTTGGAGATTCATTACCATCCAGGCAAAGCAAACGTAGTGGCAGATGCTTTGAGCAGAAAGAGTCAAGTCAATCTGATGGTCGCTCGTCCGATGCCTTATGAGTTGGCCAAGGAGTTCGACAGGCTGAGTCTCGGATTTCTGAACAATTCGCGAGGAGTCACAGTTGAATTGGAACCTACCTTGGAGCGAGAAATCAAAGAAGCGCAGAAGAATGATGAAAAGATCAGTGAGATTCGGCGAATGATTCTAGATGGCAGAGGCAAAGATTTTCGAGAAGACGCAGAAGGCGTGGTATGGTTCAAAGACCGCTTGTGTGTTCCCAATGTCCAGTCTATTCGGGAGTTGATTCTCAAGGAAGCTCATGAGACAGCTTATTCGATTCACCCTGGCAGTGAGAAGATGTATCAGGATCTGAAGAAGAAATTCTGGTGGTATGGAATGAAGAGGGAAATCGCAGAGCATGTGGCTATGTGTGATAGTTGTCGGCGGATCAAGGCCGAACATCAGAGACCAGCTGGATTGTTGCAACCGTTGCAGATCCCTCAGTGGAAATGGGATGAAATCGGTATGGATTTCATAGTCGGATTGCCTCGCACTCGAGCCGGCTACGATTCCATTTGGGTAGTAGTGGACCGTTTAACCAAGTCAGCCTACTTCATACCTGTCAAGACCAACTACAGCAGTGCAGTATTGGCAGAACTGTATATGTCTCGGATCATTTGTCTTCATGGTGTGCCAAAGAAGATAGTGTCAGACAGAGGAACGCAGTTCACCTCTCATTTCTGGCAGCAGTTGCACGAAGCCTTGGGCACGCATTTGAATTTCAGTTCAGCTTATCATCCGCAGACAGATGGCCAGACCGAAAGAACCAATCAAATTCTTGAAGACATGTTGAGAGCCTGTGCGTTGCAAGATCAGTCCGGATGGGATAAGCGATTGCCTTATGCAGAGTTTTCCTATAACAACAGTTACCAGGCCAGTTTGAAGATGTCACCATTTCAAGCGCTCTATGGAAGGAGTTGTAGAACTCCGTTGCAATGGGATCAGCCTGGAGAGAAGCAAGTGTTTGGGCCAGACATTCTGCTTGAAGCCGAAGAGAACATCAAGATGGTCCGAGAGAATCTGAAGATAGCGCAATCAAGGCAGCGAAGCTATGCAGACACAAGAAGAAGAGAGCTGAGTTTTGAAGTCGGAGACTTTGTCTATCTGAAAGTGTCACCGATCAGAGGAGTCAGAAGGTTCGGAGTCAAAGGCAAGCTAGCACCCCGCTACATTGGTCCGTACCAGATCCTCTCAAAGCGTGGAGAAGTGGCCTATCAGCTCAGTCTGCCAGAGAACTTGTCAGCTGTGCATGATGTCTTTCATGTGTCTCAGTTGAAGAAGTGCTTGCGGCTGCCAGAAGAGCAGTTGCCAGTGGAAGGTCTGGAAGTCCAGGAGGACTTGACCTATGTTGAGAAGCCAGCTCAGATCCTTGAGGTTGCAGACAGAGTCACCCGAAGGAAGACCATCAGAATGTGCAAAGTCAGATGGCATCACCACTCTGAGGAAGAAGCAACCTGGGAGCGTGAGGATGATTTGATGGCCAAGTACCCAGAGCTCTTTGCTAGCCAACCCTGAATCTCGAGGGCGAGATTCTTTTAAGGGGGATAGGTTTGTAACGCCCCGAATTTTGCAGTTGAATTTTTTCTTTTCTTTACTCGCCAAATTCGGGCGTTACCTTTTCTTTTTCTTTTTCCCCTCGCTAGACCTTGACCTTTTCCAAAGCTAGCGGGATTCGGTTTGGAATTCCCGTGTAAGAAAAACCCTAAAATACTTTATGTTGTTTGATGCACCATGCCGAACCATGCATTCTTTTGGATTGATTGAGAACGTGGATGCATTCATCTAGGAAAAACGAATTCCGAAAAGGAGATAACCTTTTTCTTTTTCTTTTTCTTTCTTTCTCTCTCCCTCCTCCCTTCTCTCTCTCCCGCGCCGTGGGCCCCCTGGCCGGCCCAGCCGCCCCCCGCGCCCCCCCTCTTGGGCCTTGGTTGGCCCAACCGCCCCCACCCCCTCCCCTTTTCCCCCAACTCCCTCTCTCCCTCTCCCTCCCATTTTCCCTCTCCCCACCCTAGCCGTCGCCGCCCCCTACCCCTGCTCGGCCGCCCCTGCAGCCCAACCGCCGCCCCTCGCCGTCGGCCGCCCGACCCCGGTGAGCCCCCCCCCTTCCCCCTCCTCCCTCCCTCTCCCCTCTCCCCTCTTCTCCCCTCGGCCACCGCCCAGCCGCGCCCCAGCGCACTGGCCGCGCCCCCGCGCCCCAGCCGGCCGCTGGCCGCGCCCCAGCCAGCCCCCGGTCGCGCCCAGCCGCGCCCCCGCGCCCAGCCGCGCCCCCGCGCCCCAGCCGGCCGCTGGCCGCGCCCCAGCCGGCCGCTGGCCGCGCCCAGCCGGCCCCCGGCCGCGCCCCTGGCCGGCCCAGCCGCTCGCTCGGCCGCCGGTTCAACCGCCCCCCACCCCCCCGGGCCGGTTCAACCACCCCGGCTCAGCCGCCCCCCCCCCCCCCCGCGCTCGGCCGCCCCTGCTCGACCGGCCCACCGCCGGTTCAACCGCCCCAGGGCCGGTTCAACCGCCCCCCCCCCCCCCTTTTTTATTTTTTTATTTTTTTTATTTTATTTATTTTTGTTTTACTTTCTGTTATCATAGCTATTTTATTTTAGGTAGGCTAATCATTGTTCATGTTATTGAAATAGGAAGCTTAATTTAGAATTTCGTTGCGCTAGTTGATTCATTTAGTTAATTGTTTACCTAGTGCAATGTTGATCAACTTAAAATGACTAGGTTTCCATTAGTGCATATAACAGAATTCTTTTGTTAAGAACCAATTGTAACTAATCATTAGTGCATAAGATTTAACCCCCCCTGCGAGACATTTTCCCGTTTCTTTCTAACCATAATGAATGCGACATCGAATGTCATACTTGATGCATATTCGCTTTACTTGTTCCCTTGTATGGTGTACTGTTCTTTTGTATTAAATATGTGGATGTATGTATGTTTGCGCTCGCATAGAGAACGATCCGGTCGAAGAGCCCGAGGAATTCGCAGGAGAAGCCCCTGAGCAGCAGTCGGTTGGTGGAGGCAAGTGTCCTTTGACCTATTTCTGTCCTATTCATTCTTTAATTCACCTCCCGCATTACACATTTATACTTAAGGATTTACTAGCTTTTGTTATTCATGTCCTTGTTTACCTATTTGGGTCGGATTATTACTGCTTAGTCTGATGCTATTGCCCAACTCTAATCAATGAACATGATGTGATTATCTATGATACGCTGTTTTCCCTTCTTATTTATGATTATATTTGTGACCTTCAAGGGGACTCGAGCGGTTTCTCGAGTGCCTCTCCGTAAGGACCTGTTCAATGGATGACCGCCCGGGAAAACAGTGCAACCATGAGGGTGGAATGGGACGCCCTTAGCTGAATAATTAGAGGAACCGGGGTGTAGTTCGCTTAGCCGTTGTGCCGTCAATGGGGCTCGGTGTATGCGGCTCGCTCTGCCAAGGTTGATTTGTCCCTTGGGGAGGAGTGCGGTACATTTAGGAAACCTAACGGGTGGCTACAGCCCCGGGGAATCTTTGTAAAGGCTTCGTAGTGAATCCCTAGCCATTCACCTTGGGAGTGAATAAGGGTCTTGCAAGCCCGGGCTAGAGAGGGAATCACGGCTTATGGGTAAAGTGCGCAACCTCTGCAGAGTGTTATGAAACTGATATATCAGCCGTGCTCGCGGTTATGAGCGGCCAAGGGAGCTCCAGAGATTAGTGATACTTGATCAGAGACATTTTGGTACAGGTGGCAATGAGATTGATGGTTCTGATTATGATTATGGTGCTGGTAAGTGGTATTCTTTCCGTTTGGAAAGGATACATTGGGCTAATAACTTGGGTTAATGTTAAAACCTGGCTCTCTATTAGTAAGTAATAACCTAACCAACTAAAAGCAACTGCTTGACTTATCCCCACATAAAGCTAGTCCACTACAGCCAAACGGGATACTTGCTGAGTATGTTGATGTGTACTCACCCTTGCTCTACACACCAATCCCAACCCCAGGTTGTCAGCATTGCAACCACTGCTCAGGAGAAGATGAAGCTGTGGAAGGAGACTTCTAGGAGTTCCAAGACTATGACGAGTTCTAGGTGTGGGTTAGCGGCAACCCCCAGTCGGCTGCCTGTGAAGGCCGCGTTATCTACGTTTCGTTTTTGCACTTTGATTTATTGTAAGAACTATATGGACGTCTCAGACGTCTGATGTAATCGACTATTATTTCCCTTTTAATACTATTTGAGCACTGTGTGATGATGTCCATGTTATGTAACTGCTGTGTACGTGAATAACTGATCCTGGCACGTACATGGTTCGCATTCGGTTTACCTTCTAAAAACCGGGTGTGACAGGAGCACAAACATCGTTTCAGCGAATGGTTAATGGATAAAAACATCCCATTCAGAGACTCTTTGGAAGAGAAAACAATGAAGAATTTGGTTCTGGGCCATCGTGTTTTGTGACATCATGGCAAGCATATGACATCAATGGGTACACATTCTATACTAAATCAAAAGACATGAAAAGTGTTGCACAAAATAGCGGTGTTCGTATCGATGCTTTTGACCTACATGGACAGAAGACCACATATTTTGGATTCATAGAGGAAATATGGGAACTTGATTATGGCCCAAGCATGAAAATACCCTTATTTAAGTGCCAATGGGTACAACATCCCGTGGGGGTGATAGTGGATAACTACGGACTCACACTGGTAGACTTAAAGAAAGTAGGTGTTGGGGGCCTTCGGCTTCCGAAGGTCCTCAAAAACATGATTTGACAATGTTTTCCGAGTGAAACATGTGAACAGGTATCTTCAGAGTTAGGTTGCGGGTATACAAGAGCATGGTTAAGACGAAGCTTGGCTGGGACGGAAAGCGACCACAACGAAGGATAAGACGATCACGAAGCTATGTGCAGAAAAGCTTCAGCATGACGGCAGAAAAGAGGAACCGACTTAAAGATGAAAAGCCAAATTAAACCTCGAAGAGTTGCTATAGAGTTATTGATATATGTAGAGGGCATCAATGTAATTTTACATGAGCTACGTCCCGTGCCTATAAATAGATGAACAGTACTCACGTACTGTTCAGGCTGACTTGGCATACGCTTTTTGCATCACGTCTGTACCTTTACTTTTCATCAATCTGAAGGTACATTTATAATTTGTCTTTATGAATTTGGTAATAAAAATAAGTTGATGATAATATTCGTATCATTATTCATGTTTCATATATGTGTTCTTTTTTACCATCTATCGATCTTACGAAGGTCTTTTCCTTCGTAACCTTCGTCCGGAATTCATTATATCCAAAAGGGCATAATGTTTATAAGGACGAAGGAATTTAACATTTAACACTTTTTATGTTGCCTTGTTCTTAACTCTTAGCATTTGAGAACAAGTCACCAACATTGGCGCCCACCTCCAGTGAACTCACGTCCATTTTTTGAGTTTTGAACACCTTTGGCAAGCATCACCTTCGTCATGCCGCCGAAAAAAGCTTTAGCGACAGGGGCTGCCACTCTGGAGCCGCTGGACCCCAATCAGGATGTCGTTTCTCTTAGGGAGGCCCGAAGACAGAAGAGGAAGGCCACCAGTCCAATGCCTCCGGAAGACGACTTGGATCAAGAAATCCAAAATTTGGAGATGCTCCATCAACAGGTCCAATGGAAGAAGGAAAAGATGGCTCGTCTAGCTGATCTTCAAAGGCAGATAGACGAAGCCTCTGAAGAGCTTTGACATCTTGCTCAAGATGACCAGAACCAAAGGCCCCCGCGCAGAGAGCTTCATCAAGAGGGCTTCTACAACGAGGGCGACTGGTATGAAGATTTCCATCATGGAAATTTTGCCTTTGATGATACTTCTCCCCTGTCAACAGAACTGCAGGCTACACCTTGGCCACAGTCTTACAAGCCACCTCAGCTCCCCATGTACGACGATCATTCAGACCCGAAGCAATTCTTGATGAGCTATGAAGCAACCATATCTTCGTATGGTGGCAACACGGCGGTCATGGCGAAGTCTTTCGTCATGGCTATCAGGAGTGTTGCACAAACCTGGTACTCCTCTCTTCGGCCAGGGACAATCACTTCATGGCAAAAGCTAAAGGACATGTTGATAACCAGCTTCCAAGGGTTTCAAATGAAGCCAGTTACTGCCCAAGCTTTATTCCAGTGCACCCAGGACCACGAAGAATATCTTCAGGCGTATGTCCGAAGGTTCCTGCGTCTGAGGGCACAGGCACCAACAGTGCCCAATGAAATTGTCATTGAGGCAATGATCAAGGGGCTTCGGCCGGGACCTTCAGCTCAGTACTTTGCAAGAAAGCCTCCTCAAACTTTGGAGAAGTTGCTCTAGAAGATGGACGAGTATATTCGAGCTGACAACGATTTTCGCCAAAGAAGGGAGGAATCATTCAGGTTCTCTGAAATGACTAGGGGCTTCGGAGGAAGATTCCATCCGAGGCACGTTAGGTCAATTCACAATTCTACTCAAAGTGATGACAAAGGGAGTCAACAGCAAAGGCCACAATGCTCCTCGCAAGCTTCGGGGCAACAGCAAAGCTCTTTCCGGCCGCCAGCGCTAAGGGGCAGAGGCGCCAGGGGCTTCGAGGGAAGATTTGGAGATCAACCTAGAAAAATTTACTGCCTATTCTGTGGTGAAGGCAAGGGCCATACCACCAAGATGTGTCATGTTACCGTCCAGAAGCAAAAGGAGCTAGTAGAAGCTGCAGCGCAACAAAGCCAGCCGAACCAGGTCATGCATACTGCTTCGTACCATTCGCCTTACATTCCAGAATATGTAGGCAATCACCCTGCAGCTTCTGTTGCTTCGGCAAGTCAATCCCAAGCATCTTGGCAACAGCCTCCACCGCCACCACCAATGCAACGAGGTCAGTAGCCAGAAGGGAGTCAGCACACTCACCTTCAGCGGGACTTCAGAGAGGAGTCCGAAGCTCGCACAGTCAATAGCATTTTGCCGGAGTCGAAGCATATTTACTGATAAATATCCTACCTCGACAGCGGATTTTCGCATTATTCGCATTACAGTCTTACTTTCTTTTTAATAAGGAACAATTATGGGAAGTTTAAGTGCTTTTTATCGTCTTTTAATCTCTTGTAACAGTTTCGTTCTCTGTCATAATAAAAATATGTCTTCTCCATAGGCTTAAGTTGCCGAAACATAAGAATTTATGGTGGCAAGAAGAATCTTCGAATTATCAAAAATTTGTTCTAAGAAATACATTGCAATTTCTTCGAAGCAGCAAAAGTCGTTCCTAAGGGAGCCAAGTGTAAGTTTTCCACTCAAAAGTCGTTCCTAAGGGAGCGCAGTGTAAGTTTTCTGCTCAAAAGTCGTTCTGAAGGGAATGCAGAGCTTACAGCGAAAAATAAACGCTGATTCCGCTGAAAGTAAAAGGCGAAGAAGCTCCTAAGGGAGGCTTACAGCGAAAAATAAACGCTGATTCCGCTGAAAGTAAAAGGCGAAGAAGCTCCTAAGGGAGGCTTACAGCGAAAAATAAACGCTGATTCTGCTGAAGTAAAAGGCGAAGAAGCTCCTAAGGGAGGCTTGCAGTGAAAAATAAATGTCGACCTTCGGCAAATATCATTTTGCATAACATCACATCATCACATCATTTGCATAGCATAACATCATACATCATGTTGCATCAATGACGCAAGAAGGGGATCAATGTTGATATTTGGAGATTGTTCCGAAGAAACAGTGCCAAGGCACGAAAAAGTAAATTTTGAAGAAGCATACCTTCGTCAAACTCCGAAATGAAAAGATTTATCGGTTATTGATTTTGCGAAGATCGGATGTTTTTATGAAAATATGGATATTGTTTACGAAGCATGAAAAGAAGGGAAGGTGTTTTTTTCGCCGAAGGCTCAAAAACGGTATGTATATGAAGTTTCATGCATCGTAAAGAATAGAACAATAAATAGTTAATATATTACACATGTTTCTCTACAAATATTATATTCTAAATGTTTTTACAGCAGCATTTAATCTTCCCTTAGAACTACTTCTGCAGCTTCATTTAGTAGCTGATCAACAACTTTATCCATGATGGCTTCGGCCATTTGTCTAATTTCGTCATCCCCCTTCGTGTGGGGGCCTGCAGATGATTCAGCAGGTTCTGAGGGAAGAGTAGATACGGACTTATTACTATTACAAACCGTCAACAAGTTCGAAATCAAAAAATTACAACAAAGAGACAAAAACCACTAGTTAATACCTATTTGCCCTTCGGGCTCTGCGCTTTTCTCAGCAGCCTCTGCTACTTTTCTAGCATCATGGATGCCTTTTTCGCTTTTTTGAATAATCTCTTGGGCCATTTCCTGGCCACCATTATCCCAGATGTCGGTGAAAAATTTTCCACCAACCATGCTAGCTTCGGCCGAGGGGTCTTTTATATCTTCGGAGGATAAGGCAGTTTCGGATTGTGCTAAAACTTTCACATGCTCGTAGCCTTTCCTCTCCAAAATAGTAGCAATCCCCCTGGCACCCGAAAAAGCACATATGTCTCCACGGCTATTCAAAATTTCCTCAAAGGCCTCAGCTTCGTGATTAATCCATTTGATTGGGCCTTCGGGGTTACCCCTTGTGAAGTTTTCCTCGCTTGAGAACGCGCCAACGCTGGCGAAGCTAGCTTTTATTTTCTTAACGCATTCTATAGATTTGTTATAGCACCTTTTCTTGGATGAACGAAGCTCTTCAATGGTTCCTTCTAAATGATTTGCCCATTGATCGCCAAGTTCTCGCTTCGTTTCTTCAAGTATGCGTTCTTCTTTAGCTCGGGCTAATTGTTTCCGAAGATCTTCAATTTCGTGCTTCTGAGCTTCGGCCTGAGCTTTAGAAGTAGCTTCGTCTTCCTTTATCTTATCCACCAATGTAAGCAGAATTTTGTCCTTTTCCAAGGCTTCATTTCTTAGCTTGATAACCTCTGTTCCAAGGTTATTGAGAGCAATAGTGCAGCTCTCATCTTCAGCATTCTTTTGTGCCCTTAAGGCATTGCTGAGTATTAAGCCCTATTCAGAAGAATGAATGGATTAACATAAGAACAAAAGACTAATTCAAAATTCGTAAACTTCAAAATTCACAATTTTTGTACCTTCAGACTATTGTATGCAAGGCTATCCGCAAGATCGTCCTTCGTCATGCCGCAGAGGCCAGCTTCAAGCTTCGGGAACCCCATGCTTCTAGCCATCTCCCGGCAGACGGATAATTCCTTATTATCTGGGAGACAGTATAAGAAGTCGTCTTCGTCTGTGCCATTGAATACTAAGGCCCCTTTTGGATACCTCAGTTCTTGGGCATAGTGATTAGCTTCAAAAATCTCTTCTTCAGATAATCTTTTTCCCGAAGCATGTCGAACAATATAATCGAGGGCTTTGGAGGATGCTTCGAGGGCAGCAGTGCCAGTTTCTTCAACTAAAATCGGCTCTGTCATTTTTGCTTCTTCGGCTTCCAAGGATTTTACCTTGGTGGGCTCTAAAGGCCCAGCTTCAGTCTCAGATTGTTGCTTTGGAGCTTCAGCAACAAAGACTTCAGTTTGCACTTCGGAAGTTTCAACAATTTTCTTCGGAGTTGTGCTTGAAGACTTAATTGTCTCCAAAACATCTAACACATTAACCATCCTTTTTCTTTTCGAGGTCACCGCTGGGCCCTTTTGGTTTTTTGCTGTCTCAATTTTTGCTGAAGGACTTAAAATTTCTAATGATTTTTCAGTCCTCGGTTTTTCTGTTTTTTCTGTTGATGGTGCTTCGACCATTTCTTCGATTTTTGGCACTGGAGGTGGTTCTTTAGCTTCTGTGGCCGAAGAGGTCTCACCAATAAATTCAGGCACTGTGGCCGGTTCAATAAAACGTGGCCGGTGTGTGAGAACCTTTACCTTTTTTCTCTTCGGCGCTAGCTCGCTAGGAGCAGCTGAAGCAATTTCCTTTGCAGAAGAAGTATTCTTTCTTTTTTGACCCCACACTGGGTAATGGTAGTCGGGGTAGACAAACCCAATTGCATCAAATACTCGGTTAAGTCTCTTCTTCTTTCGGCCTCCGAAGGCCGCTGATAATGCAGTATCTTCGGCCTTCGAGTACACTCCAAGTAATTCGTCACTTATGGCCTCAATACTCTTTAACCAGTCATCATCTGGCTCAACAAACTTATCTCCGTATTTGAATGTGTATTTTAGCCTAACTAGTCCACCTTCGTCAGGTTCCTTGACGGTCTCCTTCGGCATTTCCCACTTTTCTACAAGTGGCCATATTCTGAAGGCGATATGCTCTTGGACCAAATCCCTTGTCCCAGTAAAAGAGCAAACCACGCCGAAGGCTCTCTGGCATTCTTCGGCTGCTTCATTCATTTCCACCTTCGGCTTCCGGAGGCCGAAGCGTTGCTAGATAGGGCGCATAATGATACCCTTGATATCTTCACGTGATTCCAAGTCATTTTTCACATAAAACCATTCAGTCATCCAGTCGCCGGGCCACCTCTTTCGAAAAGGTTGGCACAGGGCAGCTTGACCCAGACCGAGCGCCGAAGCTGTAGCAGCCGAAATTGTTGTGATACTGCTCTTTGCCCCAGGGTTTTGTCTCATACAATAACTCATGTATGTTGCAGAAGCTTTTTGCATTAGGTTCCACACCTTGGCTCCTCGCGGCCCACACAAAAATGCCCATCCTCATGATTGCTTCGAGAGTAAGTTGATGAAGGTAGATTTCAAATATCTTCAGTATTTCCACGACAAACCTGCTCAAGGGAAATCGTAATCCAGCTTTTAAGAAGCTTCGGAATATCACGACTTCATTTTCTTCGGGAGTCGGGCAAGTCTTCTCTCCTTCGTCAGCCCTCACAATAGACAAGTCCCGAAAATATCTGCCCCTCATATTGACAAGATGATTTTTTTTAATACTCGATTTACCAAAAGGCTTGGTCGCCAGGGTCGATCTTCGGAATCTTCATCACCACTATCCACATCGTAACTTTCACTGTCGCCAGTATCTTCAGATAAACCCTCCAAAATCTCCCTGGTAATCTTCCCTGTATTAGTCTTTGACATTGATTCAAGAAAGCCCAGGTGCATCTCCTCAGAAAGGCTTAGCTTTGAAGCACCAACAACTTTCTTATCTTCAAACATCTTTGCAAATGCTGACAAAGCGCACTCGAAACCGAAGCTTAAAAATTTAAAGCCAAGCAAGTGCTGTTGCATGCAGGCTAAAAAGTTGGGTGAGTAAAAGCAGGTGGCAAGGGAGCGTGCCAAATAGGCTGGTGCTGAGCTCTTATTTATACAACTAGCGCGTTGAAATCTGGAGGGTTCCGCTTGTCAATGACTGCTGATATTCTAGCAGAAGGAAGGTGTTTTTTTCGGACCTTCGGCTTAAAGCCTTCGTCCATGTCGCAATATGAATTTATCATTACAGTAAATTAATATTGCGAGGGGCTACTATTGGGGGCCTTCGGCTTCCGAAGGTCCTCAAAAACATGATTTGACAATGTTTTCCGAGTGAAACATGTGAACAGGTATCTTTGGAGTCAGGTTGCGGGTATACAAGAGCATGGTTAAGATGAAGCTTGGCTGGGACGGAAAGCGACCACAACGAAGGATAAGACGATCACGAAGCTATGTGCAGAAAAGCTTCGGCATGACGGCAGAAAAGAGGAACCGACTTAAAGATGAAAAGCCAAATTAAACCTTGAAGAGTTGCTATAGAGTTATTGATATATGTAGATGGCATCAATGTAATTTTACATAGGCTGCGTCCCGTGCCTATAAATAGATGAACAGTACTCCCGTACTGTTCAGGCTGACTTGGCATACGCTTTTTGCATCACGTCTGTACCTTTACTTTTCATTAATCTGAAGGTACATTTATAATTTGTCTTTATGAATTTGGTAATAAAAATAAGTTTGTCGGGGACCATAATTAGGGGTACCCTCAAGACGCCTAATTCTCAGCTGGTAACCCCCATCAGCATAAAGCTGCAGAGGCCTGATGGGTGCGATTAAGTCAGGGATCAGTCCATACGAGCGACTTGATCACGCCTCGCCCGAGCCTAGCCTCGGGCAAGGGCAGCCGACCCCGAGGTGTTTCCGTCTCGCCCGAGGCCCCCTTTTAACGGCGAACACATCTCCGGCTCGCCCAAGGCCTTGCCTTCGCTAAGAAGCAACCCTGACTAAATCGCCGCGCCGACTGACCAAGTCGCAGGAGCATTTAACGCAAAGGTAGCCTGACACCTTTATCCAGACGCGCGCCCCCCGGCAGAGCCGAAGTGACCGCCGTCACTTCACCGCTCCACTGACCGGTCTGACAGAAGGACAGCGCCGCCTGCGCCGCTCCGACTGCAGTGCCACTTGACAGAGTGAGACTGACAGGCAGTCAGGCCTTGCCAAAGGCGCCATAGGAAGCTCCGCCCGACCCAGGGCTCGGACTCGGGCTAAGGCCCTGGAAGACGGCGAACTCCGCTCCGCCCGACCCAGGGCTCGGACTCGGGCTAAGGCCCCGGAAGACGGCGAACTCCACTCCGCCCGACCCAGGGCTCGGACTCGGGCTAAGGCCCCGGAAGACGGTGAACTCCGCTCCGCCCGACCCAGGGCTCGGACTCGGGTTAAGGCCCCGGAAGACGGTGAACTCCGCTCCGCCTGACCCAGGGCTCGGACTCGGGCTAAGGCCCCGGAAGACGACGAACTCCGCTTCGCCCGACCCCAGGGGTCGGACTCCGCCCTGGCCTCTGCCGAACGACCTCCGCCTCGCCCGACCAAGGAGCTCGGGCTCAGCCTCGGCCATGAAAGACAGACTCGACCTCGGCTTCGGAGGAGCCTCCACGTCGCCCGACCTAGGGCACAAGCCCGCCACGTCAACAGGAAGCGCCATCATCACCCTACCCTGAGCCGACTCGGGCCGTAGAGAACAAGACCGGTGTCCCATCTGGCTAGCTCCGCCAGATAGGCAATGATGGCGCCCCGCTGGCCCCGTGACGACGGCGGCTCTCAGCTCCCTTACGGAAGCAGGGGGACGTCAGCAAGGACCCAACCGCTCCAACAGCTGTCCCTCCGCCAGGCTCCGTTGCTCCTCCGACAGCCATGACACCACACCAGCTGGGTGCCAAGATCTCTCCGGCTGCCACCTTGGCATGTACTTAGGGCGCTAGCTCTCCCCCGCTAGACACGTAGCACTCTGCTACACCCCCATTGTACACCTGGATCCTCTCCTTACGCCTATAAAAGGAAGGACCAGGGCCTTCTTAGAGAAGGTTGGCCGTGCGGGGACGAGGACGGGGCAGGCACTCTCTTGGGGCCGCTCGCTTCCCTCACCCGCGTGGACGCTTGTAACCCCCTACTGCAAGCGCACCCGACCTGGGCACGGGTCGAACACGAAGGCCGCGGGATTTCCACCTCTCTCACGACCCGTCTCCGGCCACCTCGCTTTCCCCCCTTCGTGCTCGCCCACACGCTCGACCCATCTGGGCTGGGGCACGCGGCACACTCACTCGTCGGCTTAGGGACCCCCCGGTCTCGAAACGTCGACAGTTGGTGCGCCAGGTAGGGGCACGCTGCGTGTTGACGAGCAGTTTCCCGTCAAGCTCCAGATGGGCAGTCTCCAACGACCTCTCCAACCCGGGACGGTGCTCCGTTTCGGGAGTCTCGAGTTCATGTCTCTCGACGGCAGCTACGACATGATACTCCTTCCACCGCCGCGCGACGACGACAATGGCGGCCGACAGCCCGCCCGCCGGCGGCGGAATCGACGACGTCTTCCCCGCGTGGTGGAAGAACAACATTCGAGCTCGCCTCGTCCTCTCCCCCGCCATCGGAGGAGGAGGCGGGGCAACCAAGGCCGAGCGGGAGGCCGCGCTCCGTCGGCTGTCGAGCGAATCGACGTCCCCAACGCCCCAACGGAGGGCGCGTCGGGCGTCAACCTCGCGTTTGAGACAAAGGCGAGCGCCGTCCCCCCGCGACACGCCAATCCCGAGCAAGTGGACGACGCCAGCACGCTCGCGGAGGGCCTGCAGGACGTCGCCCTCGTACCCAGGACGACGGTGCAATCAGTCCCCGACGTGACTATGTCGCTCCTCGTCGACCAAAAGGTACCGACTGATTCCCATCCTATGTCATTTCGACTCGGCCTCAACCCGCCTAGCGACCTCGCTTTGGCGGGTGCTCACGTTGAGGCGAGTGCAACCCCTCTGGGGTTTCGTATGCGGTCGCCTTGGGACCGATTGATGGACGTCTCGACCTACGGGCCCTCTGGGTCCAAGGAAGATGACGATCCCAGCGTCTGTTGGGATTTCTCTGGATTTGGCAACCCCAGTGCCATGCGGGACTTTATGACCGCATGTGACTACTGCCTCTCCGACTGTTCCGACGGCAGCCGCAGCCTTGACGACAAGGTCTGCGGCCCAAGCCGCGAATGTTTCCACGTCGAGCTAGGGGATCCCTCCGAAGGCAACCATCTCGGCATGCCGGAGGACGGTGATCTCCCTAGGCCGGTGCCTCGCGCCGACATCCCGCGGGAGCTAGCTGTGGTCCCCGTTCCGGCGGGGGGTCACGACCCACAGCTCGAGCAAGTCTGCGGGGCGCAGGCCAGGCTCGACGAGGGAGCAGGAGCGCTCGAGTCAATCCGCCGGGACGTCGGGTAGGTATGGGCGGGCCAACCCCCGGCTGGAGAAATACGTCACCTGCCCCAGGGTTTCCAGCACCGCGTCGCCAACGATGTCAGGGACAGGCCGCCACCCGCATCCAGCGGTGTTGGTCAGAACCTGGCAGCCGCAGCGATGCTCCTCCGCGCGATGCCAGAACCATCAACCACCGAGGGTCGGCGAATCCAGGGAGAGCTCAAGAATCTCCTGGAAGGCGCTGCGGCCCGGCGGGCCGAGAGCTCTGCCTCCCGAAGGCAGGGGTACCCCTCGGAACCTCATGCCGCGACTTCCCGATTCATGCGGGAAGCCTCGGTCTACACCGGGCGCACGCGCAACACTACGCCTGCGGCCTCGGGCCACCTCGGCAACGAGCACCATCGTCGCGACCGTCGGGCCCACCTTGATGAAAGGGTGCACCGAGGCTACCACCCCAGGCGTGGGGGACGCTACGACAGCGGGGAGGATTGGAGTCCCTCGCCCGAACCACCCGGTCCGCAGGCCTTCAGCCGGGCCATCCGGCGGGCGCCGTTTCCGGCCCGGTTCCGACCCCCGACTACTATCACAAAGTACTCGGGGGGAAACGAGGCCGGAATTGTGGCTCGCAGACTACCGCCTGGCCTGCCAACTGGGTGGAACGGACGACGACAACCTCATCATCCGCAACCTCCCCCTGTTCCTCTCCGACGCTGCTCGCGCCTGGTTGGAGCACCTGCCTCCGGGGCAGATCTCCAACTGGGATGACTTGGTCCAAGCCTTCGCTGGCAATTTCCAGGGCACGTACGTGCGCCCCGGGAATTCCTGGGACTTCCGAAGCTGCCGGCAACAGCCGGGAGAGTCTCTTCGGGACTACATCCGGCGATTCTCGAAGCAGCGCACCGAGCTGCCCAACATCACCGACTCAGATGTCATCGGCGCGTTCCTTGCCGGCACCACCTGCCGTGACCTGGTGAGCAAGTTGGGTCGCAAGACCCCCACCAGGGCGAGCGAGCTGATGGACATCGCCACCAAGTTCGCCTCTGGCCAGGAGGCGGTCGAGGCCATCTTCCGAAAGGACAAGCAGCCCCAGGGCCGCCCGTCGGAAGAGGCTCCCGAGGCGTCTACTCTGCGCGGCGCCAAGAAGAAAGGCAAGAAGAAGTCGCAAGCGAAACACGACGCCGCCGACGCGGACCTTGTCGCCGCCGCCGAGTACAAGAACCCTCGGAAGCCCCCCGGAGGTGCTAACCTCTTCGACAAGATGCTCAAGGAGTCGTGCCCCTACCATCAGGGGCCCGTCAAGCACACCCTCGAGGAGTGCGTCATGCTTCGGCGCCACTTCCACAAGACCGGGCCACCCGCAGAGGGTGGCAGGGCCCGCGACGACGACAAAAAGGAAGATCACCAAGCAGGAGAGTTCCCCGAGGTCTGCGACTGCTTCATGATCTACGGAGGGCATGCGGCGAATGCCTCGGCTCGGCATCGCAAGCGAGAGCGTCGGGAGGTCTGCTCGGTGAAGGTGGCGGCGCCAGTCTACCTAGACTGGTCCGACAAGCCCATCACCTTCGACCAAGCTGACCACCCCGACCACGTGCCGAGCCCGGGGAAATACCCGCTTGTCGTCGACCCCATCATCGGCGACGTTAGGCTCACCAAGGTCTTGATGGATGGGGGCAGCTGCCTCAACATCATCTAACCGAGACCCTCAGGCTCCTGCGCGTCGATCTGTCCTCCGTCCGAGCAGGCGTTGCGCCCTTCCACGGGATCATTCCTGGGAAGCGCGTCCAGCCCCTCGGACGGCTCGACCTTCCTGTCTGCTTCGGAACGCCCTCCAACTTCCGAAGGGAAATTCTGACGTTCGAGGTGGTCGGGTTCCGAGGAACCTACCACGCGGTATTAGGGAGGCCATGCTACGCGAAGTTCATGGCCGTCCCCAACTACACCTACCTGAAGCTCAAGATGCCGGGCCCCAACGGGGTCATCACCGTCGGCCCCACGTACAAACACGCGTTCGAATGCGACGTGGAGTGCGTGGAGTACGCCGAGGCCCTCGCCGAGTCCGAGGCCCTCATCGCCGACCTGGAAAACCTCTCCAGAGAGGTGCTAGACGTGAAGCGGCACGCCGGCAATTTCGAGCCAGCGGAGGCGGTTAAGGTCGTCCCTCTCGACCCCAGTGGCGACACCTCCAAGCAGATCCGGACCGATTCCGGGCTCGACCCCAAATAGGAAGCAGTGCTCGTCAACTTTCTCCGTGCAAACGCCGACGTCTTTGCGTGGAGTCCCTCGGACATGCCCGGCATACCGAGGGATGTCGCCGAGCACTCGCCGGATATTCAGGCCGGAGCCCGACCCGTCAAATGGCCTCTGCACGGATGACGCCCGGGGGCTGCGCCCCTCCGTGTCGAGATTGGGTGTACTTTTCCGCATCAAAAATTTTCGATCAAAAAGGGGCTTTGGCGTTCTCCCGGCTATGTCAGAAGCAGGGTCCCGAGGAGCGAACGTGGGTACATGTAAGTGGCGAGGCCGACTGAGCCGAGGAACTCCTATACCTCTGGGTTAGGGACACCTCACTCATCACCTGCCACGAAAAATGACCCAACTCGGGAAGTCACCCTATTATTGACGAGCTAGGCCGGACGCGCAAATTAAAAGAAAGGAGAGTACGACTTCATGCAAGAAAAATAAAGTGTTCAGGCCTCGGCGGCCGCGGTAAGGCGCACATCCAACAGAAACTGTTCCAACAAGAGTCAGGCGCCGCCTTGGGAAGGAGCCGTGCCCTCAGTTCCGCCCCCGCCGTCGGTAAGGTCCACCTCGGCTTCCGGCGACAGCGCAGGAGGAAGGATCTCCACCTCAAAGATGGTCGCCAGCGCCGCGCTCGGACCTGCGGCGACCGCATCGAGCCGCTGAACCTCTGCCAGGGCAGCTTCGTCTTCGTCAGGAAGACAGTACCCCTCACTGACCCGTTCCAGGTCCACAACGTAATGGGAAGCGAGCACGGCGAAGGCCCGCCTGACGCCGTTGTGTAGTGCCTCGCGGACTTTGCCGCGCGCGTAATCACCCAAGGCTTGAAGGCGGCTTTGAGGGGAGCTTCCTGAAGGGACATCGCCGGGCCCAAGGATCCGATAAACGTCTGAGACGGCCTCGGACATGGCCGCGAGGTCGGCCTCCCTCTGCTCGGTAGCTCCGGCAAGCGCCTCGGTGAGCGCCTTGGCGGACTCGTCAAGGGCGGACTCGAGCTCTGCGAACAACCAGAAGAAAGACCTCAAGCACAAGCAGAAGAAACAGACAAGAACAAGAACCAGGAACGGCCAAGGCATACCTCCAGCTCGGGCACGCTGCTCCGAGGCTGCGACTTGGGCTGCGGCCAGGTCGGCCGCGAGGGTCTCAGCCCGGCTTTCGGCCTCGGCAGCCCGGCCCCGAGATTGGTCCCGCTCCTAGACGACCTGGACGAACTCCGACCACTGCCGTTGCGCCTCCGCGCGCGCTGTCGCCGCCTCGGCTCTCAGGTCAGCGCAGAGCAACTGGAGGTCCGCTATCTTAGCATCCTGCTGAGAAAGGCGCGCGGTAGCCCCGGTGAGCGAGGTCCTCAGGGATCGCAGCGAGCCCCAGACATCGACCTCGCGGCGGATGAACGACGACTTGGCGGTGCTCCGATCCGTCAGATCCTGGGGGAGGGAAACAGGGCGTCACGACGAACGCCTCGCTCACAGAAAGGAAAAGGTATGCCTAAAACCGTTACCTGGAGGATTTTGGGGACGTCCCTGCAGAGAACCTCCAGCGACGATCGGAGCGACCCCACCGTTGCTTCAGCATGCTCGCGGAGCTCGTCCCAGGACTGGTCCTCCTGTTCATCGTCGAGAACGAAGACAGGGTCCGAAGCCTCGCGGGTCCGGAATCGGAGCAACTGGCGCCGGGCCTCGGGGCTCCGCCGCGCAGCGACGAGGCTGCCGCCCGGCTGGACGAATTGCGCGTCCACGCCCACCTCTTCCGAGGCACTGGGCACCGACGCAACAGCCATCCCGACGCTGGCAGCAACCAGTTGCTCTCCGACTGGGACGGCGGCGACTTCAGTGGCGGCAGGCGCCAGCATGGCCGGCACGACAGGCGGGCTCGGGACCACGTCGGCGCCAGCCGCCTCCCCTATCACGACGGCCGCCTCGGCAGAAGAGCCCGCCTCGGGAACCTGCTCCCCAGAGACAGGCGACGCCCGAGCCCCCTGCGGTGAAACGCCCTACGAGAGGGTCGGCTGAACGACAAGGCCCGGGGCGGCGCTGGCCGCCCAGACCGACGCCGTCTTAAGGGCCTTCCGGGGTGCCAGGTCGGTCTGGCCATGGCTTCGCTTGCTGAATAAAAAAGAAAAAAAAAGAGAAAGGGAAAATCACGGCCGGGACATGTGAATGAAGCGCCAGGACGAAGACATTCCAAGATACTTACCCGCTCCGGGCCATGATCAACCGTGCCTGGGGGGAGGTCTCTTGGATCTCGCTCCCGGAACCGCCGCCGAGGTCCGCTTCGCCGACAGCTTCGGCACCACCCTCGCTTTGGGCGCCCCGGACGCCCGGGAGGCGGACTGCCCAGGCGCCGCCACGGCGACCTGAGGGTCGCTCCCCCGCGCTGCCGGCGCGGGCGGCGGCTCTCGGGGAACGGATGCCTCGGCCAGGCTCCCTAGGGTCGCCTCAGCTCCTCCAGCCGAGGGGTCAAGTACCCTCTCGGGTTGCCCCCGCCCCTCGGGCCGGGAACCCGGCGTCCCGACTCTGGGAACTGACGGCATTAGCCCGCTCGGGGGCTGGCTCGACGGCTCCTGGCCACACCCCAAGCCGGGGCTGAGGCCGAGACGGGCGGCCATGTCGTCCTCCTCCTCATCACCGTCGTCATCATCGTCATCGGGTGTCTCCGGCGACGGCTCCCTTGGGAGTCCTTCCCTCTCCTGCTGGCGACGGCGCTTCTCTAAAGCGTCCCGAGCCCGCCTCCGCTCGCAGGCCCGGGCCTTCTCCGCGTCCTTCTTCTTCTTCTCCTCCTCCGCGGCGACCCGCCACGCTGCCCGGTCCACCGCGTCCTCCGGGACCCGTGGCAGGGAGGGCTTGTGCCACCCCACCTCCTAAAGAAGGGGGAAAGAAACCCAATCGTAAGAACCAGGAGCAACCCGGTGTATGAAGAACGAAGGAGCGAACACTCACCAGAGTTACGCACCCCTGGTCGGGGCGCATCCGAAGCTGGGAGAAGGCGTGGGGGTCTGGCTTCCCCATCGTGGCCGACACCCGCCATTGGAGGGCATCGAAGGGAAGAGGATCAGGGGACATTCGTGACCCCTCCCAGTCAGCCTCCGGGGTCATCTCCCAAAGCGGCAGCCGCCGCTCCACCAAGGGAAGCACTCTCCGACGATGGATGGCGGCAACCACTCCCGCAGCGGTGAGTCCTCCCTCCCGCAACGCCTTCAGGGCCTGGAGAAGGGGTTCGAGGTTCTTCTGTCTCTCGTGTGGAGTCCCATGGCGCCAGGCGTCGGTGGCGACGGTGACAACCCGCTGGGAGAACGACGGGAGCAACTCACCGTCATTCCGGAGGTAGAACCACCGGCGCTGCCACCCCTTGTTCGAGGACGCGAGGACGACAGGGATGTACTGCGACGCCCGCGACTGCCTCAACAAGAGGGTGCAGCCGTCGGCCCGCACCGCTGCACGGACCTTCCTCTCCCCCGTCGGCAAGGCAAAAAGCTCGGCGAAGAAGAGATGAGTCCACAAATCCCAATGGGGGGCGATCCCCAAATACCCTTCGCACACCGCTACGAAGATAGCGGCCTGCGAGATGGAGTTGGGGGTGAGGTTATGCAACTCCACCCCATAGTGGAACAGGATGGCCCGCATAAAGCGGCTCGTCGGCACACCGAATCCCCGCTCGTGGAAGGAGACGAAGCTCACGACGTACCCCAGCGGTGGGGATGGAGCGACTCCGCCCATGGGAGGAATCCATTCTGGCCGCTGCTCATCGGTGAGAGGGCGAAGCAAACCCTCGCCGACGAGATCCTCCAGATCACTCGTCGTCACCATGGAGAAGGGCCATGGGTCGCGCGGCGAGATGATGGTCACCCGGTCAGCCATCGCCGAGCGGAAGGGGTGGCGGCGCAAAGGACAGGGAGGGCGGTTTCCTTTTCTCTGGCTAAGTCTCTCAGGCTGCAAAAAACCTAAGAGGGAGACAGGAAGCAGAGCAAAGAACCATCACCGGACCCTCTCCGGGGTATATAAAGACCAAGGCGAAGACGTTTCCAACATTCCGCCCGAACCGGACGAGGGGTTCAAAAACGCGAAGTGAAACGGTCGTTCCTCGAACGGCTCGCGCACGCGCAACGGCAGCCCCGCCAACTACTCGCCCCGTCGCATCAACTCCGCGGCTGGACAGGCGACGCTTCTGGCAGGAGCAGCGGGCGATGCTTCGCCTTCGCCAAAACAACCGCACCAAAAAAGGTACGCCGCATCGTTCGGTTTCGTATCCTTTTTTCCTTTTTTCCTCTTTCTCTATCTCTTGCGACAGGGACCGGGAAAGGGGGATACCTCGAGAGGGGTCCTTCCCCGTGAAGGAACCAGGCTCCGAGCCTCATTACTGATCAGGGGTTCGAAGGCTGGCCCCCCGAAGGGTTCAACAGCCGCCTCAGATTGCGTGGGCCCTACACCCACTACTTGTCAGAGGTTCGAAGGCCGGCCCCCCGAAGGGTTCCACGGCCGCCTCAGGCTACTCGGGCTCCGCGCCCATTACTGATCAGGGGTTCAAAGGCTGGCCCCCGAAGGGTTCACAGTCGCCTCAGACACAGAGCGAGGGATGACCAGGGGTACGTTCGATACATAACCAAGGCTCGGGCTGCGCTCCCGAGGTACCCTAGGACATTTCCGAGACCAGCGGGAGCGATTTTGTAACGGAATCCCATCGGAGGGAGGCATCGAGCCCTCGGACCCCGTCACCAGGGGACCGGGTCCGGCAGATCACCTGCAGGTACTTTTGGGCGTGCCTCTGGGCCCCTAGCCGACCCCCAACGAACGGGGCACGGACGTCCACTCGGATTACCCGCTTGCAGCTCACCGGAGACACCATGTTCGGTGCCCATCAAGGGTAACATGGCGCTCTCCCCCCTCCTCCTTGTGGAAAGGCGACGTAGGGGCGTATGTAAAAAAGCCGAGTCTGTCCCTGATCGCCCTCTCGCCCTGTGCGGAGGCTCGGGGGCTGCTCTCGCAAACCCGGCTCCGGCCGAACCGTTGACAGCGTCAACATACCAGCCTGAGAACTTGGGCCCCGACCGTGCACCCGGGCTACGGCCAGTTCGCATGAGGGAACCACCAGACCAGCCGAAGCATTACGCAAGGCATTAAGACCTCGAAGGAGTGAAACCACTCCTCCGAGGCCTCGGGGGCTACACCCGGCGGGTGCGCTCGCGCGCACCCACCGGAACAAAATGCAACCGAGAAAGGCTGGTCCCCTTGCAAAAAAGTGTGACGAAAGCCTCCAAGCGAGTGCTAACACTCCCTTCGAGGCTCGGGGGCTACTGTCGGGGACCATAATTAGGGGTACCCTCAAGACGCCTAATTCTCAGCTGGTAACCCCCATCAGCATAAAGCTGCAGAGGCCTGATGGGTGCGATTAAGTCAGGGATCAGTCCATACGAGCGACTCGATCATGCCTCGCCCGAGCCTAGCCTCGGGCAAGGGCAGCCGACCCCGAGGTCTTTCCGTCTCGCCCGAGGCCCCCTTTTAACGGCGAACACATCTCCGGCTCGCCCGAGGCCTTGCCTTCGCTAAGAAGCAACCCTGACTAAATCGCCGCGCCGACTGACCAAGTCGCAGGAGCATTTAACGCAAAGGTAGCCTGACACCTTTATCCTGACGCGAGCCACCCGGCAGAGCCGAAGTGACCGCCGTCACTTCGCCGCTCCACTGACCGGTCTGACAGAAGGACAGCGCCGCCTGCGCCGCTCCGACTGCAGTGCCACTTGACAGAGTGAGACTTGTCGGGGACCATAATTAGGGGTACCCTCAAGACGCCTAATTCTCAGCTGGTAACCCCCATCAGCATAAAGCTGCAGAGGCCTGATGGGCGCGATTAAGTCAGGGGTCAGTCCATACGAGCGACTCGATCACGCCTCGCCCGAGCCTAGCCTCGGGCAAGGGCAGCCGACCCCGAGGTGTTTCCGTCTCGCCCGAGGCCCACTTTTAACGGCGAACACATCTCCGGCTCGCCCGAGGCCTTGCCTTCGCTAAGAAGCAACCCTGACTAAATCGCCACGCCGACTGACCAAGTCGCAGGAGCATTTAACGCAAAGGTAGCCTGACACCTTTATCCTGACGCGCGCCCCTCGGCAGAGCCGAAGTGACCGCCGTCACTTCGCCGCTCCACTGACCGGTCTGACAGAAGGACAGCGCCGCCTGCGCCGCTCCGACTGCAGTGCCACTTGACAGAGTGAGACTGACAGGCAGTCAGGCCTTGCCAAAGGCGCCATAGGAAGCTCCGCCCGACCCAAGGCTCGGACTGGGGCTAAGGCCCCGGAAGACGGCGAACTCCGCTCCGCCCGACCCAGGGCTCGAACTCGGGCTAAGACCCCGGAAGACGGCGAACTCCGCTCCGCCCGACCCAGGGCTCGGACTCGAGCTAAGGCCCCGGAAGACGGCGAACTCCGCTCCACCCGACCCAGGGCTTGGACTCGGGCTAAGGCCCCGGAAGACGGCGAACTCCGCTCCGCCCGACCCAGGGCTCGGACTCGGGCTAAGGCCCCGGAAGACGACGAACTCCGCTTCGCCCGACCCCAGGGGTCGGACTCCGCCCTGGCCTCTGCCGAACGACCTCCGCCTCGCCCGACCCAGGAGCTCGGGCTCGGCCTCGGCCATGAAAGACAGACTCGACCTCGGCTTCGGAGGAGCCTCCACGTCGCCCGACCTAGGGCACAAGCCCGCCATGTCAACAGGAAGCGCCATCATCACCCTACCCCGAGCCGACTCGGGCCGCAGAGAACAAGACCGGTGTCCCATCTGGCTAGCTCCGCCAGATAGGCAATGATGGCGCCCCGCTGGCCCCGTGACGACGGCGGCTCTCAGCTCCCTTACGGAAGCAGGGGGACGTCAGCAAGGACCCAACCGCTCCGACAGCTGTCCCTCCGCCAGGCTCCGTTGCTCCTCCGACAGCCACGACACCACACCAGCTGGGTGCCAAGATCTCTCCGGCTGCCACCTTGGCATGTACTTAGGGCGCTAGCTCTCCCCCGCTAGACACGTAGCACTCTGCTACACCCCCATTGTACACCTGGATCCTCTCCTTACGCCTATAAAAGGAAGGACCAGGGCCTTCTTAGAGAAGGTTGGCCGCGCGGGGACGAGGACGGGGCAGGCGCTCTCTTGGGGCCGCTCGCTTCCCTCACCCGCGTGGACGCTTGTAACCCCCTACTGCAAGCGCACCCGACCTGGGCGCGGGACGAACACGAAGGCCGTGGGATTTCCACCTCTCTCACGACCCGTCTCCGGCCACCTCACTTTCCCCCCTTCGCGCTCGCCCACGCGCTCGACCCATCTGGGCTGAGGCACGCGGCACACTCACTCGTCGGCTTAGGGACCCCCCGGTCTCGAAACGCCGACAGTTGGCGCGCCAGGTAGGGGCCTGCTGCGTATTGACGAGCAGTTTCCCGTCAAGCTCCAGATGGGCAGTCTCCAACGACCTCTCCAACCCGGGACGGTGCTCCGTTTTGGGGGTCTCGAGTTCATGTCTCTTGACGGCAGCTACGACATGATACTCCTTCCACCGCCGCGCGACGACGACAATGTCGGCCGACAGCCCGCCCGCCGGCGGCGGAATCGACGACGTCTTCCTCGCGTGGTGGAAGAACAACATTCGAGCTCGCCCCATCCTCTCCCCCGCCATCGGAGGAGGAGGCGGGGCAACCAAGGCCGAGCGGGGGGCCGCGCTCCGTCGGCTGTCGAGCGAATCGACGTCCCCAATGCCCCAACGGAGGGCGCGTCGGGCGTCAACCTCGCGTTTGAGACGAAGGCGAGCGCCGTCCCCCCGCGACACGCCAATCCCGAGCAAGTGGACGACGCCAGCACGCTCGCGGAGGGCCTGCAGGACATCGCCCTCGTACCCAGGACGACGGCGCAATCAGTCCCCGACGTGACTATGTCGCTCCTCGTCGACCAAAAGGTACCGACTGATTCCCATCCTACGTCATTTCGACTCGGCCTCAACCCGCCTAGCAACCTCGCTTTGGCGGACGCTCACGTTGAGGCGAGTGCAACCCCTCTGGGGTTTTGTATGCGGTCGCCTTGGGACCGATTGACGGACGTCTCGACCTACGGGCCCTCTAGGTCCGAGGAAGATGACGATCCCAGCGTCTGTTGGGATTTCTCTGGATTTGGCAACCCCAGTGCCATGCGGGACTTTATGACCGCATGTGACTACTGCCTCTCTGACTGTTCCGACGGCAGTCGCAGCCTTGACGACAAGGACTGCGTCCCAAGCCGCGAATGTTTCCACGTCGAGCTAGGGGATCCCTCCGAAGGCAACCATCTCGGCATGCCGGAGGATGGTGATCTCCCTAGGCCGGTGCCTCGCGCCGACATCCCGCGGGAGCTAGCTGTGGTCCCCGTTCCGGCGGGGGGTCACGACCCACAGCTCGAGCAAGTCCGCGGGGCGCAGGCCAGGCTCGACGAGGGAGCAGGAGCGCTCGAGTCGATCCGCCGGGACGTCGGGCAGGTATGGGCGGGCCAACCCCCGGCCGGAGAAATACGTCACCTGCCCCAGGGTTTCCAGCACCGCGTCGCCAACGATGTCAGGGACAGGCCGCCACCTGCATCCAGCGGGGTCGGTCAGAACCTGGCAGCCGCAGCGATGCTCCTCCGCGCGATGCTAGAACCATCAACCACCGAGGGTCGGCGAATCCAGGGAGAGCTCAAGAATCTCCTGGAAGGCGCTGCAGCTCGGTGGGCCGAGAGCTCTTCCTCCCGATGGCAGGGGTACCCCTCGGAACCTCATGCCGCGACTTCCTGATTCATGCGGGAAGCCTCGGTCTACACCGGGCGCACGCGCAACACCGCGCCTGCGGCCCCGGGCCACCTCGGCAACGAGCACCATCGTCGCGTCCGTCGGGCCCGCCTCGACGAAAGGGTGCGCCGAGGCTACCACCCCAGGCGTGGGGGACGCTACGACAGCGGGGAGGATCGGAGTCCCTCGCCCGAACCACCCGGTCCGCAGGCTTTCAGCCGGGCCATCCGGCGGGCGCCGTTTCCGGCCCGGTTCCGACCCCCGACTACTATCACAAAGTACTCGGGGGAAACGAGGCCGGAATTGTGGCTCGCAGACTACCGCCTGGCCTGCCAACTGGGTGGAACGGACGACGACAACCTCATCATCCGTAACCTTCCCCTGTTCCTCTCCGACACTGCTTGCGCCTGGTTGGAGCACCTGCCTCCGGGGCAGATCTCCAGCTGGGATGATTTGGTCCAAGCCTTCGCCGGCAATTTCCAGGGCACGTACGTGCGCCGCGGGAATTCCTGGGACCTCCAAAGCTGCCGGCAACAGCCGGGAGAGTCTCTTCGGGACTACATCCGGCTATTCTCGAAGCAGCGCACCGAGCTGCCCAACATCACCGACTCAGATGTCATCGGCGCGTTCCTTGCCGGCACCACCTGCCGCGACCTGGTGAGCAAGTTGGGTCGCAAGACCCCCACCAGGGCGAGCGAGCTGATGGACGTCGCCACCAAGTTCGCCTCCGGCTAGGAGGCGGTCGAGTCCATCTTCCGAAAGGACAAGCAGCCCCAGGGCCGCCCATCGGAAGAGGCTCCCGAGGCGTCTACTCCGCGCGGCGCCAAGAAGAAAGGCAAGAAGAAGTCGCAAGCGAAATGCGATGCCGCCGACGCGGACCTTGTCGCCGCCGCCGAGTACAAGAACCCTCGGAAGCCCCCCGGAGGTGCTAACCTCTTCGACAAGATGCTCAAGGAGCCGTGCCCCTACCATCAGGGGCCCGTCAAGCACACCCTCGAGGAGTGCGTCATGCTTCGGCGCCACTTCCACAAGGCCAGGCTACCCGCAGAGGGTGGCAGGGCCCGCGACGACGACAAAAAGGAAGATCACCAAGCAGGAGAGTTCCCCGAGGTCCACGACTGCTTCATGATCTACGGAGGGCATGCGGCGAATGCCTCGGCTCGGCATCACAAGCGACAGCGTCGGGAGGTCTGCTCGGTGAAGGTGGCGGCGCCAGTCTACCTAGACTGGTCCGACAAGCCCATCACCTTCGACCAAGCTGACCACCCCGACCACGTGCCGAGCCCGGGGAAATACCCGCTCGTCGTCGACCCCATCATCGGCGACGTCAGGCTCACCAAGGTCCTGATGGATGGGGGCAGCTGCCTCAACATCATCTACGCCGAGACCCTCAGGCTCCTACGCGTTGATCTGTCCTCCGTCCGAGCAGGCGCTGCGCCCTTCCACGGGATCATTCCTGGGAAGCGCGTCCAGCCCCTCGGACGGCTCGACCTTCCTGTCTGCTTCGGAACGCCCTCCAACTTCCGAAGGGAGATTTTGACGTTCGAGGTGGTCGGGTTCCGAGGAACCTACCACGCTGTATTGGGGAGGCCATGCTACGCAAAGTTCATGGCCGTCCCCAACTACACCTACCTGAAGCTCAAGATGCCGGGCCCCAACGGGGTCATCACTATCAGCCCCACGTACAAACACGCGTTCGAATGCGACGTGGAGTGCGTGGAGTACGCCGAGGCCCTCGCCGAGTCCGAGGCCCTCATCGTCGACCTGGAGAACCTCTCCAGAGAGGTGCCAGACGTGAAGCGACACGCCGGCAACTTCGAGCCAGCGGAGACGGTTAAGGCCGTCCCTCTCGACCCCAGTGGCGGCACCTCCAAGCAGATCCGGATCGGTTCCGGGCTCGACCCCAAATAGGAAGCAGTGCTCGTCGACTTTCTCCGCGCAAACGCCGACGTCTTTGCGTGGAGTCCCTCGGACATGCCCGGCATACCGAGGGATGTCGCCGAGCACTCGCTGGATATTCGGGCTGGAGCCCGACCGGTCAGGCAGCCTCTGCGCCGATTCGACGAGGAGAAGCGCAGAGTGATAGGCGAGGAGATCCACAAGCTAATGGCAGCAGGGTTCATCAAAGAGGTATTCCATCCCGAATGGCTTGCCAAACCTGTGCTTGTGAGAAAGAAAGGGGGGAAATGGCGGATGTGTGTAGACTACACTGGTCTCAACAAAGCATGTCCGAAGGTTCCCTACCCTCTACCTCGCATCGATCAAATCGTGGATTCCACTGCTGGGTGCGAAACCCTGTCTTTCCTCGATGCCTACTCAGGGTATCATCAAATCAAGATGAAAGAGTCCGACCAGCTCGCGACTTCTTTCATCACGCCCTTCGGCATGTACTGCTATGTCACCATGCCGTTCGGTTTGAGGAACGCGGGTGCGACGTACCAGCGGTGCATGAACCATGTGTTCGGCGAACACATCGATCGCACAATCGAGGCCTACGTCGATGACATCGTAGTCAAGACAAGGAAAGCCTCCGACCTCCTCTCCGACCTTGAAGTGACATTCCGGTGTCTCAAGGCAAAGGACGTCAAGCTCAATCCCGAGAAGTGTGTCTTCGGGGTGCCCCGAGGCATGCTCCTGGGGTTCATCGTCTCCGAGCGGGGCATCCAAGCCAACCCGGAGAAGATCGCAGCCATCACCAGCATGGGGCCCATCAAGGACTTAAAAGGTGTACAGAGGGTCATGGGATGTCTCGCGGCCTTGAGCCGTTTCATCTCATGCCTCGGCGAAAGAGGCCTGCCTCTGTACCGCCTCTTAAGGAAGGCCGAGTGCTTCACTTGGACCCCTGAGGCCGAGGAAGCTCTCG
The DNA here is from genome assembly GCA_029449295.1 of Zea luxurians. Taxonomy (NCBI): domain Eukaryota; kingdom Viridiplantae; phylum Streptophyta; class Magnoliopsida; order Poales; family Poaceae; genus Zea; species Zea luxurians. The sequence continues at coordinate 2,776,287 of JAOPSE010000028.1, read as the reverse complement.
GGAACCTGAAGGCGCTCCTCACCAAGGCGCCTATCTTGGTACCCCCAGCTGATGGAGAAGCCCTCTTGGTCTACGTCACCGCGACCACTCAGGTGGTTAGCACCGCGATTATGGTCGAAAGGCAAGAAGAGGGGCATGCATTGCCCGTTCAGAGACCAATTTACTTCGTCAGCGAGGTGCTGTCCAAAACCAAGATCCGCTACCCACAAGTTCAGAAGCTACTGTATGCAGTGATCCTGACGAGGCGAAAGTTGCGACATTACTTCGAGTCTCATCCGGTAACTGTGGTGTCATCCTTCCCCCTGGGGGAGATCATCCAGTGCCGAGAGGCCTCGGGCAGGATCGCAAAGTGGGCGGTGGAAATCATGGGCGAGACAATCTCGTTCGCCCCTCAGAAGGCCATCAAGTCCCAGGTATTGGCGGACTTCGTAGCCGAATGGGTCGACACCCAGCTGCCGACGGCTCCGATCCAACCGGAGCTCTGGACCATGTTTTTCGACGGGTCGCTGATGAAGACGGGAGCTGGCGCGGGCCTGCTCTTCGTCTCGCCCCTCGGGAAACACCTACGCTACGTGCTGCGCCTCCATTTCCCGGCGTCCAACAATGTGGCTGAGTACGAAGCTCTGATCAACGGATTGCGAATCGCCATCGAGCTAGGGGTCCGACGCCTCGACGCTCGCGGCGACTCGCAGCTCGTCATCGACCAAGTCATGAAGAACTCCCACTGTCGCGACCCGAAGATGGAGGCCTACTGCGATGAGGTTCGGCGCCTAAAAGACAAGTTCTACGGGCTCGAGCTTAACCACATCGCCCGGCGCTACAACGAGACTGCGGACGAGCTGGCAAAAATAGCCTCGGGGCGAACGACGGTTCCCCCGGACGTCTTCTCCCGGGATCTGCACCAACCCTCCGTCAAGATCAACGACACGCCCGAGTCCGAGGTACCCTCGGCCCAGCCCGAGGCGTCCTCGGTTTAGCCCGAGGTACCCTCGGCCCCCGAGGGCGAGGCGCTGCGCATCGAGGAGGAGCGGAGCGGGGTCACGCCTGATCGAGATTGGCAGACCCCGTACCTGCAATATCTCCGCCAAGGAGAGCTACCCCTCGACCAAACCGAGGCTCGGCGGGTAGCGCGACGCGCCAAGTCGTTCGTCTTGCTGGGCGATGAGAAGGAGCTCTACCACCGCAGCCCCTCGGGCATCCTCCAGCGATGCATCTCCATCGCCGAAGGTCAGGAACTCCTGCAAGAGATACACTCGGGGGCTTGCGGCCATCATGCAGCGCCTCGAGCCCTCGTAGGGAACGCTTTCCGGCAAGGCTTCTACTGGCCGACGGCGGTGGCTGACGCCACTAGAATTGTCCGCACCTGCGAAGGGTGTCAATTCTATGCGAAGCAAACCCACCTGCCCGCTCAGGCTCTACAGACGATACCCATCACCTGGCCCTTCGCTGTGTGGGGTCTGGACCTCGTCGGTCCTCTGCAGAAGGCGCCCGGGGGCTACACGCACCTGCTGGTCGCCGTCGACAAATTCTCCAAGTGGATCAAGGTCCGACCCCTGAACAGCATCAGGTCTGAGCAGGCGGTGGCGTTCTTCACCAACATCATCCATCGCTTCAGGGTCCCAAACTCCATCATCACCGACAACGGCACCCAGTTCACCGGCAGAAAATTCTTGGATTTTTGCGAGGATCACCACATCCGGGTGGACTGGGCTGCCGTAGCTCATCCCATGTCGAATGGGCAAGTAGAGCGTGCCAACGGCATGATTCTACAAGGGCTCAAGCCTCGGATTTACAACGACCTCAACAAGTTCGGCAAGCGATGGATGAAGGAACTCCCCTCGGTGGTATGGAGCCTGAGGACAACGCCGAGCCGAGCCACAAGTTTCACGCCGTTCTTCCTGGTCTGCGGGGCCGAGGCCGTCTTGCCCACTGACCTGGAATATGGCTCCCCGAGGACGAGGGCCTACGACGATCAAAGCAACCAAGCTAGCCGAGAAGACTCGCTGGACCAGCTGGAAGAGGCTCGGGACAGGGCCTTACTACACTCGGCGCGGTATCAGCAGTCCCTGCGACGCTACCACGCCCGAGGGGTCCGACCCTGAGACCTCCAGGTGGGCGACCTAGTGCTTCGGCTGCGGCAAGACGCCCGAGGGAGGCACAAGCTCACGCCCCCCTGGGAAGGGCCATTCGTCATCACCAAAGTTCTGAAGCCCGGAACGTACAAGCTGGCCAACAGTCAAGGCGAAGTCTACGGCAACGCTTGGAACATCCAATAGCTACGTCGCTTCTACCCTTAAGATGTTTCCAAGTTGTTCATATACCTCGCACCCACGCAAAGTTTAGTCAACAAGGAAGGGTCGGCCTCGCCTCGGCAAAGCCCAACCCTCCCTCGGGGGCTAAAAGGGGGGAAACCCCCTCTGCGTCAAAATTTTCCTCGAAAAAAAATCTCTTTTACCAGAATGTCTTTCGTGCTTTTTGACTACTTTGAAAAGTGGGTCCTGGAAACGACGGAGTACACGTAAGCAGCCAAGGCTGACCGAGCCGAGGGACTCCTATGCCTCCGGGATATGGATACCTCACTCATCACCTTCTGCGATAAGTAACTCGCGTTCGGATAAAGTGACTCTGCGGATCGAACAAGTCTTTACGTTCGGAAGCCCTTCTGCCGAAGTGATCCTTCGAGCCTTCTCGACCGAGTCGGTGACAGGGCCTCATGGACGGGTGAAAGTACGCGTAAGCGGCAAGGCCGACCGAGCCGAGGGACTCCCACGCCTCCGGGATACGGATACCTCACTCGTCACCTTCCGCGAGAAGCAACTCTCGCTCGCACAAACATCCCCGTTACCAACAAAAAGTCCAGATACTCGAAACAAGAGGAAAAGAGACGCAGCTTTACAACGCAGTGAGAGTGTGTGTTCTGGCCTCGACGACCGCACAAGGCACACGCTACAAGACAATCTGATCCTGCAGGCTCGGGTCTTGACGCTGGAAGGGGGCAGCAACACCCTCGGCATCGACGGCAACTTCGGCGAGGCCCGACCTAGCCTCGGATGGCGACGCGGTCCGAGGGTCTCCGCTCCGAAGGACGACGTCATCACCACGTCCGGGCAATCGCTGCCAGGGACTTCTCCGGGAATCCGGCCCGAGCAGGCGGCTCGGCCGGTTACCCCTGGGGCCTCGGCCAACCATCTTCCGAGGGCGCCAGCCCGGTCCGAAGCCTCGGCTGATCAACTCCGACGTCGATCCTGCCAACGGACAACCCGGCTAGGCTCCGGCCGACCAGGTTTCATTTTTCGAGCCAACTCCGCCTCTATTCATGCTGATATCGCTACCCCTGGCCTCGGCTCGTCGAAGAGCGGTCGAGGGGTCTCTTTAACTAAGCTAGAGGAGCCTCGGACAGCAGGGCCGACTGAGCCGAGGGACTCCTACGCCTCCAGGATACAGATACCTCACTCGTCACCTTGACACGGGGCGACTCATGCTTGGTGAAGCGGTTCAGATAATCAGCAGACGAGTCTTAGTGCTCAGAAATGAGGAAAAACACGGCTCCGTGCCGAAGTTACATACATGTTCAGGCCCCAAAAGCCGTAATGAACAAAAACACTGGCACTCGAAGTGCCATTACAAACGGAACTCCGGTTCCCCCTCCGCGGGTACGAACAACCCCACTCGATAGAGGTGGGCCTGCGGAGCAACAGAAGACCGACGAACGGCTTGTCATCGCCCGCCCCGGCAGCGGCGACGATGAAGACTTCTGTCCCGGGGGGCCGAACAGCAGCAGCGATGACCTCAGGGCGGATGCTGCTGCCAGGAGGCCCCCGCCCATGCCCAAACTCGAGAGGCAAGGACGGGCAGAAGGCCGTAGAGTTGGAGGTCGGTCCGTGGCCAGCCTTGGCTATCACGCCGGCGGAAGAACCTCTTCCAGCTGCCGTGGCAGACGCCGGCGCCGCGAGCGGCTCCGAAGCCACTCGCGTCCGAAGGCCAGGCACGCTGCAGATGCCAGCGCCATGGACGACAACCGCTCCTCCCCCCGATCACTGAGTGAAGGAGCGGGCCGCCGCCCACGCGGGGGCCGACCTCAACTTGACACACTCCCCTCCCCAGCCCTGGTGATGAAAATCCTTGAGGCTGAGGGAGGGGTAGAGGCCGCAGCCCGGCTCGCTTTCCCCCACCATCAAGCCGGAGGTCGCCATCCTGGGTGACCGCCGGTGGAGGGGTGCAGCCGGGCTGCATGATGAAAATCCTTGAAGCCGAACGATGGCTGAAAGGTACCAACTCCCACGAAGTTGTGTTCCTCAAATGATGGGGCAAAAAGACGGCGGTTTCCCCCATCCGGGGGCTTGAAAGGTGGAAAGATGCGGTGCATAAGGGAGCAAGAAGACATGGTCGCCTTACGAAAGGGGTCGCCCTCCTTTTAAAGGCGACTCTCCCTGCTTGCACCCCCAACCGTCACGGGCTGAGTCTTCTCCAACACGCTCCAAAGCCCTCCCCTGCGGCGTGGGGGCTGGGTCCCACATGTCATGAAGACCGGCTCCGAGCAGAAGAAGCCAAACCGCCGCGCGTGGTGCACGCAACCGCCCAGCGGTTACAAGTGACCCTCCACTTTTGCCCAGACCAACAGGCGAAAGGGGCAGGCAGCCATGCAGGCGGCATGCAACCGTGCCAAGTGGACGCGCTTCTCCGACTCCCGACACGCCAGCATGGAGGCCCAGGCCCACGCGTCGCGCGACCGGCGCGCCGGATGCTGCATGCAAGCAACTGTACCGCCTGTGCCACCACCGCGCCTCCTCGATTACGGAACCAATACCGTGACTCGAGGCGACCCAGCACGCGACCCAGCAGCGCCAGCCTGGCGCGGCGGCCAACGCGGCCAAAGGTGGGCCGGCACTAATGACGGTGGCAGGCGCGCGGGAGCGGCGGTCACGTCGTCAGCCAAGCCCACGTCCCATCCGGGGGCAGCAAGAGAACCCCCCTCTCACGGCGTGAAGGCAATGCGCCCGTGGTCCGTTCCTCGAACGGCTCGCGCACGCGCAACGGCAGCCCCGCCAACTACTCGCCCCGTCGCATTAACTCCGCGGCCGGACAGGCGACGCTTCTGGCAGGAGCAGCGGGCGACGCTTCGCCTTCGCCAAAACAACCGCACCAAAAAATGTACGCCGCGTCGTTCGGTTTCGTATCCTTTTTTCCTTTTTTCCTCTTTCTCTATCTCTTCCGACAGGGACCGGGAAAGGGGGATACCCCGAGAGGGGTCCTTCCCCGTGAAGGAACCAGGCTCCGAGCCTCCTTACTGATCAGGGGTTCGAAGGCTGGCCCCCCGAAGGGTTCAACAGCCGCCTCAGATCACGTGGGCCCTACACCCACTACTGGTCAGAGGTTCGAAGGCCGGCCCCCCGAAGGGTTCCACGGCCGCCTCAGGCTACTCGGGCTCCGCACCCATTACTGATCAGGGGTTCGAAGGCTGGCCCCCGAAGGGTTCACAGTCGCCTCAGACACCGAGCGAGGGATGACCAGGGGTACGTTCGATACATAACCAAGGCTCAGGCTGCGCTCCCGAGGTACCCTAGGACATTTCCGAGACCAGCGGGAGCGATTTTGTAACGGAATCCCATCGGAGGGAGGCATCGAGCCCTCGGACCCCGTCGCCCGGGGACCGGGTCCGGCAGATCACCCACAGGTACTTTTGGGCGTGCCTCTGGGCCCCTAGCCGACCCCCAACGAACGGGGCACGGACGTCCACTCGGATTACCCGCTTGCAGCTCACCGGAGACACCATGTTCGGTGCCCATCGAGGGTAACATGGCGCTCTCCCCCCTCCCCTTGCGGAAAGGCGACGTAGGGGCGTATGTAAAAAAGCCGAGTCTGTCCCTGATCGCCCTCTCGCCCTGTGCGGAGGCTCGGGGGCTGCTCTCGCAAACCCGGCTCCGGCCGAACCGTTGACAGCGTCAACATACCAGCCCGAGAACTTGGGCCCCGACCGTGCACCTGGGCTACGGCCAGTTCGCATGAGGGAACCACCAGACCAGCCGAAGCATTACGCAAGGCATTAAGAACTCGAAGGAGTGAAACCACTCCTCCGAGGCCTCGGGGGCTACACCCGGCGGGTGCGCTCGCGCGCACCCACCGGAACAAAATGCGACCGAGAAAGGCTGGTCCCCTTGCAAAAAAGTGCGACGAAAGCCTCCAAGCGAGTGCTAACACTCCCTTCGAGGCTCGGGGGCTACTGTCGGGGACCATAATTAGGGGTACCCTCAAGACGCCTAATTCTCAGCTGGTAACCCCCATCAGCATAAAGCTGCAGAGGCCTGATGGGCGCGATTAAGTCAGGGGTCAGTCCATACGAGCGACTCGATCACGCCTCGCCCAAGCCTAGCCTCGGGCAAGGGCAGCCGACCCCGAGGTGTTTCCGTCTCGCCCGAGGCCCCCTTTTAACGGCGAACACATCTCCGGCTCGCCCGAGGCCTTGCCTTCGCTAAGAAGCAACCCTGACTAAATCGCCGCGCCGACTGACCAAGTCGCAGGTGCATTTAACGCAAAGGTAGCCTGACACCTTTATCCTGACGCTCGCCCCCCGGCAGAGCCGAAGTGACCGCCGTCACTTCGCCGCTCCACTTACCGGTCTGACAGAAGGACAGCGTCGCCTGCGCCGCTCCGACTGCAGTGCCACTTGACAGAGTGAGACTGACAGGCAGTCAGGCCTTGCCAAAGGCGCCATAGGAAGCTCCGCCCGACCCAGGGCTCGGACTCGGGCTAAGGCCCCGGAAGACGGCGAACTCCGCTCCGCCCGACCCAGGGCTCGGACTCGGGCTAAGACCCCGGAAGACGGCGAACTCCGCTCCGCCCGACCCAGGGCTCGGACTCGGGCTAAGGCCCCGGAAGACGGCGAACTCCGCTCCGCCCGACCCTGGGCTCGGACTCGGGCTAAGGCCCCGGAAGACGACGAACTCCGCTTCGCCCGACCCCAGGGGTCGGACTCCGCCCTGGCCTCTGCCGAACGACCTCCGCCTCGCCCGACCCAGGAGCTCGGGCTCGGCCTCGGCCATGAAAGACAGACTCGACCTCGGCTTCGGAGGAGCCTCCATGTCGCCCGACCTAGGGCACAAGCCCGCCATGTCAACAGGAAGCGCCATCATCACCCTACCCCGAGCCGACTCGGGCCGCAGAGAACAAGACCGGTGTCCCATCTGGCTAGCTCCGCCAGATAGGCAATGATGGCGCCCCGCTGGCCCCGTGACGACGGTGGCTCTCAGCTCCCTTACGGAAGCAGGGGGACGTCAGCAAGGACCCAACCGCTCCAACAGCTGTCCCTCCGCCAGGCTCCGTTGCTCCTCCGACAGCCACGACACCACACCAGCTGGGTGCCAAGACCTCTCCGGCTGCCACCTTGGCATGTACTTAGGGCGCTAGCTCTCCCCCGCTAGACACGTAGCACTCTGCTACACCCCCATTGTACACCTGGATCCTCTCCTTATGCCTATAAAAGGAAGCACCAGGGCCTTCTTAGAGAAGGTTGGCCGCGCGGGGATGAGGACGGGGCAGGCGCTCTCTTAGGGCCGCTCGCTTCCCTCACCCGCGTGGACGCTTGTAACCCCCTACTGCAAGCGCACCCGACCTGGGCGCGGGACGAACACGAAGGCCGCAGGATTTCCACCTCTCTCACGACCCGTCTCCGGCCACCTCGCTTTCCCCCCTTCGCGCTCGCCCACGCGCTCGACCCATCTGGGCTGGGGCACGCGGCACACTCACTCGTCGGCTTAGGGACCCCCAGTCTCGAAACGCCGACAAGACTGACAGGCAGTCAGGCCTTGCCAAAGGCGCCATAGGAAGCTCCGCCCGACCCAGGGCTCGGACTCGGGCTAAGGCCCCGGAAGACGGCGAACTCCGCTCCGCCCGACCCAGGGCTCGGACTCGGGCTAAGGCCCCGGAAGACGGCGAACTCGCTCCGCCCGACCCAGGGCTCGGACTCGGGCTAAGGCCCCGGAAGACGGCGAACTCCGCTCCGCCCGACCCAGGGCTCGGACTCGGGCTAAGGCCCCGGAAGACGACGAACTCCGCTTCGCCCGACCCCAGGAGTCGGACTCCGCCCTGGCCTCTGCCGAACGACCTCCGCCTCGCCCGACCCAGGAGCTCGGGCTCGGCCTCGGCCATGAAAGACAGACTCGACCTCGGCTTCGGAGGAGCCTCCACGTCGCCCGACCTAGGGCACAAGCCCGCCACGTCAACAGGAAGCGCCATCATCACCCTACCCCGAGCCGACTCGGGCCGCAGAGAACAAGACCGGTGTCCCATCTGGCTAGCTCCGCTAGATAGGCAATGATGGCGCCCCGCTGACCCCGTGACGACGGCGGCTCTCAGCTCCCTTACGGAAGCAAGGGGACGTCAGCAAGGACCCAACCGCTCCGACAGCTGTCCCTCCGCCAGGCTCCGTTGCTCCTCCGACAGCCACGACACCACACCAGCTGGGTGCCAAGATCTCTCCGGCTGCCACCTTGGCATGTACTTAGGGCGCTAGCTCTCCCCCGCTAGACACGTAGCACTCTGCTACACCCCCATTGTACACCTGGATCCTCTCCTTACGCCTATAAAAGGAAGGACCAGGGCCTTCTTAGAGAAGGTTGGCCGCGCGGGGACGAGGACGGGGCAGGCGCTCTCTTGGGGCCGCTCGCTTCCCTCACCCGCGTGGACGCTTGTAACCCCCTACTGCAAGCGCACCCGACCTGGGCGCGGGTCGAACACGAAGGCCGCGGGATTTCCACCTCTCTCACGACCCGTCTCCGGCCACCTCGCTTTCCCCCCTTCGCGCTCGCCCACGCGCTCGACCCATCTGGGCTGGGGCACGCGGCACACTCACTCGTCGGCTTAGGGACCCCCCGGTCTCGAAACGCCGACAAAGTTGATGATAATATTCGTATCATTATTCATGTTTCATATATGTGTTCTTTTTTACCATCTATCGATCTTACGAAGGTCTTTTCCTTCGTAACCTTCGTCCGAAATTCATTATATCCAAAAGGGCATAATGTTTATAAGGACGAAGGAATTTAACATTTAACACTTTTTATGTTGCCTTGTTCTTAACTCTTAGCATTTGAGAACAAGTCCCCAACAGTAGGATATAAAGATGACCCGTGGGTTCTCGCCGAATGTGTTGCACAAGTGTTCTATGTACTCGATCTAGCAGATGAGAAGATGCATGCAGTTATTTCTGGAAAGCAAAAAATTGTTGGAGTTGAGAATGTGGGAGACCAAGATGAGGAATACAATAAGTATGAAGAGATGTTCGTCTTTAACGGTCCAGAGAGAATCAAGCGTGTGGAAAAGAAAATTGATAAGAACTTAAAGCCATACATGCAGAAAAATGGTAGTTCATGAAAAATTGTACGAATCAAATTGTATTTGTTATCATGTATGATCGACTATGAATTGTGGTTGCCAATTAATTTAAAATCTCTCTAGTTATCTATGTGTGCTATTATAATTCATTTAAATTGTATTTGCATATTTTTGTTAAAAATTAAATATTAATTCATTTAAATTGTATTTGCATATTTCTGTTAAAAATTAAAATATTTTCATATTTAAATTGTATTTTTCATATTTTCACAATCACAGGCGGTTTTTCCTTAGGGTCCGTTTGTGAAAAGGATAGAGCACCACAGGCGGTTCTAAACAAAAACCGCTTGTGATACTATTACATCACAGGCGTACCGAACCGCCTAGGACATCACAGGCGGTTTTCTGACCGAACCGCCTGTGATGTAAAAAGTCTACCACTTGTATAGAGCCAAATTGTACTAGTGAAGGTACGTACGATTTCGATCTGGCCAACAAGAATGTAGCGATATGTTTGTTTATTTTTATTTATATAGTTTTTTCTTTGAACTTGTATTATGTATTAATATGAAATTTAAATTCTATCTAACACTAATTTTTTATAGTCTTATTTGATTTTGTCATGCAATTATTTTGGTCCTCCATGAATTCTAGTTCTGAATCCACCACTTATGGCAGCCATGGTATGCACGAACTTTAGTACACCCAACAGACAATGCAAAGGAGCGTTAAGTATTCTTCAGTTTTGTTGTGTGCATCAATCCGAATTCTGCACGTTCAAATAGTTTTATTAATTTAAAAACTGAGAGTGTATGACCTGGCGCACAAAGCAGACATGTATGTAGGACTTTGGTAGTCTAATCCACTCGCCTGTACGTAGGAGGTAATGGACTCTAAATTTATTAAATCCGATTAGAATTCGACTCTATTACTATTCATTTTTCAACTAAAATTTATTAATGACTCTAATTTATTGCGAAGAAACGTCTGGATAATGATCCAATACCACTCTTATCTGTATGTTGTGATAACATGTGAGAAAGACATGTTGTTGAGCACCATTAGTGACATTAGGCACGGCCATACGGTCTGGCCCTGATGTCACACTCGATTTTAGGGTCAAAACCGAATGCATAGCATATGTGTGTCAGGATATATTTTCTACACATATGTTGACATCACAAGTGTAATATATCAAAAGACGATGCAATAAAGGCGTAAAAGTAACTTTCACATGAAGATGACTGGCACATTGTTAGACTTAGTACTCGTCATCACCATCGTCACAGTCTTCCCCATCAGCTTCTGATCAAAATATTAGCAAGAGGTGAGCTCACTTATGGTGTGGGCTCAGCAAGTGGGAGGAGTAATGCAAGGTTAACAAGGTAGTCTATGGCTAAGCGGTAAGCATTTTAGTTGGTCAATATTTTATTAACAACACCTAACTTACTAATTATAAGTGTATCCCAAAATATCCCAATTAATCATAAGCATATGATTATATCTCAAAAGCACTTAAGTGAAACCACTTAAGCAAACCATTTAAAAATCATCGAATCACAATTTATTCTCTATCTTTAAGTTTAATTATCATGTGAGGCTCCAGGTTGCTTTTAACCGTGAGAAACTGACATATCAGTTTTACACTCTACATAGGTGGTACAGCTTTACCCACAAGCCATATATCCCATCTAGCCTGGGTTGTACGGATCCGTAAACACTACCGAGGTAAATGGCTAGGGATCCATTATGAGGCTTTCACAATATAATACAAAGCCACCCGCTAAAGTTTCCACGTCAGTATTGGTGACCCTCTGAGCGAGGTAACTTAGCCAAGACTACCACCCCATGTTAACATGAGCTGTCACCAAACCAATATCGCCCCCTCTTGCCCATATTTCAGGTAGGGTTGCTAAGCACTAAGTCTATAAAGCTATTTACCAAAGCCAGAGCCATAATAGCACTCGTGGTTGCACTGTTTCTTGGATGGTCACTCCATGTTCCATTTAATATGAAATGATCTTGTTCAACCATTGGGTTAACCTTATAATACAAATCTCATTTCCAGAACAATAGTATCATTAAAGAGTGACATCATAATTATCAAGTTGAGTAGTAGCACAATTACTAACCATAGTATTTATTCTAGGGTAATCAAGGAATAGGGTTGGTATTTCTAGGTAATCCTATTTAGGTAATCCCATCCAATTTATGTAAATATCCAAAAGCAAACATGATTATATGTATTATTTGGGTACAAATAGAAATGCAGAGGGAGAATCCACTTGCCTTGGTCAAAGGTGTCTTGTGGATCGTCTTCAAACGTATTTTGGTCTTCTATCACGAAATCAGCTTCTAATATAGATTCGCATATCGTAACACAAAAGAAAACATTCACCAAATAAATAAACATACACCATTACATGAATAACATACACCATTACGTGAACAAGCATATACCATACAAACCATTCTTATAGTAGTGCCTAGAATAAAACCTAATTCATATTCATATTATTAGTCTACACGTATTGACATCTATTTGCTATGACATAAACTATAAACTCTACTTTGGATTGTCACTAGCGAAAGTTATATGAACATTCGACTACGAAAGTATTTTACATAATATAGCTTAGATGTAATGATTTAACCAATTCTACCAAAAATAAATTAATCATAAATTAATGATTTCTACTAGGAACATGGGTCTCATTTTAGTTTTATCTTTTCTTTCTAAAAGAAAATGTCATTATAATAATCAAAGGTCAAATCATTTTAATAATAAATTAAACCACATATTAGACTTCAATATTTGAATTATTATGAACACGGGTACTACTTATCCTTTCCATGTTAATAAAGTTTCTATTTTGTGGGTTTAAATGAACGTATGATTATAAACTTCCAGATTAATTCTAAAATTCATTGTAAACAAGGTTTGTTGTGAAATTACTCACCTAATGTTTTTATCACTAACACGTGGTCTACCAAATTATATCATTCTTCTTTCTAAGCATAAATTCTAAAATAATTGTAAACAAATAACATGTCTGATAATAATTTACTAATTCATTGCATACTCAAAATCAATCGTTTACATATACATGAATTCCAAATCACAAAACAATTATGTTGGGGGCCTTCATCTTTCGAAGGTTCTCAAAAACACGACTAACCATTTGCTTCTAGCATAATGTTGATTATTACAGGGGCTTTGTCACAAACAAAGGTTCATGATGGGAGTTTACTCCTCTGTCGAAGGTATTCAAGACGAAGATATAGCCCGAAAATGACAACAATGAACGCCGAAGCTATAATGAAAAAGTGACAGCTTCAACTTAGAGTGGTGCTGAAGATCAAGCATGATGCTGAGCTGAAGAGAAAAAGACTGGCTAGACCCTAATGATTTAGGCTACAGTTATGAACAAATGTCAAGGTCATAAATGTATTTTTACCCAAGCTGTGTCCTGTGCCTATAAATAGGTGAACAGTACCACCATACTGTTCATGCTAGATTGTAATCGCTTTCGCGTCAACACCTTCGAACAAGCCAAAGGATCGATGTAACATTCCATATGTTTGTCATGAAATAAAGATATAAACCGAGATATGAATTAATAATATTTATTATCTCTATGAATTGTTATCCTTGTGAATGATGAAGGTGTGTCCTTCAAGACCTTTGTCTGAGGATCATTAAATCCGAAAGTAGATGATGTTCTTGAGGACGAAGGTCTCTAATCTTTAACAATTATGTTGCCTTGTTCTTGGTTCACAACATTTTAGAACAAGTGACCAACAAATTATTTATGGAAATTATGAACTAATTCAAACATGACTTTGAAATTTTAATAAAAAATTGTGTTCTCTTCCACCTTGCTCTCGGACTATGTGCAGGAATGAATCGACGAACGGAAGGGGGTTGTCCACGGTGAGCAGGTGGTCGATGGCGAGATCACAGCCGGGGGAAGCTCCGATGAGTGGTGGCGGAGGCAGGGCGCGGGCGCGGCCGGGGATAGGGGCATGGCGCGGCCGAGGGGGGCATGACACGGCCGGACGTGGCACAGCGCGGCCGGGAACCACGACGAATGGCGGCGGCGTGGGAGAGAGGGAGAAGTGAGGAAGAGAGAGCTCAGGCGAGGGACAGACCAAGGGGTTCGGCGCTAGTTTTTATATAGGGGAGGAGGGAGAGGGAGAGCCGGGGAGAGGGAGTGTCGGTGGCCATTAATGGCGCCGGTTTCTCCATTGATGGAGAGAGGGAAGGTGGGGGAGAGGGGAGAGGAAGGGTCGGGTTTCAGGCATGGAGGGAGGTGAGGGGTCGGGTGCGATCGGGCGGCTCAGCCGGGGTGCGGGGTCATGCACGATGGCGTGGCGCGGGCGTGCGTATGGCGCGGGCGCGGGCGGATGGTCTGTCAGGCACGGGCGTGGCTGGAGGTAGGGGAAAGGGCCGGGGTGGGCCCCGCCTGTAAGAGAGAGAAAAAGGGGGTGATGGAGGTGGCGGCCGGTTGGGCTACCCTAATGGGCTGTTTCGGCCGGTTGGGCTACCCTAATGGGTCGTTTCAGCCGTCTTAGCTAAGGTTTCGTTTTTTATTTTTATATCCCATAAAATGTAAATAAATATATTTTTAAATATTTCAAAAATCATAATAATTATAATTAAATATTTATTTTTGGACCAATGTTTTTATATTAAGTAATTGGGTTTTCTTATAAAAGATTTTTTATGAATACAATCATTAATGAACAACCAAAAATCATTCTAAAAAGATAAACAAGATGAAACACTTGATTTAATTTTTTTACTTTACTATCTACTAAATTTGAAATGACTATTAATGTATTATTTTAATTGATGAATTTGAGGTGTTACAAAACCTACCCCCTAAAAAGAATCTTGTTCTCGAGATTAAGGAACTTCTAAAAATTGTTGGGGGAATTCTGTTCTGAGTTCATCTTCTCTTTCCCAAGTGGACTCATCTTTCGAATGATGACTCCACTGAACTTTGCACATATTGATAACTTTACTCCGAGTAATTCTACGAGATGTTTCCAAAATTCTAATCGGGTACTCAAAATAAGTCAAGTCCTCATTAATGTTGAGTTCTTCCATGGGTAACTGTTCTTCCGGTACTCTTAAGCATTTCTTGAGTCGTGACACATGGAATACGTCATGCACGTCCGATAAACTATTGGGTAGTTCCAACTAATATGCTACTTCTCCTTTTCTTTCCAAAATTTTGAATGGACCAATATAACGGGGAGATAATTTTCCTTTAACTTTAAATCTTCTCATTCCTCTCATTGGTGAAACCTTAAGATATGCGAAGTCTCCAACTTCAAAGATTAATTCTCTTCTTCTATTGTCAGCATAGCTCTTCTGCCTTGACTGTCCTGTTTTCAAATTCCCTCTAACAATCTGCACTTGCTTTTCTGCTTCTTGAAGAATTTCTGGACCAAATACTTGACTTTCTCCAGTTTGATTTCAATATAGTGGCGTTCTGCATTTCCTTCCATAGAGTGCTTCAAAAGGTGTTATCTTTAGACTTGCTTGGTAACTATTGTTATAAGAGAACTCTGCATACGAAAACTCTTATCCTAACTTGTACCATATTTTAAAGCACAAGCTCTTAACATATCCTCTAACACTTGATATGTTCTTTCTATTTGTCCATCTGTCTGTGGATGATAGGCTGAGCTGAAATTTAACTTAATATCCATAGATTCATGTAATCTTTTCCAAAGGCGTGAGGTAAACTGGGTTCCTCGATCTAATACAATTTTCTTGGGTACACCATATAGACAAACAATCCTTGACATGTACAGTTCTGCTAACTAAGCTCCTTAGTAAGTTGTCTTCACAGGTATAAAGTGTGCAGCTTTAGTCAACCTGTCTAAAATAACCCATATAGAATCATAACCATCACGGGTATGGGGTAATCCGACTATAAATTCCGTACCAATTTCTTCCCATTTCCATTCCGGTACCTTAAGAGGTTGTAGCAAACCTGCTGGTCTTTGATGTTCTGCCTTAACTCGTTGCGTATGTCACATAGTGCAACATTAGTAGCAACATCTCTTTTCAAACCATAACCACCAATATTTTTCCTTTAGATCCTGGTACATCTTAGTACTTCTAGGGTGTATAGAATAAGCCGAATCAAGAGCTTCCCTTAAATTAAGTTGGCGTAAATGTTCAATTTCTGGTACATAGATCCTCTTTTTAAAACCAAACTATGCCTTGTTCATCTTCTGTGAAGTCAGAGGCTTTTCCCAAATTAATCTGTATTTTAATTTCCTTAATTTTCTCATTAGCTTCTTGTCCTTTACGAATCTCTTGTTCCAAATTAGATTCCATTTCCATAACGGTTGCTTCCGTATTATTGAGCATAGCAAGATTAAGTTGTTCCATTCCGCAACATAATTCTTGCGGCATCAAATAGGAAGTAACATTGTTCACTTGACCTTTCCGGCTCAAAGCATCTGCCACTACGTTTTATTTTCCTGGATGATACTGTATATCCAAACCGTAATCTTTGATTAACTCAAGCCATCTTCATTGTCTTAGGTTGAGTTCTTTCTGAGTGAATATGTATTTCAAGCTTTTATGATCTATGAAGATTTTGCACTTGTTTCCAATCATTTAGTGTCTCCAAATCTTCAAAGCATGCACTACAACAGCTAATTCCAAATCATGTGTCGGGTAATTCTTTTCATGTTTCCTCAACTGCCTTGAGGCATAAGCTATTACCTTCCCTTCCTGTATTAACACACAACCAAGTCCTAGATGTGATGCATCACAATACACATCAAAACCCTTTATGAATATCAGACATTGCTAAGACTGATTCAGTGGTTAACTATTCCTTTAATTCTTCAAAACATTTCTGACATGCTTCATCCCATTAAACTCTTTACCTTTCTCCAACAGTAAGGTAAGAGGTTTCACTATCTTGGAGAAGCCTTCGATGAACCTTCTGTAGTATCTTGCTAATCCAAGAAAACTCCTGATCTTTGACACATCTTTGGGTTGCTTCCAATTTAGTATTTCACTTATTTTACCGGGTCTACCTTGATTCCTCCATCCGTAATAATATGACCTAGTAAAGCGACTTCGTGAGAGCACCTAGAGGGGGGGTGAATAGGTGATCCTGTAAAAACTTAAGACTTATTGCCACAAAAACTAAGTTAAGTGTTAGTGCAATACAATCAAGTAGCTGGAGAGGAGAACTTGTGAAACACAGAAACCACAGAGAGAAACAACATAGTAGACACAGTGGTTTATCCCATGGTTCGTCCAAGTACAAAACTTGCCTACTCCACGTTGTGGCGTCCCAATGGACGAGGGTTGCACTCAACCCCTCTCAAGTGATCCAACGATCAACTTGAATACCACGGTGTTCCTTTTTCTTATCACTTTTCCCGTTTGCGAGGAATCTCCACAAGTTGGAGTCTCTCGCCCTTACAACAAATATCAATGTGAAAGCACCAGAGTAAGGGAGGGAAGCAACACACACAAATCCGCAGTAATACGCACACACACAGGCCAAGACTTGAGCTCAAATGAAATGCAACAAGTTCACCACTAGAACGGAGCTCAAATCACTAAGAAAATCAATCGAGTGTGCCAAGACGGAGTGTGGAGTCTTAGAATGTTCAGAGTATGCTTGGTGTCCTCCTCCATGTGCCTAGGGGTCCCTTTTATAGCCCCAAGGTAGCTAGGAGCCGTTGGAGGCATTCCAGGAAGGCAATTCTTGCCTTCTGTCGGGTGGCGCACCGGATAGTCCGGTGCACCACCGGACATCCACTGTTCACTGTCCGGTGCAGATTGCTTTCCTAAATTGGCGTAGCCGACCGTTGAAGATTTGGAGCCGTTGGCGCACCGGACACTGTCCGGTGCATATCGGACAGTCCGGTGCCCCCATCAGACCGTTGGCTCGACCACGCGTCACACGCGGATTGCGCGGCCGACCGTTGGCTCACCGGACAGTCCAGTGCACCACCGGATAGTCCGATGAATTTTAGCCGTACGCCGCCAACGAATTCCCGAGAGCGGCCAGTTGACCAGACACCAGCCTGGCACACCGGACACTGTCCGGTGCACCACCGGACAGTCCGGTGCACCCAGACTGCGCAGAGTCTTGGCTGCTTCAGCCAAGTCTTTTTCCTTTCGTATTTTCTCTGATTCTAGCACTTAGACAAATATGTTAGTGCACAAAAACCAATGTACTAAGTCTAGAATCATACCTTTGTGTTGATTTGCACTTCATCCACCATTTGGCACTTATTAATACTCAAGGCATTTGTGTTGGACACTTAATCACCAAAATACTTTAGAAATGGCCCAAGAGCACATTTCCCTTTCAATCTCCCCCTTTTTGGTGATTTATGCCAACACATCAAAAAGCAACAAATAGAAGTGCAACATCAATGCAATTAAGAACACGAATTGTTTTTGATTCATGTTGGGACCATGCTTCGTCGCCGAAGGTCCTGTAGGAAGAAACAGTTTCGGTTGAAGTTGTCTGTACGTAATGTTGAAGGGTGTTGTCCATGAAGCTTCGGAATTACAAACCGACTTAAAGATAGAATGACCTTTTAGTCCATAAGAGTTTGAGTCGATGTTGTAAACTTTTATGAAGGGTATTGTTGGGGACGTGCTTCGGTGCGCCGAAGGTCTCACACGAAGAAGCAGCTTCGGCTGGAGTCGTCTCCAAGAAATGGCCGAAGGTCTCTTTTCATGGAGCTTCGGCGTTTTAAACCGACATAAAGATAGAATGACCTTTTTATTCATATAGGTCTGAGTCAATGTTGTAAACATTTGTAAGGGGCATAATTGTAATTTGTCACAGGCTGCGACCTGTGCCTATAAATAGATGAACAGTACTTCTGTACTGTTCACGCGAACCTGTCATTTTGCCTTCGCATCGCACTTGTACCCTTGCTTTCCTCAAGACCGAAGGTACATTTGTAATCTGAAGTCATTTATATTCATTTATGTTAATAAAAATGAAAATGATTCTATGCTAACATTTGAATGTTCATTTCATACCTCATGATTTATATAAATAATTTATCTCTCGTTCTTATGTTTACGAAGGTATGTCCTTCGTAACCTTCGTCCGAAGATTCTTTATATCCCGAAGGGATATAATGAAGTGGAGGACGAAGGACTTTAATATTTAACATTTTCTGTGTTGCCTTGTTCTTAACTCTTAGCATTTGAGAACAAGCCCCCAACATTGGCGCCCACCTCCGGTGAACTCACTTCCACTTTTCTGAGCTGATGGCTTCGTTCAACAATCAAGCTGGAGCTGCTTCGGCTTCGAAGCTGGTGCTCCCGATAACAGGCGGTTCTTGCTCAGAGCCGGCTAACAAGAAGCAGAAGAAGGAGGCTCAGAGAAGGGTGCAGCATGTTGGAGTGCAGGGACCTTTCATCAAGTCAAAATGGTCTCATATTCCAATTACCTTCTCTCAGGAAGACCTTCAGCTTAAGGATTATCCTCACAATGATGCTATGGTTATTTCTTGCGTGATCAAAGGATTTCTGGTCCACAATGTCCTAGTTGATACAGGCAGTGCAGCTGACATTATATTTGCTAAAGCCTTCAGACAAATGCAGGAGCCCGAAGACAAGATTCATGATGCTACGCACCCTCTTTGTGGCTTCGGAGGGCGGCAGATTGTGGCACTTGGGAAGATTACCATGCCGGTAACCTTCGGATTTGTCAACAACACAAGGACTGAGCAAATTGTGTTTGATATTGTTGACATGGAGTATCCTTACAATGCTATCATCGGCCGTGGCACTCTTAATGCCTTCGAAGCAATTCTTCACCCAGCTTATCTCTGCATGAAGATACCTTCGGACCAAGGACCTATTGCTATTCATGGAAGTCAGGAAGCTGCTAGAAGGGCCGAAGGAAGCTGGACTGATTCTAAGGCAATCCATAACATAGATGGGGCTGAAGCTTGTGAACAGTACAAATTCAGGAGGGAGAAGGCAGCTTCAGCAGATCAACCGAAGCCCATGTTATTGTGCGAGGATATAGCAGAGCAGAAGGTGTTGTTGGGCTCCCAATTATCTGAAGATCAGGAGAAAACCTTGATAAGGTTTTTATTCAACAACAAAGATGTCTTTGCATGGTCAGCTAATGATCTCTGTGGAGTAAATCGGGATGTTATTGAACATTCGCTTAATGTTGATCCATCCTTCAGACCCCGAAAGCAGAGGCTTCGGAAAATGTCTGATGATAAGGCCGAAGGGGCTCGTAATGAAGTAAAAAGACTCCTCAGTGCAGGAGTTATCAGAGAAGTGAAGTACCCAGAGTGGCTAGCTAACACTGTTATGGTGAAAAAGGCCAATGGCAAGTGGAGAATGTGTATTGATTTCACAGATCTCAACAAGGCTTGCCCGAAGGATGAATTTCCACTGCCAAGGATAGACTCTTTAGTTGATGCAGCAGCTTCTTCGGAGCTCATGAGTCTCCTAGACTGCTACTCAGGCTATCATCAAATCTGGATGAAGAAGGAAGATGAGCCGAAGACTAGCTTCATAACCCCAAGTGGTACATATTGCTATCTTCGGATGCCTGAGGGGCTCAAGAATGCTGGAGGGAGTTTCAGCAGAATGACTGCGAAGGTCCTCCAATCTCAGATAGGCAGAAATGTGTTGACCTATGTTGATGACATTATCGTAAAGAGCACGAAGCAAGAAAATCATATTGCTGATTTGCAGGAGACCTTCGCCAGCTTCAGACAGGCTGGTCTGAAGCTGAATCCAGAAAAATGCGTCTTCGGAGTGAAGAAGGGCAAATTTCTTGGGTGTTTGGTTTCAACGAAGGGAATCGAAGCTAACCCAAATAAAATCGAAGCTATACTTCGAATGGAGCCACCAACCACAAGAAAGGGGGCCCAAAGATTGACAGGAAGGCTGGCATCTCTCAACAGATTTATATCCAGATCAGCAGAAAGAAACTTACCATTCTTCGAGGTGCTGAAGTCAGCTGAAGTCTTTCAATGGGGCCCAAGTCAACAAAAAGCCTTCGAAGAGCTGAAGCAATATTTAATAGATCTCACAACATTAACTCCACCAACGCCAGGGGCTTCTCTGTTGTTGTATGTGGCAGCTTCGCACTCAGCAGTAAGTGCGGCGCTTGTCCAGGAGAAGTTTGATGGACAAGCTAAAAAGCAGGTCCCAGTATATTTTGTGTCTGAGGTCCTCAGTGTCTCAAAGAAAAATTATACAGAGCTGGAGAAGATATTGTATGCCGTTTTAATGGCATCCAGGAAGCTTCGGCATTACTTTCAGGCATTCAACATTATTGTTCCCTCTTCGCAGCCGTTGAAGGACATCATGAGGAACAGAGAAGCTACTGGGCGTATTGGAAAATGGGTTGCGGAACTCAATGAATTTTACATTGATTATGTGCATAGATCCTCAATTCAGTCTCAAGCATTGGCAGATTTCATTGCCGACTGGACGCCAGGGGCTCAGGATGAGGAAGCGAATAAAGATGCCGAAGCATGGACAGTGTTTTGTGATGGCTCTTGGGGAACCTTCGGAGCAGGCGCAGCTGCCGTGTTGGTCTCTCCGTCCAAGGTTAAAACTTGCTATGCAGCAAGACTTGACTTCAGTTGCACAAATAATATCGCTGAGTACGAAGCCTTGCTCTTGGGTCTTCGGAAACTAAAGGCAATGGGGGTCAGAAGGGCGATCCTTAAAACTGATTCTCAGGTTGTTTCGGGTCATATTGATAAAAGTTGCAAGGCTAAAGACCCGAAGCTTGAAAAGTACCTGGACACGGTCCGAAGGATCGAAGCTTCCTTCGAAGGATTTTCTGTTAAGAATATCCCTCGAGGGCAGAATGAGCATGCTGATTTGTTGGCCAAGTCTGCAGCACAGAGGCTGCCGCTACCTTCGGACGTGTTCTTTGAGACAATAAAGGCACCTTCAGTGGAGCTACTCGAAAGAGCAGTCCTTAACATTTCTCCTGTGTACAGTGAAGATTGGAGAACTGAAATAATCTCTTACCTTCAGGGTAACTTCCTATCAGATGACGAAGCTTATAATAAGAGGATAGAGGCAAGAGCTCGTCCCTATATCATGATAGAAGGGGAGTTATACAAGCGTGGAGTTTCTGCCCCGCTGCTTAAGTGCTTGTCTAGAGCCGAAGGTATAGAGTTGATGAAGGAGATACATGCAGGCCTGTGCGGATCCCACATCGGATCCAGGCCGCTACTTGGAAAAGTATTCCGCCAAGGATTTTATTGGCCGAAGGCAGCTTCGGATGCAGCGGAGTTAGTTCAAAAGTGCGAAGGTTGTCAAAAATGTGCAAGAGATCAAAAACAACCTTCGTCATTAACACAGCTGATACAACCCATCTGGCCATTGCAAAGGTGGGGCCTTGACTTGTTGGGTCCATTGCCACCGGCCCAAGGCAACCTAAAATATGTTATAGTAGCTGTGGAGTATTTTTCCAAATGGATTGAGGCGAAGCCATTAGCCACAATAACTTCGGCCACTGTCCAAAAATTTTTCTGGCAGAATATTGTCTGTCGCTTCGGAGTGCCGAAGGCTATCACTGTAGATAATGGAACACAGTTCGACTCCGAAGATTTCAGAAATTTCTGTGACCAAATTGGCACGAAGATCCATTTTGCATCAGTCAGGCATCCGGAGTCGAATGGGCTTGTTGAAAGGGCCAACGGCATCATAATGACAGGAATAATGAAGCTAATTTTTAATCAACCAAGGGGAAAATGGCCAGATCAGTTGACCAAAGTGGTGTGGAGCCACAATACAACAACATCAAGGTCTACAGGCTTTACCCCATTCAAGTTATTATTTGGTGACGAAGCAATAACTCCAGAAGAAGCTAAAGCTGGATCAATAAGAGTGGTAGCTTCGGCAGAATCAGGTGCCGAAGACACTTGCCTTGTGGAAAAAGATGCCTTAGAAGGGATCAGGCTTCAGGCCGTGGAAAATATCAACAAATACCAGGCTGAAACAATCAAATGGCGAGATAGAAAAGTCCGGCTAAAAAATATTGAGCCAGGACATTTCGTGCTTCGAAGAGTGGCCAACCCGGATACAGTGGGCAAGTTGCAACTGAAGTGGGAAGGGCCTTTCTTAGTAGCATCTTCGTCAAGGCCTGGTTCGTACAGACTGAAGGACATGGACGGCAATGAAATTCCAAGATCTTGGAATGAGGATGAGCTTCGGCGGTTCTATGTGTAACTTGATGTAATTTTATCTTTTCTTTTTTATGGCACCCTTTTCCTTTCTAAAAGGGGGAGAAAGGTTTTTAATGGGGCCATCATATGTAATTTTCCTTTTTAGTTTTATAAGAGCAAAATCCCCCAAAAGATGTAAATGTAAAAGCTGAGAGCGCACCATCGAGTGCCGAAACTGAAAAAGAGGAAAAAAGCTCCGAAGACGTCCCTAAGGGGATGCAGAGCTTACAGCGAAAAGTCAACGCTGATTCCGCCGAAAGTAAAAGGCGAAGAAGCTCCAAAGTCGTTCCTAAGGGAATGCAGAGCTTATACCGTCTAAGTAAAAGACGAAGAAGCTCCAAAGACGTCCCTAAGGGGATGCAGAGCTTACAGCGAAAAGTCAACGCTGGTACTGCCTAAGTAAAAGGCAAAGATGCTCCAAAGTCGTTCCCAAGGGAATGCAGAGCTGATGTGTGGTCGATTCTAAAGGAGTAATCGTTGAGAATGTGGCTTCGGACATACGCTTCGGACATTCATTTGCACATTACATTACATCATGGCATGTGCATGCATAAGCATTCATTCATAGCATTTGTGTTCCTAAGTGGTTGCTTCGGCACAAAGAAAAGTTTCGGAGAAATGGTTTGTTATGATTCATTATGTAAAAGAAAAGTTTCGAAGTGGTTTTTTATGAATCGTTGTGTAAAAGAAAGTTGTAGTCTTTATGTTTTCTTATGTAAAGAAGAGCTTCGGCAGAAAAGAGTAGTAGTCTTTATGTTTTCTTATGTAAAGAAGAGCTTCGGCAGAAAAGAGTAGTAGTCTTTTATGTTTTCTTTTGTAAAGAAAAGCTTCGGCAGAAAGGAGAAGTAGTCTTTTAGGCTTCGTTGTGTACGAAAAGAAGGGAAGGTGTTTTTTCGCCTTCGGCTCAAAATACTGATTTCGTCCACATCAAAGCACCTCAAGCAAAGGGTAAGAATATTACAAGGTATGTACAAAGTTCCTTGAAGACAGTTTAATTGTATTTACAAGAATTGTTACAAAAACATCCTGAGTTTTTCTACAGTACATTTCTACTGATCTTCATCAAGTTTCAGCTACGGCAGCAGCTTCGGCGACATAACTTAGGCATCATCTTCACCTTCGACATCCTACATGAATTAAGAGATTATAAGTAAAAATCAAGAGCAAAGGAAAAGGTAACTCCGAAGTATCATTTCTTACTGGTTCAAGATGACTGCGTGCTTCGTCTCCAGCTTTCTCCCGCCCGCCCTTTGTCCATATCATTTTTATAAATCTATTGGAGATACTTCGGGCGAGGTCAGGCATATCATCCAGGATTGATGGAGATAAGCTGAAGTTGGGCCTGTTGACAATTTTTCCGTGGTCGCAGCCGGCCTTCAGAAATGCAGCAGCAGTGCCCCGAGAAGCCACCCAGGCACAGAAGTCACCATGCCCAGCTATGACTTCGTCGAGCTCGTCAATCTCCCCCTCAATATGTTCGAAGGTCTTCGGCAGATCTTCAGCTGAGGGGGTGAATTTTTCACTGCTGGCTCCAACTGAGTAAAAAATCTTTCTTAGTCGTTGAATGCACTTGTTGCTAAAATTCAAGCAGTTTTCTTGAAGATTTGTCAGTAGTTTTCTCAAATCTGAATTTTGCTGAGCTTCGGCTTCAAGTTTTGCACTAAGATCTTGTTTTTCTCGTTCGAACTGCTCAGACTGGCGGAGAAGCTTCGTATTCAGTTCTGATATCTTTGCTTCAGCTTCCGCCAATAAACCTTCGGTTGCCTGGAGCTCAAAGTTCTTCTTCTCGAAAGCATCTGATTGCTCCTTTATTTTGTTTTCCAAATTTCCAATTATAACTTCATGCTTTTTATCTTCAAGATCTTGTTGCATTTGCAAGGCTTTGCTCAGCAGCATACTCTGCACGAACACAACCTTCGTCAGACATGTTTTTATTAGAAGCGACAAAAGTTAGGTGGCAAGTTGTTCACCTTGAAGTTGGAGTAAAATAAACTACCAACGACATGTTGTCGTCGGTAGCGGCTGATGTCTGACTCTAGCTTCGGAAAACCGATACTCTTTGATAGAGTACCGATTACCTTAGCACCAGTCTGGTCTCGAATGCAGCCTAGTTTTTCATCATCTACACCTCCAAATAGGAGGGCACCTGACTTGTAGCCGCAGGATTTGGCATATTCTTTAAGTTCTTCTATTTCGTCCTTTGTCAGTTTCTGCCCAATTAAATTCTGAAAGGAGTAAGCTTCGTCATCCGAAGTATCTTCGGCTATTTCTTTTCCTTTTTCAGGCACTGTGGCCATGGATTTTTCAGTAGCAGCACCGGCTTCTTCTGCATCTATGTCTTCCAAAATTTTGTTAATATTCTCAATGGTTGTTTCTAAATTAACCTCTTCGGCTGTAGCGGCTTCGCCAGCCGCGACCTCCGAAGGGGCGACTTCAATGTTCTTGGTGCCTTCGGCAGCTGCTGTTTTCTGAACTGAAGCTCTTGGAGGTGTCTTATCGATAACTTCAGTTACCGCAATGATTCTTTGCCGTTTGTGTTTGCTCATCTTCGCCTGATCCGGTTCGTCCACCTTTTGAAAAAGCTTCGTCAGTCGGAGCCCTAATGGACTTAGCTTCGTGGGCATAGGTTCAGTCATTACCTTTAAAATTTCTTCCACGTCGCTGGTAGAAGGCGGTGTGGGGGTCCTCTCTTCTTCGGATATTTTCCGTTTCGGACTCGATATTTTCCTTTTCTTCGGGATTTTCTTCTCTGCTGCTGGTTGCTCTTCATCCTTTGTCAGAATTTCAGTTACTCTTTTTCTTTTGAGGCCCTCGGCACCCTTGTTCAATTGCTCATAGTCTGGGTACTCGAAGCCCAGGGCATCAAATACTCGGTTCAGCCTTCGCTTCGGTCGGGTGCCGAAGGCCGCTGTCATTAATTGATCCTCCTTTTTAGAATAATTCCCCAAGATTTCATTGCACATTGTCTCAACTGTTTCTAACCACTCTTTGCAGGGCTTCTTAAAGTATTTCTTGAATTTAAAGTGATAGGGCAAACGGACCAGCTCCCCCTTCTTCTTTTCTCCCTTCAGCTTCGGCATTTCCCACTCTTTTAAAGTAGGGAAGACTCTGAATGCCAAAAATTCCTGAACTAGATCCCTGGTGCCAATATGTTTTGAAATGATTTCAAATTCACCCAGAGCGGCCCAGGTAGGACCCTTTAAATCGCCGATGCGGCAGCGTGGCCTCGTCTCTCCGAAGATTAATTCCAGAGGGCTTTGTACCAATTTTTCTCTGTCTTCGTCAACTTTCACATAGAACCATTCAGACTTCCAGCCTGCTGGCCATTTGCTTCGGTAGCTGATGACAGGACATTTTGTTGTCTTTCGGTAGGCAAAATTATAGCAACCAAAATTGTCATGTAGCCCATCTTTTCTGGCCTTTGTTTGGTAGTGTAATTCGTGAACTCGGCAGAAGCTGTCAGCAAAAGGTTCCATAGCTTGGCTTCGGAGGGCCCAGATGTAAACATTGAGCCTAACGATGGCGTTAGGAGTTAGTTGATGAAAATAGATACCAAACCTCCTCAATATCTCTGCAATAATATTGTGCAGAGGAAATCTCAGCCCAGCCTTTAAAAAGCTTTTAAAGATAACAATCTCATCCTTCCCTGGCTTCGGGGTGGATTCTTCTCCCCCGAAGCGGAGTAGCTTCTTCTGATCTTCATTGAAATAACCCGCTTTCACCATCTTCGAAAGATCAGCTTTTGAAACAGTTGATTTCCCAAAATCCAGGTGACTGGGCTTGCTGGGCGTAGCAATGTGGTAGTCATCTTCGGAGTCAGTCCCATCAATGTTTTCTTCTTCTTCTTCGGCTGTTGTCGGGTTTGCTTCGGCAGCAGGCCTCTCTTCCGCAGTAACTAGACCGGAGCGATGCATCGCTTCGGAGATGGGCACAGTGTCTGAACCTTCGGCTTCGTCTCCCTCACGCACAACTTTGGCAGTAGACCGCACTCGTGCCATGTAATTCTGAGTTTGGGGAAGTTAGAAACTTTTTTCTTTTTTCTTTTCTCCGAAGCTCTCCTTTCTGACGAAGAAAGCGTCGAGACGGACCTTCGTTCGATTATGAGTGTCAAGCTTCGGCTATGGTGGAAAATTTTGGCAGCAAAACAGTGCAAATAGCAATGAATGCTGTGGTAACTTCACACCTACCCGCTTGTTTATATAGTGCTGCAGGTAAGAAGGCGAAGCGGCAAGATTTTTACACCAGACGGGCGGTTACTTGTACTCACTGAGCAGTGGACCGCAAAGATCAAACAGTAACTCTGCAAGGTGGGCCTGGCACGTACTCGGAAGCCGGATCGTTTCTCCGCAACGAGCTCAGGGAAGGTGTTTTTTGGACCTTCGGCTTCCCGAAGCTGAAGAAGTTTTTTTTTCACGGGTCAAGCTCGTTACGAAAAACGATCTAGCACCGCGAAAGGGGCTACTGTTGGGGACGTGCTTCGGTGCGCCGAAGGTCTCACACGAAGAAGCAGCTTCGGCTGGAGTCGTCTCCAAGAAATGGCCGAAGGTCTCTTTTCATGGAGCTTCGGCGTTTTAAACCGACATAAAGATAGAATGACCTTTTTATTCATATAGGTCTGAGTCAATGTTGTAAACATTTGTAAGGGGCATAATTGTAATTTGTCACAGGCTGCGACCTGTGCCTATAAATAGATGAACAGTACTTCTGTACTGTTCACGCGAACCTGTCATTTTGCCTTCGCATCGCACTTGTACCCTTGCTTTCCTCAAGACCGAAGGTACATTTGTAATCTGAAGTCATTTATATTCATTTATGTTAATAAAAATGAAAATGATTCTATGCTAACATTTGAATGTTCATTTCATACCTCATGATTTATATAAATAATTTATCTCTCGTTCTTATGTTTACGAAGGTATGTCCTTCGTAACCTTCGTCCGAAGATTCTTTATATCCCGAAGGGATATAATGAAGTGGAGGACGAAGGACTTTAATATTTAACATTTTCTGTGTTGCCTTGTTCTTAACTCTTAGCATTTGAGAACAAGCCCCCAACAGGTATGATTGTAATTGTTCACAGGCTGTGTCCTGTGTCTATAAATAGTGAACAGTATTCCTTTACTATTCATGCATTCCTGCAATTGCAAAAGCATCATTCGGGAATTATTACTTGTCAAGGCGAAGGTGTAATCATACCTTAAACATTGTATTAAAAATAAATATGTGAATGGTGTCATTTATCTCCAACATATCTATCTCTAATGTTCTACATTTTACATCGTTTTATGTTATTTTTGTCACCTTCGTAATATTATGTTTATATCCTTCGTCCGAAGTTCATTAAACCCCTGAGGAGATAATGCTTCAGCGGACGAAGGATATTTAATATTTAACATCTTCGTGTTGCCTTGTTCTTGATTCATAGCATTTGAGAACAAGTCCCCAACATTGGCGCCCACCTCCGGTCAACACACTTCCACTTTTTTGAGCTGATGGCTTCGTTCAACGATCAAGCTGGAGCTGCTTCGGCCCCGAAGCTGCTACTCCCGATAACAGGTGGTTCATGCTCAGAGCCAGCCAACAAAAAGCAGAAGAAGGAAGCACAGAGAAGGGTACAGCATGTTGGGGTGCAAGGACCCTTCATCAAGTCAAGATGGTCTCACATTCCAATTACCTTCTCCCAAGAAGATCTCCAACTCAAGGATTACCCACACAATGATGCTATGGTTATCTCTTATGTGATCAAAGGATTTCTGGTCCATAATGTTTTGGTTGACACAGGCAGCGCAGCTGACATCATATTTGCTAAAGCTTTCAGACAAATGCAAGAGCCCGAAGACAAGATCCATGATGCTACGCACCCTCTTTGTGGCTTCGGAGGACGGCAAATTGTAGCACTTGGGAAGATTACCATGCTGGTAACCTTCGGATTTGTTAACAACACAAGGACTGAGCAAATTGTGTTTGATATTGTTGACATGGAGTATCCTTACAATGCTATCATTGGTCGCGGTACTCTCAATGCCTTCGAAGCAATTCTTCACCCAGCTTACCTCTGCATGAAGATACCTTCGGACCAAGGGCCTATTGCTATTCATGGAAGTCAGGAAGCTGCCAGAAGGGCCGAAGGAAATTGGACAGATTCAAAAGCAATCCATAACATAGATGGAGCTGAGGCCTGTGAGCAATACAAGTTCAGAAGGGAAAAAGCTGCTTCAGCTGACCAGCCGAAGCCCATGCTCTTATGTGAGGATATAGCAGATCAGAAGGTGCTATTGGGATCTCAATTGTCTGAAGAGCAGGAAAAAACCTTGATAAGGTTTCTGTTCAACAATAAAGATGTTTTCGCCTGGTCAGCTAATGATCTTTGCGGAGTTAACAGGGATGTTATTGAGCACTCGCTCAATGTTGACCCATCCTTCAGACCCAGAAAGCAGAGACTTCGGAAGATGTCTGATGACAAGGCCGAAGGTGCTCGGAATGAAGTGAAAAGACTCCTCAGTGCTGGAGTTATTAGAGAGGTGAAATACCCAGAATGGTTGGCTAACACTGTTATGGTGAAGAAGGCCAATGGTAAATGGAGAATGTGTATTGATTTTACTGACCTCAATAGGGCTTGTCCGAAGGACGAGTTTCCATTGCCAAGGATAGATTCCTTAGTCGATGCAGCAGCTTCGTCAGAGCTTATGAGTTTGCTGGATTGCTATTCAGGCTATCATCAAATCTGGATGAAGAAGGAGGATGAACCGAAAACCAGCTTCATAACCCCTAGTGGGACATATTGCTACCTTCAGATGCCTGAGGGGCTTAAAAATGCTGGAGGAAGCTTCAGCAGAATGACAGCGAAGGTTCTCCATTCTCAGATAGGCAGGAATGTACTAACTTATGTTGATGACATTATTGTAAAAAGCACGAAGCAAGATAACCACATTGCTGATTTACAGGAGACCTTCGCTAATTTTAGACAGGCTGGTTTAAAGCTGAATCCAGAAAAATGTGTCTTCGGAGTAAAGAAGGGGAAATTTCTTGGTTGCCTAGTTTCAACAAAGGGAATTGAGGCTAATCCAAGTAAAATCGAAGCTATACTTCGAGTGGAACCACCAAGTACAAAAAAGGGGGCTCAAAGATTGACAGGAAGGCTGGCATCTCTCAACAGATTCATATCCAGATCATGAGAGAGAAACTTACCATTCTTCGAAGTGCTGAAGTCAGCCGAAGTCTTTCAATGGGGACCAATCCAGCAGAAAGCCTTCGAAGAGCTGAAGCAATATTTGATAGATCTAACAACATTAACTCCACCAACGCCAGGGGCTCCTTTTTTATTATATGTGGCAGCTTCGCACTCAGCGGTAAGTGCAGCACTTGTCTAGGAGAAGCTTGAAGGCCAAGTTAAGAGGTAGGCCCCAATATATTTCGTATCCGAGGTTCTTAGTTTGTCGAAGAAAAATTATACAGAACTGGAGAAGGTACTGTATGCTATTTTGATGGCCTCCAGGAAGCTTCGGCATTATTTTCAAGCTTACAACATAATTGTTCCTTCTTCACAACCTCTGAAGGATATTATGAGAAACCGAGAAGCTACTGGAAGGATTGGAAAATGGGCTGCAGAGCTCAATGAATTTTGTATTGATTATGTTCATAGATCCTCGATTCAGTCCCAGGCATTAGCAGACTTCATTGCTGACTGGACGCCAGGGGCTCAGGAGGAAGAAACAAATAAAGATGCCGAAGCATGGACAGTGTTTTGCGATGGGTCTTGGGGAACCTTCGGAGCAGGAGTGGCTGCTGTGTTGGTTTCACCATCCAAAGTTAAAACTTGTTATGCGGCAAGACTTGATTTTAGTTGCACAAATAATATCGCTGAATATGAAGCTCTGCTCTTGGGTCTTCGGAAGTTAAAGGCAATGGGAATCAGAAGGGCCATTCTTAAAACTGATTCTCAAGTTATTTCTGGTCATGTTGACAAGAGTTATAAAGCAAGAGACCCGAAGCTTGAAAAGTATCTAGATACAGTCCGAAGGATTGAGGCTTCCTTCGAAGGTTTCTCTGTCAAAAATATTCCTCGTGGAGAAAATGAATACGCTGATCTATTGGCCAAGTCAGCAGCACAGGGGCTGCCTATACCTTCGGAAGTATTTTTCGAAACAATAAAAGCACCTTCGGTCGAGCTTCTTGAAAGAGCAATCCTTAATATATCCCCTGTTTATAGCGAGGATTGGAGAACTAAGATCGTCTCTTTCCTTGAGGGTAATTTTCTTTCAGACGACGAGGCTTATAACAGGAGAATAGAAGCAAGAGCTCGACCATATGTCATAATAGAAGGGGAGTTATACAAGCGTGGGGTCTGTTCCCCATTGCTCAAGTGTCTATCCAGATCCGAAGGTATAGAATTAATGAAGGAAATACATGCAGGCCTGTGTGGATCTCACATTGGATCTAGGCCCTTGCTCGACAAAGTTTTTCGCCAAGGATTTTATTGGCCAAAGGCAGCTTCGGATGCAGCAGATATAGTCCAAAAGTGCGAAGGTTGTCAGAAATGCGCAAGAGATCAAAAACAACCTTCGTCCTTAACTCAATTAATACAGCTCACTTGGTCGTTGCAAAGGTGGGGCCTTAATTTGCTAGGCCCATTACCACCAGCACAGGGGAGCTTAAAATATGTGGTAGTAGTAGTGGAATATTTTTCCAAATGGATTGAGGCAAAGCCCTTAGCCACAATAACTTCATTTACTATTCAAAAGTTTTTCTGGCAGAACATTGTTTGTCGCTTCGGAGTGCCGAAGGCCATTACTGTGGACAATGGGACACAGTTTGATTCTGAAGCTTTCAGAGAATTTTGTGATCGAATTGGCACGAAGATCCATTTTGCATCAGTTCGACACCCAGAGACAAATGGACTTGTCGAAAGAGCTAATGGGATCATAATGACAGGAATAATGAAGTCAATCTTCAACCAGCCTAGGGGAAAATGGCCTGACGAGCTAATCAAAGTGGTATGGAGCCATAATACAACCATGACAAGGTCAACAGGTTTTACGCCCTTTAAACTATTGTTCGGTGACGAAGCAATAACCCCAGAAGAGGCCAAAGCAGGATCAATAAGGATAGTAGCTTCGGCAGAAGGCAAAGACGAAGCTGATTGCTCTGTAGAAAAAGATGCTATTGAAGGGATCAGACTTCAAGCTGTGGAAAACATCAATAAATATCAAGCTGAAACAATAAAATGGCGTGACAGAAAAGTCAAGCTGAAGAACATTGAACCAGGACACTTGGTGCTTCGAAGAGTAGCCAACCCTGAGACAGCAGGCAAATTACAGCTGAAGTGGGAAGGCCCCTTTTTGGTAGTATCTTCGTCAAGACCCGGTTCCTACAGATTGAAGGATATGGACGACAACAACATTCCTAGATCATGGAATGCGGATGAGCTTCGACGATATTATGTTTAGCCTGATGTAATTTTTTATATTCTTTTTTCGTGGCACCCTTTTCCTTTCCAAAGGGGGAGAAAGGTTTTTAATGGGGCCACAACATGTAATTTTCCTTATTTCAATTTTATGAGAGTGATATCCCCCAAAAAATGTAAATGTAAAGGCAAAAGGAAAAAGAAAAGGAAACAGGGAGAAGCTCAAAAGTCGTTCCTAAGGGAATGCAGAGCTTACAGTGAAAAATAAACGCTGATTCCGCTAAACGTAAAAGGCGAAGAAGCTCCTAAGGGAGGCTTACAGCGAAAAATAAACGCTGATTCCGCTGAAAGTAAAAGGCGAAGAAGCTCCTAAGGGAGGCTTACAGCGAAAAATAAACGCTGATTCCGCTGAAAGTAAAAGGCGAAGAAGCTCCTAAGGGAGGTTTACAGCGAAAAGTCAATGCTGAAGGACTATGATTATGTATTTTGATATTCATTTGCACAATGCATTTCATCATGTCATTTGCATTCATAAACATGCATTTAGACATATATAGGATCATCATTGTACCGCATAAAAGCACAGATACTTCGGCGATGAGGAAAAACTCGAAGGAAAATTTTCATGCTTCGTTGTGTACGAAAAGAAGGGAAGGTGTTTTTCGCCTTCGGCTCAAAAGAGAACTTTCGTCCACAGCAAAGCAGATTGTATGCAGACAGCAGAAACAAAATATATTACAAGGTATGTACAAATTTACATAAGTTGTTCCATAACTATATTACAAAAGTTTCTCCAGAATTTTTGTAGGACAGTATATTATAAACAATTATCAAGCTTCAGGCTAGGCTTCGTCAAACTTCAACTTTGTCAAACTTCAGCTTCGTCATCCTGCGTACATCAAACAGCAAAATAAGAAAGGTGCAAATTTCAAGGAGAAGGTAAAAGTAACAAAAGTAGGTTTCTTACCGGCTTAAGGTGACTTCGAGCTTCGTCACCCGCCATTTTTCGCCCGCCACTTACCCAGATCTGGGTCATGAATCTATTCCCGATGGTTCGGGCTAGGCTTGGGATATTTATCAGATCTGATGCTGACAAGCTGAAGTTTGGTCTGTTCACAATATTTCCATGCGTGCAGCTAGCCTTCAGAAAAGCGGTGGCTGTGCCCCGACAAGCTACCAGGGCGCAGAAGTCGGCGTGCCCACCAATAACTTCGTCAAGAGCATCAACCTCGCCTTCAATATATTCTAACATGCTGGGCAGATTATCAGCTAAAGGTGTAAATTTTGCAGAGCTAGCTCCAACAGAATGGAACACATCCTTCAGCCGTTGCACGCATCGGCTGCCGAAGCTAAGGCATTTCTCTTGAAGTTCTTTAAAGGATTTCTGCAAAATTGAATTTTTATCCACCTCAGTTTTCAGCCTTGCTTCGAGATATTTCTTTTCTTGCTCAAATTTTTCTGACTGTTGGAGCACTTCATTCTTTAAGCTGTTATTCTCAGTTTGGATTTCAGCCAAAGAACCCTCCATAGACTGAATAACAAAATCTTTCTTTTCTAATGCACCTTCGTGCTCTTTGACCATCATTTCAAGATATTGGATGGTGAAATCCTTCTTTTTCAAATCAGCTTCGTAGTTTTCAACATTTTCAGCCAAATTTTGGATGACGGTTTTGTTCTTCTCTTCTTCGAGATCTTGTTGCATTTTTAGAACCTTACTTAACAGTATGCTCTGTCGAAAAGATCTTTGTTAGAAAACGACTTAAGAGATAATAATAACAAAAAAAAATTTACCTTGAAGTTAGCATAAAGCAAACTTCCGGCGATATGGTGCCGTTGGTAACGGCAGAGGTCCACTTCCAGCTTCGGCAAGCCTATGTTTTTGCAAAGAGTTCTAACAATTTTAGCTTCGCTGTGGTTTCGAAGGCACCTCAGCTTTCCTTCGTTAACCCCGCCAAATAGTGTAGCCCCTGGCTTATATCCGCAGGCTATGGCACATCTTTTAAGCTCTGCTTTTTCAACGTCTGTCAGCTCTTGCCCAAGTAGATCTTGAAATTCAAAATCTTCACCCTCCAAAATGTTTTCAGCTTGTTTTTTCCCCCTTTTCAGTGCCTGTGCTCGCTGCGGCCACAGCAAATTCTTCCTCGGTCATTTTTAAGAGTATGTTATCAATAACTTCAAGTGTTTTGTCCAGGTTCAGATCTTCTGTGGCTTCAGTTTCAACTCCGGCAGCTTCGGCTGCGCAAGTTTTAGCTTCGGAGGTTTCCGCTCTGGTGGTGGTTTCGGCTGTGGCGCCCTTAGCTTCGGCAGTCTGGTCAATAGCAATTCTTGATGCCGGTGTCAGCAATGGTGTCCCATGAATTACATCTGCTATTTGAATAATCCTTCGTTTTTCGGCAGTACAGGACCTTCTTCTGCCGAAGCTGCCTTGTCCTTCTGAAAAAACTTCGTCAGTTCCAACGACAGCGGACTTAGCTTCCCAGGCAAGGGTTCAGTCATTACCTTCATAATCTCTTCTACTTCAACAGCAGAAGGCGTTGCAGGAGTATCTTCTTCTTGAACCAACGATCTTGGTTCTGGAGATGCAGTTTTCCTCTTTCCTCCAGTGGCCACCTTCGTCTCAGGATTCTTTCCTTCAGGGCTAAGTTTTTCAGAATCTCCCCTTTTCTTTTTAGTTACCTTGGCGACCTCTTCATCAGCAGCGCTAGAAATTCTTTTTCGCTTTGGGCCTCCAGTATCTCCGCCCAAGCGATCATAATCAGCATATTCAAAACCTATGGCATCGAGCACCCTGTTCAGCCTTCGCTTCGGCCGAGTGCCGAAGGCTGCTGTCATTAGCTGGTCCTCTTTTTTGGAGTAATTTCCAAGGATTTCATTATTCATTACTTCAATTGTATCAAGCCATTCTTGACAGGGCGTTTTAAAGTATTTCTTAAACTTATAATGATAGGGTAGTCGGACAAGCTCCCCTTCTTTCTTTTCTCCTTTAAGCTTCGGCATAGTCCACTCCTTCATGGTCGGAAATACTCTGAAGGCCAGAAATTCCTGCACTAGATCTCTAGTGCCAATGTGTTCTGCAATAATTTTGAATTCAGCTAGCGTGGCCCAAGTTGGACCTTCGGTTGTCATTCTACAACGAGGTCTTGTTTCTCCGAAGATCAGTTCAAGATGGCTCTGTACTAGCTTCTCCTTATCTTCGTCAACTTTAACATAAAACCATTCTGACTTCCAGCCTGCCGGCCATTTGCTTCGGTAGCTAATCACAGGAAATTTTGTGGTCTTCCGATAGGCAAAATTGTAACAACCAAAATTTTCGTGCAACCCATCCTTTCTGGCCTTAGTCTGGTAATGCAGCTCATGTACCCGACAGAAGCTGTTGGCAAACGGCTCCACCGCCTGGCTTCGGAGAGCCCAGATATAAACGCTAAGCCTGACGATGGCGTTGGGGGTCAACTGGTGAAAATAGATCCCAAACCTTTGCAGCACATCAGAAATCATTCTATTCAAAGGAAATCTCAACCCAGCCTTTAAAAAACTCTTGAAAATAACAATTTCATCCTTTTCCGGCTTCGGGGTAGTCTCCTCTCCGCCGAAGCGAAGTAGCTTCTTCTCATCTTCTCTGAAGTAGCCCGCCTTTACCATCTTGGAGAAATCCGCCTTGGAGATAGTTGATTTCCCGAAGTCCAAATGACTAGGCTTGCTCGGTACTGTGATACGGTAATCATCATCAGAACCAGCTTCCTCAATATCTCCTCGTTCTGCTTCGGCAGTAGCTTGTTCTGTTTCGGCAGCAGTTTCAGCAGTAGGGATTCTTTCCGAAGTCACCAATCCGGATCGCTGCATTGCTTCGGAGATAGGAACAGTCTCTGCACCTTCGACTTCGCCTCCCTCACGCTCAACCCTAGCAGTAGAGCGTAATCTGGCCATCCAATTCCAAATTTCTTGAAAAGTTTCTCGCGAACTAAATAACCTCTTCTTCTGACGAAGCTTTTCTTCTGACGAAGCAGGCACCTAATTGGAGCTTCGTCTGAATTCGGGAGTTGAGCTTCGGCTATGGTTAAAAATTTTGGCAGCAAAATAGTGTAATAGCAATGAATGCTGTGGTAACTTTACACCTACCAGTCTGTTTATATAGTGTTGCAGGAAGGAAGGCGAATCGTCGGGAATTTTTACACCAGGCAAACGGTTGCTCGCACCCGCTGAACGGTGGACCGCAAAAACCAAAATAGTGAACTCGCATGGTGGAACCGCTAAGCGCTCGAAAGCTGTATCGTTTCTCGACAACGAGCTCAGGGAAGGTGTTTTTCGGACCTTCGGCTTCCTGAAGCCCGAGAGACTTTTTCACGGATCAAGCTCGTTACGAAAAACGATCTAGCACCGCGAAGGGGCTACTGTTGGGACCATGCTTCGTCGCCGAAGGTCCTGCAGAAAGAAACAGTTTCGGTTGAAGTTGTCTGTACGTAATGCCGAAGGGTGTTGTCCATGAAGCTTCGGAATTACAAACCGACTTAAAGATAGAATGACCTTTTAGTCCATAAGAGTTTGAGTCGATGTTGTAAACTTTTATGAAGGGTATGATTGTAATTGTTCACAGGCTGTGTCCTGTGTCTATAAATAGTGAACAGTATTCCTTTACTGTTCATGCATTCCTGCAATTGCAAAAGCATCATTCGGGAATTATTACTTGTCAAGGCGAAGGTATAATCATACCTTAAACATTGTATTAAAAATAAATATGTGAATGGTGTCATTTATCTCCAACATATCTATCTCTAATGTTCTACATTTTACATCGTTTTATGTTATTTTTGTCACCTTCGTAATATTATGTTTATATCCTTCGTCCGAAGCTCATTAAACCCCTGAGGAGATAATGCTTCAGCGGACGAAGGATATTTAATATTTAACATCTTCGTGTTGCCTTGTTCTTGATTCATAGCATTTGAGAACAAGTCCCCAACAATTCAAATTTGGCATATTTGGATCATTCTTTGCCACCACTTGGTTTGTTTTCAAAATCAAACTCAATTTCCTATCTCTAAGTCAAACACACTTGTTTAGGCATAAAGAGAGGTACTTCATGAGAAAATTTGATGAAGAGCCAAAAACTCCCCCTTTTTCCCATAATCCTATATTCTCCCCACAAGAGGCCAAATTTTGCACATAAGAGTATTTTGACAAAACAAAAGTTCTAACTAAATCATCATTCAAAATTCTCAAGTGTTAGCTGATCCATTTGCTTTGGCCTTAATTTCTCCCCCTTTGGCATTAAGCACCAAAACGGGATCATTATTGGCCTAGAAACCCCATTGCCTCACCAAAATCTTCAATTAAGAGTAAAAAGGCAATAAGGGCATGGAGATGAACTTGGAGTAAGTTACCCTCTCATTGGAGTGCAGTGGAAGTCTTGCATGGTCCATGTTCATCTTTTCCCTTTCAATCACCTTTGAGACTAAATTAAGAAAACTCAAGCACACGGTTAGTCTCAAAGGGTCAAGTTGTAGCATTTCTCCCCCTAAAAATGTGCATTACACATGGACTTGTGAGGTCCGGGGATCCCTTGCACAACTTGAGCACCAAATAAGCAATAATATGCATAAAGGAACATGATCAAAGGCATAAAACACATGTATGCTCTAGATCAATCCAAGTTACGCGAATCTAAGACATTTAGCTCACTACGCAGCCTACAAAAGGTCTTCTCATCTAAAGGCTTGGTAAAGATATCGGCTAGCTAGTTCTCAGTGCTAACATAAAACACTTCGATATCTCCCTTTTGCTGGTGGTCTCTCAAAAAGTGATGCCGGATGTCTATGTGCTTTGTGCGGCTGTGTTCAACAGGATTGTCCGCCATGCGAATAGCACTCTCATTGTCACATAGGAGTGGGACTTTGCTCATATTGTAGCCAAAGTCCTGAGGGTTTGCCTCATCCAAAGTAGTTGCGCGCAACACTGTCCTACGGCAACATACTCGACCTCAGCAGTGGATAGGGCAACGAAAGTTTGTTTCTTAGAACTCCATGACACCAGGGACCTTCCTAGGAATTGGCACGTCCCTGATGTACTTTTCCTATCAACCTAACATCCAGCATAGTCGGAGTCTGAGTATCTAATTAAGTCAAAAGTAGATCCCTTTGGATATCAGATCCCGAAGCAAGGCGTAGCAACTAAATATCTAAGGATTCGCTTAACGGCCACAAGGTGACACTCCCTTGGGTCAGATTGAAATCTAGCACACATGCATTTGCTAAGCATAATATCCGGTCTACTAGCACATAAATAAAGTAAAGACCCTATCATAGACCGCTATGCCTTTTGATCAACGGACTTACCTCCTTTGTTGAGGTCGACATGTCCGTCGGTTCCCATTGGAGTCTTTGCAGGCTTGGCGTCCTTCATCCCAAACCGCTTGAGCAAGTCTTGCGTGTACTTTGTTTGAGAGATGAAGGTGTCATCCTTGAGTTGCTTCACTTGGAACCCAAGGAAGTAGTTCAACTCGCCCATCATTGACATCTCGAATTTCTGAGTCATCACCCTGCTAAACTCTTCACAAGACTTTTGGTTAGTAGAACCAAATATTATGTCATCGACATAAATTTGGCACACAAATAGATCACCATCACAAGTCTTAGTAAAAAGAGTTGGATCGGCTTTCCCAACATTGAAAGCATTAGCAATTAGAAAATCTCTAAGACATTCATACCATGCTCTTGGGGCTTGCTTAAGTCCATAGAGCGCCTTAGAGAGCTTACACACGTGGTCGGGGTACCGTTCATCCTCAAAGCCAGGGGGTTGCTCCACGTACACCTCCTCCATGATTGGCCCGTTGAGGAAAGCGCTCTTCAGGTCCATTTGGATCAACCTGAAAGAATGGTGAGCGGCATAGGCTAACAAAATATGAATCGACTCTAGCCTAGCCACAGGAGCAAAAGTCTCCTCAAAGTCCAAACCTGCGACTTGGGCATAACCTTTTGCCACAAGTCGAGTCTTGTTCCTTGTCACCACCCCGTGTTCGTCCTGTTTGTTGCGGAACACCCACTTGTTTCCCACAACGTTTTGCTTGGGACGTGGCAGCAGTGTCCAAACTTCATTTCGCTTGAAGTTGTTGAGCTCTTCCTGCATGGCCAACACCTAGTCCGGATCTAGCAAGGCCTCTTCTACCCTGAAAGGCTCAATAGAAGAGACAAACGAGTAATGCTCACAAAAATTAGCTAATTTAGAGCGAGTGGTTACTCCCTTGCTAATATCACCCAATATCTGGTCGACGGAATGATTCCTTTGAATCGTCGCTCGAACTTGAGTTGGAGGGGCTTGTGGTACTTCTTCCTCCTCATCTTGGACATCCTGTGCTCCCCCTTGATCACATGCCTCTTCTTGAGGAACCTATTCATCATCCTGAGTTGGGGGGTGCACCATTGTTGAGGAAGAAGGTTGATCTTGCTCCTGGTGTTCCTGTGGTCGCACATCTCCAATAGCCACGGTGCGTATTGCGTCCGTTGGAACATCATCCTCATCTACATCATCAAGATTAACTTGCTCTCTCGGAGAGCCATTAGTTTCATCAAATACAACGTCGATAGACACTTCAACCAAACCCGATGATTTGTTGAAGACTCTATATGCCTTTGTATTTGAGTCAAAACCTAACAAAAACCCTTCTACAGCTTTGGGAGCAAATTTTGAATTCCTACCTTTCTTCACTAGAATGTAGCATTTACTCCCAAAAACTCGAAAATATGAAACATTGGGTTTATTACCGGTTAGTAGTTCATACGACGTCTTCTTGAGGAGGTGATGAAGGTAGACCCGGTTTATGGCGTGGCAAGCTGTGTTCACAGCTTCCGACCAAAACCGCTCGGGCGTCTTAAATTCTCCAAGCATCGTCCTTGCCATGTCTATGAACGTCCTGTTCTTCCTCTCTACCACACCGTTTTGCTATAGTGTGTAGGGAGCGGAGGACTCGTGCTTGATTCCTTCCTCCTCAAGGTACTCCTCCACTTGAAGATTCTTAAACTCGGACCCGTTGTCGCTTCTAATCTTTTTCACCTTGAGCTCAAATTTGTTTTGAGCTCACCTTAGAAAGCGATTGAGGGTCCCTTGGGTTTCTGATTTATCCTGCAAAAAGAATACCCAAGTGAAGCGGGAAAAATCATCAACAACAACAAGACCATACTTACTTCCCCCGATGCTAAGGTAGGCAACGGGTCCGAAGAGGTCCATATGCAGTAGCTCCAGAGGTCTTGATGTAGTCATCACATTCTTGTTGTGATGAGCGCTTCCCACCTGTTTACCTGCTTGACAAGCTGCACAAGGTCTATCTTTTTCGAAAAACACATTTGTTAGACCTAACACATGTTCTCCCTTCAGAAGTTTGTGAAGGTTCTTCATCCCAACATGTGCTAGACGGCGATGCCACAGCCAGCCCATGCTAGTCTTAGCAATTAAGCATGCATCAAGACCGGCCTCCTCCTTCGAAAAATCAACTAAATAGAGTTTGTCGTCTAGTACACCCTTAAAAGCTAATGAACCATCACTCCTTCTAAAGACAGACACATCTACATTGGTAAATAAGCAATTGTAACCCATATTACATAATTGACTAACGGACAACAAGTTATACCCGAGCGATTCAACTAAAAACACATTAGATATGGAATGCTCGGATGAAATAGCTATCTTTCCTAGTCCTTTAACCTTGCCTTGATTCCCGTCACCGAATATGATTGAATCTTGGGAATCTTTGTTCTTGACGTAGGAGGTGAACATCTTCTTCTCCCCCGTCATGTGGTTTGTGCATCCGCTGTTGATAATCCAGCTTGAGCCCCCGGATGCATAAACCTACAAGGCAAATTAGGCTTGGGTTTTAGGTACCCAACTCTTGTTGGGTCCTACAAGGTTAGTAACAATAGTCTTAGGGACCCAAATGCAAGTTTTATCTCCCTTGCATTTTGCCCCCAATTTCCTAGCAACCACTTTCTCATTTTTACACAAAAGTACAAAGTCAGTGTTGCAGGCATGAAAAACAGTAGCAGATTTATTTTGCATTTTCTTAGGTACATGATGAACAACATTGTTTCTAGTCATATTTCTACTATGCACAAAGGAAGAACTTGAACCAATCAAGGCATGTGAATCATAAGCATTATAACTCCTATTATGATGAGCATTCCTAGACAATTTTCTATCATAAATAAATGCATGATTCTTTTGACTACTAACCATAGGAGCCTTCCCTTTTTCCTTGTTAAAAATGGGAGCCCTTTGGGTTGTTAAGTTTTGGGTTTCCCTCTTAAAGCCAAGCCCATCTTTAATTGAGGGGTGTCTACCAACAGTGTAGGCATCCCTAGCAAATTTTAGTTTATCAAAATCACTTTAGCAAGTCTTAAGTTGAGCATTAAGACTTGCTACTTCATCATTTAATTTAGAAATAGACATTAAATGTTCATCACAAGCATCAACATTAACATCCTTGCATCTATTGCAAATTACAACATGATCTATACAAGGACTAGATTTATTAACTACCTCTAGCTTAGCATTTAAATCATCATTCAAAATCTTCAAGCTAGTAATATATTCATTGCAAATAGATAATTCAGAAGATAGTAATTCATTCCTTTTAATCTCTAAGGCAAGAGACTTTTGAACATTAACAAATTTGTCATGTTCCTCATACAAGATGTCCTCTTGCCTCTCTAGCAGTCTATCTTTTCATTCAATGCATCAATCAGCTCATTAATCTTTTCTACCTTAGCTCTATCTAATCCTTTGAACAAGCTAGTGTAATCAATTTCATCATCACTAGAGTCCTCATCACTAGAAGTAGAGTACTTAGGAGTTTCTCTAGTGTTTACCTTCTTTTCCTTTGCCATTAGACAAGTATGGCGCTCGTTGGGGAAGAGCGACGACTTGTTGAAGGCTGAGGCGGCGAGTCCTTCGTCATCGGAGTCGGACGACGAACAATCCGAGTCCCACTCTTTGCCGAGGTGCGCCTCGCCCTTCGCCTTCTTGTAGGCCTTCTTCTTTTCCCTCTTCCCGCTTTTCTCTTGTTCCTGGTCATTAGTATTGTCAGGACAATTTGCTATAAAATGACCATACTTACCACATTTAAAGCAGGAGCGTTTTCCCTTTGCTTTGCTCTTGTTTGGATGCTCCTTTCTTCCTTTTAGTGTCGTCTTGAAACACTTGATAATGAGGGCCATTTCATCCTCATTTAGCCCGGCCGCCTCAACTTGCGCCACCTTGCTAGGTAGCGCCTCCCTGCTACTTGTTGCTTTGAGAGCAACGGTTTGAGGCTCGTGGATCGGCATTGGGCCATTTAGCGCCTAATCAACATATCTCGCCTCCTTGATCATCATTCGCCCGCTTACAAACTTTCCGAGTATTTCTTCGGGCGTCATCTTGGTGTACCTAGGATTTTCATGAATAGAGTTTACAAGATGAGGATCAAGGACAGTGAAGGACCTTAGCATAAGTCGGACGACGTCGTGGTCCGTCCATCTCGTGCTTCCATAGCTCCTGATTTTGTTGACCAGGGTCTTGAGCCTGTTGTACGTTTGGGTTGGCTCCTCCCCCCTGATCATTGCGAACCTTCCCAGTTCGCCTCCACCAACTCCATCTTGGTGATCATGGTGGCGTTGTTCCCCTCATGCGAGATCTTGAGGGTGTCCCAAATCTGCTTGGCGTTATCCAAGCCGCTCACCTTATGGTATTCTTCCCTGCACAAGGATGCTAATAGAACAGTGGTAGCTTGTGCATTTTTGTGAATTTGTTCATTGATAAACATGGGATTATCCGTACTATCAAATTGCATTCCATTTTCTACAATCTCCCATATACTTGGATGAAGAGAGAACAAATGGCTACGCATTTTGTGACTCCAAAATCTGTAGTCCTCTCCATCGAAGTGCGGGGGTTTCCCAAGTGGAAATGAAAGTAAATGAGCATTGGAGTTAGACGGAATACGAGAATAATCAAAAGAAAAGTTTGAGTTGACCGGTTTATTTTTCTCGTCGTAGTCGTCGTCTCTTTGGGAAGAAGAGGATTCGTCGCTGTCGTAGTAGACGATCTTCTTGATACGCCTCTTCTTCTTCCCGTCCTTCTTCTTATGACTTGAGCCAGAGTCAGTTGGTTTGTCGTCCCTTGGCTCGTTGAAGATGGACTCATTCCCCTTATCGTTGACCACCATCCCCTTTCCCTTAGGATCCATCTCTTCGGGCGATTAGTCCCTTTTGTGAAGAGAACGGCTCTGATACTAATTGAGAGCACCTAGAGGGGGTGAATAGGTGGTCCTGTAAAAACTTAAGACTTATTGCCACAAAAACTAAGTTAAGTGTTAGTGCAATAGAATCAAGTAGCTGGAGAGGAGAACTTGTGAAACACAGAAACCACAGAGAGAAACAACACAGTAGACACAGTGGTTTATCCCGTGGTTCGGCCAAGTACAAAACTTGCCTACTCCACGTTGTGGTGTCCCATTGGATGAGGGTTGCACTCAACCCCTCTCAAGTGATCCAACGATCAACTTGAATACCACGGTGTTCCTTTTTCTTATCACTTTTCTCGTTTGCGAGGAATCTCCACAAGTTGGAGTCTCTCGCCCTTACAACAAATATCAATGTGAAAGCACCAGAGTAAGGGAGGGAAGCAACACACACAAATCCGC
The DNA here is from genome assembly GCA_029449295.1 of Zea luxurians. Classification (NCBI taxonomy): domain Eukaryota; kingdom Viridiplantae; phylum Streptophyta; class Magnoliopsida; order Poales; family Poaceae; genus Zea; species Zea luxurians. The sequence goes on along the minus strand of JAOPSE010000028.1, from coordinate 2,732,656 downwards.
AGCAATACGCACACACACAGGCCAAGACTTGAGCTCAAATGAAATGCAACAAGTTCACCACTAGAACGGAGCTCAAATCACTAAGAAAATCAATTGAGTGTGCCGAGACGGAGTGTGAGAGTCTTAGAATGTTCAGAGTATGCTTGGTGTCCTCCTCCATGCGCCTAGGGGTCCCTTTTATAGCCCCAAGGCAGCTAGGAGCCGTTGGAGGCATTCCAGGAAGGCAATTCTTGCCTTCTGTCGGGTGGAGCACCGGACAGTCCGGTGCACCACCGGACATCCACTGTTCACTGTCCGGTGCAGATTGCTTTCCTAAATTGGCACAGCCGACCGTTGAAGATTTGGAGCCGTTGGCGCACCGGACACTGTCCGGTGCACACCGGACAGTCCGGTGCCCCCATCAGACCGTTGGCTCGGCCACGCGTCACGTGCGGATTGCGCGGCCGACCGTTGGCGCGGTCGACCGTTGGCTCACGGGACAGTCCGGTGCACCACCGGACAGTCCGGTGAATTTTAGCCGTACGCCGCCGACGAATTCTCGAGAGCGTCCAGTTGACTAGACGCCAGCCTGGCATACCGGACACTGTCTGGTGCACCACCGGACAGTCCGGTGCACCAAGACTGCGTAGAGTCTTGGCTGCTTCAGCCAAGTCTTTTTCCTTTTGTATTTTCTCTGATTCTAGCACTTAGACAAATATGTTAGTGCACAAAAACCAATGTACTAAGTCTAGAATCATACCTTTGTGTTGATTTGCACTTCATCCACCATTTGGCACTTATTAATACTTAAGGCAATTGTGTTGGACACTTAATCACCAAAATACTTTAGAAATGGCCCAAGAGCAAATTTCCCTTTCACTTCCTATAGCCAAAAATCACACTTTGAGAATTATGCATACAGTTGGTTGCCACGAAGCTTCTGCAGAAGTAGTCTCAGATGATCTTCATGTGTTTCTTCATTCTGAGAGTATACTAGTATATCGTCGATGATTACAACCACAAACTGGTCAAGATACTCCATGAATACTTTATTCATCAAGTTCATAAAATAAGTCGATGCATTGGTTAATCCAAATGATATGACCAAAAACTCATATAAATCATATCTTGTAGTAAAAGTTGTCTTAGGTACATCTTTAGTTCGAATCTTCAACTGATGATATCCTGACCTTAGATCTATTTTTGAGAATATCTTAGCTCCTCTTATCTGATTAAACAAATCTTCAATCCGAAGTAATAGGTATTAGTTATTAATTGTTACTTCATTCAAACTTCTATAGTCGACGCACATTCTTCTCGAACAATCTTTCTTGTTCACAAATAGAACTGGGGCTCCCTAAGGTGACGAGCTTGGGTGAATAAAACCTTTTTCTAATAATTCTTTTATTTGTTTCTTCAGTTCAACTAAATCTTTGACATCCATTCTGTAAGGTCTTTTTGAAATAGGTGTAGTTTCGGGTAATAATTCAATAGAAAACTCTATACGATCAGGTGGCATACCTGGTAATTCCTCTGGAAATACGTCTAGGTATTCACACACTATTCTGATGTTTTCCAATGATTTCTCCTCCAATTGATTTATCATGGCTTTTGCTTCTACTGGCATACTAACCTTGACTTCAATCCTTTCTCCTTGCGGACTTGTTAATGTAACCATTCTCTTAGCACAAGATAATACTCTGTCATACTTGGTTAGGTAATCTATTCCAAGTATCACATCTATTCCACTTGATTCCAAAATTATCGGCTCCACTAGAAAGCTTATTCCTCTAATCTCAAGCTTAGTTTTAGGGCATAAGTGAGTGGCTCTAAGTTCACTTCCTGGTGATCTAATTAATAGTTTCCTCTTCAAAGGATAGTTTGGTATATTATGCTTTTCCACAAATGACTTTGTTATGAAAGAGTGAGATGCTTCAGAATCAAATAAAACTGATGCAAGTATGGAGTTAATAAGAAACATACCATACACCATGTCATCATCCTCTGGAACTGTTTCTGTTGTCACATGATTAATTCTTCCCTTACTCTGGTTCTGCGGAGCTTGTTCTGTGCAGTACCACGAGTAGGTGTATTCTGATCAAATCTTTGACTGTTGTTCCTTTGCGGTGTCTATGGGTTGCGCTTTGGGCAGTTGTTGGCATAATGACCAATTTCTCCACACTCGAAACATCCACTAGGTTGGACTGGAGTAGTTGTATTGTTATTTTTAGCCGGTGTGTTCATGACGCTTCCTTGACGATTCTGTTGGTAACCACTAGAACTTTGACTGGTCTGAGAGTTGTTCCTTTGTTGGTTCTAGTATTGGTTGCTTCTATGTCCCCTTGCTGTCTAGAGCGTTGTATTTGATAATTGTTATTTCACTCTAATTTCCAGAGCGAAGCTGAGAACCTTGAGAGTTGTTTTGTTGGGTATTCCTGCTAAACTGTTCCTAGAATTTCCGCTTATGGTCTGACAATTCCCTTCTTTTGCTTTCTAGGCCAATTGCCTTGTTAAGCAGAGTCTGAAAATTTAGGAAATTGTGGCTTTGTAGCTGATAGTTTAAAGGTCCGATCAATCCTTCTAAGAACCACTCTTGGTGCTTCTCATCAGTGTCAACTTCCTCCGGTGCATAGCGAGAAAGTTGGGTGAAACGATCCCAGTATTCACAAACGGACATACCTCCTTGAGTGAGGGATAAGAATTCCTTCTTCTTAAGTTTCATTCCCGAGGGAATATGATGAGCACATAAGTTCTCCTGAAATTCATGCCAGGTTATCGTATCTGCATTTGTGTGTGCCTCAGTGAAGGCATCCCACCAGTCGGACGCGGCGCCTTCAAGTCTTCCAGAAGCATACAATACCTTCTCTTGGTCATTTCATTGCGTAATGTCCAGCTTCTTTCCTATGACCTTAAGCTAATCATCGGCATCCATGGGATCACCCGATTGAGAAAAAGTAGGGGGATGATGACTCATGAAATCTCTGTGCTTGTCCCAAGCTTGGGGTGCATTGAGATGTTGGGGATTCTGTTGGTTTTGTTGGTTCTATTGGATTTGCTGTACTAAGGCAGTGAAGCCTTGGAGAAGTTGCATCTGCACGGCAATAAACTGCTCCATTGTTGGATTGGGTGGTGGTGGTGGCAACTGTTGACCAGTACATTGATTTTGTGTCTGTTTGGGACCTGAGCGACTATTCACCATCTAGTTAGTTAGAAAGTGCATCCTTTAGATAAGTGAAGAGTAGAGAAAGATTCTAGGGGGAATAGCTTTTAACTAAATTTAAGATTATTTGTTAATTTTAAATGTTCTTATGGCCATCATTCCATAAGATCATTGCACTCAAGCAAAAATCCAAATCAAACATTATGCAAACATCACCATCACATGGTTGTTATTATAATCATTTTATTATAAGGAGTTTCATCATCTAACGCAAAATAGAACTTATTAAATTATGACCCATAAAACTCTAAAGTAACCTAGTAATAGATCCTGGGGCTCCATAACGAATCCTCTTACGGGGCAGGGGCACAGCTATGTCGCGGACTTGTGCTTCGAGTGGATTCCTCCCTTTGAGTTGAACTTTGATTGCTGCAATCCTTGCATGTGCATCTTCAAGTTCTTCGTGTACCCTTGAAAGATCCAGGGTAGCACTGTCCAGATCAGTGTTAAGACCTGCCACCACACCTACAAGGGTGTTGAGGCGATCTTCTCCAGCTTTACCTAGAACAACAATTGTTTGGCTTTCTCCACGAGAACGTGGGGGAAGGTGCCGGTACGTCATGTCGTGTAGTTGCCGTCGATATGTATGGATGGGGGGCCACAGAGCTCTCCGAGCAGCATTGCTTACCGAAGCAGCGTAGGTGGATAACGGCGTTAGAAACCTCTATCTCCTGCATCCAACACTTTGATATGCGCGCGAGTGATGTAGTAACAAGCCCGAGGAGGCTCAGACACTCACCTTGTGTCATATAGAGGTCGAACATAGGTTTCCAGTGCATGCAGCACATCCTGCAGCATGTTTGGAAAGTGTCCCATCTCGAACATTGAAGTGTAATGTTCTAGGACAGGCCACAATCCAACAAAGTTGTCTGCTTGTTCATTGTTGACATCCTCTATGTTATCATTGTTTTCTTCTTCTTCTTCATCATCATCTTCATCATCGTTGGAATCATCCAGGTCATCACCTCCAGGAGCCGGGGCTTGAGCTACTGGTACAGATAGTGCTAAAGATGAAGCTCCCGCAGCAAAGACATCAGACTCTGACAACAGAGTGGGTCTTGCCAAAATCTCCTCAGTATTGTCCTCCAAGATTACACCATTCCTCACTTGAAGGTGGTGTAGCTCCACAGGGACTTCCTCTACTACCACTGGGTAGAAAGGAGCCTACCATGGTGGAGGGATATAGTTGGTGTTCACACGGGTGGTCTGGAGAGTACACACCATCTACAAGAGAAATTGTCATCTTAGTTGAATTTTAAAGAGGCAAGATTAATAAAATAAATTTGTAAGAGCAAAATAAGCATATTTGAACAGACTAGGCTTTCCATTTCTAACTAGTCTAACGACTTAGAGTCAGCATAGCTTTGATCCCACTTCTGTCACACCCGGTTTAGGGGCAAAACCGAATGCATAACATATGTGTGCTAGGATCCATTTCTCACACATATGTTGACATCACAAGTGTAATATATTAAACGACAATGCAATAAAGGCATAAAAGAGAGTATAGTAACTTTATCACATCATCCAAAATTATGTCTCAAATAGTATCATCATCAAAGCACAACAGAAATAGCATAGGTAATTTTCTAGAGGAAGATGATTGGCGCATCGTTAGACTCAGTACTCGTCATCACCATCGTCACAGTAGCTCTCATCAGTTTCTAATCAAAATATTAGCAAGGGGTGAGCTCACTTATGGTGGGGGCTCAGCAAGTGAGAGGAGTAATGCAAGGTTAACAAGGTAGGCTATGGCTAAGCGATAAGCATTTTAGTTGGTCAATATTTTATTAACAACACCTAACTTACTAATTGTAAGTGTATCCCAAAATATCCCAATTAATCATAAGCATATGATTATATCTCAAAAGCACTTAAGTGAAATCACTTAAGCAAACCATTTAAAAATCATCGAATCATGACTTATTCTCCATCTCTAAGTTTAATTATCATGTGAGGGTCCAGTTTGCTCTTAACCGTGAGCACGACTAACATATCAGTTTTACACTCTGTAGAGGTGGTACAACTTTATCCACAAGCCATGTATTCCATCTAGCCTAGGTTGGACGGACCCGTAAACACTTCCTAGGTGAATGGCTAGGGATCCATTATGAGGCTTTCACAAAATATCCTTAGTAGAAAGCCACCCGCTAAGGTTTTCACGTCAGTATTGGTGACCCTCTGGGCGAGGTAACTTAGCCAAGACTACCACCCCATGTTAACATGAGCTGCCATCAAACCACTGTAATACTCAAAATTGTATAAGAGGATTATATAGTGAATTCCTTATCTTATGTGCCATAATTGCATCATAAAAAGAGCATACATGAAAGTTGGAGATGAATTAAAACAGATGATAAAAAGAATATGCATCATGTTGGAGTTTTATATGATTGCACATTAAATAAAATAATAAGGATAACAACAAAGAGATAATAATTCTAAAGGTTGGATCAAACCCTAAATGGAAATTAGAGTTTGGAAATAAGAAAAAGAGAAGGGTTATAAAAATATATATATATAAATAAAATATATATGAATGAATATATTCAGGATTGATATCCCTAATCTCACAAATATAATTTGAAGTGATGAGCCATAGAAATTTGAATTTAAGTTTGAATTCAAATTTAACTTAGAAATAGAGAAAAGAGAGAAATAAAAGAAAATAAAACAGAAAAAGAGTTAGAACCTAAACGGGCTGTGGCCACGCAATTTGGCCCACTAGGCTCTCCTCACCCGCACGGCCCAACTCCACCCCGCGGCGCCGACATGTGGGCCCCACTTGGCAGCCCCCTCCCGCGCACACACCGCCAAGCGGGCCCGCCTTGTCAGTCGTACGCCAACGGTTAGACCCCTCCAGCCAGACATACCTCGCGCGACTCCTTCGCAGTGGTCTGCACTGACATCCCGTTCCCACGCTGTCAGCCTCCCAGCCGTCCTTCGCTCTCGCGTCGCTTGCTGTCTCTGCCGATGGGCCCTCGCGGTCAGACGTATCCTGTGCAACAGAGCTCCGCGCATGGCGGGAGCGCTCCGATGGCTTCGGGCCGCTCGCGCATACCAGTCGCGCTTCCGTTGAACCCTCCAACCGCGGGCCATAAAAGCATCCGGGCGCGTCTCCTTCATCTGTTCCCTGTCCCCGACCACTATCGAGCTAGCGAGAGAAAGAAGAGCGGCGAACCCACTCCTAGACGACCGGCACCGCCGCGGAATCTCTTCCCCGCCGCCGTCGGATATATGTGATCGGGTCAGGGTCCTGGGTCGCGCTTGTGAGAAAGCATCCGCGGCATTTGTGGGCCAAGTCGGAGGCGAAACGATCCGCAATTGCTCACGGAGTGCAATCTCCGCCGCGGTGTCGCAACGTCGCGCGGGCGGTGCTGGTATCGCACCACACCAAGGTAATTCGAGCCCCATCATGTTCGTCGTCCCCTCCTCCATGTTATGCTTTACTGAATTGAGGAATAGCGTAGCCGAGCTCTAGGAACGCTGCGCAGTCATGGCGCCGCCGTGCCGGAGCTGGCGCTCCGCCGTTGCTTGGGTCGGGTGCGAGCGAACGCGCCAGGACCGTTGGATCGTGCGTGTGCGGGCGAGATTAAATGTGGCTTACCGCTTCGCTTGCAACGTTGGATCGGCGATGGATGGATAGGATTAGCTCCCCGTTTCATTAAATCTTGGCCGTCGATCTCGAATCTGACGCGATGGGTGAAACCAGTTGCTGCTTGGTGTGGATCTGATCTCGGCCATCGAGTCCCAATCGGACGGCCAGATTCCCACCATATCCCTTCGGTCTGGCGTTCTTGCATAAGAAACCCTAGGCTTTTTGAAATAGAACCCGCGGTCCGTGGCAGTGTTAGCCTGAGTCTTAGGACATTTTCCGTGGAAGCCCCTGCAGTTTCCTGTAATTGAGGCCCAATCCAGAGAGTATTAAAAAATCAGGAATTAATATCAGAAATTAGTTTTTAATGCATAAATAAATGTTAGAACTTGTTTAATTTGTAGAAAATGCGTATGATCTCCAAATTGGACCATTCCAGTTCCTATAATTTTGTAATATTATTCTCTATCAAATAGTACCACTGTTTCCACATGAAATACACATTAAAATTTATTTCTCACTTAATCCTATATTAAATGCATAAAATCTTTGGAAATTCATAACTTAAAATATATAACTCCAAATTTAATGATTCCAGTTCATGTGATCTTATTTTAATGTCTAGTTTATTACTGTATATTCTACTTGCATGTTTGATGTGATGTTAATTTATGCCATGCTATGTATGTATTGTGTTGATGCGAGTAGACGAGCAAGCCACTGTGGAATCTGAGGTTCAGCTGGTAGAGACTGCTGAGCAGGAGCTCGTTGAAGGCAAGTTGTGCCCTTGATCACTTCTTTTACCCATTCATGTTCTTATTATTCATAATGATCTGCATAGGATAATTTTGCTGGGACCCAATAGGATGCCGTAGATTTTGACTATCTTTATACCTTGCTTCACCACTGGTTTTACTACTAAAGTTTTGGGTAGTACATGCTATTGCTTTATGTGGATTTGGGTATAGAGATATTCATCACTCATTGTTATACTATTTATTGTTATCTGTTTTATTCTTCCTTGTTCATGTTAAGATCATTATGTTAATGGGAACATGGAGAACCACCCGGGAAAACAGTGCTACCACAAGGGTTTAATGGGACGCCCTTGGCTGATTAACTAGGAAAGCTAGGGGAGGGCTACCTTACCCGAAAGGGGCAAGGGCAGTAGGGGAGTGGTCAGTGTAGGGAGGTCCCTGGTTGATTTTGCTGCGATGGCGGTCAGCCAGGAACCCTGCATTGGAACTTCCTATAAACTGTAGCGGGTAGTCTGAAGCTAGTGGAACTTTGTAAAGGCCTCGTAGTGGTACCCTGCCTCGCTTCCTAGGTAGAGGTGTATGGAGTCTGATCAACTCTGTGGCAAATGGGTAACACGACTTGTGGGTAAAGATGCGCAACCTCTGCAGAGTGTAAAACTGGTATACTAGCCGTGCTCACGGTCATGAGCGGCTCGGACACTCACATGATTAATTATGGAACTTAAATTCAATTTGACATTTGCATCGCATTTGGGATTATTTTACTATTACTTTTCTCTATTATTATTAAGGTTTGGTATTTACTTACACTTAGTAACTGCTAATAAAATTTTGACCAACTTATAAAAGCAATGCTCAGCTTCAGCCTTTATTTCATTGATCAGCCTTACACTTCATGAACTCCCACCTTTGGTGAGTTCATGTCACATTATTCCCCACGACTTGTTGAGCTATGATCGTATGTGAGCTCACTCTTGCTGTCTCACACCCCCCCCCCCCACAGGAGCAGAGCAGGTGCTTCAGGAGGAGCCACAAGGCGAGGAGTATGATTTGATCTAGGTGGCGTTTCTCAGTTGACATTGCGCCGACGATCCTTAGTTCGTTTTACATTTATTCTTTTACTTTGTAATAAGTCTTCCGCTATGTAATAAATACTCTGATGTTTATGACATTTATCTCTATACACTCTGTTATTATATATGTTGTCTTCTTTGGCGCATGTATGAGATGCACCCGGCTTTGTTTCTTTAAAACCGGGTGTTACAGAAGTGGTATCAGAGGAAATGTTGACTGTAGGACGAAACCTAGATAGAAATGGACAAATCCCTTACCTACTTATCTTATTCTGATTTATTCTACACTTACCTTACTCTGATTCTTTCTATACTTAGCTTGATCCTGTCTCACCTTCTACTGTTCTACTCTGATCATTCTTACCTTTTCTACTCTTGGACAAGATGGATTTCACACCTTGGAATCCCTACCCCTATGATATTTTTAAGGGATAGGAAGCCTAAGACAAAATTAAAACTATTTTCTCTATTAAAAATATTGGTTGATTGTTCTGATGATCAATGCCTGATTTGCTTCTTTGATTGATTGAAATATTACATGGACATCTTAGCATGTGCCAACATAAGGTATTGAATTAGCTATAGTAGGTGAAATATTAAACTGCTTAGCTAATAAATCCCCCGAAGTAACATGAGTTGTAATTACTGCCTTGTCTACTGCTCTCTCTTACCATATGTATCTAACTCAGATGGTCAATACCAGGAAAGGAAAGATTATCACGCAACAGCAAACAGAAATGAATCCTCCAAATCCCCCACCTGTTGAAACCGAGCAAGTGATCGCAACCCAAAGGCTGGTAATACAGCAATTGACAGACATGATGACCGAAATGCAAAACCAGATAAGACAAGAACGCGAGGAAATACGTCAGGCCCGTCTGGAGATACAACAAGAAATAAGGCAATCACGGTTGGAGAGACAACAACAACCACCATCTTCACCACCACCAGCTCCACCAAGCTACATAAACATATATATAAATCACTACTATTTGTAAGATCTACATGTTCCTTTAGTTAGTATTCGGTATGATACTATTTTAGGAGGAATAAAAAGGTCTATTTGACCCCATGTGTTGCTAATAAAATTATGCGTCATGCTGAGATCTTGGTTTGGGCATATGTGTTGGACAATATGAGAAAACCCATGAGAGTAATTACACCTAAAGGGCCTGTTGTGGCGAATCAAATGACACGAAGATTGTCATTGACCATTATGGGTAGAGAATTTGGAGCCACTGCTATAATGTTAGAGTCAAGCAGTATAGATCTGATCCTTGGTATGTCATGGTTAAGAAAGGCAATGGTGGTTTATACACTGCGCTAAGGGAACCGTAGAACTCACCAGTTCCAAAGGAGAAAGATTTGAAGTTGGAATTGCAGTAACTACTGCCGCCAGACTAGCGACATTTTTAGTAAATGGGAAGTTTGTTGGTGACAACATTCATGTGGTTAGAGATTTTCCGGATGTCTTTCCAGAGGAGTTACCAGGGATGCCACCTGATAGAGAAGTTGAGTTTGTTATTGATCTCTTACCTGGAACCGCCCCTATTTCTAAACGGCCCTATAGAATGTCCGTAGAGGAGTTGAAGGAACTTAAGAAGCACTTAACGGAGTTGCAAGAGGCTGAGTACATTCGTCTGAGTCTTCACCTTAGAGAGCACCAGTTTTGTTTGTAAAGAAGAAAGATGGATTGCAAGGGATGTGCGTGGATTAAAGGTCCCTTAATGATGTCACTGTGAAGAACAAGTTTCTGTTACCCCGCATTAAGGATTTATTTAATCGGATGAGAGGAGCCAGGGTATTCTCGAAGATTGACCTCCGATCGGGATACCATCAGATGAAGATTGGACCATCAGATATTCCTAAGACAGCTTTCTCGACTCGATATGGATTATATGAGTTCATCGTTATGTCGTTTGGATTAACTAATGCACCAACTTATTTTATGGATTTGATGAATAAGATGTTTTTGGAGTATTTGGACAGATTCGTCGTGGTGTTCATCGACGATATTCTTATCTATTCTAAGAATGAGAGTGACCATGAAGAACATCTAAGGTTGGTGCTACAGAAGCTGCGAGATAATCAACTCTACGCTAAGTTCAGCAAGTGCGAGTTTTGGATTGACAAGGTGCCATTCCTTGGTCATATTATTTCTAATGGTGGAATAGCAGTGGATCCTGCTAAGGTCAAGGAGATAATGGAGTGGAGAGTGCCCAATACAGTTACTGAGATTCGGAGATTCTTGGGACTCGCAGGATATTATCGGAGATTTATTGAAGGATTCTCTAAAATTGCCAAGCCTATGACATCGCTTCTGGAGAAAGGAAGAGAATTTAAGTGGGATGAGAAATGTCAAGAGAGCTTTGATCAATTGAAGGAGAGACTAATGTCGCCACCAGTATTGATTATGCCAGACTTGCAGAAAGGATTTGACATTTATTGTGATGCATGTGGCCAAGGATTGGGATGTGTTCTTATGCAAGAAGGACATGTGATTGCATATGCATCTCGTCAGTTGCGGAAGCATGAATTGAACTACCCCACTCATGACTTGGAATTGGCAGCCGTTGTGCATGCACTTAAGATTTGGAGACACTACATTATGGGAACTAAGTGCCAAGTATATACGGATCATAAGAGTTTGAAGTACATATTCACTCAGAAGGATCTCAACCTTAGGCAACGCCGTTGGTTGGAGTTCATTAAGGATTATGATTTGGAAATTCACTATCATCCAGGCAAGGCAAATTTGGTTGCAGATGCCTTGAGTCGGAAGGAGCATGTTCACTCCGCTTTCGTTGTCCAGCTACCCGATGAATTAGCAAAAGATTTTGAGAAGCTCAACCTGGGAATTGTTACTCATACTGAAGGAGTTACCATCGAGTTGGAACCTACCTTGGAGCAAGAGATTCGTAAAGGTCAGGTTGGTGATGCTAAGATTCAAGAGATTAAAGATCTGATTACGGAAGGTCGAGTTCCGGAATTCACGGAGGATGAGCAAGGTACTATATGGTTCAAAGATCGGATATGTGTTCCAGAGATCGATAGCCTCCGTGAGGCTATATTGAAAGAAGCTCATGATTCTGATTACTCCATCCACCCTGGAAGCACTAAGATGTATCAAGATTTGAAGCAAAAGTATTGGTGGTATGGACTGAAAAGAGATGTGGCTGCTCATGTGGCTAAGTGTGATGTATGTCAAAGAGTCAAGGCCGAACATCAAAGACCCGCTGGATTATTGCACCCACTGAAGATACCCGAGTGGAAATGGGAAGAAATTGGTATGGATTTTATTGTTGGACTACCCCGCACTCCTGCTGGGTATGACTCTATTTGGGTAATCGTGGACAGATTGACAAAGGTGGCTCACTTTATACCTGTGAGGACTAATTACACGGGAGCCAAGCTAGCAGAATTGTATATGACTCGGATAGTTTGTCTACATGGAGTGCCTAAGAAGATCGTGTCTGATCGAGGATCACAGTTTACTTCTCGGTTTTGGAAGAAGTTGCATGAGAGTTTGGATACAAAGTTGAATTTTAGTTCAGCCTACCATCCCCAGACTGATGGACAGACAGAGAGGACTAATCAAGTGTTGGAAGATATGTTAAGAGCTTGTGCTCTTAAACATGGTGGCAGCTGGGAGAAGAGTTTACCATATGCTGAGTTTTCTTATAATAATAGCTATCAGGCTAGTTTGAAGATGTCACCGTTTGAGGCTTTATATGGTAGAAAATGCAGGACTCCACTGTATTGGGATCAGACTGGAGAAAGACAGTTCTTTGGGCCTGAATTGATTCAAGAGGCAGAAGAACAAGTTCAAATGATAAGGGAAAATTTGAGAATTGCACAATCCAGGCAAAAGAGCTATGCTGATAATAGGAGAAGCCTACTGGAGTTTAAGGAGGGTGATCATGTCTACTTGAAGGTGTCACCACTTCGTGGTATGAGGAGATTTAAAGTTAAAGGAAAGTTGTCCCCTCGCTTCATTGGACCTTTCTTGATCTTAAAGCGAGTGGGTGAGGTTGCATATCAACTGGAGTTACCCAATCATCTGTCAGATGTACATGATGTGTTTCATGTGTCCCAGCTAAAGAAGTGCCTCAGGGTACCTGAGGAGCAGCTACCACTGGAAGACCTTAGTGTTCAAGATGACCTGACTTATGCGGAATACCCTATCAAGATTTTGGACACTTTGACTCGAGTTACAAGAAATAAGGTGATCAAGATGTGCAAAGTGCAATGGAGTCACCACGGTGAAGATGAAGCCACGTGGGAAAGAGAAGAAGAGCTTCGTATAGACTTCCCCCATCTTTTCTCTAGTTCTTCTTAAATCTCGAGGACGAGATTATTTTTAAGGGGGTAGGATTTGTAATACTCAAAATTGTATAAGAGGATTATATAGTGAATTCCTTATCTTATGTGCCATAATTGCATCATAAAAAGAGCATACATGAAAGTTGGAGATGAATTAAAACAGATGATAAAAAGAATATGCATCATGTTGGAGTTTTATATGATTGCACATTAAATAAAATAATAAGGATAACAACAAAGAGATAATAATTCTAAAGGTTGGATCAAACCCTAAATGGAAATTAGAGTTTGGAAATAAGAAAAAGAGAAGGGTTATAAAAATATATATATATAAATAAAATATATATGAATGAATATATTCAGGATTGATATCCCTAATCTCACAAATATAATTTGAAGTGATGAGCCATAGAAATTTGAATTTAAGTTTGAATTCAAATTTAACTTAGAAATAGAGAAAAGAGAGAAATAAAAGAAAATAAAACAGAAAAAGAGTTAGAACCTAAACGGGCTGTGGCCACGCAATTTGGCCCACTAGGCTCTCCTCACCCGCACGGCCCAACTCCACCCCGCGGCGCCGACATGTGGGCCCCACTTGGCAGCCCCCTCCCGCGCACACACCGCCAAGCGGGCCCGCCTTGTCAGTCGTACGCCAACGGTTAGACCCCTCCAGCCAGACATACCTCGCGCGACTCCTTCGCGGTGGTCTGCACTGACATCCCGTTCCCACGCTGTCAGCCTCCCAGCCGTCCTTCGCTCTCGCGTCGCTTGCTGTCTCTGCCGATGGGCCCTCGCGGTCAGACTTATCCTGTGCAACAGAGCTCCGCGCATGGCGGGAGCGCTCCGATGGCTTCGGGCCGCTCGCGCATACCAGTCGCGCTTCCGTTGAACCCTCCAACCGCGGGCCATAAAAGCATCCGGGCGCGTCCCCTTCATCTGTTCCCTGTCCCCGACCACTATCGAGCTAGCGAGAGAAAGAAGAGCGGCGAACCCACTCCTAGACGACCGGCGCCGCCGCGGAATCTCTTCCCCGCCGCCGTCGGATATATGTGATCGGGTCAGGGTCCTGGGTCGCGCTTGTGAGAAAGCATCCGCGACATTTGTGGGCCAAGTCGGAGGCGAAACGATCCGCAATTGCTCACGGAGTGCAATCTCCGCTGTGGTGTCGCAACGTCGCGCGGGCGGCGCTGGTATCGCACCACACCAAGGTAATTCGAGCCCCATCATGTTCGCCGTCCCCTCCTCCATGTTATGCTTTACTGAATTGAGGAATAGCGTAGCCGAGCTCTAGGAACGCTGCGCAGTCATGGCGCCGCCGTGCCGGAGCTGGCGCTCCGCCGTTGCTTGGGTCGGGTGCGAGCGAACGCGCCAGGACCGTTGGATCGTGCGTGTGCGGGCGAGATTAAATGTGGCTTACCGCTTCGCTTGCAACGTTGGATCGGCGATGGATGGATAGGATTAGCTCCCCGTTTCATTAAATCTTGGCCGTCGATCTCGAATCTGACGCGATGGGTGAAACCAGTTGCTGCTTGGTGTGGATCTGATCTCGGCCATCGAGTCCCAATCGGACGGCCAGATTCCCACCATATCCCTTCGGTCTGGCGTTCTTGCATAAGAAACCCTAGGCTTTTTGAAATAGAACCCGCGGTCCGCGGCAGCGTTAGCCTGAGTCTTAGGACATTTTCCGTGGAAGCCCCTACAGTTTCCTGTAATTGAGGCCCAATCCAGAGAGTATTAAAAAATCAGGAATTAATATCAGAAATTAGTTTTTAATGCATAAATAAATGTTAGAACTTGTTTAATTTGTAGAAAATGCGTATGATCTCCAAATTGGACCATTCCAGTTCCTATAATTTTGTAATATTATTCTCTATCAAATAGTACCACTGTTTCCACATGAAATACACATTAAAATTTATTTCTCACTTAATCCTATATTAAATGCATAAAATCTTTGGAAATTCATAACTTAAAATATATAACTCCAAATTTAATGATTCCAGTTCCTGTGATCTTATTTTAATGTCTAGTTTATTACTGTATATTCTACTTGCATGTTTGATGTGATGTTAATTTATGCCATGCTATGTATGTATTGTGTTGATGCGAGTAGACGAGCAAGCCACTGTGGAATCTGAGGTTCAGCTGGTAGAGACTGCTGAGCAGGAGCTCGTTGAAGGCAAGTTGTGCCCTTGATCACTTCTTTTACCCATTCATGTTCTTATTATTCATAATGATCTGCATAGGATAATTTTGCTGGGACCCAATAGGATGCCCTAGATTTTGACTATCTTTATACCTTGCTTCACCACTGGTTTTACTACTAAAGTTTTGGGTAGTACATGCTATTGCTTTATGTGGATTTGGGTATAGAGATATTAATCACTCATTGTTATACTATTTATTGTTATCTGTTTTATTCTTCCTTGTTCATGTTAAGATCATTATGTTAATGGGAACATGGAGAACCACCCGGGAAAACAGTGCTACCACAAGGGTTTAATGGGACGCCCTTGGCTGATTAACTAGGAAAGCTAGGGGAGGGCTACCTTACCCGAAAGGGGCAAGGGCAGTAGGGGAGTGGTCAGTGTAGGGAGGTCCCTGGTTGATTTTGCTGCGATGGCGGTCAGCCAGGAACCCTGCATTGGAACTTCCTATAAACTGTAGCGGGTAGTCTGAAGCTAGTGGAACTTTGTAAAGGCCTCGTAGTGGTACCCTGCCTCGCTTCCTAGGTAGAGGTGTATGGAGTCTGATCAACTCTGTGGCAAATGGGTAACACGACTTGTGGGTAAAGATGCGCAACCTCTGCAGAGTGTAAAACTGGTATACTAGCCGTGCTCACGGTCATGAGCGGCTCGGACACTCACATGATTAATTATGGAACTTAAATTCAATTTGACATTTGCATCGCATTTGGGATTATTTTACTATTACTTTTCTCTATTATTATTAAGGTTTGGTATTTACTTACACTTAGTAACTGCTAATAAAATTTTGACCAACTTATAAAAGCAATGCTCAGCTTCAGCCTTTATTTCATTGATCAGCCTTACACTTCATGAACTCCCACCTTTGGTGAGTTCATGTCACATTATTCCCCACGACTTGTTGAGCTATGATCGTATGTGAGCTCACTCTTGCTGTCTCACACCCCCCCACAGGAGCAGAGCAGGTGGTTCAGGAAGATCCACAAGGCGAGGAGTATGATTTGATCTAGGTGGCGTTTCTCAGTTGACATTGCGCCGACGATCCTTAGTTCGTTTTACATTTATTCTTTTACTTTGTAATAAGTCTTCCACTATGTAATAAATACTCTGATGTTTATGACATTTATCTCTATACACTCTGTTATTATATATGTTGTCTTCTTTGGCGCATGTATGAGATGCACCCGGCTTTGTTTCTTTAAAACCGGGTGTTACAACCACTACCGCCCCCTCTTGCCCATCTTTCAGGTAGGGTTGCTAAGCACTAAGTCTATAAAGCAATTTACCAAAGCCAGAGCCATGATAGCACTCGTGGTTGCACTGTTATCCTGGGTGGTCACTCAATGTTCCATTTAATATGAAATGATCTTGTTTAACCATCGATTTAATATTATAATACAAATCTCATTTCCGAAACAATAGTATCATTAAAGAGTGATGTCATAATTATCAAGTTGAGTAGTAGCACAATTACTAAGCATAGTATTTATCCCAGTGTAATCAAGGTATAGGGTTGATATTTCGAGGTAATCTTATTTAGGTAATCCCATCCAATTTATGCAAATATCCAAAAGTAAACATTATTATATGCATTACTTGGGTACAAAAAGAAATGTAGAGGGAGAATCCACTTGCCTTGGTCAAAGGTGTCCTACGGATCGTCTTCAAACATATTTTGGTCTTCTATCACAGAACCAGCTTCTAATATAGATTCGCATATCGTACATACAAAAGAAAACATTCACCAAATAAATAAACTTACACCATTACATGAATAACATGCACCATTACATGAACAAGCATATACCATACAAACCATACTTATAATAGTGCCTAGAATAAAACCTAATTCATATTCATATTATTAGTCTACACGTATTCACATCTATTTGCTATGACATAAACTATAAACTATTGTCACTAGTGAAAGTTATATGGACATTCGACTATGAAAGTATTTTACATAACATAGCTTAGATATAATGATTTAACCAATTCTACCAAAAATAAATTAATTATTAATTAATGATTTCTACTATGAACATGGGTCTCTAAGAGCACCTAGAGGGGGGTGAATAGGTGATCCTGTAAAACTTGAAACTTAGTGCCACAAAAACTTGACTAGGGGTTAGCACAATAAGGCCAAGTGGTTAGAGAGGAGTCTTAGCAAAACACAATAACCACAAAGAGATCAACACAGAAATGGCACAGTGGTTTATCCCGTGGTTCGGCCAAGTCCAATACTTGCCTACTCCACGTTGTGGCGTCCCAACGGACGAGGGTTGCACTCAACCCCTCTCAAGCGGTCCAAAGACCCACTTGAATACCACGGTGTTTTGCTTGCACTTTACTATATCCCGCTTGCGAGGAATCTCCACAACTTGGAGCCTCTCGCCCTTACAAAGATGTTCACAAAGAGTCACGGAAGTAAGGTTGGGATGAGCAATGCACACAAGACACAAAATCAGAGCAACAACACGCACACAAGTCACAACACGAGCTCTCAACACAACCCGAAGAGTACACTACTCAAATGGAGCTCTAGTTGCTATCACAAAGAATCGAATGCGCGGAATTGAAGTCTTGGTGCTTGGGAATGCTTAGAGAATGCTTGGTGTTCTCCTCCATGCACCTAGGGGTCCCTTTTATAGCCCCAAGGCAGCTAGGAGCCGTTGAGAGCATTCCAGGAAGGCAATTCTTGCCTTCAGTCGACTGACGCACCGGACAGTCTGGTGCACCACCGGACACTGTCCGGTGCGGATTTCTTTCCTTCTGTGGCGCAGCCGACCGTTGAAGATCTAGAGCCGTTGGCGCACCGGACACTGTCCGGTGCACACCAGACAGTCCGGTGCCCCCTTGTGACCGTTGGCTCGGCCACGCATCACGCGCGGAATCCTCGGCCGACCGTTGGCCCGGCTGACCGTTGGCTCACCGGACAGTCAGGTGCCTCACCGGACAGTCCGGTGAATTATAGCCGTACGCCGTTAATCGCTTCCCGAGAGCGACGACTTCGCCTGTGAATGGCTCACCGGACAATCGCCAGCCTGGCGCACCGGACACTGTCCGGTGCACCACCGGACAGTCCGGTGCACCCAGACTGCGCAGAGTCTTGGCTGCATAGCCAAGTCTTTTCCAAATTGGACTTTTCTTGTTTCTAGCACTTAGACACAATACATTAGTCTCTAAAACATTGTACTAAGTCTTAGAAACATACCTTTACTCTTGATTTGCACTTTGTCCATCAATTGGCATAGATTAACACTTAAGCACTTGTGTTGGCACTCAATCACCAAAATACTTAGAAATGGCCCAAGGGCACATTTCCCTTTCAATCTCCCCCTTTTTGGTGATTTATGCCAACACAACAAAAGGCAACTAAAGAAGTGCAACATCAATGCAAATGAGAACACAAATTTGTTTTGATTCAAATTTGGCATATTTGGATCATTCTTTGCCACCACTTGGTTTTGTTTTTGCAAATCAACCTCAATTTCCTATCTCTAAGTCAAACACACTTGTTGAGACATAAAGAGAGTTGTTCCAAGAGAAATTGATCAAAGATTTCAAAAACTCCCCCTTTTCCCATAATCAACTATTCTCCCACAAGAAGCCAGCTTTTGACAAAAAAGACAACAAGAGAGTTTTGTCAAACCAAAAGCTCTATTCTATTATTTTCAAAATTTTCAAGTGGTAGCTGATCCATTTATTGCTTTAGCCTTATTTTCTCCCCCTTTGGCATCAAGCACCAAAACGGGATCAATCTCGGCCCTTAAACCCCATTGCCTCACCAAAATCTTCAAATAAGAGTACCAAGGCAATAAGGATATTGAGATGGACTTGGAGTAAGTTACCCTCTCATCGGAGTGCAGTGGAAGTCTTGCATGGTCCAAGTCCACCTTTCCCTTTCAATCCACCTTTGAGACTAAATCAAGAAAACTCAAGCACACGGTTAGTCTCAAAGGGTCAAGTTGTAGCACATCTCCCCCTAAATATGTGCATCACTTGCAAAAGGACTTGCGAGGTCCGGGGAGTGTTTGTACAACTTGAGCACCATAAGTAAACAACAAAATGCATAAGGAACATGATCAAATCCATAAACACATGTATGCTATAAATCAATCCAAGTTCCACGAATCTAAGACATTTAGCTCACTATGCAGCCTGCAAAAGGTCTTCTCATCTAAAGGATTGGTAAAGATATCGGCTAGCTGGTTCTCGGTGCTAATATAAAACACTTCGATATCTCCCTTTTGCTGGTGGTCTCTCAAAAAGTGATGCCGGATGTCAATGTGCTTTGTGCGGCTGTGTTCAACTGGATTATCCGCTATGCGGATAGCACTCTCATTGTCACATAGGAGTGGGACTTTGCTCAGATTGTAGCCAAAGTCCCGGACAGTTTGCCTCATCCAAAGTAGTTGCGCGCAACACTGTCCTACGGCAACATACTCGGCCTCAGCGGTGGATAGGGCAACAGAGGTTTGTTTCTTAGAGCTCCACGACACTAGGGACCTTCCTAAGAATTGGCACGTCCCTGATGTACTCTTCCTATCGACCTTACATCCAGCATAATCGGAGTCTGAATATCCAATTAAGTCAAAGGTAGACCCCTTTGGATACCAGATCCCGAAGCAAGGCGTAGCGACTAAATATCTAAGAATTCGCTTCACGGCCACTAAGTGACACTCCCTTGGATCGGATTGAAATCTAGCACACATGCATACACTAAGCATAATATCCGGTCTACTAGCGCATAAATAAAGCAAAGAACCTATCATGGACCGGTATGCTTTTTGATCAACGGACTTACCTCCTTTGTTGAGGTCGACGTTTCCGTCAGTTCCCATCGGAGTCTTTGCGGGCTTGGCGTCCTTCATCCCAAACCGCTTTAGCAAGTCTTGCGTGTACTTCGTTTGGGAGATGAAGGTGCCGTCCTTGAGTTGCTTCACTTGGAATCCAAGGAAGTAGTTCAACTCGCCCATCATCGACATCTCAAACTTTTGAGTCATCACCCTGCTAAACTCTTCACAAGACTTTTGGTTAGTAGAACTAAATATTATGTCATCGACATAAATTTGGCACACAAATAAGTCACCATCACAAGTCTTAGCAAATAAAGTTGGATCGACTTTCCCAACCTTGAACACATTACCAATTAAAAAGTCTCTAAGGCATTCATACTATGCTCTTGGGGCTTGCTTAAGTCCATAGAGCGCCTTAGAGAGCTTACATACATAGTCAGGGTACCGTTCATCCTCGAAGCCAGGGGGTTGCTCCACGTACACCTCCTCCTTGATTGGCCCGTTGAGGAAGGCGCTCTTCACATCCATTTGGAACAACCTGAAAGAATGGTGAGCGGCATATGCTAGCAAAATACGAATGGACTCTAGCCTAGCCACAGGAGCAAAAGTCTCCTCAAAGTCCAAACTTGCGACTTGGGCATAACCTTTTGCTACAAGTCGAGCCTTGTTCCTTGTCACCACCCTGTGCTCGTCTTGTTTGTTGTGGAACACCCACTTGGTTCCCACAACATTTTGCTTGGGACGAGGCACCAGTGTCCAAACTTCATTTCTCTTGAAATTATTGAGCTCCTCATGCATGGCCAACACCCAGTCCGGATCTAGCAAGGCCTCTTCTACCCTGAAAGGCTCAATAGAAGAGACAAAGGAGTAATCTCACAAAAATTAAGTAATCTAGAACGAGTAGTTACTCCCTTGCTAATGTCACCCAAAATTTGGTCGACGGGATGATTCCTTTGAATCGTCGCTCGAACTTGGGTTGGAGGTGCCAGTTGTGCTTCTTCCTCCATCACATGATCATCTTGTGCTCCCCCTTGATCACACGCCTCTTCTTGACGAACCTGTTCATCGTCTTGAGTTGGGGGATGCACCATTGTTGAGGAAGAAGGTTGATCTTGCTCCTTTTGTTCTTGTGGCCGCACATCTCCAATCGCCATGGTGCGTATTGCGACCGTTGGAATGTCTTCTTCATCTACATCATCAAGACCAACAACTTGCTCTCTTGGAGAGCCATTAGTCTCATCAAATACAACGTCGCTAGAGACTTCAACCAAACTTGAATAGGTGAATAGGTGATCCTGTAAAACTTGAAACTTAGTGCCACAAAAACTTGATTAGGGGTTAGCACAATAAGGCCAAGTGGCTAGAGAGGAGTCTTAGCAAAACACAATAACCACAAAGAGATCAACACAGAGATGGCACAGTGGTTTATCCCGTGGTTCGGCCAAGTCCAATACTTGCCTACTCCACGTTGTGGTGTCCCAACGGACGAGGGTTGCACTCAACCCCTCTCAAGCGGTCCAAAGACCCACTTGAATACCATGGTGTTTTGCTTGCACTTTACTATATCCCGCTTGCGAGGAATCTCCACAACTTGGAGCCTCTCGCCCTTACAAAGATGTTCACAAAGAGTCACGGAAGTAAGGTTGGGATGAGCAACGCACACAAGACACAAAATCAGAGCAACAACACGCACACAAGTCACAACACGAGCTCTCAACACAACCCGAAGAGTACACTACTCAAATGGAGCTCTAGTTGCTATCACAAAGAATCGAATGCGCGGAATTGAAGTCTTGGTGCTTGGGAATGCTTAGAGAATGCTTGGTGTTCTCCTCCATGCGCCTAGGGGTCCCTTTTATAGCCCCAAGGCAGCTAGGAGCCGTTGAGAGCATTCCAGGAAGGCAATTCTTGCCTTCAGTCCACTGGCGCACCGAACAGTCTGGTGCACCACCGGACACTGTCCAGTGCGGATTTCTTTCCTTCTGTGCCGCAGCCGACCGTTGAAGATCCAGAGCCGTTGGCGCACCGGACACTGTCCAGTGCACACCGAACAGTCCGGTGCCCCCTTGTGACCGTTGGCTCGGCCACGCATCACGCGCGGAATCCTCGGCCGACCGTTGGCCCGGCTGACCGTTGGCTCACCGGACAGTCCGGTGCCTCACCGGACAGTCCGGTGAATTATAGCCGTACGCCGTTAATCGCTTCCCGAGAGCGACGACTTCGCCTGTGAATGGCTCACCGGACAGTCGCCAGCCTGGCGCACCGGATAGTCTGGTGCACCAAGACTGCGCAGAGTCTTGGCTGCATAGCCAAGTCTTTTCCAAATTGGACTTTTCCTGTTTCTAGCACTTAGACACAATACATTAGTCTCTAAAACAATGTACTAAGTCTTAGAAACATACCTTTACTCTTGCTTTGCACTTTGTCCATCAATTGGCATAGATTAACACTTAAGCACTTGTGTTGGCACTCAATCACCAAAATACTTAGAAATGGCCCAAGGGCACATTTCCCTTTCAGTCTCATTTTAGTTTTATGTTTTCTTTCTAAAAGAAAATGTCATTTTAATAATCAGAGGTCAAATCATTTTAATAATAAATTAAACCACTAATTAGACTTCAATATTTAAATTATTATGAACACAGGTACTACTTATCTCTTCCATGTTAATAAAGTTTCTATTTAGTGGGTCTAAATGAACCTATGATTATAAACTTCCAGATTAATTCTAAAATTCATCATAAACAAGGTTAGTTGTGAAATTACTCACCTAATGTTTTTATCACAAACACGTGGTCTACCAAATTCTGTCATTCTTCTTTCTAAGCATAAATTCTAAAATAATTGTAAACAAATAACATGACTGATAATATTTTACTAATTCATCGCATACTCAAAATCAATCGTTTACATACACATAAATTCCAAATCACAAAACAATTATTTACATAAATTATGAACTAATTCAAACATGACTTTGAAAATTTAATAAAAATTTGTGTTCTCTTCCACCTTGCTCTCGGACTATGCGCAGGTAGGAATCGATGAACGGAAGGAGTTGGCCACGGTGAGAAGGCGGTCGATGGCAAGATCATGGTCGGGGGAAGCTCCGGCGAGCGGTGGCCGAGGCAGGGCGCAAGCGTGAGTCAAGGCAAGGGCACGACCGTGGACAGGGGCACGACACGACCGAGGATGTCACGACGCGGCTGAGACAGGGGACACGATGCAGCCGAGAACGACAGCGAACGACGGCGACATGGGAGAGAGGGAGAAGTGAGGAAGACAGAGCTCGGGCGAGGGACTGACCATGGGGCTCGGCGCCGGTTTTTATAGAGGGGAGGAGGGAGAAGGAGAGCCGAGGAGAGGGAGTGTCGGCGGCTATTAATGGCGTCGGTTTCTCCATCGATAGAGAGAGGGAAGGTGGGGGAGAGGGGAGAGGAAGGGCTGGCGGTTTCAGGCGCGGAGGGAGGCGAGGGGTCGGTCGCGGTCGGGCGGCTTGGCCGGAGAGTGGGATCAGGCACGACGGCGCGGCGCGCGTACACTTGGATGGTCCACCAGGCGCGGACGTGGCTGGAGGTAGGGGAAAGAGGCCAGGGTGGGCCCCGCCTATAAGAGAGAGGGAAAAAGGGGGCGAGGGATGCGACGGCCGGTTGGGTTGCCCTAATGGGTCGCTGCGGCCGGCTTAGCTAGGGTTTTGTTTCCTTTTTGTTTTCTTTGATTTTCATACCAAAATTATTTATAATTAAAATATTTTTTGGATCAATGTTTTTATATTAATTAATTGGGTTTTCTTATAAAAGAAATTTTATGAATACAATCAATAATGAACAACCAAAAATCATTCTAAAAAGATAAACAAGATCAAACACTTGATTATAAATTTTTTAGTTTACTATCTACTAAATTTTAAATGACTATTAATGTATTTGTTGGGGGCCTTCGGCTTCTGAAGGTCCTCAAAAATATGATTTGACAATGTTTTCCAAGTGAAATATGTGAACAGGTATCTTCGGAATTGGGCCACGAGTATACAGGAATATGGTCAAGACGAAGCTTGAATAGGACGGAAGGCGATCATAACGAAGGATAAGATGATCACGAAGCTATGCGCAGAAAAAGCTTCGGCATGACAGCAGAAAAGGGGAACCGACTTATATGGTGAAAAGACAAATTAGACCTCGAAGAATCACTATAGAATTATTGATAAATGTAAAGGACATTAATGTAATTCTCCACGGGCTGCGCCCTGTGCCTATAAATAGATGAACAGTATTCCCGTACTGTTCACGCTGATCTAGCATCTGCTTTTCGCATCACGCCTGTATCTTTACTTTTTGACAATCCAAAGGTACATTTATAATTTGTTATTATGACTCTGATAATACAAAATAAAAATAAATTGATGATAATATTTGTGTTATTGTTCGTATTCCATGTATGTATTCTCCTTCATCATATGTTGGACTTATGAAGGTCTTTTCCCTCATAACCTTCGTCTGAAATTCATTATATCCGAAGGGATATAATGTCTTGAAGGACGAAGGACTTTAACATTTAACACTTTTTATGTTGCCTTGTTCTTGACTCTTAGCATTTGAGAACAAGTCACCAACATTGGCGCCCACCTCCGGTGAACTCACGTCCATTTTTTGAGTTTTGAACATCTTCGGCAAGCATCACCTTCGTCATGCCGCTGAGGAAAGCTTCAGCCGCAGGGGCTGCTATTCTGCAGCCGCTGGATCCCAATCAGGATGTCCTTTCTCTCAGGGAGGCCCGAAGCCAGAAGAGGAAGGCCACTAGTCCAATGCCTCCGGAGGACGACTTGGATCAAGAAATCCAAAATTTGGAGATGCTCCACCAACAGGTCCAACAGAAGAAGGAAAAGATGGTTTGTCTAGCTGATCTACAAAGGCAGATAGACGAAGCCTCTGAAGAGCTTTGACATCTTGCTCAAGATGACCAGAATCAAAGGCCCCCGCGCAAAGAGCTTCATCAAGAGGGCTTCTACAATGAGGGCGACTGGTATGAAGATTTCCATCATGGAAATTTTGCTTTTGATGATACTTCTCCCCTATCAACAGAACTGCAGGCTACACCTTGGCCACAGTCTTACAAGCCACCTCAGCTCCCCATGTACGACGGTCATTCAGACCCGAAGCAATTCTTGATGAGCTATGAAGCAACCATATCTTCGTATGGTGGCAACACGGCGGTCTTGGCAAAGTCTTTCGTCATGGCTGTCAGGAGTGTTGCACAAACCTGGTACTCCTCTCTTCGGCCAGGGACAATCACTTCATGGCAAAAGCTAAAGGACATGTTGATAACCAGCTTCCAAGGGTTTCAAACGAGGAATACCTTCAGGCGTATGTCCGAAGGTTCCTGCGTCTGAGGGCACAAGCACCAACAGTGCCCAATGAAATTGTCATTGAGGCCATGATCAAGGGGCTTCGGCCGGGACCTTCAGCTCAGTACTTTGCCAGAAAGCCTCCTCAAACTTTGGAGAAGCTGCTCCAGAAGATGGACGAGTATATTCGAGCTGACAATGATTTTCGCCAAAGAAGGGAGGAAGCATTCAGGTTCTCTGAAATGACCAGGGGCTTCGAAGGAAGATTCCATCCGAGGCACGTCAGGTCAATTCACAATTCTACTCAAAGTGATGACAAAGGGAATCAACAGCAAAGGCCACAGTGCTCCTCGCAAGCTTCGGGGCAATAGCAAAGCTCTTTCCGGCCGCCAGCGCCAAGGGGCAGAGGTGCCAGGGGCTTCGGGGGAAGATTTGGAGATCAACCAAGAAAAATTTACTGCCTATTCTGTGGTGAAGGCAAGGGCCATACCACCAGGATGTGCCATGTTACCATCCAGAAGCAAAAGGAGCTAGCAGAAGCTGCAGTGCAATAGAGCTAGCCGAAGCAGGTCATGCATACTGCTTCGTACCATTCGCCTTACATTCCAGAATATGTAGGCAATCACCCTGCAGCTTCTGTTGCTTCGGCAAGTCAATCCCAAGCATCTTGGCAACAGCCTCCACCGCCACCACCAATGCAACGAGGTCAGCAGCCAGAAGGGAGTCAGCACACTCACCTTCAGCAGGACTTCAGAGAGGAGTCCGAAGCTCGCACAGTCAATAGCTGTGCCGAAGTCGAAGCATATTTACTGACAAATATCCTAACTCGTCAGCAGATTTTCGCATTTTCGCACTTCAGTCTTACTTTCTTTTTAATAAGGAACAATTATGGGAAGTTTAAGTGCTTTTTATCGTATTTTAATCTCTTGTAACAGTTTCGTTCTTTGCCATATTAGAACAAATATGTCTCCTCCATAGGCTTAAGTTGCCGAAACATAAGAATTTATGGGGGCAAGAAGGACCTTTAAATTATCAAAAATTTGTTCTAAAGAATACAGTGCAATTTCTTCGAAGCAGCAAAAGTCGTTCCTAAGGGAGCACAGTGTAAGTTTTCCGCTCAAAAGTCGTTCCTAAGGGAGCGCAGTGTAAGTTTTCTGCTCAAAAGTCGTTCCGAAGGGAATGCAGAGCTTACAGCGAAAAATAAACGCTGATTCTGCTGAAACTAAAAGGCGAAGAAGCTCCTAAGGGAGGCTTACAGTGAAAAATAAACGCTGATCCTGCTGAAAGTAAAAGGCGAAGAAGCTCCTAAGGGAGGCTTACAGCGAAAAATAAACGCTGATTCCGCTGAAGTAAAAGGCAAAGAAGCTCCTAAGGGAGGCTTACAGTGAAAAATAAATGTGGACCTTCGGCAAATATCATTTTGCATAACATCACATCATTACATCATTTGCATAGCATAACATCATACATCATAGTGCATCAACAACGCAAGAAGGGGTGCTTCAATATTGATATTCGAAGATCGTTTTGAAGAAATAGTGGCACGGCACAAACAATGGCCATGGAAGGGTTATATCTTCGTCAAACTCTGAGATGGAAAGATCTATTGATCATTGATTTTACCAGGATTGGTTACTGATTTTATGAGACCACGGATATTATTTACGAAGCATGAAAAGAAGGGAAGGTGTTTTTTCACCGAAGGCTCAAAAACGGTATGTGTATAATGTTTCATGCATCGCAAAGAATAGAACTATAAACAGCTAATAAATTACACCCTAAGTTACACAATATTACACATGATTCTCAACAAACATTACATTCTGAATGTTTTTGCAACAGCATCTAATATTCCCTTAAGACTACTTCTGCAGCTTCATTTAAAAGCTGATCAACAACTCTATCCATGATGGCTTTGGCCATTTGTCTAATTTCGTCATCCCCCTTCGTGTGGGGGCCCGCAGATGACTCAGCAGGTTCTGAGGGAAGAGTAGATACGGATTTATTACTATTACAAACCCTGAACAAGTTCGAAGTCAAAAAATTACAACAAAGAGACAAAAACCACTAGTTAATACCTATTCGCCCTTCGGGCTCTGCGCTTTTCTCAGCAGCCTCTGCTACTTTTCTAGCATCATGGATGCCTTTTTCGCTTTTTTGAATAATCTCTTGGGCCATTTCCCGGCCACCATTATCCCAGATGTCGGTGAAAAATTTTCCACCAACCATGCTAGCTTCGGCCGAGGGGTCTTTTATGTCTTCGGAGGATAAGGCAGCTTCGGATTGTGCTAAAGTTTTCACATGCTCGCAGCCTTTCCTCTCCAAAATAGTAGCAATCCCCCTGGCACCCGAAAAAGCACATATGTCTCCGCGGCTATTCAAAATTTCCTCAAAAGCCTCGGCTTCATGATTGATCCATTCAATCGGGCCCTCGGGGTTCCCCCTTGTGAAGTTTTCCTCGCTCGAGAATGCGCCAACGCTGGCGAAGCTAGTTTTTATTTTCTTAACGCATTCTATAGATTTGTCATAGCACCTTTTCTTGGATGCACGAAGCTCTTCAACGTTTCCTTCTAAATGATTTGCCCACTGGTCGCTAAGTTCTCATTTCGTTTCTTCAAGTATGCGTTCTTCTTTAGCTCGGGCCAACTGTCTCCGAAGACCCTCGATTTCCTGCTTTTGAGCTTCAGCTTGAGCTTTAGAAGTAGCTTCGTCTTCCTTTATCTTATCCACCAATGTAAGAAGAATTTTGTCTTTTTCCAAGGCTTCGTTTCTTAGCTTGATAACCTCTGTTCGAAGGTTATTGAGAGCAATAGTGTAGCTTTCGTCTTCAGCATTCTTTTGTGCCCTTAAGGCATTGCTGAGTATTAAGCCCTATACAAAGGAATGAATGAATTAAAAAAATTACCTTCAGACTATTGTATGCAAGGCTATCTGCAAGATCGTCCTTCGTCATGGCACAGAGGCCAGCTTCGAGCTTCGGGAACCCCATACTTCTAGTCATCTCCCGGCAGACGGATAATTCCTTGTTATCTGGGAGGCAGTATAAGAAGTCGTCTTCGTCTGTGCCATTGAATACTAAGGCCCCTTTTGGATACCTCAGTTCTTGGGCATAGTGATTAGCTTCAAAAATCTCTTCTTCAGATAATCTTTTTCCCGAAGCATGTCGAACAATATAATCGAGGGCTTTGGAGGATGCTTCGGGGGCAGCAGTGCCAGTTTCTTCAACTCAAATCGGCTCTGTCATTTTTGTTTCTTCGGCTTCCAAGGATTTTACCTTGGTGGGCTCTGAAGGCTTAGCTTTAGTCTCAGATTGTTGCTTTGGAGCTTCGGCAAAAGACTTTAGTACGCACTTCGGAAGTTTCAACAATTTTCTTCGGGATTGTGATTGAAGACTTAATTGTCTCCAAAACATATAGCACATTAACCATCCTTTTTCTTTTCGGGTCACCGCTGGACCCTTTTGGTTTTTTGCTGCCTCAATTTTTGCTGAAGGACTTAAAATTTCTGATGTTTTTGTTTCTTTAGTCCTCGGTTTTTCTGTTTTTTCTGCTGATGGTGCTTCGACCATTTCTTCGATTTTTGGCACTAGAGGTGGTTCTTTAGCTTCGGTGGCCGAAGAGGTCTCACGAATAAATTCAGGCACTGTGGCCGGTTCAATATAACGTGGCCGGTGTGTGAGAACCTTTACCTTTTTTCTCTTCGGCGCTGGCTCGCTAGGAGCAGCTGAGGCAATTTCCTTTGCAGAAGAAGTATTCTTTCTTTTTTGACCCTGCGCTGGGTAATGGTAGTCGGGGTAGACAAACCCAATTGCATCAAATACTCGGTTAAGTCTCTTCTTCTTTCAGCCTCCGAAGGCTGCTGATAATGCAGTATCTTCGGCCTTCGAGTATACCCCAAGCAATTCGTCACTTATGGCCTCAATACTTTTTAACCAGTCATCATCTGGCTCAACAAACTTATCTCCGTATTTGAATGTGTATTTTAGCCTAACTAGTCCACCTTCGTCAGTCTCTTTAATGGTTTCCTCCGGCATTTCCCACTTTTCCACAAGTGGCCATACTCTGAAAGCAATGTGTTCTTGGACCAAATCCCTTGTTCCAATAAAAGAACAAACAACGCCGAAGGCTCTCTGGCATTCTTCGGCTGCTTCATTCATTTCCACCTTCGGCTTCCGGAGGCCGAAGCGTTGCCAGATAGGGCGCATAATGATACCCTTGATATCTTCACATGATTTCAAGTCATTTTTCACATAAAACCATTCCATCATCCAGTCGCCGGGCCACCTCTTTCGAAAAGTTGGCACAGGGCAGCTTGACCCAGACCGAGCGTCGAAGCTGTAGCAGCCAAAGTTGTTGTGATACTGCTCTTTGCCCCAGGGTTTTGTCTCATACAATAGGTCATGTACGTTACAGAAGCTTTTTGCGTTAGGTTCCAAACCTTGGCTCCTCACGGCCCACACAAAGATGTTCATCCTTATGATTGCTTCGGGGGTAAGTTGGTGAAGGTAGATTTCAAATATCTTCAGTACTTCCACGACAAAACTGCTCAAGGGAAATCGTAATCCAGCTTTTAAGAAGCTTCGGAATATCACGACCTCATTTTCCTCAGGAGTCAGACAAGTCTTCTCTCCTTCGTCAGCCCTCACAACAGACAAGTCCCAAAAATATCTGCCTCTCATATTGACAAGATGATTTTCCTTAATACTGGATTTACCAAAAACTGCATGGCTTGGTCGCCAGGGTCGATCTTCGGAATCTTCACCACCACTATCCACATCGTAACTTTCACTGTCGCCAGTATCTTCAGATAAACCCTCCAAAATATCCCTGGTAATCTTCTCTGTATTAGTCTTTGACATTGATTCAAGAAAACCCAGATGCATCTCCTCAGAAAGGCTTAGCTTTGAAGCACCAACAACTTTCTTATCTTCGGACATCTTCGCAAATGCTGACAAAGCGCACTCGAAACCGAAGCTTAAAAATTTAAAACCAAGCAAGTGCTGTTGCGCGCAGGCTAAAAGTTGGGTGAGTAAAAGCAGTTGGCAAGGGAGCATGCCAAATAACCTGGCAGTGAGCTCTTATTTATACACCTAGTGCGTTGAAAACTAGAGGGTCCCGCTTGTC
Organism: Zea luxurians; assembly: GCA_029449295.1. Lineage (NCBI taxonomy): Eukaryota > Viridiplantae > Streptophyta > Magnoliopsida > Poales > Poaceae > Zea > Zea luxurians. The sequence continues at coordinate 2,702,235 of JAOPSE010000028.1, read as the reverse complement.
AAAGACTGTTGCTATTCTAGCAAAGGGAAGGTGTTTTTTCGGACCTTCGGCTTAAAGCCTTCATCCATATCGCAATATGAATTTATCATTCCAGTAAATTAATATTGCGAGGGGCTACTGTTGGGGGCCTTCGGCTTCCGAAGGTCCTCAAAAATATGATTTGACAATGTTTTCCAAGTGAAATATGTGAACAGGTATCTTCGGAATTGGGCCACGAGTATACAGGAATATGGTCAAGACGAAGCTTGAATAGGACGGAAGGCGATCATAACGAAGGATAAGATGATCACGAAGCTATGCGCAGAAAAAGCTTCGGCATGACACAGAAAAGGGGAACCGACTTATATGGTGAAAAGACAAATTAGACCTCGAAGAATCACTATAGAATTATTGATAAATGTAAAGGACATTAATGTAATTCTCCACGGGCTGCGCCCTGTGCCTATAAATAGATGAACAGTATTCCCGTACTGTTCACGCTGATCTGGCATCTGCTTTTCGCATCACGCCTGTATCTTTACTTTTCGACAATCCAAAGGTACATTTATAATTTGTTATTATGACTCTGATAATACAAAATAGAAATAAATTGATGATAATATTTGTGTTATTGTTCGTATTCCATGTATGTATTCTCCTTCATCATATGTTGGACTTACGAAGGTCTTTTTCCTCATAACCTTCGTCTGAAATTCATTATATCCGAAGGGATATAATGTCTTGAAGGACGAAGGACTTTAACATTTAACACTTTTTATGTTGCCTTGTTCTTGACTCTTAGCATTTGAGAACAAGTCACCAACAGTATCATTTTAATTGATGGATTTGAGGCGTTAAACCTGATGCCCGGACGGTCTAGCCCTGCTCGTGGACGGTACACCCATAGGGGCGGACTGTCCGCGAATAGATCGAATCAGGCGGTTAAAACTCCATTCTTCTCACGTGTTTAGGCCTCTAATCACGTAGGAGCTATTGGAGAACATCTAGGAACGGGTCTAGACCTTCCCCCTCATATATTTGAAGGGGTACAAACAATTGAACAACCAACAATCGATCAAACAATCAATATACCTTTAGTCCTTTACATTTTTTCCTAGGAGTAGATGGTAAGATAGTTTCCTCCCTCCAATCTTCACCTCTCTCCGGCTCTACGTCATTTAGAGGCGTCTTGGGTGGCCTGCTGATCCCAAGACAAACCATAGGATCTCTCCTCTCCGACAGTGTCCCTCCCGAGAGTGAGATCCAGGTGCTGTTGTCGAACTCCGTCGCCCTACGCACACGCGGACTGTCTGGCTCGTCGGGCAGAAACCCTAGCCTCTCTGCTAGGCCGCGGACCATTCAGCCCTCGACTGTGGGTCATCCGTGCTTCCGTAGAGAGCACCGCCACCGGCACTCATCATAGTGATTGGCGCCCAAATTGGCGCCAACACACTTTTTGGAGACAGTCACACCCGGTTTTAAGGGCAAAACCGAATGCATAGCATATGTGTGCCAGTATCTATTTCCACACATATGTTGACGTCACAAGTGTAATATATCAAAAGAACAATGCATAAAAGCGTAAATAAAGATTATATTAATATATTACACTTCGAACAGATATAATGTCTTAACCTTGATTCATCAAAGTACACCAAAACATGGACATCCTTCCATAGAAAGATGACCAGGGGAATCACTAGACTAGCATCCATCGAGTTTATCATCAAAATCTTCATCTGCAAACTTCTGGTCCAAAATTAAGCAAGAGTGAACTCACTTATGGTCGGGGCTCAGCAAGTGGGGTGAAAATGCAAGGTTAATAAGGTAAGGCAGTTTATTGCAGTTAGCATTTTAGTTGGTCAACATTTTATTATCAACACCTGATTACTAGGTATAAGTAAGTACCAAACCCAAGTAAGCATAATTCATAAGCAACATAAGCTCAACCCACTTGAGCAAATACCATCAACATGAAACTCAACCTCTTGAGCGAACCACTTAAGCATACTGCTTAAACAAAACCGATCACGATTTATTTCCATCTTCAAGTTTAATTATCATGTTAGGGTTCAGGTTGCTCTTAACCGTGAGCATGGTTGATATATCAGTTTTACACTCTGTAGAGGTGGTACAACTTTACCCACAAGCCGTGTATCCCCTCTAGCCTGGGTCGGCCAAACCCGTAAACACTTCCAAGGTGAATGCCTAGGGATCCACTATGAGGCTTTCACAGACACACTTAATACAAAACAACCCGCTAAGGTTTCCACGTCAGTATTGGTGACCCTCTGGGTGAGCTACCTTAACCAAGACTACCACCCCATGTTAACGTGAGCTGCCACCAAACCAATGTCGCCCCCTCTTGCCCATCTTTCAGATAAGGTTGCTAGGCACTAAGAATATAAAGATAATTACCAAAGCCAGAGCCATCATAGCACTCGTGGTTGCACTGTTTTCCTGGGTGGTCACTCCATGTTCCAATTAACACAATATGATCTTGCTTAATCATCGAATTAACAACAATAATGTAAACTTACCATTTTGAACATTAATATGATCAAAGAGTGACATCATAAAAATAAAGTTGTAGCAATAGCATAGCTATTTGATTAAATCATAATCCCAGGTTAAACAAGGAATAAGGTTGGAAAGGTTAGATGTATCTGAATAGGTAACACATCAAATCATGCACATATCCAAAAGTAAACTTTATTAAATGTATTGTATGGGATCAGACAGAATAAGCAAGGGAGAAGTCCACTTTCCTTGCTTATAGAAACTTGAGATTCTTCCACGGAATAGAACTTGATTCTCAACTACTAGATCAACCACTGAATATCACGCAAACAAACAAGAAGAAACAAACACCATTCAATAACATACAACATTAACCATAGACAAACTAAAAGAAAGCATAAAAAAAGAGCATTTGCTTTTCAAAAATATCACAAGCAAAGGTTAGGTTTTATTTTATAAAACAAAACATAAGCGTGAAAATAATTTAACTATAAATTTATGATTGTTTGGTGAACCCTTTAAATCTTTTTAGAAAAGTTCTACAGAATAACTAAGGTATGTGGTAAAGAGATTATAAATCACATTTATTTATGAAGCTTTATATAAAACACATTATTAAACATTATTAAACCTTTTTAGAAAAGATATATGTTATATATCTAAGGTTAATGAGTTATTAAACAAATTATTAAACATTGATTTATGAGACATTATGAAACATATTATAAAACATTGTTAAACATTCACTTATGACAAATTAAGATATAAGTCTAAATATGTTTATGTGAAAAGATAATTATTATTAAACACCTATTTTATGAAAAGCTAGGATATAAGCCTTAAGTGGATTTTCACGCAAAAGAAAGAAACAAAAACAATTAATTATCTTAGTTTGATTAGGAAAACACATGGTCTATGATTTAAGAAAACTATACTTAAGGTCAATATATAAACTTACATTTTAATTATAAAAAGATCATGAACACTAATTTATTTATCTTATCCTTTAGGAAAAACTAAATGATTTACATAAATAATGTGGACTCAATTTGATGGACAGGATAATCATGCATAAAAAGCTAATTAAGTCATTTTAAATTAGGAACAAATGATCTAATTCATCAATAAGAAAAACTACATTCTACAATATTTACTATTTTATTAGTGTTATTATGAAGATGTAAGCACTTAATTAAGACATTTTAACTTTATTAGAAAACTCTATTTCCTTAGTGTGAATAAACAATATAGTTATGCATGCAACATATAAAACTTGAATATAAATCTAATTTAAACTTTAAGATGAAGTATGAATGTCTTTGTACTATTTAACTAAGAAACTTGTGTTATATTTTTCTTTTACTTTCCCAATCGGATAAATTGCACATAAATCCATTATAACAACCATAATTTAAACTTATTTCTGAAAACATGTAAATTATTGCAATCACTAATTTCAAATGTGTACCACAAATTTACGAAGTTAACAAATTAATATTTAATTTATTTGAGTCCCACATGTATATTTTAAAATGGAGAAAATTGTCGCATGGGTTAGCTCAAAATTATCCGTAGACGATAAGGGGTAGCATGTAAAATTTAGACCTTTTTTCTAACTTCAGGCTATGTTGCGGATAGAAACAGATCGCCGTGGCGAGAAGAGAGCGGCGAAGAGGTGCCCGGAACGACGATGGCGACGACTCCCGCTACGACACACGACGACGTAGCAGGCGAGCAACAACTGGTGACAAGGTACGGCGACGATGGCAGGTTTGATGGCGCTAGCGAGGGAGACTGGCGTAGCGCAGGGAGCTTCGGACAGGGACACTCGGTGTCACGGGACACATCGAGGGAGATCTCGGTAGCATGGAACATGGTGGTGAAGCGACATAGCGAGCGGCGCAGCACCAGCACGACGAGCAGCTGCAGCAGAAGAACGACGTCGAGGCCTTCGGGGAAACAGTGATACTACCGACGAAGCTTCGACGTGAGAACGGACACCGAGGTAGTCTTTGACATCGGTGTTGCGGCACAACATAGCGGTCCAGGGCATACAACTTGACGAGGAAGCAGCGCGCCTACGAAGAATGGCGACACCTGCATGGCATTGATTTCCAGCATGGCAGGGCTGAGCTGGGCGTCATCAAACTCCAGTGAAGGGATTTGGCGAGGAGCGGCTGCGTGGGCACGAGAATGACGGTGACAACAGACGACGACTATGCGACGTCACAAACACCGATGAGCGCAGGCTTAGCACACCACTGTGGCAGCGAGTAGCAAGGAGGTTGTGCAAGCAGAAAACTTGTTGGGGGGCACAGCCAGACATGGTGGGCGTGGCTGTTCGGCTGGCGCGAAACGAACCAAAATAAGCAGTAGCGGTCAGGGAGAGGAAAACAGAGTTTGAATGGCTAAGTAAGGGACACGACATCAGATTTATAGACCGAGTAGAGAGCGTAGGGAGATGAGGAGGCACCGGTCGAGGAGCACTAGCATCAGTCATCAATGGCGTAGCTACAGTGGTAGAAACAGTCGTTTGAATGGAGCACGAGTGGGGAGGGAGGAAGACGATCGGCTGCTCCACTGTGGCATACAAGGAGACGATCGGCCTCTCACTTGTTTGAGATACAGACACCCAATAAGCATCATCTGTTGTCAGTCAACCGAAGTTGAATCACAAAAGAGCTTAAAGAAAGAGGTGCTTTCTACTGCAAGATGAAGGACATACCATCCACCAATGCCATTAGAAGAATCTAGACTGACTTAAGATGAAAGCCGCGTCTGAAGACAAAAGCTATAATTCAAAAGACCAGCCAGTTTAGAAGTACAATGATGAAGGTCGCTAGATTAGCATAAATTGCGGAATGAAGAAACGATGAGCTCCTTAAGTTTGGAACAGTCTGTTGTGAACTAAGAACCTACAGATAATCATAGATCACCTTTGTTTTCTTGCTAGCCTTCCCTAATCTCGAGGACGAGATTCTTTTATGGGGGTAGATTTTGTAACACCCTAAAATATATCAATTAAAAACAACTCAGTTTGAATTATTAATTTCCAATAGAAAGGAGAAATATTTATGTTTTCAAAAAAAATGAATTCGGTGATAGAAACAAATTACACATTTTAATAGATAAAAATTTATCAAGTGTTTGATGCATTCATGTTGAAGCATATATTTTGTTCGATTTGAATTTTAAATCCATTTCTAAGATTTGATTGTTTAAGAATGATCTCGTTTTGCAAAATAATAATGAGTTGTTGAAATATCTTTCTTGGACTATGTATTTTTGATGAGTTATTAACTTTTGTTTGAAATTATTTGCAAGAATCTCATTTTATTGATTTATCTCTTTTTATAAAGCCCACTTTAGTTAATTATTAGAATTGTCCTAAAATAATTTAATTATTTTTAAAATGGACTATTTTTATGTAAACCATTACTTTAGATTTATTTTAATTTTTGGAATATATAGATTTGTTTACTATATTCACAGTTAAAAAAAGAGAGAAAAGAATTTCCAAAAAATGAATCGCTCTCGTCCAAACATGATACAGCCCCAAGAGCCCACGTCTATTCCTTCCCTCTTTCTATGACCGGTGGTCCCAGCCCTAGTCTTCTTCGTTTGGGAGCTGTCGAGTGTCCCTGCTATATGAGATGAAGCGACTGCCGCAGCGAGTGCTGCTCATGCCACCGTCTCGTGCCTCTCCGGCGCCACGCCAACAACTTCCCTCCCACGACTCCCTCTCTTCCTCCACGATGGAACGTTACTACCCTGCCGTTTCCCTGCTGCAATTTCACCCACAGTTATGGTGAGCATTGTTGAATCCCATTCATATCGATTAAATGTCATCGAAGTGCTAATGCCCTATGCAGCCTATAAATCCGGGCACGAGATGACTCGTCCCTTCCCCTGCTGCACCTTCCGTACCCGGATTAATAGGATGCAGAGGGCATTGGCACTTTGATGACATTTAATCGATATGAATGGGATTCAGCAACGCTCACCATAACTGTGGGTGAAATTGCGGCAGGGAAACGGTGGGGTAGTAACGTTCCATCGTGGAAGTAGGGAGGGAGTTGTGGGAGGGAAGTCGCTGGCATGGTGGTGGAGAGGCACGAGACGGTGGCATGAGCAGCACTGGCGGCGGTGGCCGCTTCATCTCATACAGCAAGGACACTCGACAGCTCCCAAACGAAGAAGACCAGAGCTGGGACCACCGGTCATAGAAAGAGGGAAGGAATAGACGTGGGCTCTTGGGGCTTAACGGGCGAGGCCCCTTGGCAGACGCTCTCTCACCCGTGTGGCTGCTCCGCGGGGCCCACCGAGCAGTCCCTCAGCAACCGTGCGCTGCCGTCTTCCCCGCTCAACGCCCACCTCCGTGCATGTCGCGTATCCAGCCGCAAGCTACGGAGCTCGTTCAGCCGCCCAGTACCCCGCCTCGCCTACATGTATCGGGCCCCACGACCTCGCTCGCTCGCGCTCCCAATATTTCAATCAAGGTTCCGAAAATCAAGTACATTTAGTTCCATTAAGCTCACAAAATCTCTTTTCATGCAGGGGCTTGGTGAAGATATCGGCTAACTTGTCCGTGGGTGCTAACAAGGTCAATTACGATATCTCCCCTTTGTGAGTGGTCTCTAGTTACTGAGGCGACTTTTAAAAAGCTAAAAAGTTAGCTTCTGATGAAATAAACCAAAAGCTAAAAAGCAAATTAAAAAGAGTTTTTTATTTTTTACATGTTGACAAAACTAAAGTTTTATTAACAAATTATCAGCAAAAAGTCAAAGGCCAAAAACTAGCTTTTATGTCAACCCTCGAAAAGATAGTACATTTGGTCAAACAAATAGGCCTAGCAAGATCGCAATAGGGTTCCCCTTCGCCTACATCACTTGCTAGGGCGGATGGGGCAAGGCAGCCAGGGTCGCAGAGCCATAAAACTGGTGTTAATGACAAGCGGTAAAGACTAATGGTGTGGTGGCTCAACCGGTTGACATTGACCTGGTCGAGTGCAACGTGAGGTTGCACAGTCGGTCGGTTGGCTGGGCTACCCACCATTTGATCTAGGCGTCATCGTCCATGTTGGAGAGGATGCAGTCGGTACCGTCGGTCAGTATCGAACGACACATTCGATTTAAGGTTGTTGCTGACCGGCACGGTCGGTATCGATCACCTAGTTTCTACGTGACAGCTTGTAATTCGTCCATTCAATTTCAACAGTTTTAATTTGAAAAAATCCAAAGAAAATCATTAATTCATCCTATAAATATAGGGGAGTCCTTCCCTTGGTTCACACACTTTTACCTCTAATTCTCAAGTCTTCTCTTTCAGTCATGCGCTTCCATCTCCATTTAGGGTTTAGTATCTTCCAAAGGTCTATTTCCATATGAATCCATGGTGGAGTCCCAACTAAGCAACTTTCACATCCGACCAAGAACTAGTTTGTATTGTACCACATGATTCCGCAACTCATATGGCCTGCCATTTACAGGACATTCATCCAGCATAAGAACACCATGTGGTACAATAGAAACCAATTCTTGGATATGATTGTAGTCGCCACACTATAGTAGAACTTTGTACTTTTATTGTTTTAAATTTAATGAACTTTGCTTAATTTATGCAATTTATTATTTTCAAGCTATGTATTTTTAAAAGTTTTTCTATATTACGGTCATCCTGCGTTATGCGCGAAGCATGTATGTTTATTCCTCTCCCCTAGCAGTGGATTGTTACCCACAGATAGGCCTTAAAACCATCCAAGCTAGTGGGCCATTATCCCACAGATGGGCCGTGATCACCCAAACCCAACATGAGACGAAGCCGCACGCAGTGCAGCGCTCCCACATAGTACCACCCGCTAGCTAAAGAAGGACGAGCGACCAAGCGAGCTATAAAAAAGGGGGTCGGGCTCTCTTTCTAGGCCTTTTGGCTAAGATAAAGTGCAATATTTATTTTTGTGTGCCATTGCAACGCATGAGCATTGTAATAGTTTTGAATTAAAAAAATGTGTTTTGTTGTGCATATAAATCTGTAAAAGAAAAATTGACGTGGTGATGATGTAGTTATAAATTGCTATAAAGACCGAATACTGAAAAACTAGGACATATAAAGGTTGATGCTGATAGAGGTAGATATAGGCATATAGCTCATTAGCGCTCGATCCAGCCTAACACCATCGTGTTGGGATGTCACTGTCAACGAGTGTGGCCACATACTAACCATCAGGGGCAACACCATGTTAACATTCTCTGGTACTAGTGCAACAGGGTAAAAATGAGAAATGCTACTAGTTAATCTCAAGTTCACCACATACTTAAGTTGTGTGCTAGAGTATATTTTTAGTGGGCTTCACCCTATGACCATAGAGGTTGGATATTTTCAACGGGCTTCACCCTGCTGACCATAGCGGTTGGATGAGTGAGATATTACTGTAGGAAACGGGTGACGCCGAAGAGGGGGGTGAATTAGGACTTCTAAAACTTTTACTAAACTAGGCCACAATTAAATCCCTAGAGCAAAACCTATGCAAATAATCAAAACTAGAATGTGCAACCTAGGTTTTGACTAAGTGTTGCTATCTCTACCGCAAATGCTAAGTTTCAATCTACACTAAATAAGTATGACTACAAGATTGAAACTTAAATGCTTAATATAAATGCGGAATGTAAAGAGCTAAGTAGAGAAGCAAACTCTCGTGGATGACGCCGGTATTTTTATTGAGGTATCCGAAACCACGCAAGGTCCCGACTAATCCTCGTTGGTGCCCCTACGCAAAGGGAAGCCCACGCGAGGGCCAAGCACCACGGTCGAGTAACTCCGTAGAGAGCCACGGGCCTTCTCCACGCGCAAGTGGTGCTCCGCTTCCGGCTCCTCTCGGACGCTCCCCGCCGTCTCCACTATCGAGCTTCCGGCCGAAACGCCGCGGGCCTCGTTCCTTCCGGTACACGGTGGCGGCCGTGACACAAACGCGGTTGTCACGGTCTCGCAAGACTCTCGCCCCACTCGGTACAATTACAACGACTCACGTAAGAGCCGAGGGGTTGTGTGGTTTTACAAAACTCACTCAACTAACTAGGATTCACCTAGAGCAAGCGCTAAAGCGGTCTAACTAACCTAAGCACTTCGCAAAGCACCTACGCTAATCACCGAGTGATTCTATTAAGCACTTGGGTGTTTGAGCTCTTGGAAATATGCACTATGTGTATTGGTATGTTGCTTGGGCTCTCACACTTGAGAATGGCCGGTTGGGGTGGTATTTATAGCCTTCACACCCCAAACTAGCCGTTGGACAGAAAGCAGCAGCTTTCTGTCGTCGGGTGCACCGGACAGTCCGGTGCACCACCGGACACTGCACAGTAGATGTCCGGTGCACGCCACGTCAGCCGACCATTAGCGCCTGTAGCAGTCGACCGTTGGATCCGACCGTTGCCGTCTGCCCGTTGGCACACCGGACAGTCCGGTGCACACCGGACAGTCCGGTGCTACAGCCAGAGAGCGCCTGTCTGCGGCCTCTCTGCGCAGACTGTCCGGTGCTTCACCGGACAGTCCGGTGCACACCGGACACCAATGTCCGGTGCGCCACCAGGCGCTGGCTGACAGCCCTTATCTTTGGATTTCTTCGCTGATTTCTTCGGGCTTCTTTGTTCTTGAGTATTGGACTCCTATGCATCTTTTTATGTCTTCTTTTGAGGTGTTGCATCCTCATTGCCTTGGTCCAATTCTCTTCGCATCCTGTGAACTACAAACACAAACACTAGAAAACTTATTAGTTCACGGATTGTGTTGTTCATCAAACACCAAAACTCAATTTGCCAAATGGCCCGGGGTCCATTTTCCTTACAATTACATTGAGAATATAGATGTCCAAACGTGCCGCTCGGCATATCCCAACACGGGCTCGTGAGCGACACAACATGAACGTACTGAACTGGCACGACACGGCCACTGGCCCATGCAGGGTCGTGCCAGCACGCCATGCCGACTCCTCGGGCCGGGCCCAACACGACCAACCTATTTTCATGTCGTGCCATGACGCGAACACGATGGGCCTGTTAGTGCTAGGCCACCCAATAGCCTGAAACCTAAAATCCAATTCAGAAACAAGTAATTCATATACAAGTCACAATACAAGTCTAGACCACAAATTCAAAATACAGAATCCAGATTCATATATAAGTCAAAATACAAGTCCAAATCACAATTATAGCGCAAGTGTCTAGAATCCATATTACAAAGCATTATAGTTCAAGTGTCCAAAATCCATATTACAAAGCACAATATTACAAGTCTCTAGAATCTAGATTACAAACCAGAATATTACAAGTCTACAAAATCCAGATTATAAAGCACAATATTACATGTCCAAGTGTCCAATTATAGTCCACAGAAATCCAGAGCACATTATTACACATAAAAGAGCACAAACTTTAGCAAAATAGATACTAAATTAGGTTTGCAATGCTGCCTCGTTAAAAACTTTTCTAAGTAAAAACTCACACCTCGTGAGAAAACACTAGAAAGGAAAAAATAGTACATCCAGCTCTAAATTAAAGTATTAAAGTTCATTACAGTCCACAGTATAGAAAACAAATAAGTTACCATCCAAACAAACTTCCAAACACTCATTCATGATGTGCATCTTCAAGGACCATGCTTTCATGGATAACTTACATCTCTTTGGTGTCCTTCTCCACATTGTGTTGCATATGTGAGTCTGCTAATTCCCAGTCCTTTATACATGAAAAAATCTCCACCATATCACTTGTGAGCCAGCAGCGACGCTCCTCAATCACTCTGTCAACCATACTAAAATTTGATTCAGAAGATATAGTAGAAGTAGAAACAATCATGGCATATTTAGCAAGGATAGAAAGAATAGGATAGGTAAGCTTTTGTTCATGCCACCAACTCAAGATGTTGAAGTCTTCATTGAATTAGGAGACAATGTCACTATCCAGAATGAAGACAACTCTAATATAGAGGCTACAGTTGCAAAGGTTGAAGAAGAGGGAGTGATACTACCTGATCTTGCACCATACTATGAAGCAGAGAACTCAAAATCAAAATCATCATCACCATAGATGTCATCCCAAGCCGTTTTGTTCCTACCTTCATTAGCCTTGGCCATTTGGTGTTGTGCTTGCAAGCGTACATCACCAAACTTTGATTTATACAACTGAAAAGTATTAGTTAACTAAGACCTCACCTTTTGTGGAAACCTAGAGTAATTTGTACCAGTTAGAGGACAAACGAAGAAGGATTTTATGAAAACCTCTCATTTTAGCCCTAGGATCTAGAATGAAAGCAAAGGCATACGGCTATTTGTCTCCAGTATTTTAGAAATTCATCTTTCGTAGGAATTACAACTTGTCTCAGTAGTTCCTCTTTTTCATAAGTGTTGAGATGTCTAGCAATTTTTAAAATTGGATGTAACACTAAAGGTGAAGTAGGGTAATAAACACCAGAAAGTGCAATAATAGAATCATATAATAACTGTAGAAAAGATAACACTTTCTCTACAATAGTCCAATGATTAGTAGTGAGTAAAGGAGGACTACCTTCTTCCATAGGATATTGGATTTGTATAAAGACCAAAAAAGTGCTTCTATGTGGAAGAATGTACGTAAGCATAAAAATGTTGAATTCCATCTAACATCAATATCAACACCAAACTTTCTAGGTGTAAAAACCATACTGAGGCAATAACTCTTGTATGCACCAATTCTTTGGTTTGAAGAGTTTAAAAATTGATAGCTTTTCTAAAATCATCTAGATAAGGCTTTATGATTGTTAAACAAGACTTCACAATAAAGTTAATTATATGGCAACCACAACACTGATGTAAAAAAACTATAGAGAAATCATCAGGATCATTAGAATCATAAGCATTATCATCAGATGGTTCAGGAAAAACAAGGCCAAGGTAACCGGAAAACAATGGTTTCAGAAAAGACATATCAGTTATATTTGATGAAGCATTGTCTAGAGTTGTAGGAAATATTTTATTGGTCAAGCCATACTCATCAACCACTATTGCAATATGTTTCAACAATATTTCTACCAGTATGTGATTCATCAAGTAGCCTAAGACCAATCAATCTCTTTTCTAACTCCCAATTGGAATTCACAAAATGAGCAACAACAGATAGATAATCCTCTTTAGCCTTACCATTCCAGATGTCAGATGTAAGAGCAACAAATGAAACATAGGTTTTAAAAGTTTCAATTAGCTTAACCACATGCTCATTGTAAAGCTTGACAATGTCTCTAGTAGTGGTCTATCTAGAAGACTCGATAAATTTAGGATTATGGGCATTACTAATGTACTCCTGAAAACATCAGACTCTCCAAACCATAGAGGTAGGTCCTCTTTAGCTATTAGCTGACAGAGTTCAGTACGTGCTACAGAAGGAGAATACGCCCAATGTTTCAAGGAACCATCATAATTATACTTGAGCATATATTGAACTATACTAGTGCACTATTATTCTTTCTTAGCAGAGCAATTATGATGAAGCAAGTGGCCAGTTCTAGAACTAGATTTACCACTTAATGTAACCTTGCAGTACTTGCAAACGACGTCATACCTTACCCTCTTACCATTGACGAGGTGGGTCAGTTCATCGAAGTCCTTCCACCCTTTAGATCTGGCAGGACACTTACTACAACTCGTGGTAGCGGTGCTTGTGCCGGTCGGTATCAGGCTCGTGGAGCCTATCACAGTCTTACCACTGGCAACAGCACTAAGGAGCTCATTATCGTTGTCGATGTCGATGGCAGCACTGCTGCCGAACAGGGCCCGAGCATCCTCTGCTTCGTTATGGTCTTTGAGCCGGTGCTCCTCATCCACAACGACCGGTTGAAGGTCATCGTCGATGCCGTAGACGACTGGCTCCTCGTCGGCGACTACGATCTCTCGACGGCTACGTGACACAGGCACAATTGCACAAGAACATGTATGAGACCGATAACTACAAGATTCATCACATCCAAGAGATTAAAATTAAGATCTATGACAAAAGAAGGGGATGGGGATTAGGGTTTGGGATCTCACCTGCATAGCCGGAGCACCTGAGTCGCTTGAGAGCACAACCGTGAGGAGGAACACCACATTCGTTGACTAGTTAGGCTAGGAGGAGCCAGGATGGGGATTAGGGGTCGGGATGCGAGGACAGGGAAGAGGATGAGGAGAAGAGAATTGAGAGTATAGATGTCCAAACAAGTCGTCGCTGGGAGAGGGGAATTTTGCCGGTCGCCAGGAGCAGGAGGGGAGGGATTAGGATTATGGTTTCGAGTGCCAGAAATGAGTGAGTGTGGGCCACGTGGGGGGCGTCGGTGTTATGCGTGTGTAGGGCGTCGGGGGAGTCGAGTTGGTTTTGTGCCTCCTGTTGTTCCGTGTCAAGCCAGATCGAGCACGACGTGCTATCCTTGAGCCCAAACACGGTACGATCGCTGTGCCGGTCCAGCCTAAGACTGCCTCCAACAAGGCACTGTAAATGGCACTGAACGCTAAATTTAGAGGAGAAAGACATCCGCTACCTCTCCAACAACAGACTACAAATGGATCGGTAAAATATAGCGCACGTACGGTGTACTCTAAATCTAGAGTACTTCATTTCATCCGCTATCCATCCACAAGCACGTGGAAGCCTGCCAGATGTCAGCGCTACGGAGAAAAGCAAGGAAGAGGAGAGAAGTGTGCACGTCGCCGGCGATCAATAAACAAAAGAAATAAACAGGAGGAGAGAGAAGGATCTTCTGTGGAGACAAATAAAGAAGAACGGCAGTTCTATTTGTTTGTTATTTCTGGTTCTCATTTTTTTCAGCATGTATTTCACAACGAATTGCAATCTGTAAACGAGTCAGTTTTTTTTAAAAAAAATACAGCTGCAAAAAACTGTGTTAATATGGTTCCAAAATTACATATAATGAGATATAGAGGACCGAATTTAGAGGATGTTGCTGGAGATGAAGAAGATATAGAGGATAGAATCTTTTAGGGTGTGCTGTAAAGGACAGAGAATATTCCTTTAGAGGATGAAATTTAGGAGACGTTGCTGGAGACAGCCTAAGAACGATGCACAATGGATCGTGTCGGACAGTACCGAGCTAAAATAGTGCAGGGAAAAAAATGGCTCATGGAGAAATGCCCTACTAATTCGGCCAACCTCTATACCAGTCAACCTTCCCGCAAAACAATCGGACTCCACGCGGGGGCCGCATGCAGAAAGACAAAACACAAGTGGGACAAGCTTTTATAACCCTGTATGTGGGCCCCTTCAAGATCTGCATCGCCGGCCTCGAGTGAAGAGTCGCCGTCCCGCTCCGGCGACAACACCGGCAAGACAGCCCAGCGATCCCCGACAACCAGCTAGCCGCTGCAGCAGTAGTGGCCTTATCGTCGTGGTACGCCTCATTTCTCCGACGGTGGAATTGTCGCTTAACATTGGGGCGCGCTGGGGGTTGAGGGCGCCGTGGATCAGCCGCTCGTATGAGATTCGATTGGGCGGTGCGGACTCCACGTCGCTTAAATCCTACAGAAATTGCGTGCGAGCGTCCAATCGATCTCCCCGATCGACCGGACACCGTGGATATAGCCTCAAATTTCGTGTCTGCGATGCAAGCTCGGGATTTCTGATTTCTATATAAGGCCAATAATGCATGTTGTTGAGTTAATTGCTTGATTGTCACCTCATCCAGCCCTGATCTGTCGTATCCAACACCATATAGGATCGCAAAGACATTCTGATTCCTCATCACCCAAGATCTCGGTGCTAGCTATCACACTGTGGGCCAATGGCTAGCTCTGCTGCTCTAGTTATAGGATATTCTTACAGCCCGCCCGTCTTGCAAAACCGTGTTAGACCTCATTTTCCAGGCTCACATATAAGCCAATTGGTCGGCTGTGCTCCTGTTGGTGGCCGAGCTGGCGAGCTGTCTATTTCTTTTTTCCATGAAAGATGATTATGCAAGGCCTAGTGCTCCTGTGTGTTGCAAGGTTCCAGAAGGCTTGCTCTGATGGTTGCCACTGTGGGGGGCATTTCTTCTGCTATTGTACACTCGAGAATTTTTAGTTTCAAAAAAGACCAGGCATCTTCTTATATGCTAAACACCACACCACAAGTATATAGTGGCTCCTAAGGCACTACTTGTTATCCATTTGTATCAAACATAATCTGAATATGCTATACAATGTGATAAAATATATGAAGATGGAAATGTTATAAAAAATAGGTACTGGGAGGAGACTATAGAGATATACAATTTTTTTTGGCAATGAGAGAAATATTTGGAGCAAAGGAGAGAAGGAAGAAAACAAAAGGCAAGCTATTGAGCAACCATCATGCTCATGTCTTATCAAGATGTTGATAACTTCCTTTTGAACATCTTATCTTTTTTTTTCAGATTAGATGTCATGTGTCAAAAGTATTCAATTTAATTCTTTTAATATATTTACCTTCCAGTTCCAAGTATCTTGACATGAATGATATTTTCTGACATCAAATTGACCAGTACTCTAAATGAAAATCTAGCCATGTCGTTGTGACACTAACTATCATCAGCTCCACCAATTATTTCAGGTTATACCGCCATGGATGAGACAACTGATGCAAGCACTTCGTTGAAACTCCATACAAGATTGAGACTCTGGGAGTTTCCTGACTGTTATATATTTGAACCAATTGATGGCCTGGCTGACTTGTACTTGTCAGTTAGCCGGGCCAGCGGAACAATGAATCTAGTTCAAGACTTGCCACCACGTGGACCCACTACAAAACATAAAGTTCAAACAGTATATGGTGTGATAGGAGTGCTCAAACTTGCAGTTGGATCATATTTTGTGGTGATCACGGATCGTGATTGTGTGGGATCGTACTTTGGACACGCAATTTTTAAAGTGACAGGACTAAAAGTTCTTCCCTGCAATAGTGCACATAACACCACCTCTGCTGAGCAGGTCTAACATATACTTCTTTTGTTCTCACCTAAGTTGTTTGTGGTGCTTTGCTTGCTTTTATGAATTGACTTCCAAAGTCCTTCAAGATTCCATTTGAACATCCAAATATGTTTCTGGCAGAAAAAAATGGAAACAGAATTCTCAGAACTCCTGGATGCTGCAGAGAGGACTATTGGCCTTCACTTTTCCTATGATATCAACCTAACACTTTCGTGAGTATCTTATTAACATTTTCAGACTTTCAGTTACATTCTTGAGCTCTACACTTGAAAAGTCTAAAAGCTTTAGCTTTTTCTAGGCAGAGAGAAGCTATAGAAGAATATGCACGTCTTAATTATTTAAGTATTTGGAATATTTCCTTGTATTGATTGCTTACCGCATGCTTGTCTTTGTCTGTTCTAATCCAGTGCACAGAGGCTACATGATCTAGGCGATGAGTATAGAGCTCTTCCTCTCTGGAGACAGGTTTTTTCGTTTTCCATTTCTAATTCTAATTCCAGAGCTTGATGTGACATAATCTGACTATTCCTTTTGACGACAAAGTTTGCGTTCTCCTTCAACACCTAATCAAAGTGTGTCATTCTGCTGTTGGTAATGGCTAATGACTTTAGTAATCATAGTAGCACACTGCAAATTCACAAGATGATGGTAACTTTTATATGACTAATAACCACATCCTTCAACATCGATAATTTGCAAGGCCGTTTTAATTTTTGGTAGAACATTTATGGTGTGAGAAAAATCAAATGTATTTGATTTCAACCTTGTAAAGTTGGTTATGAGCTTTTTTCACAGTAGCTTCTTGTAATCACCTGAATGATCAGTGCAGAAATATGCAATCTAACTCTACCAAGTTAAGCATTGCTTAAAAATTTCTTGTACTAAATCCATGACGCCTTCTGCTTTTTTGACTACTATTACTGATCAATTAACACAATTATTTTCAGGCGGAACCAAGATTTCTATGGAATGCTTACTTGTTAGAACCTCTAATTGAGAACAAGGTAAGATTATCTCCAGGTATCCTTTTTGGATAGGAGGGGTTTAACCAGGTCACCTTAGTATTCAGCTCATATTTGAATGAAATCCTAAAATTTTGTTTAGTAATTTTCTCTCTTTTTTTAATATAATGCTATGCAACTTTCCTTTGTGTTTGATAAAAAAGTTTCCTTTCCAGACAGGCCCCTGGTTCATTTTACTTTTGATTTAAGAGATGGTATCTGCAAAGTATTCTGATTTCTTCTTTCTCCCTTGACAGCTGAACCAGTACTTATTGCCGGTAATTCAAGGCAGTATCCTTGGTATATTGTGACGTTTTCAACAATTTTACTACTAAGAAATTGGCCTTGCTATGGTACACCGACTACCCCTTAGGAAATCACATTACAACTACTTCTATAGAAAAAATGCTACCTGTATATAATACATCTAACATGCAACTATCATTACCTTTTTTATAACATGTCACACATCTGTGACATATCAAGTCATGTTAGCATACACACCTCTACACATTTCTCCTTTGTTTATGTCACTCGACCTATGGGGGGTAAGACAGCCTTGGGTATTATAATAAGAAGACCTCACGCAGGTCGAGAAAACCCCTGAACCCCTACCCCACCCATACACCGCGGCACCGTAGCCCATGTGAGAACACGACCGCGACCGGGCCTTAGACCTATTATTTGACGTGGGACAGGCGAGGGGATTTTTTAACATTCTGAAATTCGCTCCCACAGGGAGTCGAACCCAGGACCTGAGGAGTTCTACTCAGACCACCTAACCAACTCGGCTAGAGGTCCTTTCGCCTCCTTTGTTTATGTCACATTCAAACAAAAACATTGCAAGGAAGAATTATGTAAGAAGTTGTTTGGTTACTTTAGTCACCCTCCTAAACTTTAGGGACTAAACTTTAGTCCCTAAAATTTCTATTTGAAATGCCTCATTTAGTCATACTGTTTGGCAATTTAGGTACTAAAAGTGACTAAACTTTAGTCACTCAAGTTTAGGAGGTGGGAACCAAACACCCCCTAACTGTCACGTCACAAAAAGATAAAGATTTTAAGGAAGAGACATATTCTAACAAGAAGTAATAGGAAGTCATGTTAGAATTAGAACACTCTATCAATTACATGTTTGTGGTCGTATGCATTTGTATTTAGTTTTAGGCGCGGGCGTGGGTGTGTGTGAGTTGGAGTTTGTCGTGGGTATTTTTAGGAATGTGCCTCATGCCTCTCCTTTGGTTTATTTTCCTTTTGTTTTCTCCTACGTTAATGAAATAGCACGCAACTCTCCTGTTTTGTTCGAGAAAAACATCACTTACATGCTAGATATCATAACAAGATGTTTTGCCAAGTTTTACTAACCGTTTCTCCTATTTTTTGAAACAAAAGAAATATATAAATATAATATTTCTCCCATTACCTCCAAGGAGCTAATAGTTTTTTTAACAAATGATAGGAGCTCTGCCTTTCAATTAAGAAGAAATAGAAGTTTCATGTATAGGAAAGGGCAGCCAAACCATGTGATGCCTACAACAGAACACCTGAATGGCTAACTCACCCATGCGATGCGGCAAAACACGAAACTACCAAGGGTCATCGTTGTCGAGCATGGTTATAGTTGTAGAGTAGCCAGTAGCTCCGACTTCCCGTGGCAGATCCTAGATGACCCACCCTATCGTTGTGGGGCAGCAGAAGCATGAGGCCGCTATAGATCATCGTTGCCAAGCTCAAGTACAACGCGAAGAACAAATCTGACTTCCTATCTCGATCCAACACCCCACCCTCAAAGGTTGCCAAACCTCATATGCAGAAACCCCAAGTCATCGAAAAAGAGTTCGACCTATGTAATAAACCATTAATTGTTGAGCCAAGTCCCAACTTCACGTTGCAAGACCAACCTCCACACCTCAAGTGGACACTGATAAGTGAAGGGCAATCATTGAAGGTGACATCCATCAAAATCAAGACGAAATTCCAATAATGACGTCTTAGGAAAGGACACGACACCGAACGCCACTGGAAGACAATTCTAGAAGGGAAAAAGCTCGGCACCCCCAAGAGAAAGCAATGCCTAAGGCACCTACAAACGACACTGTCGCCAAAGCTTTCGCCCAAGGTGTCCCCCTAACACTAACATCGGGCCGTGGACCACTGTCATCGTTGCTGTAACCTCTAGGAGGTAATATTTGGTCATAGCCATCTAGGGGAGCGCACAAGGGGAGAGATTCGTTCTTCCACATAGTAACCTCTAGGAGGTAATAGTTGATCATAGCCATCTAGATCTATCTAAATGGATGGTCCATGGTAATTTCAGAGAACCATAGCAAATCTGTGGGGAAATATGTGTTCTATTAAATATTTGAGTCAAGTTTTGTGAGTTTCTGCAACTTAACTAAACATCAGGCTTTCAAAATATCCAAGCAGAAGTTGGGTCAGAGAAGGTAAATGTGATCCTGATTGCACGAAGGTGCACACGAAGGATAGGTGAGGGTCTGTCGTCAGTTTTTTCAAATTTCATTAACATTTAGTTCTATGTTTTTACTGTACATGATCAGTTTTAACTACATCTGTCTCATTTTCAGTAAACTCAATTTCATAGGATTGAATAATAATTCTCTGGTTCTTTTTAAGGTACTCGAATGTGGAGACGAGGAGCTGATGCAGAGGGTTTTGCTGCAAACTTTGTTGAATCAGAGCAGATAATGCAGTCAAAAGGGTTTACAGCATCCTATGTACAAGTAGGTTTCTTCACACAATTTAAATCAACCCTTAACATTGCTTTTTGGTTGCCACACTTTTAAGTTGTGCTTCATTCGGGATTAGTTTGTTGTTATACTGATCTCTCAAACGTTTTAACAAATTATATGTTTTGTAGGTTCGAGGTTCTATGCCATTCTTGTGGGAGCAGATTGTTGATTTGACATACAAACCTAGTTTTGACATTGTTAGACAAGAGGATGCGGTGAGCTCACTTATCTTGTTCGACACTATGCCCTTCCGTGAAATTATATGCTATCTGTTTCTGCGGTACAGCCTTCTGTGCTTGAGAGGCATTTCCATGATTTGCAAAAGAAATACGGAGCTGTCTTAGCTGTTGATCTTGTCAATACAGTAAGTGCACTGCTCTTGGACTTCGAACTAACTTTAGTGCTATGGTTTTCAAAACTAAGGGAGTCAGAAGTATACACTCCAAGATCATTGTTTATGGGATCTGCTCCTCTTCAGATTTCTATTTTCCAAAATCGATTTCATTTTCTTCATATTAGGATTGACCTCTAATATGCAGTATACTTGCATGCTTTTTTCCCCCAAGTGAGCATGTTTGTTTTGTTGAAATGTAATATGATAACTCCTTCCACTTATGTTGCATATAGTATTTTACTTGCATATTGGCTTTATTCTATCTTTCAGGGTGGCGGTGAGGGTCGCCTCCGTGAAAAATATGCAAAATCTATTGAACCTATTCTTAGTGAAGATATAAGGTAACAATTTCTTTGACCACCATTGAATGCTCACTGCTCCTATCATGTTATATTGGAGCTAAGCATGTATGACTGCCATGTCTTGCAGATATGTGCACTTCGACTTCCACCGAGTTTGTGGTCATATTCACTTTGAGCGCCTTTCTCAGCTGTATGATCAGATCAAGGACTATCTTCAGAAACATAAGTATGCTGCTAGATGATACACTATATTCAACGCCATACCCTTTATCATTCGTGTATATTCTTGGTGTTTGTTGAAGGAACCTTGTTATATTTGGGCCAAATCAATCATCATTGTGGTGCCTGTTAAAAAAATCACCACCGTGCTTTGGTTAACACAAAACCACCAATTGCATCAAATCTGAATGCAAAAATAAATGCACAGGAGTCACTTGAATGAATCATTTAGTTTAATCTATTGGTGTATATAATTTGTGCTGATTCAGACTGATGCAGAATTAACTTTCTGCTTGAAGTAGATCCTAAATCTTGCACATTGCCATCTAAAATACTGGCTAGAGCCTTTAGGGGCTATAGTACAGATGCATTAAGTACCTACCGGGCATTTTTTTTCATCTTCAGAGTTTCTGATTAAGGCTATCTCCAGGAGCCTCCGTTTCTCACTCCCTATTTCAATGTCCACTCTGTAAACATTGCAGTCTGCAGTGCAAAACAGTGTTTTGCACGGCCATATGCACGCTCTGCTGAGCACGACCTAAGTAGTAAAAGTGTAGTGCATTCAATCACTAGTCATACTGTTATTGGTTTGCTATCGTCTTGTCTAGAGTTCTTCTGTATATCTAGCGATATGTTCCTTTAAACTTTGTTTCCAAAGCTTACATCTCTGGATGTTATATTGTTATCATTTCCTTCGCATGGTCTTGCTGATACAGTTATGTGATAGGTACTTCCTTATAAATGATAAAGGAGAGAAAATTGAGGAGCAGACTGGCACTGTAAGAACAAATTGTATAGATTGTCTGGATCGTACCAATGTGACTCAGGTACTTACAAGTATTTATCACATTCACTCATACTTCAACATTTATTGTTTATCAAATAATCTGTCTATGCAATACCATTTGTCATCCAGTTACTATAGGAAAGTTTGCCGCCAAATAGTAAATTGATCATTGAGAGGCAAAGCTCATACATATTTATACGCAAGGAACCAGATCGGGTTTATAGAAACAGCACCAATCAAGGGATCCTTGCCTATTCTGTTGCAACACACAAAGCAAGGCATCAATCAAGGGACCCTTGCCTATTCTGTTACAGCACACAAGGCAAGGCATCAATCAAGGGATCCTTGCCTATTCAGTCCAGCCGCATAGGACTTGCCTAATACATTGTTTAACAGTTACCTAGTTTTCAAACCAACGTAAGACATGATTTATTGTTTTTCTAAGGGCCCGTCATGGTTTATTATAGCATTAGTGTATTACCAGACAGGTATAGAAATTGCAAAACCATCTTTTGATTTGTGAATCATACCCAAACTGTTTTACTGTGCATGGAATATGGATTCATGTACTTTTAGGACAGCATGCTCGATATTGATCATATGGTTTAAGTTGCACACTTGTTTGGTTTTTCAGATTGTTTGTTCTAAAACAGTACACACTAGTGAATTAGTGATACATTTTCTTTTTACTGGAACATACACATACTAGCAATACTGATGCAATAATAATCCTATGGCTGGCAATTGATCTGCCAAAATGGGTCATTAAGGCTGTGGACAAAATAAGGAGAGGGTTTCTCTGGAAAGGGCAAGAAAGGGCCAATGGAGGGAATTGCCTAGTGTCATGGGAAAAGGTTCAACACCCCTTAAGCTATGGAGAATTAGGGATTTTAAATCTGGAAAAATTAGGTTGGGCACTGAAAATAAGATGGCTATGAGCTCAAAAAGTGGATCGACCACGTCCTTGGGATGGTTTTCAAGTAGAGGTCCCACGAAATGTCAAAGCTCTCTTCAACATGGCTATGATTCCCATCACGTAATGGTGAAAAAATTTTATTTTGGAAGGACGGGTGGTTAGAAGGGAAATGCATTGCTGAAGCACCCCATCTGATCACAACTATTGGCAAAAGAACCGTAAACAAGAGAACAGTTGCTGAGGCACTGAACAACAGGAGATGGATATCAGATATAAAAGGGGCCTTAACTGTCCAAGTCTTACAAGAGTATCTTATGATATGGGACCAGATGGAAGGAGTTATTTTACAGCCTGAAAACCCTGACACTTTCAGGTGGAAACTAACACCAATCAGGGGATTATAGCAGCAAGTCAGCCTATTTGGCCTTCTTCATGGGATCAATTCGTTATGCCCCATGGAAAAAGATTTGGAAAAGTTGGGCGCCCCTTCACTGCAGATTCTTCATTTGGTTGGCGTTTAAAAAACATGTTGGACTGCAGACAATCTGGCTAAAAGAGGGCTGCCCCATCCCAATGCCTGTCCCCTTTGTGATCAAGAGGATGAGAATATTCAGCACCTGTTAGTAGGCTGTGTTTTCTCCAGGCAACTTTGGTTTTATATTTTCCAGGCTATAAAGATGCCATAGCTGGCACCCAACATTGCTGAAACTTGCTTTCCTATGTGGTGGAGGAAGGTGGTCAAGTTAATACCAAAAGAAAGGAGGCAAGGGCTGAATTCCCTTATCATTTTAACAGCCTGGGAGATATGGAAGCACAAGAATTCTTGTGTCTTTGAGAATTCAGAGCCTAACACACTCACTTTGATCACAAGGATTGTTGAGGACTGTCGGCTTTGGAGGTGGGCTGGAGCCTTCAAACTGCAAGACTTCCTGGTCTGGGCACGATCTACGAATGTGCAGGTCTTGATGGCCTACCCCTCTGTGGTTTTTGTATTCAAATGGTCTAGGTGTCACCGTTGTAACAGCCAAAACTTTTTTAGTTGCCTAGTCCCTAGCTGTAGGGGCAAAGGTCTTGTTGGTTGTTTTCAGTCGTTTGATGTATGTGGTACTTTCTCTCTTTCTTCTTAATGAAATGGCACGCAGATCTCCTGCGTTGTTCGAGAAAAAAAATCCTATGGCTGGACTTGCTAGTTGCTAAATAGATAATCGTTGCACCCTTGTTAATATTTCATACTTTTACGAGATACCATTACTATTGCTATTTTTTATGTTATAAGTCCACTTTGATGGAATAAGTCTTGAGCATCTAGAGGACAACAGTCGCTTTTGACTGTCCTCTGTAGTCTCTTTAGCATTTAGAGGACATCAGTCGCTTTTTGACTGTCCTCTATAGTCTCTTTAGCATCTAGAGGACAACAGTCGCTTTTGACTGTCCTCTGTAGTCTTTTTAGCATCTAGAGGACAATCCTGTTGTGTAGTGTGTGTGAGAAGGTGTGGTAGTGCAGCCTCTAGGGCTATAAATATGGGTCTCCAACCCTTAGATGGGTATGGCATTGTGCAGTGTTTGAGGAAATAAACAGAAAATTGCCTCAACTCATAGTGTCATCCTCTTGATGAGAGTTAGACTCTCCTTGCTTACAATTGGTATCGGAGCCAAACTATCCTGCAGCCTAAACATCTCTTGCTCATCTCCTTCCCGCGCCTCTCCCCACACTCAGTCGGTAGCAAGAGCTCCAACTGTTCCTTCCTCTCCTTCTCAGACGAGCAGCCTTTCGTCTGAGACAGCCTCTTTCACACGCAGCAACCCCTCACTAGCCCACCATGTCCCTACGCTCGGTCACTTCGAGTGCGCGGCGCCAGCAGGAGGCCGAGGTCGCCGCGACACAAGAACGCGAGCGAGCAGCAGCGGCGGCTGCAGCGACAGCGGCGAGGGCAGCACGACTGGCGGCGGCAGAACTGGCAGCAGCGAGAGCGGAAGTAGAAGCAGCGGAGGCGGCGGATGCCGCACGTGCGGCGGCAGCAGAACTCGAGGCTCTACGCGGCAGTAGAGCCGGCAGCTCTGCTTCAGTCGAGGACAACACCGACGAAGAGCTCAGGCTGGCGAGGGAAGCAGCGCGAGAGCAGGCGGCACAGTGGGCAGCCACGCATCCCCATGGGGGCACGCGTGGCGGCAGCCCCGATAGGCGCCGACGCGCCGTCGGCGCTCCGGGCGAGGGCGCACGCGGCGGCAGCCCAGACGGGCGTAGACACGCCGGCGGTGCTCTCGGCGGCGGCGACTGAGTGGACGGAGATCGCGGCCTCTACAGGCGGCGCGGCTCTCCCTCCCCGGATCGGTACCATGGTCACCGCATGGCCCAGGCCATTGTCAGGGACATCGGTCCCGGCGGTGGGTGGCCTACCCTCACCAAGACCAACTACGTCGAGTGGGCCGCGGTAATGAGGGTACGGCTCCAGGTTCGCCACATGTGGGAAGCAGTTCGGTACGGCGACGTCGACTACCACGAGGATCGACGGGCGCTAGATGCCCTCATTGCTGCAGTCCCGCTCGAGATGCAGTTTTCGCTTTCCCAGAAGCGGACTGCCAAGGAGGCCTGGGACGCCATCGCTGCGACCCGCATCGGCAGCGACCGTGCCCGCAAGACCACACTGCAGGCACTTCGCGAGTGGGAGAACCTGGCCTTCAAGTCAGGTGAGGATGTTGATGACTTTGCTCTCCGCCTCAACACTCTGTTGCAGAAGATGGTGCAGTTCGGCGATGACACCTACGATGAGGAGAGAGCTGTTGAGAAGCTCTTCCGTTGCATCCCCGAAAAGTATAAGCAGATTGCTCGCTCGATCAAGTCTCTGCTAGACCTCTCCACGATGACAATCGAAGAGGCGATAGGTCGTCTCAAGGTGGTCGACGGCGACGAACCACAGGCTCCCTCTGGGCCTATCACTATCGGCGGGAAGCTACATCTCACTCGGGAGCAGTGGGAGGCCTGCCAGGGTGACAAGAAGAAGGGGGAGTCCTCGACACGAGGCTGCAAACGTGGCAAGCCGCGCAAGGCGCGTGGAGGCGCCCAGGCCGGGGTGCGAGGACATGCTGAGGGTGGTGCACATGGAGGTGCCCAAGGCGGCGCTGTCGGCAACAAGAAGCCGGCACGAGACGACGACTGTCACAACTGCGGCAAGCTTGGCCACTGGGCCAGGGACTGTCGGCAGCCACGACGTGGCTAGGCCAACGTCGCACAGGCGGAGGCGGAGGAGGCCCTGCTCCTGGCACATGCAAGCATCGAGCCATCTCCAGCGGCACCGGTCGCAGCGGCACTCCTCCACCTTGATGAGTCGAAAGCACACGCTTTCCTCGGCGACGGCTCCAGCAAGGACATGATCGAAGGATGGTGCCTCGACACCGGCGCCACTCATCACATGACCGGCCGACGGGAGTTCTTCACCGAGCTTGACTCTAGCATCCGAGGCTCCGTCAAGTTTGGGGACGCCTCCGATGTAGAGATCAAGGGCGCCGGCTTAGTCGTCTTCACCGCCGCGTCTGGTGAGCACAGGCTGCTCACCGGAGTCTACTACATCCCCGCGTTGAGGAACTCTATCATCAGCTTGGGACAGCTGGATGAGAACGGTTCGCGCGTGGAGGTCGAGCACGGAGTCATGAGGATCTGGGATCCCTCTCGTCGCCTTCTTGCCAAGGTACGCAGGAGTCCAAATCGGCTATACATCCTCAATGTGAAGGTGACACAACCTTGCTGTCTTGCTGCTCGTCGAGACGACGGGGCATGGCAGTGGCACGAGCGCTTCGGGCACCTTAACTTCGAGGCCCTGAAGCGGCTCAGTGCCAAGGAGATGGTACGAGGCCTGCCGTGCCTTGACCATGTGGAGCAATTCTGCGATGTCTGCGTGTTGACAAAGCAGATACGGCTCCCCTTTCCCCAGCAGTCGAGCTTCCGAGCCAAGGAGATGCTCGAGCTCGTGCATGGGGACTTGTGTGGCCCGGTAACACCAGCCACACCAGGAGGACGACGCTACTTCTTGCTGCTCGTCGACGATCTCTCCCGCTACATGTGGGTGATGATCCTTGGCAGTAAGGGAGAGGCTGCGAACGCCATCAGGCGTGTGCAGGTCGCTGCGGAGGCGGAGTGCGGCCGTAAGCTGCGCGTGCTGCGCACCGACAACGGCGGCGAATTCACGACGGCTGAGTTCGCGTCGTACTGCGCGGATGAGGGCGTTCAGCGCCACTACTCCGCACCGTACAGCCCGCAGCAGAACGGCGTTGTCGAGCGGCGCAACCAGACGGTTGTGGGGATGGCTCGGGCTCTCCTCAAACAGAGGGGAATGCTGACTGTCTTCTGGGGAGAGGCGGTGGTGACAGCGGTTTACATCCTCAACCGCTCGCCCACCAAGGCTCTCAACGGGATGACACCGTACGAGGCTTGGCATAGGCGCAAGCCGGCGGTCTCTCACCTACGGGTCTTCGGCTGCCTCGCGTTCACCAAGGAGCTTGGCCACATCAGCAAGCTCGACGATAGGAGCACCCCGGGGGTGTTCATTGGCTACGCGGAGGGCTCGAAGGCCTACCGCATCCTTGACCCAGGAACACAGCGTGTGCGCACGGCGCGCGACGTAGTGTTCGACGAAGGGCGAGGATGGGCGTGGGACAAGGCGGTGGATGACGACACGACTCCGACGTACGACGACTTCACCATCGAGTACGTCCACTTTGAGGGAGCTGGGGGAGTAGGCAACTCTTCTCCGAGCAGGTCTACCCCAGCTCCCAAGTCTCCACCGACTCCAGCGCCACGCTCTCCAGCTCCGGCTACAACGAGCTCTTCATCACCACGCACTCTAGCCACAACTCCGGCTACAGCGAGCTCTTCGCCACCACGTACTCCAGCACCGACGGTACCCTCTCCGGGAACGTTCTCTCCGACACTAGCTCGTGTCGAGCATGACCCAGTGGAGCTCGTGACCCCGCTCTCCCACGACGAGGAGCGCGTCGACGCGTGCTACGACGGCGAGCCGTTGCGGTATCGAAGGGTGGAGGGCCTTCTCATCGACCCGTCGGTGCCGGGCCCGGCGTCTCGCATTCTCGAAGGAGAGTTGCATCTTGCATGCGACGATGGTGAGCCTCGGTCTTTCGCGGAGGCCGAGAAACATGCGGCTTGGCGTGCTGCGATGCAGTCGGAGATGGACGCGGTTGAGACGAACCGCACTTGGGAGCTCGCTGATCTCCCTCATGGTCATCGCGCGATCACCCTTAAGTGGGTGTTCAAACTGAAGAGAGATGAAGCCGGCGCTATCGTCAAGCATAAGGCTCGCTTGGTGGCATGCGGTTTCTTGCAGCAGGAGGGGATCGACTTCGACGATGCCTTCGCCCCTGTGGCACGGATGGAATCCGTGCGACTCCTCGCGCTGGCAGCCCAGAAGGGCTGGCATGTTCATCACATGGATGTCAAGTCGGCGTTTCATAACGGCGACTTAAAGGAGGAGGTCTATGTACATCAGCCGCCAGGTTTTGCGATCCCCGGCAAGGAGGGCAAGGTGTTGCGCCTGCGCAAGGCCCTCTACGGCTTGCGACAGGCACCGAGGGCGTGGAATGCCAAGCTGGATTCCACGCTCAAAGGAATGAGCTTCACGCCAAGCCCGCACGAGGCGGCCATCTATCGGCGGGGCAATGGAGGAAGTGCCCTGCTGGTGGGTGTCTACGTCGACGACTTGGTGATCACCGGCGCCAAGGATGCAGAGGTGGCAGCGTTCAAGGAAGAGATGAAGGCCACCTTCTAAATGAGTGACCTGGGTCATCTCTCCTTCTACCTGGGGATTGAAGTGCACCAGGGAGACTTCGGGATCACACTTCGCCAGACCGCCTATGCCAAGCGCATTGTTGAGCTGGCTGGGCTCACCGACTGCAACCCAGCTCTCACTCCGATGGAGGAGACGCTGAAGTTGAGTCGCGACAGCACGACAAAGGAGGTGGATGCTACACAGTACCAGCGACTTGTGGGGAGCCTTCGCTACCTCGTCCACACATGACCTGACTTAGCATACTCCGTCGGCTACGTTAGTCGGTTCCTGCAGCGACCGACGACGGAGCATGAGCAGGCTGTGAAGAGGATCATCCGCTATGTTGCGGGGACTCTCGACCACGGTCTCTACTACCCGAGGTGCCCTGGGGAGGCACACCTTGTCGGGTACAGCGACAACGACCACGCCGGTGACATCGACACTAGCAAGAGCACAAGCGGGATCCTCTTCTTCCTCGGCAAGTGCCTCATTAGCTGGCAGTCGGTCAAGCAGCAGGTGGTGGCCATGTCCAGCTGCGAGGCCGAGTACATAGCGGCCTCCACTGCTTCGACTTAGGTGCTCTGGCTGGCTCGACTGCTCGGTGATCTCCTCGGGAGAGACACTGGAGCGGTGGAACTCAGGGTGGACAGCCAGTCCGCTCTGGCATTGACCAAGAACCCCGTGTTCTATGAACGGAGCAAGCACATCCGGATGAGATACCACTTCATCCGAGACTGCTTGGCAGAAGAGAGCATCAAGGCGCGCTACATCAGCACCAAGGATCAGCTTGCAGACCTGCTCACCAAGCCCCTTGGGAAGATCAAGTTTGTTGAGCTTTGCTCTAGGTCCGGGATGGCCTAACTTTCCCACAAGACGACGCCCAAGACTTAGTGAGAGAATGATGGAATAAGTCTTGAGCATCTAGAGGACAGCAGTCGCTTTTGACTGTCCTCTATAGTCCTTTAGCATCTAGAGGACAGCTTGACTGTCCTCTGTAGTCTCTTTAGCATGTAGAGGACAATAGTCGCTTTTTGACTGTTCTCTGTAGTCTCTTTAGCATCTAGAGGACAACAGTCGCTTTTGACTGTCCTCTGTAGTCTCTTTAGCATCTAGAGGACAATCCTGTTGTGTAGTGTGTGTGAGAAGGTGTGGTAGTGCAGCCTCTAGGGCTATAAATATTGGTCTCCAACGCTTAGATGAGTATGACATTGTGCAGTGTTTGAAGAAATAAACAGAAAATTGCCACAACTCATAGTATCATCCTCTTGATGAGAGTTAGAGTCCTCTTGCTTACACACTTCCTGTTCAACTTTCACCTTCTATATCTAAACTCTGACATTCCTAAACAGAGCATGATTGGGGGGAAAATTCTGGAAAGCCAACTTCAACGTATAGGAGTTCTTAGTGCTGGTGATACAATAAGCAAACATCCAGCCTTTGATACAAACTACAAAATTTGTGAGTATTATGTTTGCCATTTAACTAATTCAGGTTCTTGGTTCTATTTATTTCATGCCATATAATCATGGTGCTGTAGTAAAATGAGGTTTTTTCAGTGTGGGCCAATCATGGAGATGCAATAAGCATTCAGTACTCTGGAACTCCTGCTCTGAAGGGAGATTTTGTTCGGTAATTTATTTAGAAAAAAATCATATTTGTAATATTGAGTTCTTTTATTCTATTTATATCTCTTTCTTTTTCTTGTTAGCTACAGTAATTAAAAACATTTGTAGCTTGTAGCCACTTTTACAGTGATCCCTATAATGTGTATCACCGATGTCATGGGCTACTGTTAAATTTTATTAGTCATCTGGGGAAAAGTCTAAATTTCAGTGCAGCAGGGCACAAGATGGTTCCACATGTCCACATTAATAATTTGGTGACCAAGTGCATATTAAGTAGTATATTTTTGTTTGTTAGTCTCTAGGTTACTGCTACCTAAGTTATATTCATTCTGTTCATAGTTGGGTGCTTTAAGCCTTTAAATAAAGACAAATGAGAAATATTATTTATTCTGGAATATTTTGTCCATAGTTTGAATCTGTTCTTTTGTCTATTAGGTACGGGAAGCGAACTACTCAGGGAATTCTAAACGATTTGAGGAATGCACTTGCTAGATACTACTTGAATAACTTCGTTGATGGGACTAAGCAGGTAAACAATTTATTTTTGTTGATGGTGCCCCAAATGTCGCATCTCCATAACCTAGCCTAGTTCTATATTATGTTAATCATATATTAGTACCAGTGCAATTCTTACAGTGGGGTAAGCATCTATGTTTTCTGGTCGCTCGACCAGCTAGTCGAACTGGGGGACCGACCAGCGACTAATCTCGATTAGTCGTCGACTAGGTCCGACTAATCGAGCTCTGGTCGACCTGGTCGTTTACTGGTCGTCCTGTTCATCCAGGAGACCAGGACCTATGTATATACTATATAATATATACTATTATACTATATAGTAAATAATTATATAACTATATAGTATATATGAACTTCATATACTATATTATGAAGGATAGGGTAAACATGACATGAATTCAGCAATACTGAAAAGTGAAAACAGCAGAGGAACACTTCTAATTATTAATACTACAAGTCCCAGATACCAGTACCACACAACACACATTAATACTACAAGTCCAAAAAAATCTAGGTCCTAAACCTAGTCGCCCAGAACCGGCTAATCGAGCGACTAATCGGCCCTAATCGTCGACTAGTCGGACGACCAGGGCGACCAGGTACTCTAGTCGAGTCGGCTGCCTAATCGAGCTCTGCTAACCGACTAGCCCGACTAATCGCGACTAATCGCGATTAGTCGGACGACTTGAAAACACAGGTAAGCATAAGAAAGAAGTGCTGAAAAAATTATGATGAAAATGACAGCTTACATGACGCTGTATAATTGAATTAGTGGTAAGGATTTTCACTAGTGTAAGAGGACTATATGCTAATTATGATCAATGCATCCTCTATAAATCTGTCGCCAATGTCTCGACTCTCCAGTCTAACTGACTTCATGTGAAGCTCAACTCTCTTTCTTTTAGGTTCCAGTTTAGCTTTCATTGAAATATCTGACTTGTGTGCTTTATAGGAAGTGCCTCAGTATTTATTTATTTATTACCTTACATAGGATGCCATGGATCTTCTTCAAGGACATAACATGACATCTGTTAGTCGAGACATGGCAGTGCCAAGCAAAGCAGGACTTCTGGAGAGTTATGCGGTGGGTACAATTAGCTATAGCTTGAAGTTGCATTTTATGTACGTGGACTAACTTGTGCAGTTTTTCTTTCACAGTCCTTCCGCCTTGCTTTTGCATTGGTTATGGGAGCTCTAGTGTTCATGATGATGTCACTAAGACAAGGTAAGAATTCTGAATCTGCTGAAACAGACATTTGGGGTTGTTCTGCTATAAATTTATTGCTGATTAAGCCTGCGATTTGGCAGGCAGCAGCATTTGCTCTCTGTTTTTCTATTCAACATAATTCACGGTTTAAATAAAGGAACAATTTCTTAAAAGTCTTCTATTTAGTTTCATCCTTTGGAAAAGAGCTTTACTACTAAATATGCTGCCTTGATATTTTGTTTGAAAAAATCAAGAAAAATGTGCATTGGGTAATAAAAAATGTATCCAGTTGCACAAATGTGTATTCTTTCTCTTATCTTTTTTATGGGTCAATGAAGAGTTGTGCCATGATTCAACTTTGTGTCATTGTGTGTGTGAACTAAGTCGACTAATGATGTACCTGGGGCAGCATGGCAAAATTAATGATGTTCTTGCTAGAGACCAGACCATAATGGCCATGAAGTCTGCGTTGCAACAGTGATTTGGAAGATGTTAAGGAATCAATTTGGGAGTTGAGAGTGAATTTAGATTGCACCACCATTCTAAGGACAAATATGAGATTTTTTTCATGGCTTTGTTATATGCATCCTTGATTTTGACTAATTTAATTGTGCAAACTAAGTCGACTATACAGGCTGATGGAATTTGTTAGTTGATGTTCACAGCTGACTGCTACATCATTTTTTGCAGCCCGGAATGATGCTCGCCATTTGATGCTGTCATTTCTTTGGGCCGGTCTTTGTATTGGCATCACACATTTTGTTAGAGCCAACGGCCGCACGTTCACTAACCGACCTAGGTTTCACAAGTCACGCCATTGATGGATGCAAGATGACCGTTTGCTCGTCAAGCGACGTCATAGATTGTCATCATTCATCGAACTTGTTGACACAAATTGGTTTGCATGAAGTGTTGCATTTTTTTTGGCATGGTACTTGCCCTTTGTAATAAGTTTTCTTCCATTTCGTAACTAGTTTTTGTTTCTTCCTCTCCTATGTCTGGTCCATACTGTTCTGGCCTTCTATGGTCTTCGGTAGAATTCATTGGTAAAAACCATATGAAGTGTATTATGATTTTTTCGTATTGCATACTCAGTCCTCGGCATTTGCACCAGCGATGGCTATTCTTCTTCTAACAAGAGGTTTCATCTATATCCTTGTTCCTTTGTTGGTTTGAACTGAAATAGCATTTCTTATATCTCACTTAAAATATTCAGACTCAAATAAAAGAATTTATCTGGTGCAAATGGAAGTTTAGTGCACATGGTGTACATATTAAATCAATATCACTCATTTTAGATCTAATGTCTCTAGTTGTTTTGTATATTTTGCTAAGGACACCCTTCG
Organism: Zea luxurians; assembly: GCA_029449295.1. Classification (NCBI taxonomy): domain Eukaryota; kingdom Viridiplantae; phylum Streptophyta; class Magnoliopsida; order Poales; family Poaceae; genus Zea; species Zea luxurians. The sequence goes on along the minus strand of JAOPSE010000028.1, from coordinate 2,668,939 downwards.
GCGTGATACATATAATCAATTTTCACCTCTAGTGGTGAAAGGTGTTATTTATAAATCGCAATGATCAACCAGAGACGTTAAATCTATTATGGATGATAATGATTTAATATGTGTATCATATGCACTAAGCTTCCATGTGCACCAGATATGTCCTCCTCAAATAAACTGTTAGGGGGCGTTTGGAAATCCCTTCATTTTGAATGAATTAGAATTTACTTAATAGAGTAGATTATTTGGTTTGTAATTTGACATTTCATCACTTTTCAAATATTAGTATAAGTATATCCCAAATTCAAGAGGTGAAAATTGATTATATGTATCACTAGTCTATATTTCTACTTTGTAACTCATAACATATTCTATTCTTTCGGTTCGCTCATCTATAGTAGAGATGTAGCATATAAATATTTTCCCATATAGCCAACGATAACATACAAATATATCATGTATAAAACTATATTAGCTTAATTGATATAAGTCTAAATTACGATTATGATAAGGGAATTTAATTCCAAGGATCTAAACGTGGTCGTATTCTTTAACAGTTTCAGTAGTGCAAACATGACCTGATCTTTGAATTATGCGCTAAGCTGATTTGGATGCATATGTGCTTTTGTGCATTCATCTTGATGCACCATCAGATGTTCATGATGATGACCCTAAACTAACAACGTGTTTGGTTTGAGGAAAGAGGTAGTCTATCATCCTCTTACTCACTTTCTTATTTGGTTTGAGGATTGGAATAAGTTGATCCATCACCATTTCATTCCTTGTAGGCTAATAATTAGTAATAACATGGGGAATGGACTCATGATGCACCACCTCATCTAGAATGAATTGATTCTTTAAACCAAACACTCCCTAACTTCTTTAGTATGTTCCTTTTTATGTTTTCCTTGGAGTCCCGTTGAAGCATCGGAAGGGTAGTCGTTGCTGTCTAGAAAAGAAGACACGTCTCCTGTATACTTTTACTATTCTTTGTCAGCTCTGTGTCTACTACATCAACATGTCTAGCTTGCACTTATGAAAGCTCCATCTGCCTTTGGTGGCAAGTCCTCTTCTTCACCACTTCAGTGGTCGTCTTTGTTGGAGAAGAGAATGATAGTAGCGGCCATGGCCACATCCGCAATGACCTATGCAACTAGAACCGGGCAGAGGAGTCGGAGGCACTAGCGATCAAGATGGTCGACGATGATCTGGGCGATAGGAATGAGCCGGTCGGACGCTGCTATGTTATGTGTCCCCTCCCAAAAAATGTTATACATGTATAACCTAGTTTCCGTGCATATTATATATCATAAGCTTTTATATGTAATGTAACTAGCGTTGACAGGTAGATCATTAGGGCTTTGTTTGTAAAAAGAGTAAAATACAATTCCAGTCCTTAAACTTGTTTGGTTGTATCATCCTGATCCATAAACTTTTAAAGTATGCCTCTTAAAATCTTGATCACTATTCGGGTTTCAATTAAGTCCTAACGGGTCCAAACAGACCGATACAACCAATTAGAAAAGTGTTTCCTCCTTTCCTATGTTTATTTTTCTCCCCGACGTCTCCTCGACTCCATCGCTCTCGACGGTGGTTGGTGCACATGACAGCGAACATGGAGCGATGGAGGTCCGACGACGAAGACCTAGGAGTCATCCTTCAAGGCTTACTCGACGGTCAGGAACACTGAACGAAGATGACGCCATGATTATGGCCAAGGGGATCTTCGGCCCCATGTATGGTAAGGACACTTGAACCCTACACATTTGCACTAATCATTCATGAATCTAGATTTTTTGTGGGCTATACATTTGGTTTATTAATCGATGATGTCGTTCGGTGTTTGAGGTTAGGGTTTGGGTATAACAATGCACAATTTTTTGACCTATAGATGTTGGCAGTGATGAGTTTAGTATAGAGGTTCACCATGGGGGTTTCTTTGTGGGTTATGATCGCTTAGGACCTATGTTGATGGAAAAGTGGATTAGTTCGATCATATAGAGGCATACACTTGGTCTACCTTGTGGTTTGAAGACTTTGTTCAGATGCTAGGCTATGAGGATCACAAAAGTCTAAAATTTTATTGGTTACCTAGGAACGACTTGCCGGATGGGTTAAGGGTCATTGTTGGTGACTAGGACATAATTGTGATGTCTCAGGTATCTGCTAAAGTTAAGGAACTTATTGTTTATTTTGATATTGAGGACCAAATTGGAGGTGTCAACTGGGATAATGTGATGGCCTACCCTAACCCACCATTGCCTAATGTAATCAGCCCTAGTAAGGTAGAGGTTGTACCCAAAAAGCTAGGAGAGAAACTTCCATGTTTTATATTGACATGAAGGGAAGGCTGATCAGAATGTACAATCAACAGATGACCCAACTCAGTCTTTCAATTCTGATAATGATAGAGGACGAGATCTTCCGTGAGGTAGGATAATTTGATTGGGTGGAGAACTCGACGTTGATGATCCAAGGCTCCGAGCGAACGGATCCTCGCAATCACTACACCACTGCTCTGTTGGTTATCACCTGTGACACATGAGGGACCTCACCACGAAGGCTTATCCCTGCAAGCGCAATCAAGAACACAAGCAAGAATAGGAAGAATGCAATCAAAACTGTATTTATCACGAGGTGGGTCTCACAAACCGATAAATGGCGGCACTATTCGATGACAGATATGATCTAAACAAAACCCAACCCTAATGTGATGTCAGTTGCTGAATAAATAGAGGTTTATAGCGGGCATGACCCTTGGTCTCACCCCTAATGGGCTCCGACGTGTTACACGACCCAATGGCCCAACAAACGGTGTCGCAGCACCAAAATAGAATTTGAAGGCTTACTTGTTTCGATGATTCCTGTTAACTCTAGATGAATTTTAAGGTAGGACTAGTTGTGTTGGTAAGATAATCTCCTTATCTTTCCAACCATATCAAGTCTGTTGCAATCGGAGTCTGGATGCGTCCTAGGTGTCCATTTTAGTGCAGACTGCTCCTGAAACCCGAGATGGAATCACAGCCAAGTCGAACTTGATCTCCTTCCTGTTGTGGACGCCCTTGTTGCTCCTCCTCGAAACCTTAGCCTTTCCCAATTCATTGCTGGTCCTCTCCAAGGTTCCTAATCAAAAAAACATCCATGGTCCAAGTGTAAGCTCTAAACCACAATTGACTAGGTTAGAACGAATTTGGAGATTTAGCTATCGTGCGCGTGAGCGTGTTATCGGTCCATGCATTGTATATATTGCAGTGATGTCCTCATCGTCCTCCCCTTACCGAATTTGAGTCATCCTTGACTCGAGGTCATCTTCCTCACCCATATATGGCTTCAAATATGAAATGTTAAAGGTGGGACTAATCCCAAAATCTGGAGGCAACTCAAGTGTATATGCATTATCATTGATTTTTGCCAGAACTTTATAAGGACCAACAGCATGTGGCATGAGTTTAGACTTTCTCAAATTAGAAACCCTATCATTTTTCAAATGAACCAACACCATGTCACCATGTTCCAATTTTACTTCCTTCATACCTTTACTAGCAGCAATGTGATGCTTTTCATTCATCTTTTCAATTTGCAACTTAATTGTTTTATGTAACTTAAGAATGAATTCAGAACGTTGTGTAGCATCCAAGTTCACTATTTCAGAAGTTGGTAAAGGTAGCAAATCAATTGGAAGCATGAGGATTAAAACCATATACTACCATAAATGGACTAAGCTTGTGTCACACTCGGTTTTAGAAGGCAAACCAAATGCGAACCATGTATGTGCCAGGATCAGAACTCACATACACAACAGTTACATAAATGACTCATCCTAGCAGAATGCTTCGAATAATAATAAATAGTAAGTAATAATATTACAGACTATAGCCATTTACGTAATATATATCGAAGTGCACATAATAGAAACGTAACCAACGTAAATAAACCCACCATAGGCAGCTAACTGAGGGAGGTCGCTAGTCTAATCCTCGAACTCATTGACATCCTGGAACTCATAGAGATCCGCCTCAACGCCTTCTTCTTCTTCTTCTTTGCCTGAGAATAGGTTGTATCAAAGGCAACCTGGTGTTTTATGAAAGCAAGGGTGAGTACACATCAACATACTCAGCAAATGTCCTGTTGGGCTGAGGTGGACTAGCTTTATGTGGGGTTAGGCTGAAAGCAGACTACTTTTACTTTGTCAAGTTTTATTTATTAACATTAATAAGGGCCAAATTTTATTAGTAAACTCGAGTTATTATCCCAAAGAGTACCTCCTCATAGAGGAAATACCAAAATCGACAGTTAGAATCATTATTAATAGAACCATCATCATCATCTGTAACCATTGTATCTCAGATCATCTGTAACTCTAATCAAAGAGGATCCCAAGGCTACACTTAACCGTGAGCACGGTTGATATATCAGTTTCATTCCTCTGCAGAGGTCGCACACTTTACCCATGAGCCATGATTCCCTTTCTGCCCGAGGAGCGCTACTCCCCATTGATCACTTGTAGGTGGTCTGGCAGGGTAACACTACGTAGCCTTCACAAAGATTCCCCTGGTGTATAGCTGCTCATTAGTTTCGCCATTCGTACAAACACAATAATCAATAAAGGGGTGGCTAACAAAACCAAATCGAATGAACCTCAGCACCCCACCCTTAGCAGAGAAAGCACTATGCCCTAGCCCCCATTGATGGCACAACGGCGAAGCAAACTACACCCTAGATTCCTCCAATTAATCGGCTAAGGGCGTTCCATACCACCCTGATGGTTGTACTGTTTACCCGGGTGGTCTCTCGATGAACAGGTCCTTATGTAGAGGTACTCAGGAAACAACCCGAGCCCCCTAGAGTGTCACAAGATCATCATCATATCCAGAATAAAATCATCGTATCATAAAGTAATTTTCATCATGTTCGTTGATAGTAAAGCACTAGCATGTAGTTGATCATAATAGCCTAACCCAAAAAGGTAATCAAGGACAGGATAAATAGAAAGATAGCCAATCCTTAGGTTACTGTTAGTATGCGAGACAATGAATTATAAAGTAAATAGGACATAATAGGTCAGAGGACACTTGCCTTCACTAAACAGCTGCTGCTCATGGGGCTTCTCCTGCAACTTCTTCGGACTCTGTGGATGGAACGTTATCTAGGCGAGTGTGAACATACATTCAACATTCTTGAAACAGAAAGGAACAATACACCATACAAGGTAAACATTATAAAATCGTGCAATACAAATTAGAGCTCGCTTCTACGGTCACACAAGAAAAAGAAACGCCGAGATCGAAGCTACGATTGAGAAGTTATTGCGTTTACATTATATAAATATGAACTAGAACATTTAATTCGACATACTTGTATTAATCAACATTTATCAAATATAAATTAGAGCTATTACCTTGTTTCGATCAATTTGCTATACTAATAACTTCCGGTTAAATAAGTAATTTAATTAATATGAGCGATTCTAAGCGAGGCGAATTCGCGGCGCGAGATAAAGCGCGCGACGCGCGAAACAGGAGCGAACGACGCGTGGACAAACGTGACACGTGAGAACTACTAAATAGATGACACTTTTATACCAAACAATTATTAATGAAAGAGTATTTAAGTTAATATTAACCATGTTGATATTTATTTATAAAAGCGCAAGTTGAAAACTATAAATTAGATTTAATTGGAACTCTAATTTAATAAACGTTAGCCAAACAAACATTTAATAAATTATTTAAAACATGTGACATTACAAAATAATATTTTTAACATGTAGACAACTTTAATACGAATCTAACATGACTTGAATGGAATGTGAAATTGTAACGCAAAAGATATCGAGTATTCTAATAAATCAAATATCTACGCACATTTAGATGTAAATCCAGGGTCCTTTTTGCACAAATGTCATCTTCTACCTCCCTCCTCTCTTCTCACAGCTGCCATGGCAAGGAGAGGGGTGGGGCGAGCTCGGCCATAGGGTGGAGGGGGCCGCACCGAGGAAGGGGGTCGTGCCGTGGGGGTGGGGGCAGGGGGGCGCTCGGCCACAAGAGGAGCAGGGGTAAGGATGGCAATCGGGCAGGGAGGACACGGATATATGGTTCGTGAACCCATATCCGCGAGACAAAATTCAATCCATACTCGTACCCATATATGTTTGTGGGTATGGATTTGTACTCATAGTCATACCCATCGGGTATCCGCTACCCGGCGGATACCCGTTACCCGTAGAGATGGCAATGGTTAAAAACTCGCTGGGTATTACTTGCCCAAACCCATACCCACAAAGAAAAAATATGCCCGCTAAAAAACACATACCCATGACAGGTATAAAATTTTACACAAACCCATGCCCATGGGGGTTCCGGGTACCCAAACGGGTTTCCCATACCCACTAACATCAACATAAAAAATAATTCATCATGTAAATGACAGTCAATACATTCATAAGCCAGGATAAAAGGAACAAGTGATAACTAATTTTAGCTTAAACTTTGTCACATGAAGTTTATTTCAATTAGAACATATTCAATTAATAATATTATGAGACTTATTTATAAGGAATGTTGATTTTAAGGCGGATTTTAAAAACCCATGGGTTTGCAAGTATGGGTAGTGGAAGAACAAACCGATGCCCACATACCCATTGGGTTTCCATTTGAACCTATTAACAAACCTATGGGTAGAGAAATTGATCCAAACCCATACCCTAATAGAGAAAAAACCCACCGGGTTTCGGGTAGTGGGTACCTATTGCCATCTCTAGTTACCTGCCTGCTCAATATAATTTTGTATTCAACACCAAACAATAATTTAATCATATTTCAAAAGTTTGATCATTCTAGCAGCATCAAATGATAATTTTAGCACCATACAACATGTCATGGAAGAAAATTGAAAAATAGAATTTAGGATAATATATTAAATTAGGATGGCCCACATGTCAGATACCCATCGGGTAACGAGTATGGATACTGGATATCCATATCCGCGAAAACATTATCTACGGGTACCTTATTATATCCATACCTGTATCCATGGATAGAAAATTCCACCATATTGATGCCCAATGGATAATTATCTGCGGTTACTTACCCATACCCGTACCCATTTGAAAGTCGCCTAGAGGAGGGGGGGGGGGTGAATAGGGCGAAACTGAAATTCTCAAAAATAATCACAACTACAAGCCGGGTTAGCGTTAGAAATATAATAGAGTCCGCGAGAGAGGGTGCAAAACAAATCGTAAGCAAATGCGAAGTGAGACACGATGATTTGTTTTACCGAGGTTCGGTTCTCGCAAACCTACTCCCCGTTGAGGAGGCCACAAAGGCCGGGTCTCTTTCAACCCTTACCCTCTCTCAAATGATCCCGCGGACCGAGTGACCTTTCTCTTCTCAAATGTTTGGAACACGAAGTTCCCGTAAGGACCACCACAAGATTGGTGTCTCTTGCCTCAATTACAAGTGAGTTTGATCGCAATGAAGAATCAAAGAGAGAAAGAAAGCAATCCAAGCGCAAGAGCTCGAAAGAACACAAGCAAATCTCTCTCACTAATCACTAGGGCGTTGTGTGGAGTTTGGAGAGGATTTGATCACTTTGGTGTGTCTAGAATTGAATGCTAGGGCTCTTGTAAGTAGTTGAGAAGTGGAAAACTTGGATGACTTGAATGTGGGGTGGTTGGGGTATTTATAGCCCCAACCACCAAACTAGCCGTTTGGTGGAAGCTGTCTGTTCAATGGTGCACCGGACAGTCCGGTGCACACCGGACATGTCCGGTGCGACAGCCACGTCACCAAAGCCGTTGGGTTCCGACCGTTGGAGCTCTGACTTCTGGGCCCGCCTGGATGTCCGGTGGCGCACTGGACATGTACTGTAGAGTGTCCGGTGCGCCAGCATGGGCGTGCCTGACCTCTGCGCGCGCTGGCGCGCAATAAATGCGCAGCAGGTAGCTGTTGGCGCCTGAAGTAGCCGTTGCCCCGCTGTTACACCGGACAGTCCGGTGTACACCGGACATGTCCGGTGAATTATAGCGGAGCAGCCGAAGCAAATTCCTGAGACTGGCGAGTTCAGAGCCGCGACTTTGTGGAGCACCGGACACTGTCCGGTGTACACCGGACAGTCCGGTGAATTATAGCGCGCCGGCTTCCGAGAATTCCCGAAGGTGAAGAGTTTGAAGTCGGTCTTCCTTGGTGCACCGGACACTGTCCGGTGGTGCACCGGACAGTCCGGTGCACCAGACCAGGGTGCCTTCGGTTGGCCCTTGCTCCTTTGTTTGAACCCAATACTTGGTCTTTTTATTGGCTAAGTGTGAACCTTTGGCACCTGTATAACTTATACACTAGAGCAAACTAGTTAGTCCAATTATTTGTGTTGGGCAATTCAACCACCAAAATTAATTAGGGACTAGGTGTAAGCCTAATTCCCTTTCAATCTCCCCCTTTTTGGTGATTGATGCCAACACAAATCAAAGCAAATATAAAAGTGCATAATTGAACTAGTTTGCATAATGTAGGTGCAAAAGTTGCTTGGAATTGATCCAATATAAATACTTATGATATGCATGGATTGTTTCTTTATTTTTAACATATTGGACCATACTTGCACCACAAGTTTTGTTTTTGCAAATTCTTTTGTAAATTATTTTCAAAGTCCTTTTGCAAGATAGTCAAAGGTAAAAGAATAAGATTTTGCGAAGCATTTTCAAGGTTTGAAATTTTCTCCCTTTGTCTTAAAATGCTTTTCCTTGATTAAAACAAAACCCCCCCTCAATAAATTCTCCTCTTAGTGTTCAAGAGCGTTTTAAGATATCAATTTTGAAAAATACTACTTGCTCCCCCTTTAGAACACAAAGAGAATTTGAAATTTTCCAATTGAAAACCATTAATTTTAAAATTAGGGTGGTGGTGCGGTCCTTTTGCTTTGGGCTCATACTTCCTCCCCCTTTGGCATGAATCGCCAAAAATGGATACTTGGAATGAAATATAGGCCCTTTGCTAATTATTTTCTCCCCTTTGGCAAATAAAACATATGAGTGAAGATTATACCAAAGACGGAGAGTGATGCGGAGCGACGGTGAAGGATGAGTAGTAGAGTGGAGTGGAAGCCTTTGTCTTCGCCGAAGACTCCAATTCCCTTTCAATATACCTATGACTTGGTTTGAAATACACTTGAAAACACATTAGTCATAGCATATAAAAGAGACATGATCAAAGGTATACTTATGAGCTATTTGTGCAAGTTTAGCAAAAGAAATTCCTAGAATCAAGAATATTGAGCTCATGCCTAAGTTTGGTAAAATATTGTTCATCAAGTGGCTTGGTAAAGATATCGGCTAATTGATCTTTAGTGTTAATGTATGAAATCTCGATATCCCCCTTTCGTTGGTGATCCCGAAGAAAATGATACCGAATGGCTATGTGTTTAGTGCGGCTATGCTCAACGGGATTATCCGCCATGCGGATTGCACTCTCATTATCACATAGAAGAGGAACTTTGGTTAATTTGTAACCATAGTCCCGCAGGGTTTGCCTCATCCAAAGCAATTGCGCGCAACAATGGCCTGCGGCAATATACTCGGCTTCGGCGGTAGAAAGAGCAACCGAATTTTGCTTCTTTGAAGCCCAAGACACCAAGGATCTTCCCAAGAACTGGCAAGTCCCTGATGTGCTCTTCCTATTAATCTTACACCCTACCCAATCGGCATCCGAATAACCAATCAAATCAAAAGTGGATCCCCGAGGGTACCAAAGCCCAAACTTAGGAGTATAAGCCAAATATCTCAAGATTCGTTTTACGGCCGTAAGGTGGGATTCCTTAGGGTCGGATTGGAATCTTGCACACATGCAAACAGAAAGCATAATGTCCGGTCGAGATGCACATAAATAAAGCAATGAACCAATCATCGACCGGTATACCTTTTGATCGACGGATTTACCTCTCGTGTCGAGGTCGAGATGCCCATTTGTTCCCATGGGTGTCTTGATGGGCTTGGCATCCTTCATTCCAAACTTGGTTAGAATGTCTTGAGTGTACTTCGTTTGGCAAATGAAGGTGCCCTCTTGGAGTTGCTTGACTTGGAATCCTAGAAAATACTTCAACTCCCCCATCATAGACATCTCGAATTTCTATGTCATGATCCTACTAAATTCTTCACATGTAGATTCGTTAGTAGACCCAAATATAATATCATCAACATAAATTTGGCATACAAACAAATCATTGTCAAGAGTTTTAGTGAATAAAGTAGGATCGGCCTTGCCGACTTTGAAGCCATTAGCAATAAGAAAATCTCTAAGGCATTCATACCATGATCTTGGGGCTTGCTTGAGCCCATAAAGCGCCTTAGAGAGCCTATAGACATGGTTAGGATACTCACTATCTTCAAAGCTGGGAGGTTGCTCAACATAGACCTCCTCCTTGATTGGTCCGTTGAGGAAGGCACTCTTCACGTCCATTTGGTAAAGCTTGAAGCCATGGTAAGTAGCATAGGCCAATAATATACGAATTGACTCAAGCCTAGCTACGGGTGCATAGGTTTCACCAAAATCCAAACCTTCGACTTGTGAATACCCCTTGGCCACGAGTCGAGCTTTGTTCCTTGTCACCACACCATGCTCGTCTTGCTTGTTGCGGAAGACCCACTTGGTTCCTACAACATTTTGGTTAGGACGTGGAACTAAATGCCATACCTCGTTCCTCGTGAAATTGTTGAGCTCCTCTTACATGGCCATCACCCAATCCGAATCTTGAAGTGCTTCCTCTACCCTGTGTGGCTCAATAGAGGAAACAAAAGAGTAATGCTCACAAAAATGTGCAATACGAGATCGAGTGGTTACCCCCTTATGAATGTCGCCGAGGATGGTGTCGACGGGGTGATCTCGTTGGATTGCTTGGTGGACTCTTGGGTGTGGCGGCCTTGGTTCTTCATCCTCCTTGTCTTCATCATTTGCATCTCCCCCTTGATCATTGCCGTCATCTTGAGGTGGCTCATCATTTTGTTCTACTTCTTTATCAACTTGAGCCTCGTCCTCATATTGGGTTGGTGGAGATGCTTGCGTGGAGGAGGATGGTTGATCTTGTGCATGTGGAGGCTCTTCGGATTCCTTAGGACACACATCCCCAATGGACATGTTCCTTAGCGCGATGCACGGAGCCTGTTCTTCTCATATCTCATCAAGATCAACTTGCTCTACTTGAGAGCCGTTAGTCTCATCAAACACAATGTCACAAGAAACTTCAACTAGTCCTGAGGACTTGTTAAAGACTCTATATGCCCTTGTGTTTGAGTCATATCCTAGTAAAAAGCCTTCTACAGTTTTAGGAGCAAATTTAGATTTTCTACCTCTTTTAACAAGAATAAAGCATTTGCTACCAAAAACTCTAAAATATGAAATATTGGGCTTTTTACCGGTTAGGAGTTCATAGGATGTCTTCTTGAGGATTCGGTGTAGATATAACCGGTTGATGGCGTAGCAGGCGGTGTTGACCGCCTCGGCCCAAAACCGATCCGGTGTCTTGTACTCATCAAGCATGGTTCTTGCCATGTCCAATAGAGTTTGATTCTTCCTCTCTACTACACCATTTTGTTGTGGGGTGTAGGGAGAAGAGAACTCATGCTTGATGCCCTCCTCCTCAAGGAAGCCTTCGATTTGAGAGTTCTTGAACTCCGTCCCGTTGTCGCTTCTAATTTTCTTGATCCTTAAGCCGAACTCATTTTGAGCCCGTCTCAAGAATCCCTTTAAGGTCTCTTGGGTATGAGATTTTTCCTGCAAAAAGAACACCCAAGTGAAGCGAGAATAATCATCCACAATAACTAGACAGTACTTACTCCCGCCGATGCTTATGTAAGCGATCGGGCCGAATAGGTCCATGTGTAGGAGCTCCAGTGGCCTGTCACTAGTCATGATGTTCTTGTGTGGATGATGAGTGCCAACTTGCTTCCCGGCTCTGCATGCGCTACAAGTCCTGTCTTTCTCAAAATGAACATTTGTTAGTCCTAAAATGTGCTCTCCCTTTAGAAGCTTATGAAGATTCTTCATTCCAACATGGGCTAGTCGGCGGTGCCAGAGCCAACCCAAGTTAGTCTTAGCAATTAAGCAAGTGTCGAGTTCAGCTTTATCAAAATCTACCAAGTATAGCTGACCCTCTAACACTCCCTTAAAAGCTATTGAATCATCACTTCTTCTAAAGACAGTGACACCTACATCAGTAAAGAGACAGTTGTAGCCCATTTGACATAATTGCGAAACGGAAAGCAAATTGTAATCTAAAGAATCTACAAGAAAAACATTGGAAATGGAATGGTCAGGAGATATAGCTATTTTACCCAAACCTTTGACCAAACCTTGGTTTCCATCCCCGAATGTGATAGCTCGTTGGGGATCTTGGTTTTTCTCGTAGGAGGAGAACATCCTCTTCTCCCCAGTCATGTGGTTTGTGCACCCGCTGTCGAGTATCCAACTTGAGCCCCCGGATGCATAAACCTACAAAACAATTTTAGTTCTTGACTTTAGGTACCCAAACGGTTTTGGGTCCTTTGGAATTAGAAACAAGAACTTTGGGTACCCAAACACAAGTCTTGGAACCCTTGTGTTTGCCCCCAACAAACTTGGCAACTACCTTGCCGGATTTGTTAGTAAACACATAAGATGCATCAAAAGTTTTAAATGAAATATCATGATCATTTGATGCATTAGGAGTTTTCTTTCTAGGCAACTTGGCACGGGTTGGTTGCCTAGAGCTAGATGTCTCACCCTTATACATAAAAGCATGATTAGGGCCAGAGTGAGACTTCCTAGAATGAGTTCTCCTAATTTTGTTCTCGGGATAACCGGCAGGGTACAAAATGTAACCCTCGTTATCCTGAGGCATGGGAGCCTTGCCCTTAACAAAGTTAGACAAATTTTTAGGAGGGGCATTAAGTTTGACATTGTCTCCCCTTTGGAAGCCAATGCCATCCTTGATGCCAGGGCCTCTCCCATTATAGAGCATACTTCTAGCAAATTTAAACTTTTCATTTTCTAAGTTATGCTCGGCAATTTTAGCATCTAATTTTGCTATATGATCATTTTGTTGTTTAATTAGGACCATGTGATCATGAATAGCATCAACATCAATATCTCTACATCTAGTACAAATTGACACATGCTCAATAGTAGATGTAGAGGATTTGCAAGAATTAAGTTCAACAATCTTAGCACGCAAAATATCATTGTTATCTCTAAGATTGGAAATTGTAACATTGCAAACATCTAAATCTTTAGCCTTAGCAATTAATTTCTCATTCTCATTTCTAAGGCTAGCAATAGAGACATTCAACTCATCAATCCTAGCAAGTAAATCAACATTATCATTTCTAGGATTGGAAGTTGAATCAATACAAACATGATAATCAACCTTAGCAATTAATTTAGCATTTTCATTTTTAAGGTTGGCAATAGTGTCATGGCATGTGCTTAGCTCACTAGATAATTTCTCACATTTTTCTACCTCAAGAGCATAAGCATTCTTAACCTTAACATGTTTCTTGTTTTCCTTAATTAGGAAGTCCTCTTGGGAATCCAAAAGGTCATCCTTTTCATGAATAGCACTAATTAATTCATTCAATTTTTCCTTTTGTTCCATGTTAAGGTTGGCAAAAAGGGTACGCAAATTATTTTCCTCATCACTAGCATTATCATCACTAGAGGACTCATATTTAGTGGAGGATTTAGATTTAACCTTCTTCCTTTTGCCGTCCTTTGCCATGAGGCACTTGTGGCCGACATTGGGGAAGAGGAGTCCCTTGGTGACGGCGATGTTGGCGGCGTCCTCGTCGGAGGAGGAGGAGTCGGTGGAGCTCTCGTCGGAGTTCCACTCGCGGCACACGTGGGCATCGCCGCCCCTCTTCTTGTGGTACCTCTTCTTTTCTCTCTTCTTGTCCTTCTTGTCGTTATCCCTATCACTGTCACTTGATAATGGACATTTAGCAATAAAGTGACCGGGCTTACCACACTTGTAGCAAACCTTCTTGGAACGGGATTTGTAGTCCTTCCCCTTCCGTTGCTTGAGGATTTGGCGAAAGCTTTTGATGATTAAAGCCATCTCCTCATTGTCGAGCTTGGAGGCGTCAATTGGTTGTCTACTCGGTGTAGACTCCTCCTTCTTCTCCTCAGTCGCCTTAAATGCCACCGGTTGTGCTTCGGACGTGGAGGGTTCATCAAGCTCGTTGATCTTCTTTGATCCTTTAATCATACATTCAAAGCTCACAAAATTCCCGATTACTTCCTCGGGAGTCATTAGTGTATATCTTGGGTTACCACAAATTAATTGAACTTGAGTAGGGTTAAGGAAAATAAGTGATCTCAAAATAACCTTAACTACCTCGTGGTCATCCCATTTCTTGCTCCCGAGGTTGCTCACTTGGTTCACCAAGGTTTTGAGCCGGTTGTACATATCTTGTGGCTCCTCCCCTTGGCGAAGACGAAAACGACCGAGCTCCCCCTCGATCGTTTCCCGCTTGGTGATCTTGGTGAGTTCATCACCCTCGTGCGCGGTCTTGAGTTGGTCCCAAATCTCCTTTGCATTCTTCAATCCTTGCACCTTGTTATATTCCTCTCTACTTAGAGAGGCGAGGAGTATGGTTGTGGCTTGGGAGTTGAAGTGCTCGATTTGGGCCACTTCGTCCGTATCATAGTCTTCATCCCCTACGGATGGTACCTGTGCTCCAAACTCAACAACATTGCATATACTTTTGTGGAGTGAGGTTAGATGAAATTTCATTAAATCACTCCACCTAGCATAATCTTCGCCATCAAAGGTTGGCGGTTTGCCTAATGGAACGGAAAGTAATGGAGTATGTCTAGATGTACGAGGATAGTGTAAGGGGATCTTACTAAACTTCTTGTGCTCTTGGCGCTTAGAAGTTACGGACGGCGCGTCGGAGTCGAAGGTCGATGTTGATGAAGTATCGGTCTCGTAGTAGACCACCTTCCTCATCCTCTTTTTCTTGTCCCCACTCCGATGCGGCTTGTGGGAAGAGGATTTTTCCTTCTTCTCTTTGTGGTGAGAAGAAGATCTTTTCTCCTTCCGTTTGGAGGAGTCCTTCTTCTTCTCCTTCCTCTTGGTGCGGGACTCTTCCGATGAAGTGCTCTCGTGGCTCGTAGTGGGCTTGTCGCCGGTCTCCATCTCCCTCTTGGTGTGATCTCCCGATATCACTTCGAGCGGTTAGGCTCTAATGAAGCACCAGGCTCTGATACCAATTGAAAGTCGCCTAGAGGGGGGTGAATAGGGCAAAACTGAAATTCTCCAAAATAATCACAACTATAAGCCGGGTTAGCGTTAGAAATATAATAGAGTCCGCGAGAGAGGGTGCAAAACAAATCGTAAGCAAATGCGAAGTGAGACACGATGATTTGTTTTACCGAGGTTCGGTTCTCGCAAACCTACTCCCTGTTGAGGAGGCCATAAAGGTCGGGTCTCTTTCAACCCTTACCCTCTCTCAAACGATCCCGCAGACCGAGTGAGCTTTCTCTTCTCAAATGTTTGGAACACGAAGTTCCCGCAAGGACCACCACAAGATTGGTGTCTCTTGCCTCAATTACAAGTGAGTTTGATCGCAATGAAGAATCAAAGAGAGAAAGAAAGCAATCCAAGCGCAAGAGCTCGAAAGAACACAAGCAAATCTCTCTCACTAATCACTAGGGCGTTGTGTGGAGTTTGGAGAGGATTTGATCACTTTGGTGTGTCTAGAATTGAATGCTAGGGCTCTTGTAAGTAGTTGAGAAGTGGAAAACATGGATGACTTGAATGTGGGGTGGTTGGGGGTATTTATAGCCCCAACCACCAAACTAGCCGTTTGGTGGAAGCTGTCTGTTCGATGGTGCACCGGACAGTCCGGTGCGACAGCCACGTCACCAAAGCCGTTGGGTTCCGACCATTGGAGCTCTGACTTCTGGGCCCGCCTGGATGTTCGGTGGCGCACCGGACATGTACTGTAGAGTGTTCGGTGCGCCAGCATGGGCGTGCCTGACCTCTGCACGCGCTGGCGCGCAATAAATGCGCAGCAGGTAGCCGTTGGCGCCTGAAGTAGCCGTTGCCCCGCTGTTACACCGGACAGTCCGGTGAATTATAGCGGAGCAGCCAAAGCGAATTCCCGAGACTGGCGAGTTCGGAGCCGCGACTTTGTGGAGCACCGGACACTGTCCGGTGTACACCGGGCAGTCCGGTGAATTATAGCGCGCCGGCTTCTGAGAATTCCCGAAGGTGAAGAGTTTGAAGTCGGTCTTCCCTGGTGCACCGGACACTGTCCGGTGGTGCACCGGACAGTCCGGTGCATCAGACCAGGGTGCCTTCGGTTGGCCCTTGCTCCTTTGTTTGAACCCAATACTTGGTCTTTTTATTGGCTAAGTGTGAACCTTTGGCACCTGTATAACTTATACACTAGAGCAAACTAGTTAGTCCAATTATTTGTGTTGGGCAATTCAACCACCAAAATTAATTAGGGACTAGGTGTAAGCCTAATTCCCTTTCACCATTGCCATCCCTAAGCAGGGGAGCCACACTATGGGGGGTGGGGGCAGGGGGACGCTTGGCCGGCAGGCTTGCTGTAATGCCCAAAAATATAAATAATGAAGGTGGAATTGAATTACTTGTATGTTTGCCTCTAGTTAATATAAACATGTGAACAAACACATTTTTATTGAGTAATTAACCAATAACATATAAAATAAATCATGCATCATGCTGGAGTTATTTGTGAGTGCATATAATAATAATAAAAATCTATAGAAAGACATCAATGTTCAAACTGGGAATTTAGACCTAAATTTGGAATTTTAGAATTTGGAGAAAGAGAAGCACTAGTCATCACAAAATAAATATTAAAATAGATAAATTCAGCCTATGCCATGTTTAAGTTGGACATTTAATGTGAAGATAAACCTACCACGAAGTTTGAATTTAAATGGAATTTAAATTATGAATTTGGAAATAAAAAGAAAAAGAAAAGAAAAGGGGAAATATAAAAGAAAAAGGAAAAACATCTAATTGGGCTCGCTGTGTCTCAATTTGGCCCACATAGCCCTTACCATTCGCTCAGCCCAATTCCGGGAATCGGCGCCGACACCACGGGCCCATGCGCCAGACACACACATTCCCTCTCCGCATGGTCCGTTTGACGCCTGTACCGTGCGTCCCCAACACCAGGCACTGACCAGTGGGCTCCGCTTGCCATGATCAACCACACATTGACGGGTGGGCCAGGGTTGTCAGCGCATATGTTCTCTCCCACCCACGCCCTCTGTCCACCGGGTCCCGCATGTCATACTTCCATGACCTAGTCCTCGTGCCTGCAATTCCGGTGTGGTGGGCGCCATAACGACCACCCCGCAGCTCGTGCTGGCGTAGCTTGCGGGCGAGATCTTCGCGTCATCGTCGGATAAGTGGGCAGACCCCCCTCTCTTCTCCTCGTCTCACTAGTTGTGCCGCATGGAGAGACCAAGAGAAGCCGAGCGCCGTGTGCCGTCATGAGAGATCTTCTACTTGCCGTCGACCCAGTCCTCGGGGTGGTGTCCCTAGGCTTCATCTGGCCTGAAGGAAGGTTGACGAAGCTGAGTCGCATGGGATTCGTGGCCAGCACCGCCTGAATTGCTCACCGTCAATCAAAATCCGTCGCCGACCGCAAGCTCTCGCGGTTGAGGCGGTCCGTGCGTCTAGCAGTGGTGAGATGCCTTTCCCGTGTTTCGTCATACCCTACTCTACGTTTTGCAGTCATTGGCATGGGTAATCGGGCCAAGAATGAGGGAGACGTTAAGCTCCGGTGAGAGCGCCGCCGTGCGTAGGACGCCGCTGGCCGGTAATAGGGAAGAAGGTGCGCGAGTTTGTGTGAGCCGTTAGATCTTTCAGATGCGGCTCGAATTAGATGTAGGACACCGGTTTGGGGGAAATAAAATCGGGAGCGTTGACGGTTGATCTGATGAACGGCGTCGTTCGGATCCGCATAAAAATCTGGGCCGTAGGATTGAATCCAACGCTCACGATGACATACCACTTCGCGGAGAATTAGATCTAATCTGGGCTATTGTCTCCCGATCTGACGGCTTGGGTACCGCGGTACCTTTTGGCCAGGGAATTTTATTAAAGAGACACCGCAGAAGATAGATATCGACCCACAGTCTAGTGCCACTGTGTACTGAGTCTCGAGATTCTTACGTGGAAGCCCCTGTACTTATCTGTTTTTGCGCGCGCAGTCCAAACAGAGATTTAATCAGGAATTAATTTAAGAAATGAATTTCTAAGTATAAAAATAACCCTAGAACTTGTTTAATTCCTAGAAAATTCATATTAACTCCAAATTGTTCCATTCCAGTTTCTATAATTTTGTAATAATATTGTTCATCACATAGTGCCTCTATTTTAACATGAACACTATATTAAAATTGATCTCTTAATTTATCTTGTACCAAACACATAAACCTTCGAAAATTAATAACTTAAGATCCGTAACTCCGAATTTAGTGATTCTTTTTCCCATGATCTCATTTTAATGTGTAGATTATTAATATGTATTTTATATACATGTTTAGTGTGATGTTGATTTCTCCTTTGTACTATGCTTGTTTGTATTGTGGCGAGTAGAAGAGCCACTAGCAGAGGAGTCTGGTGTTCAGCAGGTAGAAGTTACTGAGCAGGGGCTCATTGAAGGCAAGTTGTGCCGTTGACCACTTTTATTATCCAATAATGTTCTTTATTATCACTTATCCATGAATAGGCTTAATTTTGATGGGACCCATTTGAAAGGGAAATGTGCCCTTGGGCCATTTCTATAAATATTTTGGTAATTAGATGCCCAACACATATTATATCATGGTGATGTGTGCCAAGTGTTAAAGAGGTGCAAATAAAGAGTAAAGGTAAGCTCTAGACACTTGGTCAATTATTTTATATGCTAAACACTCTAGTCTAAGTGCCAGGGACAGCTAAGTGAAGTCCAAAAGAATCAAAAGAAGAAAAAGAAAGAAATGAAGAAAAGGTGCTGAACTATTCAACATCGGACGGTCCGAAGCTACTCAACGGACAGTCCGGTGTGCACCGGACAGTCCGGAGCCAATCACCGGATAGTCTGGTGTGTGCACCGGACAGTCTGGTGCAAGGTCTGCGAACTCGTCGCTCTCAGATTTTTGCTGGCTACGTCGGCTAAAAATCACCATACAGTCCGTGCGAGGCGCTGGACAGTCCGGTGCTCCAACCGTGCAACGACTATCTACCACATCGACAAGCGCCAACGGTCACATGGTGCACCGGATGGTCCGGTGCCCCATAGAAAAGGAAGGTAGCCAATCAGGGGATTCTGTGTCACGTACTGTTCACTGTCTAGTGCACCACCGGACAGTCTGG
This sequence comes from Zea luxurians, assembly GCA_029449295.1. Classification (NCBI taxonomy): domain Eukaryota; kingdom Viridiplantae; phylum Streptophyta; class Magnoliopsida; order Poales; family Poaceae; genus Zea; species Zea luxurians. The sequence goes on along the minus strand of JAOPSE010000028.1, from coordinate 2,649,583 downwards.
TGCACTGACAAACAGAAGGCAAGAATTGCCTACCAAATGGAGTTCCAACGGCTCCTAGTTGCCTTGGGGCTATAAAAGGGACCCCTAAGCGCATGGAGCATTGAACCAAGCATTTATTAAACATTCTAAGATGCCTAGACTTCGCCACCACGCACTCGGATCATCGTGTTAGAGATTTGAGCACCGTTTGAGTTGTAAACTCCCTGCGCCGTGTTTTGTGCTCATGTCTTGGCTTGTGTGCATGTGTTTGCTGCGATTCTAGTTTTGTGTGTGTTGCTTTCCCTCCCTTACTCTTGTGCTTTTCTTGTGATCAAACATTGTAAGGGCGAGAGGCTCCAACTTGTGGAGGTTCCTCGCAAACAGGAAAAGACTACTAAGGAAGAAAACCGTGGTACTCAAGGTTGATCGTTGGATCACTTGAGAGGGATTGAGTGCAATCCTGGACCGAAGGAGGTCACCACAACGTGGAGTAGGCATTGGCCGAACCACGGGATAAAATCACCAAGTATCTTGTGCCATCTTTTGTGTGATTGGTTTCTTCTCTCGAGTTCTCGCTTAATCACTTGTGATATTGTTCCATAGTTCATTACTCACTCTAAAGGAACAATCAAGTGAAGAGTTCTCGCTTTAACAACTTGGCTTCAATCTTTCTAACATTTATAAACCAAGTTTGTGCTATTTAGTATTTGATTTTACAGGATCACCTATTCACCCCCCTCTAAGTGCTCTCACCAATAGGTCACACTAGTCTGATTATCTTGTTACCTTGTTTACCCCTGAATTTTGGGTAGTCATTGCTATTGCTATACATGGTTTTGGGATTAACATTACATTATGATTATGTTCCAATTATTTATTATTGTTCTATTTTTGTTCATGATAAGACTATTATTTAATTGGAACATGGAGCTTAACTTGAGAAACAAGTGCCACCACAAGGGTGGAATGGGACGCCCTTGGCTTACTAACTAGGAAAGCTAGTGGAGGACTACCTTACCCGATAAGGGCAAGGTGTAACACCCGGTTTTAAAGAACAAAGCCGGGTGCATCTCATACATGCGCCAAGAAGACAACACATATAATAACAGAGTGTATAGAGATAAATGTCATAAAACATCAGAGTATTTATTACATAGCGGAAGTCTTATTACAAAATGAAATAATAAAGATAAAACGAACTAAGGATCGTCGGCGCCAATGTCGACTGGGAAACGCCAGCTAGATCAGATCGAACTCCTCAGTGTTAGGCGGCTCCTCCTGAACCACCTGCTCTTCTCCTGTGGGGGGGGGGTGTGAGACAGCAAGAGTGAGCTCACATACGTTCATAGCTCAACAAGTCGTGGGGAATAATGTGACATGAACTCACCAAAGGTGGGAGTTCATGAAGTGTAAGGCTGATCATTGAAATAAAGGCTGAAGCTGAGCATTGCTTTTATAAGTTGGTCAAAATTTTATTAGCAGTTACTAAGTGTAAGTGAATACCAAACCATAGTAATAATAAATAAAAGTAATAATAAAATAATCCCAAATGCGATGAAATGACAGGATTAAGTTTAAGTTCCATAATTTAATCATGTGAGTGTCCGAGCCGCTCATGACCGTGAGCACGGCTAGTATACCAGTTTTACACTCTGCAGAGGTTGCGCATCTTTACCCACAAGTCGTGTTACCCATTTGCCACAGAGTTGATCAGACTCCATACACCTCTACCTAGGAAGCGAGGCAGGGTACCACTACGAGGCCTTTACAAAGTTCCACTAGCTTCAGACTACCCGCTACAGTTTATAGGAAGATCCAGTACAGGGTTCCTGGCTGACCGCCATCGCAGCAAAATCAACCAGGGACCTCCCTGCACTGACCTCTCCCCTATTGCCCTTGCCCCTTTCGGGTAAGGTAGCCCTCCCCTAGCTTTCCTAGTTAATCAGCCAAGGGCGTCCCATTAAACCCTTGTGGTAGCACTGTTTTCCCGGGTGGTTCTCCATGTTCCCATTAACATAATGATCTTAACATGAACAGTAAAGAATAAAACAGATAATAAAAACTATAACAATGAGTGATGAATATCTCTATACCCAAATCCACATAAAGCAATAGCATGAACTACCCAAAACTTTAACAGTAAAACCAGTGGTGAAACAAGGTATAAAGATAGTCAAATCTAGGGTATCCTATTGGGTCCCATCAAAATTATCCTATGCAGATCATTATGATTAATAAGAACATGAATGGGTAAAAGAAGTGATCAAGGGCACAACTTGCCTTCAACGAGCTCCTGCTCAGCTACTTCAACTTGTTGAAGCTCAGGTTCCACAGTGGGTTGCTCGTCTACTCGCATCAATACAATACATACATGGCATAACATAAATTAACATCACATCAAACATGCAAATAGAATATACAGTAATAAACTAGACATTAAAATAAGATCACAGGAACTGGAATCATTAAATTTAGAGTTATATATTTTAAGTTATGGATTTTCTAAGGTTTTATGTGCTTAATACAAGATTAAGTACTAAAATAATTCCAATGTGCTTTTCATGCCAAAACAGTGGCACAAATAGACAGACAATAATTTTATGAAAATTTAAGAACTGGAATGGTCTAATTTGGAGTTCATATGCATTTACTATGAATTAAACAAGTTTTAACATTTATTTATGCACAAAAATTAATTTCTGAATTTAATTTCTGATTTTTAAAGTTCTCTGGATCGGGCCTCGAATACCAGAAAACGCAGGGGGTCTCGGGTAAGACTTCTACAGACTCAGGCTACTATTCACTGGATTGCGGGTTGATTTCAACTAAAGACGGGGGCTCTTTAGCAAAACGTGCAAGCCGAAGGGGTATCGGCCGAGCACAGCCATCCGATCAAGCGTGGACGGCCGAGATTAAATCGGACCATATAATGAACCGGTACGCATTGTGAACCCTACGATCCAAATCTAACGGCCATGATCGCCCTGAGTGAAACGTTACGCAGTTTCTAATCTGAACCGCCCGTGATCGATCCAATGGCTCAGACATCACCCAACCCGCGATATGATCGGGACCGTTGATCCATTGATCAACCGTCCACATCCCGTCGTCCTCCTCCGCCCAATTCCCCCCAAATGCCCGACGGCGGCGAGGATCACCACCGGCGATGCAATTCTCCGGTTCGGGGGCACCAAACATAAATTAACTTCTGCTACACGTTGTGGATATGAAAGCGGGTTTGGGTGAGGGTTTCTTACTGGGAATTGTTGGCACAAGCGAGTTGTCCACGGTGAGCTGCGGGCGGAGGTGGAAGCGCAGCGACGACGAGCAATTGCCGATGATGCAGTCAACCAATTGTTGCGCTTGGTGTTCGGTGAGTATCAGTGGTGTCCGCCGAAGGCCCTAGACCCCCACCCAGAGCTCGGGTGGCGCGTATGGCTCCAGTCCGCGACGGCGGAACACAGAGCGCCGCGGCGGGTGGTGGAGGCGAGTGGTGCTTGCCGATGGGGTGGATCCTAGGCGAGGCTAATGCGCAAGCAATAGAGGCCCTCCTCAATTTATGGACGCAGAGAGCTCCGCTTGCCTGATGACTCCGCACAGACCGCAGCCATTTTCAGCCGTCCGACAATGGCGCTCGATCCGTTGACGAGGCGGCGGGATGGCAGGTGGGTCCAGGTTGCAGTGTCACGCGAGAATGTGGGAGCGAGCGCGCGGACCAGAGACGAAAGGGTGGGTCAGCAACGGAATCCGAGATTCCCGGCGAGCTCCTGAATTCCCGCGCGCGAGATCCGCGGCTGGATGAAGAAGACGCTTCCCGTGGTGTTCGGCTGACAGCGGGGGCCTGCATGTCGGCGAGAGGGAAATCGGGAGCGCGCGCGAGGGAGACTGACAGGGGGTCCCAGGGTGTCGGCGCACGCGGGCGTTGGTTACATGGGCCGCCAGAGGGGACGCCAATGGGCCGAGCAGGCCAAATTCTGTGTCCGCGCAGATTTCTTATTTCTTTTCTTTTTCTTTTCCTTTTATCCCCTTTTCTTTCTTATTTTTGAATCCACATTTGAATTTCAAATTTGTGGTGAATTTTCACTCAGAGTAATTATTCATCTTTAAAATACTAGTGTGGTATTTACTTACTTATGAATTTATTTTGTATTTTATGGTATTTCTTTCTCTTTTTCCATGTAAATCCCAAGCTCAAAACTAGGGTTTAATCTAAATCTTCTACTAATTATAATATTTTATCCATATTATTATTGTTTTAAATGCACAAACAAAGATCCAATATGATGCATATTCTTTGTATCATTTGTTTTAATTCATCTCCAACTTTCATGTAAGATCTTTTTATGATGCAAATATGGCACATAGGATAAGGAATTCACTATATAATCCTCTTATATAATTTTGAGTATTACAAATCCTACCCCCCTTAAAAATAATCTCGTCCTCGAGATTTAAGAAGAACAAGGGAAAAGGTGGGGAAAATCTATGCGAAGCTCTTCTTCTCTTTCCCAAGTTGCTTCATCTTCACCATGGTGGCTCCATTGTACCTTGCACATCTTTATCACCTTGTTTCTTGTAACTCGAGTCAAAGTGTCCAAAATCTTGATAGGGTACTCAGCATAAGTCAAATCCTCTTGAACACTAAGGTCCTCCATTGGTAACTGCTCCTCAGGTACCCTGAGGCACTTCTTTAGCTGGGACACATGAAACACATCATGCACATCTGACAGATGATCGGGTAACTCCAGTTGGTATGCAACTTCTCCCACTCGCTTTAAGATCAAGAAAGGTCCAATGAAGCGAGGGGACAACTTTCCTTTGACCTTGAATCTTCTCATACCACGAAGTGACGACACCTTCAAGTAGACATGATCACCCTCCTTAAACTCCAGGAGCCTCCTTCTATTATCAGCATAGCTCTTTTGCCTTGATTGTGCAATTCTCAAATTTTCTCTTATCATTCGAACTTGCTCTTCTGCCTCTTGAATCAACTCAGGCCCGAAAAACTGTCTTTCTCCAGTCTGGTCCCAATACAGTGGAGTCCTGCATTTTCTGCCATACAAAGCCTCAAATGGTGACATCTTCAAACTAGCCTGGTAGCTATTATTATAAGAAAACTCAGCATATGGTAAACTCTTCTCCCAACTGCCACCATGTTTAAGAGCACAAGCTCTTAACATATCCTCCAGCACTTGGTTAGTCCTCTCTGTCTGTCCATCAGTCTGGGGATGGTAGGCTGAGCTAAAATTCAACTTTGTATCCAAACTCTCATGCAGCTTCTTCCAAAATCTAGAAGTAAACTGTGATCCTCGATCAGACACTATCTTCTTAGGCACTCCATGTAGACAAACTATCCGAGTCATATACAATTCTGCTAGCTTGGCTCCCGTGTAATTAGTTCTCACAGGTATAAAATGAGCCACTTTTGTCAATCTATCCACAATTACCCAAATAGAGTCATACCCAGCAGGGGTGCGGGGTAGTCCAACAATAAAATCCATACCAATTTCTTCCCATTTCCACTCGGGTATCTTCAATGGGTGCAATAGTCCAGCGGGTCTTTGATGTTCAGCCTTAACTCTTTGACATACATCACACTTAGCCACATGAGCAGCCACATCTCTTTTCAGTCCATACCACCAATACTTTCGCTTCAAATCTTGATACATCTTAGTGCTTCCAGGGTGGATGGAGTAATCAGAATCATGAGCTTCTTTCAATATAGCCTCACGGAGGCTATCGATCTCTGGAACACATATCCGATCCTTGAACCATATAGTACCTTGCTCATCCTCCGTGAATTCCGGAACTCTTCCTTCAGTAATAAGATCCTTGATCTCTTGAATCTTAGCATCACCAATCTGACCTTTACGAATCTCTTGCTCCAAGGTAGGTTCCAACTCAATGGTAACTCCTTCAGTGTGAGTAACAATTCCCAGGTTGAGCTTCTCAAAATCTTTCGCTAATTCATCAGGTAGCTGGACAACGAAGGCGGAGTGAACATGCTCCTTCCGACTCAAGGCATCTGCGACCAAATTCGCCTTGCCCGGGTGATAGTGAATCTCCAAATCATAATCCTTGATGAGCTCCAACCAACGGCGTTGCCTAAGGTTGAGATCCTTCTGAGTGAATATATACTTCAAACTTTTATGATCCGTGTATACTTGGCACTTAGTTCCCATAATATAGTGTCTCCAAATCTTAAGTGCATGCACAACCGCTGCTAATTCCAAGTCATGAGTGGGGTAGTTCAGTTCATGCTTCCGCAACTGACGAGATGCATAGGCAATCACATGTCCCTCTTGCATAAGCACACATCCAAGTCCTTGGCCACATGCATCACAATAAATATCAAATCCCTTCTGCAGATCTGGCATAACCAATACTGGTGGAGACATCAATCTTTCCTTCAATTGATCAAAGCTCTCTTGACATTTCTCATCCCACTTGAATTCTCTTCCTTTCTCCAAAAGTGATGTCATAGGCTTGGCAATCTTAGAGAACCCTTCAATAAATCTCCGATAATATCCTGCGAGTCCCAAGAAACTCCGAATCTCAGTAACTGTAGTGGGCACTCTCCACTCCATAATCTCCTTCACTTTAGCAGGATCCACTGCTATTCCTCCATTAGAAATAATATGTCCAAGGAATGGCACCTTGTCAATCCAAAACTCGCACTTGCTGAACTTAGCATAGAGTTGATTATCTCGTAACTTCTGTAGCACCAACCTTAGATGTTGCTCATGATCACTTTCATTCTTAGAATAGATAAGAATATCGTCGATGAACACCACGACGAATCTGTCCAAATACTCCATAAACACTTTGTTCATCAAATTCATGAAATAAGCCGGTGCATTGGTTAGTCCAAATGACATAACAGTAAACTCATATAATCCATATCGAGTCGAGAAAGCCGTCTTAGGAATATCCGATGGTCTAATCTTCATCTGATGGTAACCGGATCGGAGATCAATCTTCGAAAATACTCTTGCACCTCGCATCTGATCAAATAAATCCTCAATACGGGGCAACGGATACTTGTTCTTCACCGTAACATCATTAAGAGATCTATAATCCACACACATCCGTTGCGATCCATCCTTCTTCTGCACAAATAACACCGGTGCTCCCCAAGGTGAGGAACTCGGACGAATATACCCAGCCTCTTGTAACTCCGTCAACTGCTTCTTTAGTTCCTTCAACTCCTCTACGGACATTCTATGTGGCCGTTTAGAAATAGGGGCGGTTCCAGGTAAGAGATCAATAACAAACTCAACTTCTCTATCAGGTGGCATCCCTGGTAACTCCTCTGGAAAGACGTCCGGAAAATCTCTAACCACCCGGATGTTGTCACCAACAAACTCCTCAGGCATAAAAAACATTGCACGCATGGATGAGGAGGTTACTGCAATATTAACTTGAAATCTTTCTCCCTTAGTGGTAGTGAGTTCTATGGTACCCCTACCACAAGCTATAACGGCCTTTGCCTTTCTTAGCCATGACATACCAAGGATCAGATCTATACTGCTTGACTCTAATATTATAGCAGTAGCTCCAAATTCTCTACCCATAATAGTCAACGTCAATCTACGTGTCATTTGATTTGCCTCAACAGGCCCTTTAGGTGTAATTACTATCAGGGTTTTTCTCATATTTAGCAGTGGTATTTCATTTGTGTTGGCATATCTAGCTGACATGAATGAATGTGTAGCACCAGAATCAAATAATATTGTTGCAGGAATTGCATTACCATAGAACATACCAATCACGAGGTCCCCACCATCAGGAGTATCATCAACGCTGACTTGATTCACCCTGGCTATAGAATATCCCTTGCCAGGGGTCTGTTGCTTGTTCTGAGCTGGAGTAGTAGCAATCCTCTGTGGGCAGACATTTGCATAATGACCAATCTTCCCACACTTGAAACATTGAGTGCCCGGACTCTGTCCTGCAAACTTCGTCGGGGTGCCCGTGGGAGTAGCCTATCGAGGAGGTGGAGTCCTCAGTGGTGATTGCTGAACTGGGCGTGGTCCTCCTGGTTGAGTCGGTGTACCCTGTGGTGAACTGTAGCGAGGACGAACACTGCTGCTACCCTGTCCTTGTGAGATAGCCTTCCTCTTCAAATCACCCAGTTGAACATGCTTGTGTTCAATAGCAAGAGCCTTATCCAATAGCCTCTGAAAGGATGGAAAGGTGTGTGCCACTAGAGCATACTGCAGCGGTCCATTAAGTCCTTCAATAAAATGCTCCTGCTTTCTCTCATCCTCAGCAACTTCCTCCGGAGCATATCTCGATAGCTGAATAAATTTGTCTCTGTATTCGCTGACTGACATGTTGCCTTGCTTCAGTGACAGAAACTCCTTCTTCTTGATCTTGATCATACCAGCTGGAATATGGTAGTTCCTGAATTGTGTACTGAATTCTGCCCAAGTAATAGTGTCCACAGCATCATGGGCAGCAGTATAAGAATCCCACCAGTCAGCAGCAGGACCTGTCAGACGTCCAGAAGCATATAAGACCTTCTCCCGATCAGTGCATTGTGCAATATTCAGCATCTTCTCAATTGACTTCAACCAATCATCCGCGTCCAGTGGATCAGGTGAGCTAGCGAATGTAGGTGGCTTATGGCTCATGAACTCCCGGTGCTTATCACGAGGTGGAACTGGTGGTGGTGGTGGAGGCAATGGCACTTGTTGCTGCTGCTGCTGCTGTTGAAGTTGTTGTTGCAGCTGCTGTTGTTGCGCCCTCCTTTCTTGACGTATCTCATCTCGCTCCTGGCGCAACTCCTGGCGTATGTCTTCTCTTTCCTGACGCATCTCTTGGCGTTCTTGCTGCATCTGGGCACGCATATCAGCCATAGTGTCTGCCATTTGCTGCATCACCGCCATCTGAGCAGCAACCAGTGGGTCAACTCCGCCTGGTGGAGGATTAGGAGGCAAATCAATTCCACCACCCCTCCTGGTATTGACCATCTGAGTTAGATACATATGGTAAGAAAATAGTAGACAAGGCAGGTATTTACAAATCAGGTTACTTTGGGGAGTTTTATTAGCTAAGCAGATTAATATTTTACCTACCAAAGCTAATTCAACACCTTATGTTGGTACATGCTAAGATGTCCTTCTATAATTCAATCAATCAAAGAAGCAAATCAGGCATTGATCATTAGAACAATCAACCAATATTTTTAATAGAGAAAATAGTTTTGATTTGGTCTTAGGTCTCCTATCTCTTAAAATGCCATAGGGATAGGGATTCCAAGGTTTGAAATCCATCTTGTCTTAGAGTAGAGAAGATAAGAATGATCAGAGTAGAACAGTAGAAGGTGAGACAGGATCAAGATAAGTATAGAGAGAATCAGAGTAAGGTAAGTGTAGAATGAGTCAGAATAAGATAAGTAGGTAAGGGTTTTGTCCATTTCTATCTAGGCCTCGTCCTACAGTCAACATTTCCTGTGATACCACTTCTGTAACAACCGGTTTTAAAGAACAAAGCCGGGTGCATCTCATACATGCGCCAAGAAGACAACACATATAATAACAGAGTGTATAGAGATAAATGTCATAAAACATCAGAGTATTTATTACATAGCGGAAGTCTTATTACAAAATGAAATAATAAAGATAAAACGAACTAAGGATCGTCGGCGCCAATGTCGACTGGGAAACGCCACCTAGATCAGATCGAACTCCTCAGTGTTAGGCGGCTCCTCCTGAACCACCTGCTCTTCTCCTGTGGGGGGGTGTGAGACAGCAAGAGTGAGCTCACATATGTTCATAGCTCAACAAGTCGTGGGGAATAATGTGACATGAACTCACCAAAGGTGGGAGTTCATGAAGTGTAAGGCTGATCATTGAAATAAAGGCTGAAGCTGAGCATTGCTTTTATAAGTTGGTCAAAATTTTATTAGCAGTTACTAAGTGTAAGTGAATACCAAACCATAGTAATAATAAATAAAAGTAATAATAAAATAATCCCAAATGCGATGAAATGACAGGATTAAGTTTAAGTTCCATAATTTAATCATGTGAGTGTCCGAGCCTCTCATGACCGTGAGCACGGCTAGTATACCAGTTTTACACTCTGCAGAGGTTGCGCATCTTTACCCACAAGTCGTGTTACCCATTTGCCACAGAGTTGATCAGACTCCATACACCTCTACCTAGGAAGCGAGGCAGGGTACCACTACGAGGCCTTTACAAAGTTCCACTAGCTTCAGACTACCCGCTACAGTTTATAGGAAGATCCAGTACAGGGTTCCTGGCTGACCGCCATCGCAGCAAAATCAACCAGGGACCTCCCTGCACTGACCTCTCCCCTACTGCCCTTGCCCCTTTCGGGTAAGGTAGCCCTCCCCTAGCTTTCCTAGTTAATCAGCCAAGGGCGTCCCATTAAACCCTTGTGGTAGCACTGTTTTCCCGGGTGGTTCTCCATGTTCCCATTAACATAATGATCTTAACATGAACAGTAAAGAATAAAACAGATAATAAAAAGTATAACAATGAGTGATGAATATCTCTGTACCCAAATCCACATAAAGCAATAGCATGAACTACCCAAAACTTTAACAGTAAAACCAGTGGTGAAACAAGGTATAAAGATAGTCAAATCTAGGGTATCCTATTGGGTCCCATCAAAATTATCCTATGCAGATCATTATGATTAATAAGAACATGAATGGGTAAAAGAAGTGATCAAGGGCACAACTTGCCTTCAACGAGCTCCTGCTCAGCTACTTCAACTTGTTGAAGCTCAGGTTCCACAGTGGGTTGCTCGTCTACTCGCATCAATACAATACATACATGGCATAACATAAATTAACATCACATCAAACATGCAAATAGAATATACAGTAATAAACTAGACATTAAAATAAGATCACAGGAACTGGAATCATTAAATTTAGAGTTATATATTTTAAGTTATGGATTTTCTAAGGTTTTATGTGCTTAATACAAGATTAAGTACTAAAATAATTCCAATGTGCTTTTCATGCCAAAACAGTGGCACAAATAGACAGACAATAATTTTATGAAAATTTAAGAACTGGAATGGTCTAATTTGGAGTTCATATGCATTTACTATGAATTAAACAAGTTTTAACATTTATTTATGCACAAAAATTAATTTCTGAATTTAATTTCTGATTTTTAAAGTTCTCTGGATCGGGCCTCGAATACCAGAAAACGCAGGGGGTCTCGGGTAAGACTTCTACAGACTCAGGCTACTATTCACTGGATTGCGGGTTGATTTCAACTAAAGACGGGGGCTCTTTAGCAAAACGTGCAAGCCGAAGGGGTATCGGCCGAGCACAGCCATCCGATCAAGCGCGGACGGCCGAGATTAAATCGGACCATATAATGAACCGGTACGCATTGTGAACCCTACGATCCAAATCTAACGGCCATGATCGCCCTGAGTGAAACGTTACGCAGTTTCTAATCTGAACCGCCCGTGATCGATCCAATGGCTCAGACATCACCCAACCCGCGATATGATCGGGACCGTTGATCCATTGATCAACCGTCCACATCCCGTCGTCCTCCTCCGCCCAATTCCCCCCAAATGCCCGACGGCGGCGAGGATCACCACCGGCGATGCAATTCTCCGGTTCGGGGGCACCAAACATAAATTAACTTCTGCTACACGTTGCGGATATGAAAGCGGGTTTGGGCGAGGGTTTCTTACTGGGAATTGTTGGCACAAGCGAGTTGTCCACGGTGAGCTGCGGGCGGAGGTGGAAGCGCAGCGACGACGAGCAATTGCCGATGATGCAGTCAACCAATTGTTGCGCTTGGTGTTCGGTGAGTATCAGTGGTGTCCGCCGAAGGCCCTAGACCCCCACCCAGAGCTCGGGTGGCGCGTATGGCTCCAGTCCGCGACGGCGGAACACAGAGCGCCGCGGCGGGTGGTGGAGGCGAGTGGTGCTTGCCGATGGGGCGGATCCTAGGCGAGGCTAATGCGCAAGCAATAGAGGCCCTCCTCAATTTATGGACGCAGAGAGCTCCGCTTGCCTGACGACTCCGCACAGACCGCAGCCGTTTTCAGCCGTCCGACAATGGCGCTCGATCCGTTGACGAGGCGGCGGGATGACAGGTGGGTCCAGGTTGCAGTGTCACGCGAGAATGCGGGAGCGAGCGCGCGGACCAGAGACGAAAGGGTGGGTCAGCAACGGAATCCGAGATTCCCGGCGAGCTCCTGAATTCCCGCGCGCGAGATCCGCGGCTGGATGAAGAAGACGCTTCCCGTGGTGTTCGGCTGACAGCGGGGGCCCGCATGTCGGCGAGAGGGAAATCGGGAGCGCGCGCGAGGGAGACTGACAGGGGGTCCCAGGGTGTCGGCGCACGCGGGCGTTGGTTACATGGGCCGCCAGAGGGGACGCCAATGGGCCGAGCAGGCCAAATTCTGTGTCCGCGCAGATTTCTTATTTCTTTTCTTTTTCTTTTCCTTTTATCCCCTTTTCTTTCTTATTTTTGAATCCACATTTGAATTTCAAATTTGTGGTGAATTTTCACTCAGAGTAATTATTCATCTTTAAAATACTAGTGTGGTATTTACTTACTTATGAATTTATTTTGTATTTTATGGTATTTCTTTCTCTTTTTCCATGTAAATCCCAAGCTCAAAACTAGGGTTTAATCTAAATCTTCTACTAATTATAATATTTTATCCATATTATTATTGTTTTAAATGCACAAACAAAGATCCAATATGATGCATATTCTTTGTATCATTTGTTTTAATTCCTCTCCAACTTTCATGTAAGATCTTTTTATGATGCAAATATGGCACATAGGATAAGGAATTCACTATATAATCCTCTTATATAATTTTGAGTATTACACAAGGGAAGTAGGGGAGTAGGCGTGTAGGGAGGTTCCCGGGTTGATTTTACTGTGATGGCGGTCAGACGGGGGATTCCTGCATTGCTCTTCCTAGAAACTGTAGCGGGTTTTCTGAAGCTAGTGGAACTTTGTAAAGGCGTCGTAGTGGATCCCTAGCCATTCACCTCATTAGTGTCTAAAGATTTGGCTCACCTTAGCGACATGGGATACACGACTTGTGGGTACAAGGTACAACCTCTGCAGAGTGTAAAACTGGTATACTGGCCGTGCTCGCGGTCATGAGCAGCTCAGGACTCTCCCATGATTAAACTATGGAACTAAATTCAATTTGTCATTTGCATTGCATGGGATTTATTATTAATTTTGTTCTATTATTATTCTGTTTGGTATTTACTTACATTTAGTAACTGCTAATAAAATTTGACCAACTTATTAAAAGCAATACTCAGCTTTAACCCCTATTGTTGATCAGCCTTAGACTTCACATGAACTCCCACCTTTGGTGAGTTCATGCACATTATTCCCCACATCTTTTTGAGCTATGATCTTTTGTAAGCTCACACTTGCGATATATAACCCCCCATAGGAGAGGAACAGGTCGTCCAGGAGGAGCCGTACAACGAGGAGTACGATTTGATCTAGGTGGCTTCTCCCAGTCAACTTTATGGCGCCATGGTTGGACATTAGTTCATTTTATATTTATAATTTATTTTTGTAAGACTTCCACTATGTAATAATTACTTTTATGATATTGTGACATTTATCTCTATACACTCTGTTATTATATGTGTTGTTCTTCTGTGGCGCACATGAGACGCACCCGACTTTATCCCTTTAATCCGGGTGTGATAGAAGTGGTATCAGAGGAAATGTTGACTGTAGGACGAAACCTAGATAGAAATGGATAAAACCCTTACCTACTTACCTTACTAAGATTCTTACTATACTTATCTTGATCCTGTCTCACCTTTTGCTGTTCTACTCTGATTACTCTTCTCTTTTCTACTCTAAGACAAGATGGATTTCACACCTTGGAATCCTACATTTATGACCCTTATAAAGAGATATGAGACCTAAGACAAAAAATAAAATTATTTTCTCTAGTAAAATTTGGTTGATTGTTCTGATGATAAATGCCTAATTTGCTTCTTTGATTGATTGAAATAGTATAATCGGGCATCTTAGCATGTCTGCATGTACCACCATAAGATAATGTATTAGCTTTAGTAGGTGACACACTAATCTAATTAGCTAATAAAATCCCCAAAGTAACATGCCTCGTAATTACTCGTCTTGTCTGCAATTCTTTCTTACCATGTGTTTCTAACTTAGATGGTCAATACCAGGATGGGAGGCGGAATTGATCTACCTGCCAACCCATTCAACCGAAGGGTGCTTAGACAACAGCAAGCCGAGATGAATCCTCCGAATCCTCCATCGGCTTGGACTGATCCAGTGGTTGCAGCTCAAATGCAGATTATGAATGTACCTTTGACTCGAAGAAAAGCAGGGGTACAAGCGTGACGTGAGAGCAAACGCCAAGTCAACGTGAACAGTACAGGAGTACTATTCATCTATTTATAGGCAAGGGACGCAACCCATGTAAAATTACATTCATGCCCTTTATATTTGCTAATAACGCTATAGTGATTCTTCGAGGTCTAATTTGCCTTTTCATCTTTAAGTCGGTTCCCCTTCTCTACTGTCATGCCGAAGCTTTCCTATGCACAGCTTCGTGATCACCTTGTCCTTCGTCATAATCACCTTTCGTCTCACTCAGGCTTCGTCCTAACCATGCTCTGTATGCTCATGATCTGAATCCGAAGATACCTGTTCACATATTTCACTTGTAAAACATTATCAAATCATGTTTTTGAGGACCTTCGGGAGCCGAAGGCCCCCAACAATATGGAATACCCTTACAATGCGATCATTGGTCATGGGACACTCAATGCTTTCGAAGCAATACTTCATCCAGCATATCTATGCATGAAGATACCTTCGGAACAAGGGCCCATTGCTGTTCATGGGAGTCAGGAAGCTGCTAGAAAAGTTGAAGGAAACTGGACAGACTCAAAAGCAATCCACAATATAGATGGAGCCGAAGCTTGTGAACAGTACAAGTACAGAAGAGAGAAGGCTGCTTCGGCTGATCAGCCAAAACCTATGCTATTATGTGAAGACATAGCAGAGCAGAAGGTACTTCTGGGATCTCAGCTATCTGAAGAGCAGGAGAAAACTTTGATAAGGTTTTTATTCAACAACAAAGATGTTTTGCTTGGTCGGCCAATGATCTCTGTGGTGTCAACAGAGACGTCATTAAACATTCACTCAATGTCGACCCATCCTTCAGGCCAAGAAAGCAAACGCTTCGGAAAATGTCTGATGATAAAGCCGAAGGTGCTCGGAATGAAGTTAAAAGACTTCTCAGTGCTGGTGTTATCAGAGAGGTAAAATATCTAGAGTGGCTAGCCAATACTGTTATGGTGAAGAAGGCCAATGGCAAATGGAGAATGTGTATTGATTTCACGGATCTCAACAAGGTCCGTCCGAAAGACGAATTTCCATTACCAAGGATAGACTCTCTTTTAGATGCAACAGCTTCTTCAGAACTTATGAGTCTGCTAGATTGCTACTCAGGATATCATCAAATATGGATGAATAAGGAGGATGAGCCGAAGACCAGCTTCATAACTCTAGTGGCACCTATTGTTATCTTCAGATGCCTAAGGGGCTCAAGAATGCTAGAGGAAGCTTCAACAGAATGACAGCCAAGGTCCTTCATTCTCAGATAGGCAGAAATGTGCTAACATACGTTGATGATATCATAGTAAAAAGCACGAAGCAAGAAAATCACATCACTGATCTACAAGAAACATTTGCTAATTTCAAGCAAGCTGGCCTAAAATTAAATTCTGAAAAATGTGTCTTTGGAGTGAAGAAGGGTAAGTTCCTTGGCTGTCTAGTTTCAACGAAGGGGATTGTAGCTAACCCAAGCAAGATCGAGGCTATCCTTCGAATGGAGCCGCCAAGCACAAAGAAGGGGGCCCAACGGTTGGCAGGAAGACTGGCTTCATTGAATAGATTTAAATCTAGATCAGCAGAAAGAAACTTGCCATTCTTTGAAATATTAAAGTCAGCCGAAGTCTTTCAATGGGGCCCAGCTCAACAGAAAGCCTTCGAAGAGCTGAAGCAATACTTGATTGATCTGAAAATATTAACTCCACTCGCGCTAGGGGCTCCGTTACTGTTGTATGTGGCAGCTTCGCACTCTGCAGTGAGTGCGGTGCTTGTGCAGGAGAAGCTGGAAGAACAAATTAAAAAGCAAGCCCCAGTATACTTTGTCTCCGAAGTTCTAAGTTTATCAAAGAAAAACTATACAGAATTGGAGAAGGTGTTGTTTGCTGTCGTAATGGCCTCCAGGAAGCTTCGACACTATTTTCAAGCATATCACATAATTGTTCCCTCATCACAGCCTCTAAAGGATATTATGAGGAACAGAGAAGCTACTGGAAGTATTGGAAAGTGGGCTATGGAGCTTAACGAATTCAGTATTGACTATGTGCATAGATCCTCAATTCAGTCCCAGGCGTTACCAGACTTCATCGCTGACTGGAAGCTAGGGGCTCAGGAAGAAGAAGCAAATAAAGATGTCGAAGCTTGGACAGTGTTCTGTGACGGTTCCTGGGGAACCTTCGGTGCAGGTGCGGCTGCTGTTCTAGTTGCACCTTCCAAAGTCAGAACATGTTATGCAACAAGGCTTGATTTCAGCTATACAAATAATATTGCTGAATACGAAGCTTTACTTTTGGGACTTCGAAAGTTAAAAGCAATGGGGATAAGAAGGGCGGTCCTTAAAACCGACTCTCAAGTTATTTCTGGTCATGTTGACAAGAGTTGCAAGGCAAGAGATCTGAAGCTTGAGAAATACCTAGACACAGTTCGAAGGCTTGAAGCTTCTTTCGAAGGATTTTCTGTTAAGAATATTCCACGAGAAGAAAATGAGCATGCTGATCTGCTGGCCAAGTTAGCGGCAGAGGGGCTTCCTCTACCTTCGGATGTATTTTTTGAAACAATAAGAGCACCTTCGGTGGAACTTCTCAAAAGAGCAGTGCTCACAATATCTCCTGTCCATAGTGAAGATTGGAGGACTGAGATTATATCTTTCCTCCAAGGTAATTGTCTCTCGGATGTTGAGGTTTATAACAAAAGAATGGAGGCAAGAACAAGACCACATGTCATAATAGAAGGGGAGTTATATAAACATGGAGTTTGTTCCCCACTTCTCATGTGCTTGTCCAGAACCGAAGGTATAGAACTGATGAAGGAGATACATGCAGGATTGTGTGGATCTCATATTGGGTCCAGACCTCTTCTGGGAAAGGTTTTCCGACAAGGATTCTATTGGCCGAAGGCAGCTTCGGACTCAACGGATTTGGTTCAAAAATGCGAAAATTGCCAAAAATGTGCAAGAGATCAGAAGCAACCTTCGTCATTGACTCAGCTGATACAACCAACCTGGCCATTGCAAAGATGGGGCCTGGATTTACTAGGTCCACTTCCACCAGCGCAGGGCAACTTGAGATATGTCGTGGTGGCGGTAGAATATTTTTCTAAGTGGATCGAAGCAAAGCCTTTGGCGACAATAACTTCGGCTACAGCCCAAAAATTCTTCTGGCAGAATATAGTTTGTCGCTTCGGTGTGCCAAAGGCTATAACTGTAGACAATGGAACACAGTTTGATGCTGAAACTTTCAAAGATTTCTGTGACCAGATCAGCGCAAAAATTCATTTTGCATCAGTCAGGCACCCGGAATCAAATGGACTAGTCAAAAGGGCAAATGGTATTATAATGACGGGAATAATGAAGTTAATCTTCAATCAGCCAGAGGAAAGTGGCCAGATGAGTTGGTTAAAGTGGTGTGGAGCCACAATACATCTATATCAAGGTCAACAGGTTTTACACCATTCAAGTTACTATTTGGTGACGAAGCTATAACCCCTGAAGAGGCTAAAGCGGGGTCGATAAGAACAGTAGCTTTGGTAGAGGACGAAGCTAATTATTCTGTGGCAAAGGACACTATAGAAGGGATCAGACTTTAGGCTATGGAAAATATCAACAAATATCAAGCCGAAACAAAAAAATGGTGTGATAGAAAAGTTCGGTTGAAAGACATTAAGCCTGGACATTTGGTGCTTCGGAGAATAGCCAACCCTGACACAGTAGGCAAGCTTCAGCTGAAGTGGGAAGGACCCTTTCTGGTAGTATCTTCGTCAAGACCCGGTTCTTACAGATTAAAGGACATGGACGGCAACGACATTCCTATATCTTGGAATGCGGATGAGCTTCGACGATATTATGTATAAATTGATGTAACCTTTTACATTTTTCCTATGACACCCTTTTCCTTTCCAAAGGGGGAGAAAGGTTTTTAATGGGGCCATATTTTGTAATTTTTCCTTTCTTATTCAGCTGTACGAGAGCAAAATCCCCCAAAATATGTAAATGTAAAATCTGAGCATGCACCATCGAGTGCAGAGAAAAGGAAAAAACAGGGAGAAGCTCGAAAGTTGTCCCTAAGGGGATGCAGAGCATGACGAAGCTACAAAAAGCCATTCCTAAGGGAGCGCAGCGTAAGTTTTCTGCTCAAAAGTCGTTCCTAAGGGAATGCAGAGCCAAATACCGCCGAAATATAAGGCGAAGCGTGAAAAGTCAACGCGAATACCGCCGAAATAGAAGGCTAAGAAGTTCAAAAGACGTTCCTAAGGGGATGCAGAACTTACATTGAAAAAAGAACGGTGCAGCCGAAAAATAAACGGTAAAGAGACTTCAGTCATTCCTAAGGGAATGAAGGTTATGGATGTGGCTTCGTATGTGTGTGTTTGGGCATTCATTTGCACGATACATTACATCATACATTGCATTCATAAACATTCATTTAGACATACATAGGATCATCATCATCATATCATACAGATACAGACAGTTGCTTCGGCTCTAAGGATACAGCTTCGAAAGTAGATTTATGCTTCGTTGTGTACGAAAAGAAGGGAAGGTGTTTTTCGCCTTCGTCTCAAAAAATACAAGTTTCGTCCACATCAAAGCACTTCATACATTGACGGAAAGGTAAAAATATATTACAAGGTATGGACAAATTTACAGAGTAGAATTTGATTCTCAAATTACAATATTCTTTACAAAGGATAATACAAGAGTTTTTTCTAGAGTTTTTTCGCAGCTAGGTTTTCGGCTTCATCATCATCTGTTAAGCTTCGGATCGTTTGCTAAGCTTCGGCTCAATGCTCCTCGGCTTCGTCATCCTGTACATATTAAAGCATTATAAGGTAAATTCAAGTTTCAAGGAAAAGATAAGCACAAGGTATGAGTTTATTACCGGTTTAAGGTGACTTCGAGCTTCGTCACCAGCCAAGTTTCGCCCGCCCTTTACCCAGATCTGAGTAATGAATCTGTTTCCGATGCTTCGGGCCAGGCTAGGGATGTCATCCAAGTCTGCTGGTGACAGGCTGAAGTTTGGTCTGTTTACAATATTTCCATGTGTGCAGCCAGCCTTGATGAAAGCGACAGCCGTGCCTCGAGAAGCTAGCAAGGCACAAAAGTCACCATGTCCAGCTATAACTTCGTCGAGAGCATCAACTTCACCCTCAATATGATCAAATGTGCCCGACAAGTCTTCAAACGAAGGTTTAAACTTTTCGGAGCTGGCTCCAACTGAATTAAAGACATGTTTCAGCCGCAGGATGCACCGGGTGCCGAAGCCTAAGCATTTTTCTTACAAATCCTTGAGGGATTTCTGTATATTTGAACTTTTTTCAGTTTCGGCTTCGAGTTTTGTTTTGAAATCTTTCTTCTCTTGTTCAAAGCTTTTTGATTGTAGGGAAAGTTCACTGTTCAATCTGGCGATCTCGGCTTGAGCTTCTACCAGTGAACCTTCCATCGTTTGAAGCACAAAGTCTTTCTTTTCTAGGGTAGCTTCATGTTCTCTAATCTTCTTCTCTAAGCCCTCAATTATAACTTCATTTTTCTTGTCCTCGAGGTCTTGTTGCATCCTCAAGGCTTTGCTTAGCAGTAAGCTCTGACAAAATAGCCTTCATCAGAAAACATCTTCATATCAAAACAATAAAAAGTTAAGGGAAGAATTTTACCTTAAAGTTAGAATAAAACAGGCTATCGACGATATGCTGTCGTTGGTATCTGCTGAGATCGGTTTCGAGCTTCGGAAAACCAACACTTTTTGATAAAGTGCTGACAACCATCGCCCTAACTCGGTCCCGAAGGCATCCTAAACTCTCTTCAGCAACACCGCCGAAGAGCAGCGCCCCTGGCTGGTACCCGCAAGATATGGCATACTCCTTCAGCTCTTCTTTTTTTAGGCTTTGACAATTCTTGCCTAATTATGTTTTGAAAGATGAAGTTTTCTTCTTCCGAAGTATCTTCGGCAGGCTCCTTCTATTTTCTAGGCATCTTCTCCCCTTTTTCAGGCACTGTGGCCGGGGTTTCCTCAGCGGCTGCAGCAGTTTCTTCCTCAGCCATATTCAAAATCATTTCATCAATATCAATGAGCGTGTTTTCCAAATCTGTGGCTTTGGCTGCTGAAGCTTCGGAAGTAGAAGCTTCGGCAAGAGCAGCTTCGACTGCTACTATTTTCGGCGCTCAGGCCAATGGCGATGTTTCTTCAATAGCCTCAATGACAGTAATAATTCTTCGCTTTTTTGGTTCAGCAGGCTTCTGGACAGTCGAAAGCTCCTTCTTCTTCTGTAAAAGCTTCATCAGTTCCGGTCCCAGCGGACTTAGCTTATTAGGTAGAGATTCAGTCATTACCTTTAAAATTTCTTCTGTGTCAGTGGCAGAAGGTGTTGAGGGAACTTCTTCCAAATCAGCTTTCGGCTTTGGAGCTAGAGCCTTTCTTTTCTTCGACACAGCCACCTTCGGCTCAGGACTGGATTTTTTCTTTTTGCCAAATTCTCCTCTTCTTTTATCATCCTAGCAGCTTGTCTTTGTATAATACTGACAGCCCTTTTTTGCTTTGGCCCTTCGGCACTTGTGCTTGACCTTTCGTAGTTTGGGTATTCAAATTTCAAAGCGTCCATTACTCGGTTTAACCTTCGTTTCGGCCAGGTGCCGAAGGCTGCTGTCATCAGTTGATCTTCTTTTTTCGTATAATTGCCCAAGATTTCATTACACATAACTTCAATTGTATCCAACCATTCTTGGTAGGGTTCTTTGAAGTGTTTCTTGAACTTAAAATGATAGGGCAGCCGAATGAGTTCATTCTTCTTCTTCTTCTCTCCTTTAAGCTTCGGCATACCCCATTCCTTTAACGTTGGGAATACCCTGTTAGCTAAGTATTCCTGAACTAAATCCCTAGTACCAATATCTTTAGACACAACTCTAAATTTGCCCACAGCATCTGGGCATGATGCCCCCAGCGTCATGTTGCACTAAGGCCTAGTCAACCCGAAGGTTAGCTTCAGCGGGCTCTAAACTAGTTTCTCCTTTTTCTCATCAATCTTAACATAAAACCATTCAGTTTTCCAATCGGTTGGCCACTTGGTGCGGTAGCTGACTACCGGTGTCTTCATGTCTTTGCGGTATGCAAAATTATAACAGCCAAAATTCTCGTGCAATCCATCTTCTCTAGCCTTCGTCTGATAGTGAAGTTCGTGCACCCGGCAGAAGGCTTCGGCAAGTGGCTCCACTCCTTGGCTTTGAAGAGCCTAGATAAAGATGCTGAGCCTAACGATAGCGTTAGGAGTCAGCTGATGAAGATAAATCTCAAAATTTTCCAACACATTTGCAATCATTCTGTGTAGAGGAAACCTCAACCTTGCTTTGAAGAAGCTCTTAAAAACTACCACTTCATCATTTTCTAGTTTCGGGATGGTCTCTTCCCCGCCAAAGCGAATCAGCTTCTTCTTGGCTTCCCCGAAGTAGCCTAGCTTCGTCATCATAGGCATATTAGCTTCGGAGATAGTCGACTTCCCAAAATCCAAATGGCTGGGCTTGGATGGCATAGTGGTGTTATAATCAATCTCTTATTCACCAGTATCACCCTCTTCAATATCTACTTGCTCGGCTTCAGTAGCAGGTGCACCTTCGTCAGAAGCGCCCTCTGTCACAACCAGTCCCGACCGCCTCATAGCTTCGGAGATTGGGGCAGTCTCAGTAGCTTCGGTCTCCTCTCCTTCACGGGTTATCCTAGCTGTCGAGCGCACCCTGGCCATTTGATGCTGAATTTCTTGCATTTTGGCAAAGTTGAATACTTTTTATCTTTGCTAAAGCTCCCCCTTATGACGAAGCTAAAGCAAAACGATGCTTCGATTGCGAGTACATTGAATAAGCTTCGGTTGTGGTCAAATTTTTCGGTAGCACAACTGTGCATTAGCAGTAAATGCTGTGGTAACTTCACACCTACCTGTCTGTTTATATAGTGCTGCAGGTGGGAAGGTAAATTGTCAAGCAGCTCGCACCCGCTGAACAGTCGCCCACACCCACTGAACGGTGGACCATAGTGCGCGAGAAGGGAATCACCAGATCGCGCATACCCGTCATATGGTGGGACCACATTACACTCGGTATATTTAAATCGTTTCTCGACAACGAGCTCAGGGAAGGTGTTTTCGAACCTTAGGCATTTCGAAGCCCAAGAGTATTTTTCACGGGTCGAGCTCGTTACGAAAAACGATCTGGCACCGTGAAAGGGCTACTGTTGGGGGTCTGCTTCGTCGCTGAAGGTCCCATAAGAATAAACACCTTCGGAAGATCGACACAGAAGCAAAGTCGAAGCTGCCAATCAGAGAGCTTCATAGCATACTACCAGATGTACCGACTTAAAGATGAAATGACCAATCGATCCATGATAACTTGTATTATGATTATAATCATTTGTAAAGGGCATGAATGTAATTTCTCACAGGCTGCGTCCTGTGCCTATTAATAGATGAACAGTACCGCTGTACTGTTCACGCTATCTGGTATTCGCTCGTGCGCCACGCTTGGATTTGTGCCTTCTCTCAAGCCAAAGGTACAAATGTAATTAAATAATATCTTTATCTATTCAAGACTATATAGTGAAGATATGTGAATGATGTTATATGATTATTCATGTTATCTTTCATGTTTCATATGCTCTGTCTTTCATTAACGTATACCGTGATGATGAAGGTACGTCCTTCATGACCTTCGTCCGAAGATCGTTATATCCTAAGGAAAATAATGCTTCGAAGGATGAAGGACATTAACATTTAATATTTTGTGTTGCCTTGTTCTTAACTCATAGCATTTGAGAACAAGTCCCCAACAACTACCTTACCCGATAGGGGCAAGGGCAGTAGGAGAGTAGGCGTGTAGGGAGGTTCCCGAGTTGATTTTGCTGCGATGGCGGTCAGAAGGGGATTCCTACATTGCTCTTCCTAGAAACTGTAGCGGGTTTTCTGAAGCTAGTGGAACTAGGTAAAGGCCTCGTAGTGTTACCCTGCCTCGCTTCCTTGGTAGAGGTGTATGGGACTCATGACCCCTTGGCACATGGGTAACATGACTTGTGGGTACAGGGTACAACCTCTACAGTTTGTAAAATTGGTATACTTGTCGTGCTCGCGGTCATGAGCAGCTCAAGACTCTCACATGATTAAATTATGGAACTAAATTTAATTTTTCATTTGCATTGCATGGGATTTATTTATTAATTTTGTTCTACTCGTATTTTGGTTTGGTATTTACTTACATTTAGTAATTGCTAATAAAATTTGATCAACTTATTAAAAGCAATGCTCAGCTTTAACCCCTATTGTTGATCAGCCTTACACATCACATGAACTCCCACCTTTGGTGAGTTCATGCACATTATTCCCCATGACTTGTTGAGCTATGATCTTTTGTGAGCTTATACTTGCGATATATAAACCCCCATAGGAGATGAACAGGTGGCCTAGGAGGAGCCGCACAATGAGGAGTTTGACTTGATCTAGGTGAGCTCACACTTTATGGCGCCATGGATGGAAATTAGTGTAACACCCCAGTGTTACTCAGGGATTTTCCCTCAGTACCCACATTGTGACCATTATCACATGTGGATTAATTTGAGCAAAAGGCACCAAACTTGAGGAAATAAAACTAAATTAAGTCTTTTACATCCCAAGAATCATACCCTAACCACATCATGCATCTCAAGTGGGAAAATATTCAAAACCTTAGAACTACCCTAATTAAGCCATTGAGTACCAAAAGGAAATCTAGTAAAAAGGCTATGTGAAACACAAAATCATGTTTTGGACCAATTAACAAAATTATAGTACACAAAATAATCTCCAAAACATAGTAAGAAAGTTTACCAAAAAGGGGCTTGCAAAATTCTGAAATCAACCACTCAAGTAGGGACTTCAAGTGAAAATCAGAAATTCAAAATTTTGAAATCCAACCTTTCCCCAAAGATCAACCGTGTTCCCTTAAATCCAAAACTCAAAACCACATGATCCAAATATCAAAGTGGCGCCAAATTACCTTGGACACGCCCTGGCGAAGTTTGGAAACAAACCCCAGCCGTTTGACATGATCTTGGCATGGATTTGCCTCGGGACGCGGCAGCCAGACACACCCGACTTGGTGATGTGACAACTCTCTACACAAGCACGAAAACCCCTAGGCTCCCACATGAAAATGACAAAGCACAGTCGGGGGAACATATCTTACATAGTGATATTTCCCAAATACGCGAAGATATGGAGCCTATGAGCGCTGGAACAGGGGCAAAAGCAAAGCGCCACATGCTCCACCGCTACTGACGCGCCGGTGCACGTCCACCTGCGCGCCCGCGCCAGTCCACGCTCGACCGTGCGCCATGCCCACGTCTATAAGAGCAGCACGGCCTCGATGAGGCCGTACCCCTTACACACCCACACCCCCGCCCAAACTGGAGTTCACCGGAGTTCGCCGAGTAATACCACCCGCAACCGCCGCCAGAGCACGGCCACCGTGGCCAGAGCCTTTCCTGGCCACCTCCACTCGATCCAATTATGGCAGCCCTTCCAAGTTATCGGGCCCATGTGCACCAATCCTTGCCTTGATGGCCTCAAATGGCTATGCACGTGTACCGAGTAACTTGACAAGGATATCGACTTCAACGATTTGAACTCTCTATCCCAAGGATCTCCCACCATACATGCATATTACAGTTGTAATCACATTCGATACACACACACTTCAGAGATAAGAGCGGAAGACTTTATAAAACATTCTTTTCATTTCTAAAACTGAAGTTTATTATATAGGAAGAATTACATTTATTACAAGTCCTGATATACTCAAAGTGCATAACTTATTACAAAAGCAGGAAGGTAGAAACCCTCCAAAGCTCATACATAAACCTAGCTAGTCTTCCTCCAGAACTGGAAACGCCCTCCAGCCAAAGGAACACTTAGAGTACTCCTCATCACCTACAACAACATGGGTTTGAAAACCCTGAGTACGGAGTGTACTTTCGCAAGTCTTACCCGACTAAGGAAAAAGACTCTCAAGGATATGCTGGTTCAATAGGACTCAAGGAAAGGCTTGAGCAAGAATCAACTTAGATACTTTTGCAGAAATAGCATACTAAAGTGAGTCCTTACTTTTAATATTTTAATGCCAGATTAAATATTAATAGACTCTGGTTGCATCTAGTCTAATTTCACCATCTCATCAGTACAACATCATTTTTATTCATGATGTTTACATACTGACCTAGGTTGTAGGTCAGAGATCAAGTCTCCACTATCCGGGGATATAACGGCGATCCTAATCGATTTACTCAGTTGAGGATCTCTAACCACACGACATATGTTTCTCGTAACTCTTGCATATGTCTACCATTCCCATGGATCCTCCACTGCATGAACATGTCTGCGCCACCCGAGAGCACACCGCCCCTTTTAGGCGGTCCTTTGCCAGGAGGGTACGTGCCACTCTCGCCATCTCTCCACTCCTAGTGCGCGATTGTCTTTTCATTTATGGAATAGCCGGGTTCAAGCTTACCCTGTCCCATATCCAGGGTATGTGGCCAGTTAAGATAGTCCTTGATCATATAGGCCTACACACGCATCCAATCCTTAATTAACCTGGGTGGAGCATCACATGTTCCTAGCCCAAGTCTCGAGTTAAGTACTTCCACCCGTAGGATTGTTTTCTGTTCCTAAGGATGAACAGAGCATTATTATAGGGAACTTTGCAGTAAGATCCCACCATGCTCCCGATGAAAATATTCTTGTAGGTAGAAGCCATCCTTCCCCAGGATAACCACTAAGCTAGGCATTATTGCAAAATACAACCTCTATCCATAAGATCTAAGCAGGGCTAAGCATTTTTGTAAACAATATTTGATACTTCCAAAGAAGTATCTATAACAGGAATGGATATCAAGGTAGTCAATGCATCAAATAGTTTCCAAGCAATTCCTATAAACTTAATGCATATTTCACTAGACTTAAGTGTATAAAAGTCTTTTTAAAAATACAAGGAAGGGGTAAATGCACCGGGGCTTGCCTTATTGTAGTGAAGAGGTTCTAGATCCCTCTATCAAATACCCAGTTAGATGGCTCCTCCACTTGATCAATAGACACTGGAGTAGACTTCTTCAAACACCACTTCTTCTAGGTGTTCTACAAGTCAATTACAAATACATGAATGCTTATGTAATGAGATGAAATGCAAACTCTCATCAGGAGAGGTGGGGAACATAAACCCTCCTAAATAAGTACATGACAAGTACACACATACTTTATATAGGACTTAAGGAGGGATTCATCTCTCTTTCTCTGAACTCCATAAGCTACCACTACAAGCTTAAACCATCCATGGGCTAGGACACATTAGACTTACTCCAAGATCAGATCTCACTAGACACTCTTGCTTCTTGTCCAAAGATCAGGTTTCCCTTGTTAAACTTGTTCCTTCTTCTAAATTTTTAATCCACAGGGGATTATGGATTTCTAATTATTCCAATTAGGGACTTTACAAGGATTTCTAAGAAAATGGCTTCCAAACAGCCCCAAATTTATACCACAAGCTCAAATGACTAAAACAAGGTTACTCAAAAATTTCTATAATTTTTGGCTTTGTATTTTTATTTGTAAAATTTAAACAGTCCTTCCAAAAGCACCTTTAATTCACTTAATATTTTATAATTGCTCTAATATCCTGAAACAAACTTTACCAGAGAGCTCATGAATTGAGACATCCAACAAAATTTGTCGTGCTATTTTTGGATTTTTTCTATAATTTCTGGCACAATTTACAAGTTTTCTGTTAAAAGAAAAGACCAAACCATGAACAATTTTGGGCCATAACCAGCCAAGCCATCTCAACACCGGACAGACCCGGCCCGCGTCAGGGGAGCCCACGCCCGCACATGCTGTTTTGCGAAAAGGACCCCATGCTCCGATTGAATTAACCCGAGGCTCGATCCACGATTCACTCGTGTCACTGACAGAAGCACCTAACCTCCTCGGCTTTCCTTCTTTCACAATGCAATGGCCCCGACACTGTCGCACAGTTCTCCGGTGAACCGGCATCGGATCGGCCATGGTCACACGTCGCAGACGACGACGGTACCAACCAACTCTCTAGACTATGACAAACTCGGCCGTGCACTCAATTTACCCATAGATACTTTGGAACCATTATACCGTCAGCGGCGGCGGAACAGTTGCCCCGATGAGCCCGATCCTAAGGCATTCGTGTAGTAGAGCTTAATCAAATACGCGTGGAGCAACAGAGACTCACCAAAGCCTCGGCGCTCACATGAAAATGGTCGGGGAAAGCATGAGTCAATCGGTCGACATGGATGCTGCTCACAGCTCTGGTCTGCGGCCGCACGACGACGTTCTGGACATCTAGCAATTGTAGAGTTGGGAAAACCAACACGGTGAGCTTCACTATCCTATGCAGAGCACAAAACATGCACAACTCGAATGAGGAAACCTTGAAGTTACCTAGCCATGGTGAGGGTGAGTAACCGGTGGGCATGGTCACCAGACTAGGGAAATGGCACACAATCATCAGGACAAATCAAACTTGTGACTGGAGGAGGGAATTAACACTAGCAGACACACAAGAATTCCAATCCTTTACAGCAGTCCCAGGGCTAGGGCTTGAGGGCAGAGAGGAGAGCTGCTCTAACTGAACCAACCTGCAATAATTAAATAAGAAGGCAAGATAGGGAGAGTCATCATGCTCAACCACCTCTCGGTGCAAGAAACCTGGGGATGCCAACACATCACGGCTACCCAACGTGGCTCCCATGCACCCACTTCTCACCAACTCACAAACACTTCCACCGAATGAACCTAGTCGATTTTAACAACCCAAATATCCTATTTGTCCACTTCTGCAGACATGAGACTAGGGAAGTGGGCAGATAAGACCTCAGTTCTGGATAGGCAGTAACACTTGATATTTTAAAAGGGGATGGGGCCACTAGATTTCTTTGCTGTCCGGTTCATTAGATAGCAAACAAAACAGCTATAACTTGTGGATAGGCACAAACAAGACCAATACTGTGATATTTTCAGTAGAGAGCTGGGGTCCCAAGGACCTTAAACATATTCTCCATCTTTATCCCAAACTATACGCATAGTAAGACACAGTAGTATACTGCACTTAATCCAATACTATGGCCAGACACCCAACAGACAAGAGCTCCATTTTAGATAACTCTGAATTTCGGCCAGACTTGGATATTTCAACTTGACTCCATATTACCAGGCACTAGAAACTCCTGGGGTACTGCCTAGTACACCCCTGGCAATACTTATCCCACACTCCACCCAATACACACTAGTGGAACACAGTAGGGAGATTCTTCTTCAGTTACTAAACCAGACACTGAACCAAACTTATCAGTGTTGCTGCTCCACTCTAGTCTTTTCTGTTCAGACCCCTTTATCTCACCATTTCATATAGCTCCAGGCCAAGTCAGTTGGCTAGACATGGTCCCAAACCATAGCACTACCAACCTGAAATAATCACCCAAAACAAAGGATGCAAAGATCAAGAGTTACCATGCTCTAAAATGGGGTGAAAACATTGAAAACTCAGTTTCAGTTAACTGACAGCATTAGCACCCCACTAGATAGTAAAAATTGCAACCTCCTTTCTCCAAACTTTACGCAGCAACAAGATCCACTCTCTTAAAGGAATTTGTGCATATTTCTATTGTATTTCACTCCACTATAGAACCTGTTGGGGGCCTTCGTCCTCCGAAGGTCCTCAAAAACATAATTTAACAATGTCTTCCAAGTATGATTTATGGATAGGTATCTTCGGATTCATGTTAAAAGCACACACGAGGAGAAGCTTGATCGTGACGAAGGTTGCTGTCGCTCCGAAGTTGTACGAAAGGGAGCTTCGGCTAAATCGCTGAAAGGGGAACCGACTTAAAAGGGAAAAGGCTGTTCAGTCCTCATAGATTTTTCTATAAGTCAATAGTAAATGTAAAGGGCATAATTGTAATTCCTCATAGGTTGTATTCTGTGCCTATAAATAGATGAACAGTACCCCGTACTGTTCACGCTATCATGTAATCACTCACGTGCAACACTTGGATTTTTGCCTTCTATCAAGCCAAAGGTACATATGTAATTAAATATCATATTTAAATATTCAAGATTGTATAACGATAACATATGAATGATATTATGTGTTTGTTCATGTCATATTTCATGTTTCATATGTTTCATCTTTCATTATCTTATAATCGTGATGATGAAGGTACGACCTTCATGACCTTTGTCTGAGGATCGTTATATCCTAAGGGAAATAACGCTTCGAAGGACGAAGGACTTTTACATTTAATACTTTGTGTTGCCTTGTTCTTGATTCATAGCATTTGAGAACAAGTCCCCAACATTGGCGCCCACCTCCGGCGAACCTTTTTCGACCACCTTCGGCAAGCACTGACCTTCGTCAAGCCACCGAAGAAAGCTTCAGCGCCAGGGGCTGCAGCACTGCAGCCACTGGACCCGAACCAGGAGACCCTTTCTCTTCGAGAGGCCCGAAGCCAGAAGAGGAAGGCCACTAGTCCAACACTCCAGGAGGAGGAGTTGGACCAAGAAATCAGAAACATGGAGATAATCCATCAGCAAGTGCAAAGGAAGAAGGAGAAGATGGCCTGACTGGCTAATCTTCAAAGGCACATCGACGAAGCCACTGAAGAAGTACGCCATATTGTTCAAGACGAACAAGATAGAAGGCCCCAACACAGGGAGCTTCATCAAGAAGGCTTGTTCAATGATGATGGATGGTATGATGATTTTAATCATGATACCTTTACTTTTGATGATGCTTCTCCCTTGGCAGCATAACTGCAGGCTATCCCATGGCCCCCATCATACAAGCCACCTTAGCTTCCCATGTATGATGGGCATTCAGACCCGAAGCAGTTTTTGATGAGTTATGAAGCAACTATATCTTCATATGGAGGCAATGCAGCTGTCATGGCCAAGTCCTTCGTCATGGCAGTTCGGAATGTGGCCCAAACATGGTATTCTTCTCTTCGGCCAGGGACCATTACTTCGTGGCAGAAGCTCAAGGATATGCTGGTGACAAGTTTCCAAGGCTTCTAGACGAAGCCAGTCATAGCTCAGGCCTTGTTTCAATGCACACAAGATCATGAGGAGTACCTCCAGGCATATGTCCGAAGGTTCTTGCGTCTTAGAGCACAAGCACCTACAGTGCCCAATGAAATTGTCATTGAGGCCATGATCAAGGGGCTTCGTCCAGGACCTACTGCTCAGTATTTCGCTAGAAAGCCCCCACAGACTCTAGAGAAGCTGCTTCAGAAGATGGATGAATACATCCTGGCTGACAATGACTTCCGCCAAAGAAGGGAGGAAGCATACAGGTTCTCTAAAATGACCAGGGGCTTCGGAGGAAGAATCCATCCAAGGCACGTCAGGTCAATTCACAACTCAACCCAGAGTGATGACAGAGGAAGTCAGCAACAGAGGCCACAGTATTCTTCGCAAGCTTCGGGGCAGCAACAAAGCTCTTTCCAGCCGCCAGCTCCAAGAGGCAGAGGCGCTAGGGGCTTTGGAGGAAGATATGGAGACCAGCCCACAATACAAGAACGTGTCAAATCACCATCCAAAAGCAAAAGGAGATTGCAGAAGCCGAAGCCCGGCAAAGTCAACCGAAGCAGGTCCTCCATACTGCTTCGTGTCATTCATCCTACATACCAGAATATGTGGGTAATCATCCCGCAGCTTCTGTTGCTTCGACTAGTCAGCCGCAAGTTTCTTGGCCACAACTTCCACCTCCGCCGCCACTACAACCTGCCTACTCACGAGGTCAGCAGCCAGAAGGGAGCCAACAGACCCATCAGCAGCAAGATTTCAGGGAAGGGTCCGAAGTTCGCACAGTTAATAGCACTGTGCCAGAATCAAAACACATATATTGAGAGATATCCTACCTCTGGCACAGTTTTATATTCACTGTCATTTTCTTTTTAAATAAGGAACTATCAATGTAAAACTAGTTTTCTTGTAATTTTTAATTTCCTGTACTAAGCTTTGTTCATGTCAAAATGGAATATACCTTCGTCACAGACTTATGAGAATGCCAAAGCTACAAAGAAATATTCTTTCAGGAATGCAGAGCCAGAAATCGCAGTGAAACTTCCACCAAAGCCACAAAAAGTCATTCTTAAAGAGCGCAGCGTAAGTTTGCCGAAGCTTCAAAAAGCCGTTCCCAAGGGAGCGCAGTGTAAGTTTTCTGCTCAAAAGTCGTTCCTTAGGGAATGCAGAGCCAAATTCCGCTGAAATATAAGGCAAAGCGCGAAAAGTCAACGCGAATACCATCGAAATAGAAGGCGAAGAAGTTCAAAAGACGTTCTTTAGGGAATGCAGAACTTACACTGAAAAATAAACGGTGCAGCCGAAAAATAAACGACAAAGAGATTTCAGTCATTCCTTAGGGAATGAAGGTTGTGGATGAAGCTTCGGATATGTGTGTTTTGGCATTTACTGGCACGATACATTAGCATCATTCTTTGCATCATATCATCACATCATATCGCATAGCATCACATCACACATCATGTCACATCAATGACATCAATTGAAAACGAGGACGATCTTCGGGCAATGCTGTACAAAAAATGAAAAGATGCCAAGGCACAAAGTAAGCTGAGAATCACAGCTTCATCAGTTCTGATGCGGAAAAAGGGATTTATTGTTTACAAAGCATTGATGTTTTACAAAGTATGGATGATTTTTACGAAGCATAAAAGCTCTTCTTTACGAATCATGAAAAGAAGGGAAGGCGTTTTTTCGTCGCAGGCTCAAAAACGGTATGTATAAAAAGTTTCATGCATTGCAAAGAACTGAATTACAAACCACTCATATATTACATTCAAATCCATAAGCACTGAATATTACAAATAAAGTTCAGCAAATGTTACATTTACATTCTAGAAAATGTTTTTACAATAGCTACTCTTCCATTAGAACTTTTTCTGCAGGTTCGGTTAGCAGCTTGGTAACAACTTCATCTACAATAGCTTCAGCCATATTAATAATTTCTATTGTTTTCTTTGTCTCTAGGTCGGCCAGTGGGTCGAATGGCTCTGGGGGAGGAGATAGTTCAGCTGTGGTAGAAGACATAAATTAGTTTGAAGTCACAAAAATAAACAACAAAGCTAAAAGCAATTAAGTGATACCTATTCGTCTTTCGAGTTCCGCAGCTCTTTCAGCTTCTTTTGTTGCTTCTCGAGCGTCATGAATATCTTTT
The DNA here is from genome assembly GCA_029449295.1 of Zea luxurians. Lineage (NCBI taxonomy): Eukaryota > Viridiplantae > Streptophyta > Magnoliopsida > Poales > Poaceae > Zea > Zea luxurians. The sequence continues at coordinate 2,616,979 of JAOPSE010000028.1, read as the reverse complement.
TCGCTCTTCTTCATTATTTCATGGGCCATCCCTCGACCACCATTTTCCCAGATATCAGTGAAAATTTTTTCGCCTATTGAGCTTGCTTCGGCCGAGGGGTCCTTCGTATCGTCGATAGAGAAGGCAGCTTCGACCTGGGCCAAAGTTTTATCATGTCCGCACCCTACCTTCTCCAAAATAGCTGCAACTCCCCTCGCACCAGAGAAGGCACAGACATCCCCACGGTCACTCAAAATGTCTTCAAAGGCTTTGGCCTCACCGCTGATCCACTCGATTACGCCTTCAGGGTCTCCCCGTATGAAGTTATCTTCGCTTGAGTACGCGCCCACGTTGGCGAAGCTAGTTTTTATCTTTTTTACGCATTCCACAGATTTTTCAAAGCATCTTTCTTTTGATGCGCGAAGTTCTGCAACTGTTTTTTCAAAATAATTTTTTCCAGTACACATTGGCATCTCGATCAGCTTCGGCAACAGCGCATTTTAATTTGGCCTCGACTAACTGTTTCTGAAGGTCTTCAATTTCACTTTTCTGGGCCTAAGCTTGTGCTTTGGAACTAGCCTCGTCTTCTTTATATTTTGCTCACCAATGAAATTAATATTTTATCTTTTTCAAGACCTTCGTTCCTTAGTTCAATTACTTCCAAACGAAGGTTGTTCAGGGCTATAGTGCATCCTTTGTGACAGAACCTCCCAAGTTATTAGGCCCACCTATAGTTGTCCTTGTCCAACGGACCTCAGACAACCCTATAGGTGCCCCTGAATTACTTGACAAGTTTGGTATCTGCTTTTCTTACCTTTTCCAAGAGCGTTTCATCCGTCACGCAGACATTACAGATCATCGGAGATACGAAAATGCAGAAGCGATTACAAAAGTTTACATTTATTTAAAAGTAGGACAAAGTTATATATTATAGACCATGATAATTAAACGAGTGCTGAGTAGTATTATTACAAAACCAAGGGAGGCAAAAACTCCTCCCGATAAGTATCAAACAAAAGTTCTTATGGAGGATCCTTTCCTCCCGCAGCTTTACTTCTGGGGTTCTTCTTTTGTGACCACCTTGGAACAGAAACAACAAAAGTTTGTTACTTCCTCACCTAAAAACAACGGGGAATAAAACCCTGAGTCTGGGATTACTCAGCAAGTCTTACCTGACTAAAGAAAAGACTCTCAAGGGTATGCTGGTTATAAGGGAATCAAGGTAAGGTTTCTCAATAATCAAAGACTCTGTTTGCAGAAATGCTTATTAAGGTGGATCCTTAAAAGTCCAAATTTTACTTGTCAGGTTAGGTAAGATTACCTGTCTCTGGAGTTCTTTCTACCCTAGTTCAATCACTTGACCTGCACTAGCTAATTTCTTTACAAGCCCTTCATCTTTTCTGGAGTTCTACGTATAGGTCAGTGACCAAGTCTTCATAACCGCGAAGGTACGGCGATCCGAATCGATTATACTCAGCTGAGGATCTCCGATCACACGACATATGTAGCACTTAACCCTTGCATATGTCAACCCGCCACCAGGGTTCTTAAGACCAGATCAGGTTCACGTCAACCGAGAGCACAGATACAACACCGTCCAGCCTCTTGCCACGGAGGGTACACACTACTCTCGCCACCGCTCCACGCCCATTGCGTGTTATCTTATTCTGGCCTTAGTCTGCCCGAGGCAAGGCTTACCCATGACGAGGCATGTGACCAGTTAAAGGGTCCTCGGTCATCAAGCCTACATCGACACGGTCCTTAATTGACTCAGACGGAGACACTACACCGAGACTCTCTTCTCGTGCAAGTCACCCGCCCGGTCTCAGCTTAATCATTTCAAAACCCAAAGCTTGGTACCTGGCAGAGGTACATCTTTTTCGATGTTGAACCCATTACGGCCATAATGGATCCCCCATCAAGTTTTGTTTTCAAAAACATCCCACCCACTTTTGCCATATCATCTTTTGTAAAAACAAAACATTTTTTTCTAAAGCAAGGCTAAGCATCAAAATCTATTGTAAAACAGGTGGTTAAGGAAGGTAATCAAATTCAAGGAAGGTAATGCAGGAATTGCTTTATCAATCAACTCCTATTACCTAATGCAACAAGCAAGTGATAAAGGTTTTAAAACACAAGGAGGTGGCAAATGCCCTGGGGCTTGCCTTCGTTTATAGGTGAGTCAGGCACGGATCCACAGATGTCAAAGTAGAAACGATTTCCTGCCTGAGGTTCCGCAGGTGGTGGTGTAGTCTTCTCCTCTTCTACCTCAACTTCTTCTTCGTTTTCTAGATATAGCCATATATATACATGTATAAGAATGAATGTCATGTAATGCTCATGAGAGTGCAAAGATAATAAGAATTTATTATCTAAAGTTCTTGAATACAATTTTCCTTCACGGTTCTCCGGAAAACTAGGGTTTCCGGAGTCAGTAAAGGAATTTAAAGGGCAGGGGTGGGGGTTTTGGGTTCTAATTATCAAACAAGGTCCAAATCAAACCAAATTCTACCCAAAGCTTCTAAATAATGTTTTAAGTTCATATAAAAAGTTTGGGCATTTTTGGATTTATTATTTATTTTCTAAAAATCCAGAAGCAATGTTTTAAGCTATTTTAAATACTCCAAAATTCCCTATTTGTTCTAAAAATCAGTCAACTATTTTAATTAAATACTATGGAAAATAAGGAATCTAGGAAAATTAGTTTGACATTTTTAGGATTTTTCTATAATTTTCTACAGCTTTTCAAAGTTCTACTGAAAAAGAAAAAGGAAAAGCTTCAACAGTACTGGGCTGATTCTAGCCCAGGCGGCCCAAGGCCACACAGAAACGCGCGCGCCCACACCCGCGCTGGCAGCCTTGCGAAAAGGCCCTCGGTGTTCTGGTTAACTCGAAGCAGGTTTATTTACTGTTTCCCTAAGTCGCTGACAGTTTGCAGGAAAGCCCTTGAGGTTCTATTCCTTTACCGCTCGAGGTCCACGACGACGGCAGCGCGGGGGATGAACTCTGGTGAGGTTGTGCCGGTGGATTCACGCAACGACCGGTGCTCCCGAGCGGCTATCACCGAATTGAACCTTCCCTGAGTGTTTCCCCTAACTTAATTTGAAGATTGGTAACCTAATTTGCCCTGGCCACGACGACCGAAGACCATGCGGACAAAGGAATGTGTTCCCGGCGATAGGTGATGGTCCCGTTCAATTGAAGGGGTCGAGGGGCTTGAGGGGTACCTAAGGATGCTAGAACAAGCAGCAGAGGGGCTTGGACTAACCTGAATTGAGCTGGCCGCGGCGAGGCTATTTCCACGGTGGCGGAAAACTAAATTGGGGGAAATCCGAAATTGGTGCTCTGCAGTGAATGATTGTTGGTGATTCTTGGTGGCTGGATGCTTAACTATGCTACGGAGCTCATCGTGGCTTCAATTTATAGGAGGGAAGAGCGGTGGCGCTCAATTTGGCCGAGCAGTGCTGGCGGTCGGAGAAGGAGAAGAGCACTGGCGCAGTGGATTGGTGTCCTCCGTCGTGGCGAACTCACCGGCGACGATTGGACGGTTATAGCGAGTCACGGTGCTACGACGGAGGTGTTCAGATACGTGGCGCAAGGCCGTGCGACGGCAATCACCGGCGTTCTTATCGGTTTCCACCGCGGTGAACATGGTACGACGACCGGAATTGTTTATCGGCCGGACTTATCCACGGGAGGAACCTTACTTGATCCCAAGTGCTATCCACTAACCCCATGCATGAATCCAACCGCCGGCGGCATGAATCACGGAGGAGGGAGTCGTCGGCGGTGAACGGCTGAAACTAATCTTCTTCAGTACTGTACCATAGGACCCTTCTTTAGTTCATCTGACAGAGCATTTTCAGGGCAACTTTTCTCCAGATTTTGCATGAGAACTTCATCAACCCTTTGTACCAAAGCTATAGCCCCATATTCAATATACAATTTTGTTATGGGAATCATGTCCAAACTTGCACTGGATCACGTTTGAATCTGGGTTCAAAGATTGACCCACCACACTGTCAGACCAAGTTTCAGTCATCAGTCAGCCTGACAGCCTGACTTTAAGTGTGATTATCTCCAAATTATGCATAACAACCTTGCTTACACTCTTAAGCAAAATTGTTCACCTAAGATAGATCTACATAGTTGATGTGGTGACCTAGGGCAAAACCTCAATAGTTTTGGATCTATAGAGCTCTAAAGTCAGCCCTTCAACACTGTTTTCAGACTTAACCATATGATCACTGAAGTGGTGTTTTTGCAAATTAGTCCAAAATCCAAGGTTTAGCTTGCAATTCTTCATAAATGTGATCCATATGTCTAAGAGTACTTTATTATCATGATTTTTGCACTTTAGTCCAAAAGTGGACTAGTTTTGCACATAGGCCCCTAGGGTTTGAATTAAGGGTTTTCCAAGGTTTTAATTAGGGTTTTTGGTATCTCAGGGGTGTAAATGCAACTTAAACCCATTCTTAGTAATATTTTATGACTATTTTACTTAAACTTTAGGGTTCTCTCAATTTGGGTCTTGTTGTACCCTCTTAATCCCTATTTAGGATTAAGTTTCCTACTCCAGGGTTCTATTTGCAAAACATCAAAACAATACAACTTGTTTGAAATTTTTACCTAGTAAATGCACTCTAGGAGTTTCAAACATATGCAAATGCCAATGCTCATGATGTTATGCTCAAGTTTTAGTAACAGTAACACCAGGGGTGTTACATCCTTCCCCTCATAAAAGAATCTCGTCCCGAGATTAAAAATCCTAGGGCAAGTAATGGAAAAGGAAATGCTTCACATTTTTATTTCCTGAGTTTTGGTACAAGGCAGGGGTGGGTTTGGGGCTCATTCCTTTATTACAACAATTTTACATACTTTACACATTACATGAGGCTAAAAAGCCTGGGAAGTTCTTATCTAAGAAGTCTTGAGTTTCCCAAGTAGCCTCATCTTCGGAATGTTGGTTCCACTGTATCTTGTAAAACTTGAGAGTTTTTCTTCGGGTAATCATGTCCTTTTGATCCAAGACTCGAATAGGATGTTCAGAATATGTCAAGTCTGGTTTAAGGACAACATCTGTCACTTCAATGGTTCGATCTGGAACCCGAAGACACTTCTTTAACAGAGACACGTGGAACATATTATGCACAGCAGACAAAGTTTTAGGTAGTTGGAGTCGGTATGCTACTGGTCCACATTGCTCAAGTATAAGGAAAGGACCAATATACCGGGGTGCAAGCTTCCCTTTAACCCCGAAACGTGATACACCCTTCATTGGGGAGACCTTCAGATAAACATAATCCCCAACCAGAAAATATAAGGGCACCCGCCGTTTGTCTGCATAACTTTTCTGACGAGCTTGAGCTTTCCTCAAATTATGAATTATTCTTTGGACTTTTTCTTCGGTCTCTTTCACCATATCAGGCTTGAAGAAGTACCTTTCTCTAGGTTCAGACCAATTTAGCAGAGTACGACATCGTCGTCCATATAAAGCTTCAAAGGGTGCCATCTTGATGGTTTCCTGATAGCTATTATTATATGAAAACTCCGCTAATGGTAAACATTCATCCCATTTTTGTGGATATTCCAGTACACATGCCCGCAACATATCTTCAAGTATTTGATTGACCCTCTCAGTCTGCCCACTTGTTTGAGGATGATAGGCCGAACTGTGGAGCAATTTGGTACCCAAGGATTTATGAAGTTCTTCCCAGAATTTGGACACAAATTGAGGTTCATGATCCGACACTATAGTCTTCGGAACCCCGTGCAAACTGAGAATGCGAGCAATGTATAGTTCTGCATAGGTGAGAACCGGGTAATATGTTTTGATTGGCAGAAAGTGAGAAATTTTCGTGAGCCGATCAACAATAACCCAGATAGAGTCATACCCCTTTGCGGTCCTGGGCAACCCCACAATAAAGTCCATACTTATATCTTCCCATTTCCAGGTGGGTATTGGTAGAGACTGTAATGGACCGGCAGCTTTCAAGTATATGGCCTTGACACATTTACAAGTGTCACATCTAGCCACATAGCATGTAATTTCAATTTTCATCTTCGTCCACCAATAATGCTGTTTCAGATCTTGATACATCTTAGTGCTTTCGGGATGAATAGAATAGCGACTAAGATGTGCTTCGTCTAAAATTTGCTGGCGGACCCCTTCATTTTTAGGCACCACTATGCGGTTGTTAAACCATACCACGCCTTGATCGTCTTCTCAGAAACAATTAGCTTTTCCAGCCCTTATCTTCTCACATAGATGTTTTTCATACCCTCATCATTTTTTTGTGCGTCAATTATCCTTTGAAAGACGACTGGCTCCAGCTTCAAGTGATTTGAAGTCCCATGTTGAAGCATTTCCAGGATCAAGTTTTCCATCTCCTGGCACAATATAATGTCAGAAGTCCTCATAGTTAAACAATGGCAGGAAGCCTTGTGACTGAGTGCATCTGCCACCACATTGGCTTTGCCCGGGTGATAATGGATCTCTAATTCATAATCCTTGATTAGCTCGAGCCATCTTCTTTGTCTCATATTGAGTTCAGACTGGGTAAAGATGTATTTCAAACTCTTATGGTCTGTATAAATATGGCAGACATTCCCTAGTAGATAATGACGCCAGATCTTCAAGGCATGAACCACTGCAGCTAGCTCCAGATCATGAGTGGGATAATGCTCCTCATGCCGACGCAACTGCCTTGAAGCATACACAATTACTCAGCCCTCTTGCATTAATACGCAACCGAGCCCACTGCCTGATGCGTCACAATATACATCAAAGGGCTTATTAATGTCCGGTTGAGCCAATACCGGAGCAGTGGTTAACAATGTGTTCAATTTCTCGAAAGCTTCATTACACTTTGAAGACCAATTGAATTTAGTCTCATTCTTCAATAGACTTGTGCTTGGTTTCACAAGCTTAGAGAAATCTGGTATAAATCGGCGGTAATAACCAGCCAGTCCAAGGAAACTTCGGACTTGATGAACAGTGGTCGGGGGTTTCCACTCCAAAATGTCCTTGACCTTGCTGGGATCTACCGCAATCCCCCTGGCAGATAGATCATGTCCTAGAAATTGAATTTCTTCCAGCCAAAACGCGCATTTACTAAACTTGGCATATAACTGACGTTCTCTCAAGCGTGTTAATACGACCCGTAAATGTTGAGCATGCTCCTCTTCATTCTTTGAATATATTAAAATATCATCTATGAAGACCACTACAAACTTGTCTAACTCGGGCATAAATACTGAGTTCATCAAATAAGAGAAGTGGGCTAGAGCATTCGTCAGCCCGAAAGACATTACCAGGTATTCAAATAATCTATACCGCGTAGTGAATGCGGTCTTTGGTATATCCTCGGGCCGAATACGGATCTAATGGTAGCCCGAGCTGAGATCAATTTCGGAGAATACCCTTGCTCTAGTCAGTTGATCAAATAGAATGTTAATCCGTGGAAGAGGGTACTTGTTCTTGATAGTGACCTCATTCAGGGGTCGATAATCCACGCACATCCGTAAAGTTTGATCCTTCTTCTTGACGAATATGGCTGGACAACCCCACGGTGATGAGCTTGGCCGGATGAATCCTTTCTCTAGTAGATCTTGTAATTGAATCTTCAGTTCTGCCAGCTCATTTGGAGGCATTCGGTATGATCTTCTAGAAATGGGAGCCGTACCGGGCTTCAACTCAATTACAAACTCTACATTCCTTTCGGGTGGCAATCGAGGCAAATCCTCTGGAAAGACATCTGGGAACTCGCATACTACCGGAATATCCTTGATCTCCGGTATAATGGCTTCATAAACTCTGCCAGTAGTTTTGGTTGGAATGGGGATAGACAAAAGAATTTCTTCTTGATTATGACTCAACCTGATGGTTCTCTAATCAGTGTTGAGGGTTGCTTTATGTTTGGCCAACCAATTCATACCCAAAATCATATCTACATCTTGGCCTTTCAGAACAATCATATTAGTAGGAATGTCCCGTCCGGCCAATGTTACGGGCACATGGAAAGCCACTTCCCTAGTAAAGATTTGTCCCCCAGGTGACTGAATTTTAAACCCTTCTTTTGATTCATGGTATGAAATGCAATGTTGCTCCACAAATTTCTTGCTGATGAATGTATGTGAAGCACCAGAATCAAAGAGAATAATTGCGGGATGATTGGCCACAAGGAACGTACCCATCATTACTGGTTCACCGTTCGGTGTGGTGGCCACTTGCGTGTAATAAATTCGTCCCATCTTCTTAATATTCTTGCCCGTATTTCCCTTGGCTTGAGAAGAATTCCCAGTACTTTGTTGATTGTTTGTACGATTCTGCTTCGGATAAGGGCAATCCTTAATAAAATGCCCAGATTTTCCACAATTGAAACAACCTGTTGATGAACTGGGAAGGGCCGGGAGACGAGTGCCAGGGGCACCCAGCTGACTTATTGCAGTGGTGGCAGCATTGGGACGGATGAATACTGGTTGTTTGAATGGGAAGGAGGGTGGACGTGCTGAAGAACGACCCTGATTAAAAGGCCGGATAACAAACGGTTGCCATTTCTCGGGGCCCTGAGTAGGCCTGTTACCTCCACTCCCCTTGATCTTTCCAGAACTTGTATATTTAGATTCGACTGCCAGCGCTGTGCTGACAGCCCTTCCGTAGGTGAAGTCGATGCAAGTAGCCATTTTCCTTTGCATCCAATCATTTAAACCCCACATGAAACAGTTCTTCTTCTTGATGTTAGTGTTGACTTGATCAATCGCATACTGTGACAAGTGATTAAACTTATTGAGATACTGGGTGACCGTATCTCCGCCTTGCTTCAACTTCATGAATTCTTCCTATTTCATGTGGAGTACTCCTTCCGGTATGTAATGTTCATGGAAGGCCAGCTTAAATTCTTCCCATGTAATCTGATGATTGGCCGGCTGAACGGCCACAAAGTTCCCCCACCAGGTGCTGGCAGGGCCACGCAGTTGCTGAGCTGCGAACAGGGGCTTCTGAGTTTCAGAACATTGCAGAAGTCCAAATTTCTGCTCGATGACACGGATCCATTCGTCCACCTCTAAAGGGTCTTCTGCCTTGACGAACAACGATGGACGCGTTTCGGAAAAATCCAAGTAAGATGTCTCACGGGGCCCTTGCGGATAGCCCCGCCCGCCTTGTTGTTGAAGTTGCTGACCCACCATCTCCCGTAGGAAACGAGTATTATCCGCCGTAGCGTTTACCAAGGCGGTGATAGCCTCGGCAAGTGTGGGAGGGACTAGAGGTGGGTTTGCTGTTGTCTCCCTCCCACGGGAGGTACTGGCCCCATCCTGAGCATGAGTCCGGGAAGGCATCTGTGGCAACAAACATTTGAAAACAATATGATATGCCAAAGAAAACCATCCATTTTACATTACCAAAAAGAGTAATGTTACAGACTCGAATTTTTACAACAGGAGTACAGTACCCATTATACAATAACACTACTATTTCTACAACTATACTATTCCTACTTCCTATCACTCTTGGTAGCCTCACTGTCGGGCGTAGGAGACCACTCATCGACCAACTTCATAAAGGGAGGGGCCTGAAAAGGTCTAATTCACCACCAAAAGCTTCTCCCACTACATGAGAAGGTCCGACTTCTGTCCCGACAGAATCCACAGGTACACTAGGGTGCAATTGTGAATACAGTACATGAACTTCTTCATGTAGAGTATTGGAATAAGCCTGCAGGTTATCGATGGCTGAGCTAAGCTCTTCTACTCTAGCACGAGCTTTTGCCTCCTTAGCCCAGGCAATCGAACGAGACTGAACCACCCAGTCGAGTGCTAAATCTCGATCTGCGAGCTGATCTTGTAGGCGGTGGATGTCGCTTCTTAATTCATTGATTCTGTCGCCATCCGCAACCCAAATGTTAGTCCTGCGTCGGAGTTCTGTTTGAAGCTGATTCACTTGCGCTTCAAGATCCCCGATCGGATCATTACTCCCACTACTGCTATCCTCGTGTCTTGGGGCAAGTTGATGACGTGGCACGCCAATTGGGCCAGTATGCTTGCACGCGGTTTTCCTCGTGCGCGGTGGCATTTTTCTAAGGGGGAAAATTTTATTAACATAGTTCTTAGAATGATGCATGTGTAATTACAGAACCAACCTTAGTTGATTCAACCTTCTATACATTGCACTCCTCCTATCTGGTCTTGCATATAAACTCTTCAGAAATATTAGATAAGAAGGGAAGAAATTTTTGTAGATGGGTCTTCAGAAAATTCCTTTTGAAGATGCCTCATAATATCTGCAGAGAAGGGCTTCGCTCCGATACCAGCTGTGACGGAACCTCCCAAGTTATTAGGCCCACCTACAGTTGTCCTTGTCCAACGGACCTCAGACAACCCTATAGGTGCCCCTGAATTACTTGACAAGTTCGGTATCTGCTTTTCTTACCTTTTCCAAGAGCGTTTCACCCGTCACGCAGACATTACAGATCATCGGAGATACAAAAATGCGGAAGCGATTACAAAAGTTTACATTTATTTAAAAGTAGGACAAAGTTATATATTACAGACCAGGATAATTAAACGAGTGTTGAGTAGTATTATTACAAAACCAAGGGAGGCAAAAACTCCTCCCGATAAGTATCAAACAAAAGTTCTTATGGAGGATCCTTTCCTCCCGCAGCTTTACTCCTAGGGTTCTTCTTTTGTGACCACCTTGGAACAGAAAAAACAAAAGTTTGTTGCTTCCTCACCTAAAAACAACGGGGAATAAAACCCTGAGTCTAGGATTACTCAGCAAGTCTTACCCGACTAAAGAAAAGACTCTCAAGGGTATGCTGGTTATAAGGGAATCAAGATAAGGTTTCTCAATAATCAAAGACTCTGTTTGCAGAAATGCTTATTAAGGTGGATCCTTAAAAGTCCAAATTTTACTTGTCAGGTTAGGTAAGATTACCTGTCTCTAGAGTTCTTTCTACCCTATTTCAATCACTTGACCTGCATTAGCCAATTTCTCAACAAGCCCTTCATCTTTTCTGGAGTTCTACATATAGGTCAGTGACCAAGTCTTCATAACCGCGAAGGTACGGCGATCCGAATCGATTATACTCAGCTGAGGATCTCCGATCACACGACATATGTAGCACTTAACCCTTGCATATGTCAACCCGCCACCGGGGTTCTTAAGACCAGATCAGGTTCACGTCAACCGAGAGCACAGATACACCACCATCCAGCCTCTTGCCACGGAGGGTACACGCTACTCTCGCCACCGCTCCACGCCCATTGTGTGTTATCTTATTCTGGCCTTAGTCTGCCCGAGGCAAGGCTTACCCATGACGAGGCATGTGACCAGTTAAAGGGTCCTCGGTCATCAAGCCTACATCGACATGGTCCTTAATCGATTCAGACGGAGACACTACACCGAGACTCTCTTCTCGTGCAAGTCACCCGCCTGGTCTCAGCTTAATCATTTCAAAACCCAAAGCTTCGTACCTGGCAGAGGTACATCTTTTCCGATGTTGAACCCATTACGGCCATAATGGATCCCCCATCAATTTTTGTTTTCAAAAACATCCCACCCACTTTTGCCATATCATCTTTTGTAAAAACAAAACATTTGTTTTTCTAAAGCAAGGCTAAGCATCAAAATCTTTTGTAAAACAGGTGGTTAAGGAAGGTAATCAAATTCAAGGAAGGTAATGCAGGAATTGCTTTATCAATCAACTCCTATTACCTAATGCAACAAGCAAGTGATAAAGGTTTTAAAACACAAGGAGGTGGCAAATGCACCAGGGCTTGCCATCGTTTATAGGTGAGTCAGGCACGGATCCGCAGATGTCAAAGTAGAAACAATTCCCTGCCTGAGGTTCCGCAGGTGGTGGTGAAGTCTTCTCCTCTTCTACCTCAACTTCTTCGTTTCCTAGATATAGCCATATATATACATGTATAAGAATGAATGTCATGTAATGCTCATGAGAGTGCAAAGATAATAAGAATTTATTATGTAAAGTTCTTGAATACAATTTTCCTTCACGGTTCTCCGAAAAACTAGGGTTTCCGGAGTCAGTAAAGGAATTCAAAGGGCAGGGGTGGGGGTTTTGGGTTCTAATTATCAAACAAGGTCCAAATCAAACCAAATTCTACCCAAAGCTTCTAAATAATGTTTTAAGTTCATATAAAAAGTTTGGGCATTTTTGGATTTATTATTTATTTTCTAAAAATCCAGAAGCAATGTTTTAAGCTATTTTAAATACTCCAAAATTCCCTATTTGTTCTAAAAATCAGTCAACTATTTTTAATAAATACTATGGATAATAAGGAATCTAGGAAAATTAGTTTGACATTTTTAGGATTTTTCTATAATTTTCTGCAGCTTTTCAAAGTTCTACTGAAAAAGAAAAAGGAAAAGCTTCAATAGTACTGGGCTGGTTCTAGCCCAGGCGGCCCAAGGCCACACAGAAACGCGCGCGCGCCCGTGCTCACGCTGGCAGCCTTGTGAAAAGGCCCTCGGTGTTCTGGTTAACTCGAAGCAGGTTTATTCACTATTTCCCTAAGTCGCTGATAGTTTGCAGGAAAGCCCTTGAGGTTCTATTCCTTTACTGCTCGAGGTCCACGACGACGGCAGCACGAGGGATGAACTCGGGTGAGGTTGTGCCGGTGGATTCACACAATGACCGGTGCTCCCAAGCGGCTATCACCGAATTGAACCTTTCCCGAGTGTTTCCCCTAACTTAATTTGAAGATTGGTAACCTAATTTGCCCTGGCCACGACGACCGAAGACCATGCGGACAAAGGAACGTGTTCCCGATGATCGGTGATGGTCCCGTTCAATTGAAGGGGTCAAGGGGCTTGAGGGGTACCTAAGGATGCTAGAACAAGCAGCAGAGGGGCTTGGACTAACCTGAATTGAGCTGGCCGCGGCGAGGCTGTTTCCACGGTGGCGGAAAACTAAATTAGGGGAAATCCGGAATTGGTGCTCTGCAGTGAATGATTGTTGGTGATTCTTGGTGGTTGGATGCTTAACTATGCTACGGAGCTCATCGTGGCTTCAATTTATAGGAGGGAAGAGCGGTGGCGCTCAATTTGGTCGAGCAGTGCTAGCGGCAAGAGAAGGAGAAGAGCACTGGCGTAGTGGATTGGTGTCCTCCATCATGGCGAACTCTCCGGTGACGATTGGACGGTTATAGCGAGTCATGGTGCTACGACGGAGGTGTTCAGATACGTGGTGCAAGGCCGTGCGGCGGCAATCACTGGCGTTCTTATCGGTTTCCACCGCGGTGAACATGGTACAGCGGCCGGAATTGTTTATCGGCCGGACTTATCCACGGCGAGGACCCTTACTTGATCCCAAGTGCTATTCACTAACCCCGTGCACGAATCCAACCGCCAGCGGCATGAATCGCGACGGAGGGAGTCGTCGGCGGTGAACGGCTGAAACAAATCTTCTTCAGTACTGTACCATAGGACCCTTCTTTAGTTCATCTGACAGAGCATTTTCAGGGCAACTTTTCTCCAGATTTTGCATGAGAACTTCATCAACCCTCTGTACCAAAGCTATAGCCCCATATTCAATCTACAATTTTGTTATGGGAATCATGTCCAAACTTGCACTGGATCACGTTTGAATCTAGGTTCAAAGATTGACCCACCACACTGTCAGACCAAGTTTCAGTCATCAGTCAGCCTGACATCCTGACTTTAAGTGTGATTATCTCCAAATTCTGCATAACAACCTTGCTTACACTCTTAAGCAAAATTGTTCACCTAAGATAGATCTACATAGTTGATGTGGTGACCTAGGGCAAAACCTCAATAGTTTTGGATCTACAGAGCTCTAAAGTCAGCCCTTCAACACTGTTTTCAGACTTAACCATATGGTCACTGAAGTGGTGTTTTTGCAAATTAGTCCAAAATCCAAGGTTTAGCTTGCAATTCTTCATAAATGTGATCCATATGACTAAGAGTACTTTATTATCATGATTTTTGCACTTTAGTCCAAAAGTGGACTAGTTTTGCACATAGGCCCCTAGGATTTGAATTTAGTGTTTTCTAGGGTTTTAATTAGGGTTTTTGGTATCTTAGGGGTGTAAATGCAACTTAAACCCATTCTTAGTAATATTTTATGACTATTTTACTTAAACTTTAGGGTTCTCTCAATTTGGGTCTTGTTGTACCCTCTTAATCCCTATTTAGGGTTAAGTTTCCTACTCCAGGGTTCTATTTGCAAAACATCAAAACAATACAACTTGTTTGAAATTTTTACCTAGTAAATGCACTTTAGGTGTGTCAAACATATGCAAATGCCAATGCTCATGATGTTATGCTCAAGTTTTAGTAACAGTAACACCAGGGGTGTTACATCCTTCGTCTTCGATATATTTTGTGCCCTGAGAGCATTGCTAAGGATCAAGCCCTGCAAAAGGAGCATAGTATTAAGCATAAACAAATGAAAAAAAATTCATTTTTAAGTACAAAAATTGATTTTCACACCTTTATACTATTATATGCTAAACTGTCGGCCAATTCATCCTTCGACAGTACTGAAAGCCCATCTTCTAATGTTGGGAATCCAAAGCTTCTGCTCATCTCCCGTCAGACAGATATCTCCTTGCTGTCTGGGAGACAATACAAGAAATCCTCTTCTCCACTGCCGTTGAACACTAATGCCCCCTTTGGATATTTCAGCTTCTGGGCATAGTGTTGAGCTTCTCATTCTTCTTCTTTAGAGAGTTTCTTTCCCGAAGCATGACGAATGATATATTCAATATTTTATTTTAAAGCTTCAGGAGCAGGCGCGGGAGTTTTCTCACGCAAACTCTGTTCTATAGCCTCTTCCTCTACTGCCTTCTCTTCAAAACCCAAAGGTTGTTTATCAGCAGGCTCTAAAGGCCCAACTTCGGCGCTGGCCTAGCTCATTGCAGCTTCAGCTTCGGTCAGTTTTGTTTTGTTTGCACTTTCGAAGCCTTGGCAATTTTCCCTGGAGTAGAGCTTGAAGTCTTTACCGTCTCCAGCACATCTAGTACACTTGCCATCCTTTTTCTCTTGGGGGTCGCCGTAAGACCTTTTTGTGCTTTCGGCATTGTCACTTCTGCCGAAGGGCTTAAAACTTCTAATGTTTTTATTCCTTCGATTCTTGGCTCCTCAGTTTTATCAGTCTTCGGCTCAATTAACTTGGCTGAGGGTGCCTTCGGCAAGGTGGCCAGTTCTTCAGCTTTCTGCGTAGAAGAAATTGGCTCCTTTGGAGCAGCAGCTGCAGAAGTTTCCCCGCCAAACTCGGGCACCGCGGCCGGCTCAATGTACCAGGCCGGTGGGTGAGGACTTTTAACTTTTTGCTCTTCGGCGCAGGCTCGCTTGGAGTAGCCGAAGCAGCAACCTTTCCAGAAGTTGCACCCTTTCTTTTCTACCCCTATGGCGGGTAGCGATAGTCAGGGTACACAAATCCAATAGCATCAAAAACCCTATTTAATCTTTTCTTATTTCGGCTCCCGAAGGCCGCAGATAGTGTATTATCTTCAGACTTGGAATATGCTCCAAGTAACTCATCACTAGTATTTTCATCATACTTCAGCCAGTCATCATCTGGTTCGACAAACTGGTCTCCAAACCTGAAGGTATACTTCAATCGAACCAGGCCGCCTTCGCTAGGGTTAGTGATGGTTTCTTTCGGCATTTCTCAGATGTCTATCAGTGGCCATATCCTGTAGGCTACATGTTCTTGAACTAAGTCTCTTGTCCCAATAAAAGAGCAAACTATGCTGAAGGCCCTTCGGCATGCTTCGGCTGCCTCATCAATTTCTACCTTCGGCTTACGGAGGCCGAAGCGGGACCAGATGGGGCGCATGATGATTTCTTTAATGTCTTCTCTCGCCTTCAAATCATTTTTCACGTAAAACCACTCTTCCATCTAGGCCCCGGGCCATCTCTTTTGAAACGTTGGCACTGGGTAGCTTGCGCCAGAGTGAGCAATGAAGCTATAGCAACCGAAATTGTTATGATATTGTTCCTTACCCCAGGGTTTCGTCTCATATGAAAGCTCGTGCATACTACAAAAACGTCTTGCGCTTGGCTCTAGACCTTGACTCCTCATAGCCCAGACGATGATTCCCATTCTAATAACTGCTTCGGGAGTGATCTGGTGAAGGAAGATCTGGTATGTCTTTAAAACTTCAACCACAAATCTGCTCAACGGGAACCAAAGTCCAGCTTTGAAGAAGCTTCATGTAACACCTCAGGTGTTACCAAGGCCATGGTTTCATTTATGCACTAATGGCTTGTGATCATATGTGGTTAAGTGGAGGAGAAGAAGCACCTAAAACCTTGGAGGCATGGGTTAGTTAAGAAAGGTTAATGGCAAAGGCTTCACCCACACATTTGGAACAATGGTCATGTTGAACCAAGGAGATTAAACCCTAAAGACACCTAAGGGCACTAGACTTCCAAGCAAGGGATCAGTGAATAAGTTAATCAAATTACCAAAGCATGATCCTAATCCTTAAACAAGTTTTAGTAACATTGTAACCTACCAAATGCAGGGAGGGAACATTGCAAAAAGACCCCTTAAAGACCCCAATTTCACCCCTTAAGTAGAGAGCACACTAGAGCTCTCTAATTCTCTCTAAGTCAAAATCTAACCCTAATCTAAAGAGTAGACGTATTCACTTAGCAAATGGCGCCAAAACCACTTGGGTTGAATACCAAAAAGGTGCCAAATCACCTAAGGCACCCACTGGAAAAGTTTGAAACCAAGCCAATTTCGTTTGACAAGATTTGGCATCATTTTTGTCGCGAGGTGGACAAAGGGACAAGCCGGATTTGGCGTCCGCAAATCTCCCTACCTAGGGCATATCTGCCATTGGAACTCACATACAAGAGACAGCCTTAGGTGCTAGGAGGAGGCCTGCGCCGGATTTTTTCCAAGATTCGCACGTTTGCGATCTCGGCGAGCTGTTGAACATGGGCAGAAGAACACTTCCACGTGTTCGACGCGCCCTGAACGCGCCAGAGCACGCCTAGCGCCTGACCCCACACGCCCAGCACCGCGCCGAGCCACGCCCGTGCCTATAAAGCCCGCTGAAGCTTCAGCCGTACTCCCCCGCGCGCTCTCGACCTCACCGAAGCAAGAGATCACCGGCGTTTGCCCTGCAGACGGCGTGCCAGCGGCCGCCCGATCCCCCGCCACCGTAGACCAGCCAGCAGAGCAATCCCCAACCCCGTCAACCCTTGGAATAGACTCTACGTGCCTCGATGAAGCTCCTAGAGCGAGGAATCGAGCTCTGCCTCACCGGAGACGCCGGATCAAGGTCGCCAGACTTCACCCGACCGCCGGCAAACGTAGACCGAGCCCCATGGTGAGTTATTCTTCGATTCCTTGCACGGGTCGACTCATTAGCACCCCGTAAAGCTCCCCGTGCCCGTGGATTGACCTGTATCGCCGTGGATAGGCTGGAGCACACGCCGTCGCCGAGCTCGCCCGCCTGCGCATGTGGACTGGCCGATTCCGGCCATCACCACCGTCGAGCCGCACCTCGTTGTGACCACAAGGACCTCCCGAAGCCAACCCCACCCTTCGCCGGACCTCCCTCGCCATCGGTAAGCCGCACCGCCCTTTTTCCTTTCGCGGGTACTGTTCAAAAGGGGGAGGGACCTCGGGGAAGAAGGAATAGAAGTCAGGGGGATTTTTGAACTGTCAGTGACTCTGGGGAATAGTTGCGCAGGGGTATTGTTGGGGTCGTGATTCGGCGCGCCGAAGGTCTCACACGAAGAAGCAGCTTCGGCTGAAGTCGTCTCCAAGAGATGGCCGAAGGTTCCTTTTCATGGACCTTCGGCGTTTCAAAACCGACATAGAGATAGAATGACCTTTTTATACATATAGGTCTGAGTCAATGTTGTAAACATTTGTAAGGGGCATAATTGTAATTTGTCACAGGCTGCGACCTGTGCCTATAAATAGATGAACAGTACCTCTGTACTGTTCACGCGAACCTGTTATTGGCCTTCGCATCACACTTGTACTCTCGCTTTCCTCAGGACCGAAGGTACATTTGTAATTTGAAATCATTTATATTTATTCATGTTAAGAAATGATCCTATATTAACATTTAAATGTTTATTTTATACATCATGATTTATACGAATACTTCATCCTTCATTATTATGTTTACGAAGGTACGTCCTTCGTAATCTTCGTCCGAAATCCTTTATATTCCGAAAGGATATAATGTGATGAAGGACGAAGGACCTTAATATTTAATATTTTCTGTGTTGCCTTGTTCTTAACTCTTAGCATTTGAGAACAAGCCCCCAACATTGGCGCCCACCTCCGGTGAACTCACTTCCACTTTTCTGAGCTGATGGCTTCGTTCAACAATCAAGCTGGAGCTGCTTCGGCTTCGAAGCTGGTGCTCCCGATAACAGGCGGTTCTTGCTCAGAGCCGGCTAACAAGAAGCAGAAGAAGGAGGCTCAGAGAAGGGTGCAGCATGTTGGAGTGCAGGGACCTTTCATCAAGTCAAAATGGTCTCATATTCCAATTACCTTCTCTCAGGAAGACCTTCAGCTTAAGGATTATCCTCACAATGATGCTATGGTTATTTCTTGCGTGATCAAAGGATTTCTGGTCCACAATGTCCTAGTTGATACAGGTAGTGCAGCTGACATTATATTTGCTAAAGCCTTCAGACAAATGCAAGAGCCCGAAGACAAGATTCACGATGCTACGCACCCTCTTTGTGGCTTCGGAGGGCGGCAGATTGTGGCACTTGGGAAGATTACCATGCCGGTAACCTTCGGATTTGTTAACAACACAAGGACTGAGCAAATTGTGTTTGATATTGTTGACATGGAATATCCTTACAATGCTATCATTGGTCGCGGAACTCTTAATGCTTTCGAAGCAATTCTTCACCCAGCTTATCTCTGCATGAAGATACCTTCGGACCAAGGACCTATTGCTATTCATGGAAGCCAGGAAGCTGCTAGAAGGGCCGAAGGAAGCTGGACTGACTCTAAGGCAATCCATAACATAGATGGAGCTGAAGCTTGTGAACAGTACAAATTCAGGAGGGAGAAGGCAGCTTCAGCAGACCAGCCGAAGCCCATGTTATTGTGTGAAGACATAGCAGAGCAGAAGGTGCTGTTGGGCTCGCAACTATCTGAAGACCAGGAGAAAACCTTGATAAGGTTTTTATTCAACAACAAAGATGTTTTTGCATGGTCAGCCAATGATCTTTGTGGAGTGAATCGGGATGTTATTGAACATTCGCTCAATGTTGACCCATCCTTCAGACCCCGAAAGCAGAGGCTTCGGAAAATGTCTGATAACAAGGCCGAAGGGGCTCGCAATGAAGTAAAAAGACTCCTCAGTGCAGGAGTTATCAGAGAAGTGAAGTATCCAGAGTGGTTAGCTAACACCGTTATGGTGAAGAAGGCCAATGGCAAGTGGAGAATGTGTATTGATTTCACAGATCTCAACAAGGCTTGTCCGAAGGATGAATTCCCGCTACCAAGGATAGACTCTTTAGTTGATGCAGCAGCTTCTTCGGAGCTCATGAGTCTCCTGGACTGCTACTCAGGCTATCATCAAATCTGGATGAAGAAGGAAGATGAGCCGAAGACTAGTTTCATCACCCCAAGTGGTACATATTGCTATCTTCGGATGCCTGAGGGGCTCAAGAATGCTGGAGGGAGTTTCAGCAGAATGACTGCGAAGGTTCTCCAATCTCAGATAGGCAGAAATGTGCTGACTTATGTCGATGACATCATTGTAAAAAGCACGAAGCAAGAAAATCATATTGCTGATCTGCAGGAGACCTTCGCCAGCTTCAGACAGGCTGGTCTGAAGCTGAATCCAGAAAAATGTGTCTTCGGAGTGAAGAAGGGCAAATTTCTTGGATGCTTGGTTTCAACAAAGGGAATCGAAGCTAATCCAAATAAAATCGAAGCTATACTTCGAATGGAGCCACCAACCACAAGAAAGGGGGCCCAAAGATTGACAGGAAGGCTGGCATCTCTCAACAGATTTATATCCAGATCAGCAGAAAGAAACTTACCATTCTTCGAGGTGCTGAAGTCAGCTGAAGTCTTTCAATGGGGCCCAAGTCAACAAAAAGCCTTCGAAGAGCTGAAGCAATACTTAATAGATCTCACAACATTAACTCCACCAATGCCAGGGGCTCCTCTGTTGTTGTATGTGGCAGCTTCGCACTCAGCAGTAAGTGCGGCGCTTGTCCAGGAGAAGTTTGATGGACAAGTCAAGAAGCAGGTTCCAGTATATTTTGTATCTGAGGTCCTTAGTGTTTCAAAGAAAAATTATACAGAGCTGGAGAAGGTGTTGTATGCCGTTTTAATGGCATCCAGGAAGCTTCGGCATTATTTTCAGGCATACAATATTATTGTTCCTTCTTCGCAGCCGTTGAAGGATATCATGAGAAATAGAGAAGCTACTGGCCGAATTGGAAAGTGGGCTGCGGAGCTCAATGAATTTTACATTGATTATGTGCATAGATCCTCAATCCAGTCTCAAGCATTGGCAGATTTCATTGCCGACTGGACGCCAGGGGCTCAGGACGAAGAAGCGAACAAAGATGCCGAAGCATGGACAGTGTTTTGCGATGGCTCTTGGGGAACCTTCGGAGCAGGTGCAGCTGCTGTTTTGGTCTCACCATCCAAGGTTAAAACTTGCTATGCAGCAAGACTTGACTTCAGCTGCACAAATAATATCGCTGAGTACGAAGCTTTGCTCCTGGGTCTTCGGAAACTAAAGGCAATGGGGATCAGAAGGGCGATTCTTAAAACTGATTCCCAGGTTGTTTCGGGTCATATTGATAAAAGTTGCAAAGCTAAGGACCCGAAGCTTGAAAAATACCTAGACACGGTCCGAAGGATCGAAGCTTCCTTCGAAGGATTTTCTGTTAAGAATATCCCTCGAGGACAAAATGAACATGCTGATTTGTTAGCCAAGTCTGCAGCACAGGGGCTGCCGCTACCTTCGGATGTATTCTTCGAAACAATAAAGGCACCTTCAGTGGAGCTACTTGAAAGAGCAGTCCTTAACATTTCTCCTGTGTACAGTGAAGATTGGAGAACTGAAATAATCTCTTACCTTCAGGGTAACTTCTTATCAGATGACGAAGCTTATAATAAAAGGATAGAGGCAAGAGCTCGTCCCTATGTCATGATAGAAGGGGAGTTATACAAGCATGGAGTTTGTGCCCCGCTGCTCAAGTGCTTGTCTAGGGCCGAAGGTATAGAGTTGATGAAGGAGATACATGCAGGCCTGTGCGGATCCCACATCGGATCCAGGCCGTTACTTGGAAAAGTGTTCCGCCAAGGATTTTATTGGCCGAAGGCAGCTTCGGATGCAGCGGAGTTAGTTCAAAAGTGCGAAGGTTGTCAAAGATGTGCAAGAGATCAAAAACAACCTTCGTCTTTGACACAGCTGATACAACCCATCTGGCCATTGCAAAGGTGGGGCCTCGATTTACTGGGTCCATTACCACCGGCTCAAGGCAATCTGAAATATGTTATAGTGGCTGTGGAGTATTTTTCCAAGTGGATTGAGGTGAAGCCATTAGCTACAATAACTTCGGCCACTGTCCAAAAATTTTTCTGGCAGAATATTGTCTGTCGCTTCGGAGTGCCGAAGGCCATCACTGTAGATAATGGAACACAGTTCGACTCCGAAGATTTCAGAAATTTCTGTGATCAAATTGGAACGAAGATCCATTTTGCATCAGTCAGGCATCCGGAGTCGAATGGGCTTGTTGAAAGGGCCAACGCCATCATAATGACAGGAATAATGAAGCTAATCTTTAATCAACCAAGGGGAAAGTGGCCAGATCAGTTGACCAAAGTGGTGTGGAGCCACAATACAACAACATCAAGGTCTACAGGCTTTACCCCATTTAAGTTGCTATTTGGTGACGAAGCAATAACCCCGGAAGAAGCCAAAGCCGGATCAATAAGAGTGGTAGCTTCGGCAGAATCAGGTTCCGAAGATACTTGTCTCGTGGAAAAAGATGCCTTAGAAGGGATCAGGCTTCAAGCCGTGGAGAATATCAATAAATACCAGGCTGAAACAGTTAAATGGCGAGATAGAAAGGTCTGGCTAAAAAATATTGAGCCGGGACACTTGGTGCTTCGGAGAGTGGCCAACCCGGATACAGTGGGCAAGCTGCAATTGAAATGGGAAGGGCCTTTCTTAGTAGCATCTTCGTCAAGGCCTGGTTCGTACAGACTGAAGGACATGGATGGCAATGAAATTCCAAGATCTTGGAATGCGGATGAGCTTCGGCGGTTTTATGTATAACTCGATGTAATTTTGTCTTTTCTTTTCTTTTTCATGGCACCCTTTTCCTTTCTAAAGGGGGAGAAAGGTTTTTAATGGGGCCATCATATGTAATTTCCCTTTTTAGTTTTATAAGAGCAAAATCCCCCAAAGAATGTAAATGTAAAAGCTGAGAGTGCACCATCGAGTGCCGAAACTGAGAAAGAGAAAAAGCTCCGAAGACGTCCCTAAGGGGATGCAGAGCTCGCAGCGAAAAGTCAACGCTGGTTCCGCCGAAAGTAAAAGGCGAAGAAGCTCCAAAGACGTTCCTAAGGGAATGCAGAGCTTATACCGCCTAAGTAAAAGGCGAAGAAGCTCCAAAGACGTCCCTAAGGGGATGCAGAGCTTACAGCGAAAAGTCAACGCTGATACTGCCTAAGTAAAAGGCGAAGAGGCTCCAAAGTCGTTCCTAAGGGAATGCAGAGCTAATGTGTGGTTGTTTCTAAGTAATGGCTGACAATGTGGCTTCGGACATATGCTTCGGACATTCATTCGTGCATTACATTACATCATAACATTTGCATGCATAAGCATTCATTCATAGCATTTGTGTTCCCAAGTGGCTGCTTCGGCAAAAAGCTTCGGAGAAGTGGTTTTTTATGATTCGTTATGTAAAAGAAAAGCTTCGGAGAAGTGCGTTTTTATGATTTGTTATGCTATGTTGTGTACAAAAGAGAAAAGTTTCGTTGCTCGGCAAAAAGAAGAATTGTTTTTATGCTTCGTTGTGTACGAAAAGAAGGGAAGGTGTTTTTTCGCCTTCGGCTCAAAATACTGATTTCGTCCACATCAAAGCGCCTCAATCGAAGGGTAAGAATATATTACAAGGTATGTACAAAGTTCCTTGAAGAACAGTTTAATTCTATTTACAAGAGTTGTTGCAAAAATATCCTGAGTTTTTCTATAGCACACTTCTACTAATCTTCATTAAGCTTCAGCTTCGGCGACAGCTTCAGCGACATATCTTAGGCGTCATCTTCACCTTCGTCATCCTACATGAATCAAGGAATCGTGAGTAAAAATCAAGCCCAAAGGAAAAGGTAAGTACGAAATATCATTTCTTACTGGTTCAAGATGACTTCGGGCTTCGTCTCCAGCCTTCTCCCGCCCGCCTTTTGTCCATATCATTTTTATAAATCTATTGGAGATACTTCGGGCGAGGTCAGGCATATCATCCAGGATTGATGGAGATAAGGTGAAGTTGGGCCTGTTGACAATTTTTCCATGTTCGCAGCCGGCCTTCAGAAATGCAGCAGCGGTACCCCGAGAAGCTACCCAGGCACAGAAGTCGCCGTGCCCGGCTATAACTTCGTCAAGCTCTTCGATTTCAGCTTCAATATGATCGAAGGCCTGGGGTAAATTCTCCGCTGAAGGGTTAAATTTCCCGCTGCTGGCTCCAACAGAGTAAAATATCTTCTTTAATCGTCCAATGCAATTATTGCCAAAGTTCAAGCATTTGTCTTGAAGGCTTGTTAATGTTTTCTTCAACTCTGAGCTGGTCTGGACTTCGGCTTTAAGCTTCGAATTCAGTTCTAGCTTCTCCTGATCGAATTGTTTTGATTGATTGATAAGCTTCGAACTCAACTCTGATAATTTAGCCTCAGTCTCAGCCAGTAAGCCTTCGGTCGATTGGAGCTCGAAGTCTTTCTTTTCAATGATGGCAGATTGCTCTTTTATTTTGCTTTCTAAGTTTTCAATTATAGCTTCGTGCTTTTTGTCCTCCAAGTCTTGTTGCATCTTCAGAGCTTTGCTCAGTAGCATGCTCTGAACAGAAACAACTTATGTTAGTAATATTTTCATTGTTAACAGCAATAAAAACCAGAGAAAAGGTTGTTTACCTTGAAGTTAGAATAAAATAAGCTGCCGACGATATGTTGTCGTCGGTAGCGGCTGATGTCTGTCTCTAGCTTCGGAAAACCGATACTCTTTGATAGAGTACCGATTACCCTAGCTCCAGTCTGGTCTCGAATGCAGCCTAGCTTTTCATCGTCTACACCTCCGAATAGGAGAGCACCTGGCTTGTAGCCGCAAGATTTGGCATAGTCTTTAAGTTCTTCTATTTCGTCCTTCGTAAGTTTTTGCCCAATTAAATTCTGAAAGGAGTAGGCTTCGTCGTCCGAAATGTCTTCGGCTATTTCTTTTCCTTTTTCAGGCACTGTGGCCATGGTTTTTTCAGTAGCAACATCAGCTTCTTCTGCAGCCATGTCTTCCAAAATTTTGTTAACATCCTCAATGGTTGTTTCTAAATTAACATCTTCGGCTGTAGCGGCTTCGGTAGCCGCGACCTCCGAAGGTGCGACTTCGACGTTTATGGTGCTTTCGGCAGCTGCTGTTTTCTGAACTGACGCTCTTGGCGGTGTCTTATCGATAACTTCAGTTACCGCAATGATTCTTTGCCGTTTGGGTTTGCTTATCTTCGTCTGATCCGGCTCGTCCACCTTTTGAAAAAGCTTCGTCAGTTGGAGCCCTAATGGACTTAGCTTCGTGGGCATGGGTTCAGTCATTACCTTTAAAATTTCTTCCACGTCGCTGGTAGAAGGCGGTGTGGGGGTCCTCTCTTCTTCGGATATTTTCCGTTTCGGAGTTGATATTTTCCTTTTCTTCGGAATTTTCTTCTCTGCTGCTGGTTGCTCTTCATCCTTGGTCAGAATCTCGGCCACTCTTTTTCTTTTGTGGCCCTCGGCACCCTTGTTCAACTGCTCATAGTCTGGGTACTCGAAGCCCAGGGCATCGAATACTCGGTTCAGCCTTCGCTTCGGTCGGGTGCCGAAGGCCGCTGTCATTAATTGATCCTCTTTTTTGGAGTAATTCCCCAAGATTTCATTGCACATTGTCTCAACTGTGTCTAACCACTCTTTGCAGGGTTTCTTAAAGTACTTCTTGAATTTAAAGTGATAGGGCAGACGGACCAGCTCCCCCTTCTTCTTTTCTCCCTTCAGCTTCGGCATTTCCCACTCTTTTAGAGTGGGGAAAACTCTGAATGCCAAGAACTCCTGAACTAGATCCCTGGTGCTAATATGTTCTGAAATAATTTCGAATTCACCCAGAGCAGCCCAGGTAGGACCCTTTAAATCGCCGATGCGGCAGCGTGGCCTCGTCTCTCCGAAGATTAACTCCAGAGGGCTTTGTACCAATTTTTCTCTGTCTTCGTCAACTTTTACGTAGAACCACTCAGACTTCCAGCCTGCTGGCCATTTGCTTCGGTAGCTGATGACAGGACATTTTGTTGTCTTCCGGTAAGCAAAATTATAGCAGCCGAAATTATCATGTAGTCCATCTTTTCTGGCCTTTGTTTGGTAATGTAATTCGTGAACTCGGCAGAAGCTGTCGGCAAACGGTTCCACAGCTTGGCTTCGGAGGGCCCAGATATAAACATTGAGCCTAACTATGGCGTTAGGAGTCAATTGATGAAAGTAGATACCAAACCTCCTCAGTATCTCCGCAATAATATTGTGAAGAGGAAATCTAAGCCCAGCCTTTAGAAAGCTCTTGAAGATAACAATCTCATCCTTCCCCGGCTTCGGGGTGGTTTCTTCTCCCCCGAAGCGGAGTAGCTTCTTCTGATCTTCATTGAAATAACCTGCTTTTACCATCTTCGAAAGGTCAGCCTTTGAAACCGTTGATTTCCCAAAATCCAGGTGACTGGGCTTGCTGGGCATAGCAATGTGGTAGTCATCTTCGGGGTCAGTCCCTTCAATGTTCTCCTCTTCTCCTTCGGCTGTTGTCGGGTTTGCTTCAGCAGCAGGCGCTTCTCCCGCAGTCACTAGACCGGAACGCTGCATCGCTTCGGAGATGGGCACAGTGTCTGAACCTTCAGCTTCGTCTCCCTCACGTACAAAACTTTGGCAGTAGATCGCACCCTCACCATTTGATTCTGAGTTTGGGGAAGTCAGAAACTTTCTTCTTTTTTCTTTTCTTTTCTCCGAAGCTTTTCTTTCTGACGAAGCAGACGTCGGGACGGACCTTCGTTCGATTCTGAGAGTCAAGCTTCGGCTACGGTGGAAAATTTTGGCAGCAAAACAGTGCAAATAGCAATGAATGCTGTGGTAACTTCACACCTACCCGTTTGTTTATATAGTGCAGCAGGTAAGAAGGCGAAGCGGCAGGATTTTTTACACCAGACGGGCGGTCACTTGTACTCGCTGTGCAGTGGACCGCAAGGATCAAACAGTAACTCTGCAAGGTGGGCCTGGCACGCGCTCGGAAGCCGGATCGTTTCTCCGCAACGAGCTCCGGGAAGGTGTTTTTTGGACCTTCGGCTTCCCGAAGCTGAAGAGGCTTTTTTCACGGGTCAAGCTCGTTACGAAAAACGATCTAGCACCGCGAAAGGGGCTACTGTTGGGGTCGTGCTTCGGCGCGCCGAAGGTCTCACACGAAGAAGCAGCTTCGGCTGAAGTCGTCTCCAAGAGATGGCCGAAGGTTCCTTTTCATGGACCTTCGGCGTTTCAAACCGACATAGAGATAGAATGACCTTTTTATACATATAGGTCTGAGTCAATGTTGTAAACATTTGTAAGGGGCATAATTGTAATTTGTCACAGGCTGCGACCTGTGCCTATAAATAGATGAACAGTACCTCTGTACTGTTCACGCGAACCTGTTATTGGCCTTCGCATCACACTTGTACTCTCGCTTTCCTCAGGACCGAAGGTACATTTGTAATTTGAAATCATTTATATTTATTCATGTTAAGAAATGATCCTATATTAACATTTAAATGTTTATTTTATACATCATGATTTATACGAATACTTCATCCTTCATTATTATGTTTACGAAGGTACGTCCTTCGTAATCTTCGTCCGAAATCCTTTATATTCCGAAAGGATATAATGTGATGAAGGACGAAGGACCTTAATATTTAATATTTTCTGTGTTGCCTTGTTCTTAACTCTTAGCATTTGAGAACAAGCCCCCAACAGGTATAAATTAAAGAAATGGTTTAGGAAGAACCCAGGGTCCTCGGTGTAAACTGGTTTACCAGGAAATCTTTTAATATTTCTAATTTAAATGCAAACAGAGCTTGTAAAATTCATAACTTTAGTTTTATTCAACCAAATTTGGTCAAACCAATTTTGCCTGATTCTAAATAATGTGAACTACTTAGGAAAAATACAAAACCCCCTTAGTATTGCAAAAGAATTTAAAGTTTGGATTTAAATATTGATTTGGCCAACAGTTAAATAATAGAAGGAAAAATAGTTACACTGTTAGACTGAGGTTAAGAAAAATCAGAGAAGTACTTAATCACTCCTTGATCTATTTAAAAATAGTAAACCCCTTAGTACACCAAATTAAGGTAGGGTTTGCCATTTAAATCATTTTTAGCTTGAAGATAAAGAAAATAGAAAAGGTAAATTAAATTAAGAACCAGGGAGCAACCACATTTTTGTTAACTCAATTATTTAATGTAGTTCACTGGAAAAATTTATTAGACCCTTGTTTAGTACAAAAGAAATGAGATACCTTTTATTTTATGCAAACAAGGAAAACATAGGAAAATCTTAGAGAAATAATCCTGAGGAGAAAACACCCCAACCCTTGGGATAACTAATACTATGTTATTATGAACATAAGAAAAATATGAGTTCTGTTGTTTGATATTTTTCAAATAACAAGTTAGTTATAAGTAACTTTTTGGCATTAAACCTTAGAAAAGCATAACTAAATAACCACTAAGTAACCCTTTGTGATTTTTGGCACAGAAGCATGTTATTACCCATAGCTACCAGCAAAAATAACTCTTAGTACAAAACCCACACCTAGATAAGAGATGTAGTGCAAAGTGACCCCTCTGCCCCAACTTTTGTTATTTCTGTCTAGGGCATACTCTATTTATTATTGACCTCAAAATTATAGGATAGACTACAGTAACCAATAGTAACCCATTGTAATTTTTACAGAATTTTTAGAAATTTTGAAGTCACTGTTGTAGTTCAAACCCACCTTAAGATCCTAAAAAGAGAATAAAAGAAGGAATTAAGTAGTGTAGATAAATGTTACCCTGACCAAAACAGCAAAACCCTTGGGTACCTACTAAAACCTTCAAGGGGCAACCCAAGTCTTAATCCACTATATTTACCTCTAAGCAAACCTCAAACCTAAATGAATAAGCATACCCCACTAAGAGCCTCTTATAACAAGGAAACCCTAAGTTATCAACTAACTTAGTTTTTCTTCACTATGCATAATAGTTACTAAATCCTGCATGTCATAGCACACATGTTTCTTATTCTTTGCACTCGATAGATTGCAACCTCACTGACGGAGAGTACATCCTCGTGCCAGAGCAAGGAGTTGCTTAGGAGGTAGTCCCAGATCTAGCACCAGAGCCTGCCATCGAGGATCTGCCTGCCCCAGCTTTGGAAGGCAAGCCCCGGTTTTATGCATAACCTATTTTATATGCTATTTTACTACACTTAATGTTTGTAGGTTTGTAATGTGCACTTAAGTGTAGGAGTTGTTTGAAACCTTAGTTGCATGAACTCAGGTTTTTCCCCATGTGATGGATACTAGTATGCTAGGTCGAGTAGCTGCTTTACTAATTAGGGATCTCGGTAGAAGTCGAGTGATTTTTCTAGCACTCGCGCGAGGTCAGGAATTGCTTGTATCCATTTGTATATCGTAATGATGATGGTCTGTGGACAACGGTCCATGGGGATGCATTGTCTACGAGACGGAAACTGGAATAAGGATTAAGGTGTGGTACCGTGTGTCAAGCGTTTGAACGTACTAAACATATGCTGAGAAATATGGTAAATCAGTAAGCCTAGTACCTGAGTGAACCTGGCAGCAGATTGCCCTCCTCACGCGACCTGAGACGTGGTCTCCCATTCCGGTTATGGTGGGTACAAGTGCGGTCACTGCACGACGGCAGTCAGGGTCAATGAGGCATTGTACGCCAAGGCAGTGAGCCCCTCTCTGCTGATGGGGAATCATTGGGGACGGTTGAGGTGTGTGGGGACAGAGTGCCTTGCCACGTCGTGTGTTTAGGTTTACCTTTCAAGGTTTAAAAACTCGATTCGAATCGTCTGCTTCTCGCAGCTAATGAGACTGCTTGATCCATGCTGCTACATCGAGTAACAAGTGGAAACATGATGACTTGGCAAATGTTGTTGATTGCTAAATGTTTGATACCATGTATGACTAGATAGGTATACATTCAGTCTTAAGAGAGTCACACTAAAACTTGAAAAAGCTAAAACTTGATTTTAGACTCAGCTAGTGCTTTTGGCAAACCAAACCCTCAGCCAAATAGCTGCATGTCTAGAGGTAGAGGAGTAGACTCCTCACACCGGTATGTCTGGCTGAGTATTAGTATACTCAGCCTTGCTTGTGGCATAATTTTTTACAGGTTCTCTAGAGGACATGGTTGCTGGAGTGACTTGGCCGTCCATCTTGCCACCGGGTTGGACAGTCGAGTGGGACCCTACCTCGGCTGAGGAGGAGCATGAGGAGTGATGGGACAGGCTTCCCCATCCCTCCATCTATCGTTAGTTCAATTCCGCTGCATTCCAAACAATGATTACTACTTTCGCTAAAACTCCGATGATGATGTAATAAATGTGATACTCCCTAATGTATGGTTTTATGCTTTATTGTATTTGCTCTGTGCCTCACCATCGAGTGAGTACGTGGTACTTGATCATGTTAGTGGCCTTGTCGGACTAGATCCGAGGGACTGACGCGTTATTCCTATTTAAGTGTGGTCTAGCCTCTAAGGCGGGGCTTAGGCACTTAAGTTGGAATAATTCGGGCGGTTCCCCACAGCTGGTATCGGAGCTCGTACCACCACAGAGGAATCAATAAACTATAAATACCATCCTTTTCAAAAGTAAAACTTGATAGAAACAAATGTTGGATAGATCGTAGGACGATCAGGATAGACCTAGGACGTGAAGCCTTAGGATGATAGAGGGGTAGTTAGGTGGCTAATTGAGTAAGCCCTACAAGCTACTATAAGGGATGGGAGTTCTTCCCTATTCCCTCTAAGTTGAAGTGAGGTCGTTAAGGACGAACATGCATGCATCCTTACTTAAACTATTAATAATTGGGTAAGAATTTTAATAATGATAGATTAAGTACACTCAATGACGTTGTCGTAGCCATAGAGAGGCTGAGTTTTGATCCCTTTTCTTCTTCTTCTTCTTCTTTTACTTACGCATAACCATACACAGATGACTTCGCACGGATCCTCAGAAGGAGGGAACGCACAATCCCACACGAACGGACTTGCACGAGAGGGCTTTCCCCGCATCTTGTGGGAGGTGCTTCAGGGAGCCGGTTACACGACGCCTCCCCAGTACATGGTGCAGCTGTTTGAGAAGCATCGATTGCCCCGCTGTAGGGTGAGGATGACCCTGGAGCCTCATCCCCTATAGCCAGGCTGGCGTTCGTTGGACTTCGAGTCTTTCGGATACCGGGCTGAGGATACTATCGAGGCGATTGCTCTCCACGGGCTGACCACCTTCTGTGGTTTTCACCCCTTGGAGCTGTCTACTCATCCCATTGGCTTGTTCCCTGCTGAAAAGGAGGATGACCCAATGTGGAAAGACCGAGTGGAGCATGCCAAGGATATATGGGCTCTTTACCCGGGGCAGACTACACACTTAATGGTGCAATGCATGGATGCTCTGTATCGTCTGCAGGTGAAGAGAGGAGAGGCAATGTCTCATCTAATGGCATTATTGGAGGCTACCAAGATTACCTTGGATAACAGAGAGGAACTTGTGGTAGACCTATCCACTGTGATGGTGGAAAAGGACTTACAAGTGGAACAAATGTCTAACGAGATCCAGGAGCTTGAGGAGCTAGTGGGAACCAGGGAGAATACCATTGAGGTTCTCGAGGATCAGCTCATCAACACTCAGCAGCAACTCGCGGAAGCTAACCAACATTTGGATATGCACCACCAGGAGATCCAGGACATGGAGGCCAACGAGGATGTCGACATCGAGGGAGGAGAGGAGCCAGAGCCTGCCTCCAGTTTGGACACTGCTGGCTCAGGGAGATCACCTTCCCCCGAGTCGAGCGTTGCCTTGTTTGCTCACTAGGTCGCTGAGATAGGGTTAGCAGTGTGTGGCGGTAGAAACTCCTCGAGGCTAGCTTAGCTTTGGCACCCTTGGGGTACTAGGCTAGACAGAGTTGAGTCTTTTGGGTCACTGATGCAATCTTAGCAAACTGTTTTGGAAGTATGGATGTTGAAGGAAGTCCGTTTTAATTTATGAAGGAAAGCTTTTATGCCATGAGGGCTCTTTTTATGTACTATGCAAGAAAATAGTGGTTTTACCCTTGTGAATCTTTCACCATGTTCGGACCCTGACATCAGAAATGTGATATTGAGAGCATTCTTGAATTTTTTTTCAGATGGCAGGAAGAGCGCGTAGTGGATAGAATGAACGCATTCCTCCGCCACCGCCTCCTACCCTGCAAGAACTGATGGCTCAGCAGAACGAGATTCTGCGACAGTTGGCTCAGCGACAGCCGCCGCCTCAGCATTATGGTGGTGGTGATCATCAGCGTCACCCAGCAGCAGCCACTTATCAGGAGTTCCTCGGCACGCAGCCGCCCTTGTTCACTCGGGCAGAGGATCCACTGAATGCTGATGTATGGCTTAGGGTAGTGGAATCTAAATTCCCACTACTCAATGGAGTTTGTTCAGATGTGACTAAGGTTAGGTTCGCCACCCAGCAGCTTCGTGGACCCGTGTGGACATGGTGGAACCACTTCCTTGCTATGCAGCCAGTTGACCATGAGGTGGAATGGAGAGAGTTCAAGGCAGCTTTCAGGGGACATCATATACCCGCAGGCATTATGGACCGCAAGCTCAATGAGTTTTTGGCACTTACTCGGGGGACTCGGACAGTGTTACAGTATGCTCAGGCCTTCAATGACCTGTGCCAGTATGCCAGATACCACGCAGACACTGATGAGAAGAAGAGGGACAGGTTCAGGAGGGGGCTCAGCACTAAGCTCCGCAACCGTCTCAACACCGTCGGGGCCAATAGTTACAATGAGTTAGTCAACGTGGCCATTTCTCAGGAGGACTGCATCACAGCCCGTCAGGCAGAAAAGAAGAGGAAGACCCCTGTGGCAGGATCATCAGCTCAGCCACAGCACTTCCGGATTGTATCTGACACTCAGAACAGGGGACCCCAGCAGCAGCAAGGACGTTGGGTGATCCGACCACAACAGTAGCAGTAGGCACCCAACTTCTCTCAGCTTCCAGTTCAGAGAACAATCAGCCACAGCAGCAGCAGTACCGTCAGGCCAATGACAATCAGTGTTTCACTTGTGGTAACACAGGGCACTATGCCAAAAATTGCCCTAGAAACCAGCAGAGGCAGGGGCAGAATTCCAATCAGAATCAAGGCAAGAGGCAGAAGGTGCAAGTAAGGCAAGGCAGGCTAAACTTCACCACCATGGCTGACATTCCGGAGGGAGCACCCGTCATGACCGGTATCTTTTCCGTTTTGAATTATCCTGCAATTATTCTTTTTGATTCTGGTGCATCACACAGTTTTATCAGTGCCAAATTTAGTGCCAAGTGCCAGTTACCTTTTCACCACACCAATGGGGGTATTACCATTTCTATAGCAGGAGGCAGGGTTGCCACCTATCAAATCAACAGGCAGGTGCCTATAAAATTTGGTAGTCTTGTGATTAGAACCACCCTTCTCATCTTAGGGTTGGATAGTGTGGACATTATCTTGGGAACTAATTGGTTATCCAGGCATCAGGCAGTACTTTATATTGCAGCAAGGGCCATTGAGATTCACTCCCCTGCTTGTGGCGAGATTACTTTATATTTACCTAACCAGGGTTGTACCCGTTCCTATGCCTTCACAATGAAAGAGTCACCCGTCGAAAGAATTCCAGTGGTTCATGACTACCCAGATGTTTTTCCTAATGAATTGCCAGGGATGCCACCCGACAGAGACATAGAGTTCGCGATTGAATTACAACCCAGAACTGCCCCTATATCCAAGAGACCCTATAGGATGCCTCCAGCAGAATTGGCGGAGTTGAAAAGGCAGCTGCAAGAGTTGTTGGACAAGGGGTTTATTCGCCCAAGTACTTCACCATGGGGATGTCCTGCCTTATTTGTGAAGAAGAAGGATGAGAGTCTGAGATTGTGTGTCGATTACCGCCCTCTCAATGCGATGACCATCAAGAACAAGTACCCATTACCCCACATTGATGTATTGTTTGATCAGTTGGTGGGAGACAAAGTATTCTCCAAGATAGACCTTCGCTCGGGCTACCATCAGATCAAAATCAGGGCCAAGGATATTCCGAAGACGGCTTTCTCTACCAGATATGGGCTGTATGAGTACCTGGTGATGCCTTTCGGGCTGACCAATGCCCCGGCTTATTTCATGTATTTGATGAACTTAGTATTCATGCCAGAGCTGGACAAGTTTGTGGTGGTTTTTATTGATGACATTCTGGTTTACTCAAAAAATGAAGACAAGCATACTGAGCATCTACACATCGTGCTTCAGCGACTGCGCGATCATCGTCTATATGCCAAATTGTCCAAATGTGATTTCTGGCTGAAGGAGATAAAATTTTTGGGGCACACCATTTCTCAGGATGGGATATCAGTTGATCCTGAGAAGGTACAAGAAGTGATGAATTGGAAACCTTCTACCACAGTACGGCAGATTCGGAGTTTTCTGGGATTGGCAGGGTATTATCGGTGATTTATTCCGGATTTCTCCAGGATTGCCAAGCCAATGACTGAATTGTTGAAGAAAGGAGTCAGGTATGGATGGAGCCAGAAATGTGAGGATGCCTTTGATACACTAAGGCAACATTTGACAACAGCGCCTGTGCTAGCTCAGCCAGACAACACCAAACCCTTTGAGGTTTATTGCGATGCTTCCGGTACTGGATTAGGTTGTGTCTTGATGCAAGACAACAGAGTTATTTCTTATGCCTCCTCTGCACTCAGACCCCATGAGCAGAACTACCCCACACATGACCTGGAGTTAGCCGTCATGGTTCATGCTCTCAAGATTTGGAGACATTACTTGATGGGAGCTCATTGTAATATTTACACTGATCATAAGAGCCTCAAGTACATTTTCACTCAAGCTGATCGGAATATGAGGCAGAGAAGATGGTTAGAATTAATCAAGGACTATGATTTAGAGGTACATTACCATCCTGGCAAAGCCAATGTTGTGGCCGATGCCCTAAGTCGGAAGGCCCAGTGCAACTGTGTGACTATGGATGCAAGGATCACCACCCTATGTGATGAGTTGTGCAAGCTGAACATAGAAGTTGTTTCCTCCAGTGCCTTAAGTTATATTTTAGTGGAGCCCACCTTACACGAGCAAATAGTCATGGCACAGATTGGTGACAAGGGTGTTCAAGTTATCAAGGAAATGATCGAACAGAAGGCGGAAAAATACAAATGCTTCCGTCAGGACAGCAAAGGGATTATATGGTTTGGAGACCGATTGGTTGTTCCCAAGCACCCCAAGCTCAGAAGGAAAATATTGGATGAAGCTCACCTTTTGAAATTCTCCATGCTCCCCGGCAGTAACAAGATGTACCATGACCTCAGGTCCTTGTACTGGTGGACCAAAATGAAGAGGGAAATTGCTAAGCATATATCTGAATGCGGCACTTGCCAGAGAGTCAAGGCCAGTCATTTAAAGGTAGCAAGCACCTTACAGCCTCTTCCCATACCTTTTTGGAAATGGGAGGATATTTGCATGGATTTCATCATAGGATTGCCCAATACCTCTCGACACCACGATTCCATTTGGGTCATTGTAGACAGGTTGACCAAGATAGCTCATTTCTTGCCGGTGCACACCACCCATAGGGCAGAGAAATATGCAGAAATCTACATTGACCAGATAGTTTGCTTGCATGGAATACCAAGGACTATCTTATCTGACAGAGGAGCACTATTCGTGGCACGTTTTTGGGAGCAATTGCAAGAATCACTTGGGACTCATGTAATAAGAAGCTCAGCATACCATCCTCAAACAGATGGTTAGACAGAAAGGGTGAATCAGATTTTGGAAGACATGTTGAGGGCATGTGTGCTACACTATGGAAAGGATTGGGACAAGTGTCTTTCCTTGGCAGAATTTTCTTATAACAACAGCTACCAGTCCAGTCTAAAGATGGCACCTTTCGAGGCCTTGTATGGGAGAAGGTGTAGGACACCACTGAATTGGTCTCAAGCTAGAGAGAGGGAAATATTTGGACCTGACTTGGTTCTTGAAGCAGAGGAGAAAGTCAGAGTTATTAAGAAGAACCTAGAAGCTGCTCAGGCCAGGCAAAAGAGCTATCATGATAAGAGGAGGAAGCCTTTACAGTTTGAAGTGGGAGATCATGTCTATCTTAAGGTGTCACCCACCAAAGGTGTTCAGAGATTTGGAATCAAAGGCAAGTTAGCTCCTCGCTATATTGGGCCCCATGAGATCATAGAGATTTGTGGACCTGTGGCATATCAATTGAAGTTGCCACCTCATGTCAGCAGTTCATGATGTGTTCCACGTATCTCAGCTGCGAAAGTGTGTCCGCTTACCCACAGAAGTACTACCTGAACCAGAATTGGAGATAGAACCAGACTTATCCTATCAAGAGCACCCCGTCAAGGTATTGGATCAAAAGGAGAGATCAACGCGGGCAAGGTCGATCAAAATGTATAAGGTTCAGTGGAGTCACCATTCAGTGGAAGAGGCTACATGGGAGACTGAGGATTTTCTACGTTCTCGCTTCCCCGACTTTCTGGCCAAAGGAATCGGTACGTAATCCAAAACCCCACCCCCACCTGCCCTTGGAACCTAAATATAAGAAAAACTTAGATGTTAAGGGTATAGTAAACTGGGAAAGTAACTTTAAAAGAGCTTCCTTCTGAAGTTGCAAAGAGAATGACATTCGAAGAGCAGTTAACTAGAGAAACTTGACTAAAGGAAAAAGGCAACCTACCAGCACACCTTCTTGGCACCCCTAAAGGATCCCTACCCAAAATCTCGGGGCAAGATTCCTTTAAGGGGGGAGGGCTGTAACACCTCAGGTGTTACCAAGGCCATGGTTTCATTTGTGCACTAATGACTTGTGATCATATGTGGTTAAGTGGAGGAGAAGAAGCACCTAAAACCTTGGAAGCATGGGTTAGTTAAGAAAGGTTAATGGCAAAGGCTTCACCCACACATTTGGAACAATGGTCATGTTGCACCAAGGAGATTAAACCCTAAAGACACCTAAGGGCACTAGACTTCCAAGCAAGGGATCAATGAATAAGTTAATCAAATTACCAAAGCATGATCCTAATCCTTAAACAAGTTTTAGTAACATTGTAACCTACCAAATGCAAGGAGGGAACATTGCAAAAAGACCCCTTAAAGACCCCAATTTCACCCCTTAAGTATAGAGCACATTAGAGCTCTCTAATTCTCTCTAAGTCAAAATCTAACCCTAATCTAAAGAGCAGACGTGTTCACTTAGCAAATGGCGCCAAAACCACTTGGGTTGAATACCAAAAAGGTGCCAAACCACCTAAGGCACCCACTAGAAAAGTTTGAAACCAAGCCAATTTCGTTTGACAATATTTGGCATCGTTTTTGTCGCGAGGTGGATAGAGGGACAAGCTAGATTTGGCGTCCGCAAATCTCCCTACCTAGGGCATATCTGCCATTGGAACTCACATACAAGAGATAGCCCTAGGTGCTAGGAGGAGGCCTGCGCCGGATTTTTGCAAAGATTCGCACGTTTGCGATGTCGGCGAGCTGTTGAACATGGGCAGAAGAACACTTCCACGTGTTCGACGCGCCCTGAACGCGCCAGAGCATGCCCAGCGCCCGACCTCGCGCGCCCCGGGCCGCGCCGAGCCACGCCCGTGTCTCCTGCCCGCGCCCACGCCTATAAAGCCCGCTGAAGCTTCAGCCGTACTCCCCCGTGCGCTCTTGACCTCACCGGAGCAAGAGATCACCGGCGTTTGCCCTGCAGACGGCGTGCCAGCAGCTGCCCGATCCCCCGCCACCGTAGACCGGCCAGCAGAGCCATCCCCAACCCCGTCCAACCCTTGGAATAGACTCTACGTGCCTCGGTGAAGCTCCCTGTTGGAACTTGCTCTCAGTTGCATGGGGATCCAACAAGGGTGAACAGTGATGTCAACAGGCACTCGCGCTAGATGGCAAAAGCTCTGTTAATCTGGCCTCTCACGGGCACTGTGCAGGGGTATTTATAGGTACCTGAGTGCGCAGCACCCCGAGCTAAGGACGCATGTGCCCTCAGCTACCTAGATTATCCCTAGAATATTCCCATAAAGCGGGGTTACAGACCGTAATTACAGGAATGCTTTTACAAATTAGGCCCGTAACGCACGGCAGCCAAGCGGGGCCCGTTACAATGGGCCGGATTGCACGTGGGCCTCCGAGCTGGACGAGGCCGCACCGTGGGATGCCCTTCGCCGCCAGTCTTCGTCTGGTGCGGAAGAAGCGAAGGGTGTCCCTGCCTGTTTTGTTTCTGTTAGTTCAGCTGCTGCAGCAAAGGCTTCGAGCGAAGGGTGGCGCCTTTGCCTTCGCCCCAACATTTGCCCTCCGAGGGACCAGTTCGACAAAGTCACCTGGTGCCGAAGACGTCGTTAGAT
Source organism: Zea luxurians (assembly GCA_029449295.1). NCBI lineage: Eukaryota > Viridiplantae > Streptophyta > Magnoliopsida > Poales > Poaceae > Zea > Zea luxurians. The sequence continues at coordinate 2,579,079 of JAOPSE010000028.1, read as the reverse complement.
GGCGGAGACGCTGCCCTCGCTCGAAGTGGTTCCGCGGGGGTTTTTGATATGACCGTTGATTGACGGCGTACTGTTGGATTGCGGGTTTCCCGAAGCGCCGCGCCCTGTTGGATTGCGGGTTTCCCGAAGAGCCGCGCCCTGTCTATAAAAGGGGCGGGGGTCGGCGCTTTTTGAACTTCACCTTCCGCGCTCCGCGAAAACCCTAGCCGCCCTTTCCGCCGTCTTGCTGCTCGTCTGCCCGCCGTGCGCTTGTTCGCCGGAGATCTGGCTCGAGTGAAGCAGACCGCCCGCCGCCGCCGACGGTACGTAGCGATGCCGTCCTCGTCTTCTTCCACTGCCGCTACACCGCTGGCCGTTCCCTCGCCGCCGGCCGCCGCCTCGTCTGAGGAGACGCTGAGTAGTTTAATGGCGGAGGAGTTGCGCGCCGGCGATTCTGTTGATTTTGGCGTATCGCGGATGTCGTCGGCCCGCGTGCAAGATATGCAGCGGTTGGGTTACTTCGGCGGCGGAGTTGGTCGAGTCCCGGGGACGGAGGAAGTCCCTGAGCCAGAGGGCGAGTTGGTCGTTTTCGAGGCGTTCTTCGCCGCCGGACTCCGCTTGCCTGCGCACCGATTTGTTGGCGAAGTCCTGCACAGGTTCAACGTTCAAATACATCAGCTGACACCGAATGCCATAGTGGCTCTGTCGAAGTATGTCTGGGCGACGACTTCGTACGGCGGACAGCCATCGGTGGAAGTTTTTGCGAAGTATTATTGTTTGCATTGGCAGAAGAGGATGATTGGAGGCGAAGTTGCTCAGTTTGGATCCTGCACATTCACGCCGAAGACCGGCAAAACCACGATGCAGGTAGTCGAGTTGGTTCCTTGAGCCCGCAACAAGTGGGGCAACTGGAATGAATTTTGGTTTTACGTCGCTGAGGGTACCGTCGAAGGCCATGAGGGACTCCCCGTGTCTGTGATGTGTTCTCATTTTTACTCAGCGTACCCGCCCTTTGAAGTGGCGGAGGGGGATGAGGACGAAGGGGCTCTTCGGCTCGCCGCCGGCCTGAGCAGTGGGCGCGACTTGGTTGAAGAATTTGTGGCGTACGGGGTGTGGCCATTGGCGCATGGCTGGGCGTTGGGCGAAGTATGCCCTCGCCAGATGCCTTTTCATGGTGGAAGGGTGGTGCGGAGTCCCGCCTTCGCCCTGAATCTGCAAAACCGCGATCCGGCCGCCGTTGTGCGTGAGGCGGAGGATGGGGCGGTGCGGCTTGTTGGACGCTACGTGCCGAGGACAGAGGGCCAGCGCAGCTGGGATATCCGCGGGTCGAATGACCGCTTGAACAGGGTTTTTGAATTAAATCAATTCCCATATGACGGCTACCCTGGTCAAGACGATGTGGACCGCCGTGGGAAGAAACCGGCGGTGGAGACCGGAGACGACCCTGCGCCGGCGGCCGCCCCATCCTCTAAAAAGAGAAAATTAGGTACTGCTATGGGAGGACTTGGGGTTTCTGATCGTTTTGCTAGAGAGTTGATGAGGACGTGCGCGGCCCCGGGGGAAAGGATGTCTTCGCCCGAGCTCCAGGAGTCTTCGGCTCGGATGCTGTGGGTTACCGGGGGTTGCTGGCCTAGGAATGTTCCTGTCCCCCGCGCGGCTGGCGAGGACTTTTTTACATCTCGCATGGTTTGTGAATGGAGGGTATTTCCTTACGGGCGGAATATTGCTGCTGTTGTGTCAGCAGTGATGGACAAGGATCGCCAGGGAGCTGCACAGAAGCGCAAGGTGGCTGTCAGGCTCGTTGAAGCCAGGCCGAAGAGGCAGCGGGGGGCTACGAAGGCTGTGGCCCCCGGCGGAGGCCGGCCGCCGCTGGCGGCGAAGTCGGGCGTCCCTGCATCTAGCAAGGCGCCGGAGGCAACGGCAGGCCCCGGAGGCTCGAAATCGGCGAAGGCGGTGCCGCCGTCCAGCGGAGTGGCGGAGGTCGCGAAGGCGGCCCGAGCGTTGCCGTTGGCGGGCAAACGTGTCGCTGACTTCGTCACCGATATTAGTGTGGACGACTATCTCGGTGGTAAGTTGTTGGCTTGGCTTTCCTTTTTTTTGTTTTTTTTCTTTTTTTTTTCTTTTTCTCTCTTTTTTTGATTGGTTCGTTGGTATGTTGCAGGGTTGGGCGAAGGCCAACTTGCTATGGTTGCGCCTGCCGCGGCGACCACGACGGCTGCCGTAGTGCCGAAGGCGAAGGGCGGGGCTCTTAGCGACGGAGGCGAGGCGTCGGCCCTCGCGGTTGTCATGGATGAGGCGGGCGCTGCGTCCCGCCGGCTGACGGAGGTGACGGAGGCGCTACGTCAGGTCCGCTGAGTTGGACTTCGTCACTTTTTTTTCGGCTTGCTAGGGCCGCGGTCTTACGATTGCTCTGCAGGAGGCTGACTTCGCCAGCCGCACTGCGTCGGGGGCCCTCACGGCAGCTGTGGCTACCGAAGTCGAAAGACTTCGGACACAACATGCTGATGCCGTCCGTGAAAAATCGGTCGCCGACAGCAAGTGTCGCAAGCTGGCGGACAAGGTGGCCACACTAGAGGACGAGAAGGCCGCCCTCCGGCGCCAGCTGGCGGGGGAAAGGAGGGAGACCAACGAGGCCCTTGTCAAGGCGCAGGCTGCGCAGGCAGAGGCCAACCTGGCACGGGCGGAGGGCAATCTTGCTAGGGAGCGCGCCGAGCAGCTGCAGGAGCGGCTCACCGCCCTGGAGAGCCGTGTGAAGGGGGCCCAGGCCGCGTCACGAGCGGAGGCAGAGCGGACGCGCCAACTGCTTGTAGATACATACCGTGGCCTGGGCGCGGGGACCGGTGAATTCGAAGTGCCGGACCGAGAGCCCGGACTTCGGTGCCTGGAGTGGGTGCAGGAGGAGTTGCAGGCGCTCCCCACTGTCGTGGAGGGGTTTATGGTGTATGCCTCCCTGGTCACCTGCGAGGGGGCGATGAACGCGCTCTCCCGCGAAGGGTGCCGGCACTTCGAGGTCTTCGACCAAGTCGAAGAAGATTTTGAGCAAGATATCTTCAAGGTTGAGGACCCCGTAGTGAAGGAATCCGCCGGAGCTATCTTCGACCGGCTGTGGGGTCCACACGGTCGCGAGGTGGTCAGGGAGCGCGCCGAGACGGCGAGGGCTCAGGTAACGTTTTCGCTTGTTTGGTATTTGTTGGACGTGGGCTATGTGTGTGTTTGATGAATTTTGTGTGTTTTGGCTTAGGCGGCGCGTGGCGAGAGGGTCGACGACTTCGGGGCGCTGAACAGCATGCTGACTGACCCGGAGTCGACCCCGGCGGAGGCCGCGTCTGGGGTCGCCCTGGAGCCGACCTCGGACATTGCGGGGGACGCGTCGAGTGCCCCCGCATCCGCTGCGGCCGGCGAAGACCTGCCCCCAGAGGTCGCCGAAGGCGTGCCTGATGCTTCCGCAGCTGCCGCGCCTAGTGCTGAAGATCCCGCAGCGGTAGCGGCGGAGATAACAGCGGAAGCAACGGCGGAGCCAACGGTGGAGGCTCCCGCAACGTCAGGGCCGTCGCAGGTGGCGTAGTGGGTGTAGAGGGTTGGGGGAATTTGTACATGTTACTGAATTTTGGTTGCTGCGCAGGTTCAAGATTTTGGGCCTGCGCACACAACCGCTACTACTAAATTTTTAGCGGCTTCGACCGCGGAAGATGGTAATGAATGTGGTGGGTCTGCATCTGAGTTTTTTGATTGTGCTGACTCTGGGAGCTCGATTGAGTGGACTGAGGAGTCGTCGGAGGACTTGGACTACTTCGCGGCCTTGGATGTGGCTGCGGCGGAGGCTTCGCCGCACGCCGCGGACGCAGGGGATGTGCCAGGTCCTAGCACCAGGCGACGGCGACGAAGGGCAGTTGCGAAACGTAGAGTTAGTGGGGCGGAGGGGGCTCGACTTCGTGTGAGTGGGGCTGGCCGGCAGGAACTGTTGTCTTTACCGGCCGCCGAGAGTACAGGTGAAGGGGAACTGCGAAGTCTTTTTGCGGGTGAGGAGCTTAGGATAATGTTATTTAATTATAGGGAGATGGGAATTATTCCTAAGGTTGAGCCGATGTAGAGTGTGGTGCCCTCGCTTGTATATGTAGAGGCTTGTATGATGAAATTGTGTGCCCTCGCTACATATGTGTGCGAAGGCGTTGTGTACTTTGTCTGGTTTGTTTTGTTGTGCTGTGTTGGTGTGATTAAAGTTGGTCTTGGCGTGGACGGTTTGATGTTTTCGTTTCTGCCTTTGTTGTGCTAGTCCGGTTGCACCCTTAGGTGTCTTCTGCGCGGATAGTCTTCGCGATAGACTTCGATTTTTTCGCACTTGTTGTGCTAATCCGGCTGCACCCTTGGGCGACTTCTGCACGGATAGTCTTCGCGATAGACTTCGATTTTTTCGCACTTGTTGTGCTAATCTGGCTGCACCCTTAGGCGACTTCTGCGCGGATAGTCTTTGCGATAGACTTCGATTTTTTCGCACTTGTTGTGCTAATCCGGCTGCACCCTTAGGCGACTTCTGCGCGGATAGTCTTTGCGATAGACTTCGATTTTTTCGCACTTGTTGTGCTAATCCGGCTGCACCCTTAGGCGACTTCTGCGCGGATAGTCTTCGCGATAGACTTCGATTTTTTCGCACTTGTTGTGCTAATCCGGCTGCACCCTTAGGCGACTTCTGCGCGGATAGTCTTCGCGATAGACTTCGATTTTTTCGCACTTGTTGTGCTAATCCGGCTGCACCCTTAGGCGACTTCTGCGCGGATTTGTCGCACGCGAGGGTGGCTAGCGCTTAGCCTCGCGGTGACCTCGTGTTGGTCGAATGTCGAAGACCGTCGTCGCGGTCTTTTTCGACGCATGTTTTTGCGGGGGATTTTTCACACATATATTACATGGCTCCGCCTCGTTAAAAACCTCACCCCCCGGGAGGAAAAGAGTGCGGGCCGGTACAAGATTGTTTTTGCAAATTACAAGGGCGAAGACAGCCCTGAGGAATCAAACAAAAAATTTGCGGAGGTTGTCGATGTTCCAGGAGTGCTCCAGGTCCTCGCCGTTTGGCGTTGTGAGCCTGTAAGCGTTGGGGGAAGCTTTTGTCTTGACTATGAAGGGGCCCTCCCACCTGGGCTCCAGCTTGCCCTTGGACTCCGTCCGAGCTGTTCGAACGAGTACGAGGTCCCCCTCGCTGAACTCCCTCGGGATGACTGAGTGGTCGCGCCATGCTTTGGTCTGGGCTTGGTATTTGTTCAGGGCCTGTAGGGCGAAGACTCGGTCTCCGTCGATGAGATCCTTTGAAGTTGGCTCGTCCACATCGGGGACGGCTGACAGAACTGTTCGCGGGGACCCGTGCTTTATTTCTTGTGGGGTCATGGCCTCCGATCCGTACAGAAGGCGGAAGGGAGTAAACCCGGTCGCCCTGCACTCAGTCGTATTTAGTGCCCAGACTGCCTCAGGTAACAAATCGGTCCATCTGCCCTTTTTTCATCAAGGAGCATCTTCTTGATAGATGTGAAGATTTTCCCGTTGGCGCGCTCCACGACCCCGTTGGACTGCGGATGATAGACTGAGGCGAAGGCAAGCTTGGTGCCAATGGAGAAACAAAAATCCTTGAAGTCTTGGTTGTCAAACTGCTTGCCGTTGTCGACTGTTAGTTCGGACGGTACTCCGAAGCGGCAAACGATGTTCTGCTAGAAGAATTTTTGGGCAGTCTTTGATGTTATTGTAGAAACAGCCCGCGCCTCGATCCATTTGGTGAAGTACTCGACCGCGACGAAGGCGAACTTAAGGTTCCCCTGAGCGGTGGGCAGGGGTCCGACAATGTCGAGGCCCCAGCGCTGGAGAGGCCATGTATGGGCGATCAGCTTTGTATACTGCGAGGGGCCGCCTGACCGAGGAGAAATCTTCTGGCAGGCTTCGCAGGACCGTGTGACCCGATTTGCGGCGCAGATCATTGCGGGAAGTAAAAGCCCTGGCGGATCACCTTAGCAGCTATGGCCCTCGGCCCTGCGTGTGAGCCGCACGTGCCACTGTGGACTTCACGTAGAATCTGCATGCCTTCGGCTTCGGTGACGCACTTAAGCATTGGCTGACTGACTCCTTTTTTGTAGAGTTGGCCTTCAATCAGTGCGAAGTCTCGGCTTCGATGTCTGAGACGCTTGGCCTCACTGATGTCGGCTGGATGATAATACCCCTGTAGGAACAGGGTTATGGGTGCCCGCCAGTCTTCGGTCATGATAAGGTTGACTGTGCGGTGGCCCTCGCTGTCATTGGTTATTTGGAGCCCTTCAGGGCTCCGGACTGCTGGCGTGCCGATGACATGAAAGAACACGTCGGAGGGCAGAGTTTCGCCCCTGGCGGCGGCCTTGGCCAATGCGTCGTCCTCCTCATTCTTGGCCCGATCCACATGTTGCAAGGTGAACCCCTTGAACTGCCTCTCGAGGCTTCGGATGGCCGCGAGGTACTGCATGAGCGCGGGGTCCTTGGCAACATAGTCTTTCTCGACTTGGCCGGCAACTACCTTGGAGTCTGTTTTGATGATACAGGTGGTGACTCCGAGGGCCCTTAGCTTGCGGAGGCCGAGGATGACTGCTTCGTATTCTGCTATATTATTTGTGCATCTGGCGGATTCCAGATTGAAGCTGAGTCGTGCTGCATATCTGTGCTTGACCCCGACTGGTGAGGTGATGACTGCAGCGACGCCTGCCCCCGCATGGCACCATGCGCCGTTGCAATGGATCGTCCAAGTCTTCTCTGCGGACGGATCTGGCTGTGTTGTTGGCCCAGTCCAGTCGACGACGAAGTCTGCCAGGACTTGAGACTTGATAGCTGTCCTGGGCTCGAAGCAGATGTGGTAGCCGGAGAGTTCGACCGCCCACTTGGCGATCCTCACCGACGCCTCCGGGTTTCTGAATAATTCGCCGAGCCCCCTGTTTGAGGTGACTCGGACCTTGAATGCTTCGAAGTAATGGCACAGTTTGCGCGACGACATGACGACTGCGTAGGCAATCTTCTCCAGCTCTGTCATGTTGCACTTGGACGGTGTCAGCACTTCGGAGACATAATACACGGGGCACTGCCGGACCACGCCCTCGACAGTCTGCTCCTGCACTAGTGCCGCGCTGACCGCATGTGGCGAAGCCGCGACGTAGAGCAGCAGGGGGAGCGAGGGGTCGGGGCTGGTAAGGACGGCCAACTCTGTTAGGTACTATTTTAAGATTTCGCTAAAACTCCGATGATGATGTAATAAATGTGATACTCCTTAATGTATGGTTTTATGCTTTATTGTATTTGCTCTGTGCCTCACCATCGAGTGAGTACGTGGTACTTGATCCTGTTAGTGGCCTCGTCGGACTAGATCCGAGGGACTGACGGGTTATTCCTATTTAAGTGTGGTCTAGCCTCTAATGCGGGGCTTAGGCACTTAAGTTGGAATAATTCGGGCGGTTCCGCCACACTTCGGAAGATCACAACTTCGTTTTCTTCAGGAGCAGGAACGACTCTGTCTACATCGGCCCCCACAATAAACATATCTCGAAAATACCTTCCTCTCATATTATCAAGATAACTGTGTTTGATAGTTGATTTCCCGAAGACTGCATGACTTGGTCGCTAGGGCCGATCTTTAGAGTCTTCGCCTCCACTCTCCACATCATAGCTATCGCTATCATCAGTATCTTCAGACAAACCCTCTAGAATCTCTTTAGTAATCTTCTCTGTATTTGTTTTTGCTATTGACTCAACAAATCCAGCAGTCTTCTCCTCAAGGAGCTTCTCCTCTTCACTCTGCTTCGTGTCAGCAGTAACTTTTTTGTCTTGAGACATCTTTTCTTTGGAAATGGTGAGAATGTGTCCTTAAAACCGAAGCTTAGGAAGTCTGAGAAACTAGGCAAGCATTCGTAAGCAAGAGCTAAAAAATTAAGCAAACAAAGCAAGCGGCAAGTAGCGTACCAAATGTGCTCAGGGTGAGTTCTTATTTATACGATCGATGTGCTCCAAATTGGAGGGTCCCGTTTGTCATTGACTGTTGCTATTCTAGCAAAGGGAAGGTGTTTTTTCGGACCTTCGGCTTAAGGCCTTCGTCTGTGTCGCAGTCTGAATTCGTTATCTTAAAAAAATTAATACTGCGAGGGGCTACTGTTGGGGGCCTTCATCCTCCGAAGGTCCTCAAAAACATAATTTAACAATGTCTTCCAAGTATGATTTATGGACAGGTATCTTCGGATTCATGTTAAAAGCACACACGAGGAGAAGCTTGATCGTGACGAAGGTTGCTGTCGCTCCAAAGCTGTACGAAAGGGAGCTTCGGCTAAATCACAGAAAGGGGAACCAACTTAAAAGGGAAAAGGTTGTTCAGTCCTCATAGATTTTTCTGTAAGTCAATAGTAAATGTAAAGGGCATAATTGTAATTCCTCATAGGCTGTATCCTGTGCCTATAAATAGATGAACAATACCACGTACTATTCACGCTATCCTGTAATCACTCACGTGCAACACTTGGATTTTACCTTCTGTCAAGCCGAAGGTACATATGTAATTAAATATCATATTTAAATATTCAAGATTGTATAAGGATAACATATGAATGATATTATGTGTTTGTTCGTGTCATCTTTCATGTTTTATATGTTTCATCTTTCATTATCTTATAATCGTGATGATGAAGGTACGACCTTCATGACCTTCGTCCGAGGATCATTATATCCTAAGGGAAATAACGCTTCGAAGGACGAAAGACTTTTACATTTAATACTTTGTGTTGCCTTGTTCTTGATTCATAGCATTTGAGAACAAGTCCCCAACAGAACCTTTAACTCAAAACCCCATGGATTAGTTACACAAGAGCTCCCAAGTGGAGTAAGCTCTCTAAAAATTCAGTTTCAGTTTAACTGAAACCACCTGTCTGTTAGAGCTAATTTGGACACCATTTAATCCCAAATTTGTGTAGCACGAAGTCCATCACCCTTTAGGAAATTTGTTCCTTTTACTTTGGTCTACCACTTTATTATATAAAGCATGACCCACAACTCCTTAAAATAGTCTCAAGAAGCCACAAAGTTGAGACAAAAGAACTAAACTCAGACTTGGTTAATCTGAACCTTGTTCAGTGCATCACTGCCTGACATCGCCACTTTGAGCAATCTTTACAGCTAGTTTCATGTACCTCTAGGGTTAGATAGCTTAACCAAGTTTGCACTACTACAATAGCCCTATAATGTTTCTACAATGACAAATAACTAAAGACTCATGGTTTAAAAGTTACAGTATTTCAAGGTTGAACCAACTTCACTGAAATTCAGTTTCAGCTTCTGAACTAAACTCAGTCACCAACATCTGACAGTTCAACTTTGAGCAACCTTTTCTCCAATTTTTGTGCAGGGTCAAACCCTTCAATCTTAAATACGTTTTCTCACCGACCTATGGTATTTAACTTCTATATATACTCCACATCCCAACACCCTATGTATTAGGCACAACTAAGTTCCAAAATCAGCCAAAACACTGCAATTTCAGACTTAGTGTACTGTTCTGAATCTGAAAATGCAGAGATCTATTAACCCCTCTTTGGACTACCTTTTCTACTAGTAGCATATAGTTTTAGGGCTATCACACTTAATAAGGATTGTTCTCCAATAGTTACTCTAAAAGTTTGATATAGTGACCCATAGCCAAATACTCTTGGATTCCAAACTACAAGAACCCAAACTTTGCACAAAACACAGAAGTCCAGACTCTAGATTTATTAAGTCTGAAATCCACAATTTCTGATAGCTTTATTTTGACCAGTTTTACTCCAAGTTCCAAATAGCTTTAGGGCTATAACCATTAACCAAACTTATACATCAACATGTGGTCTTTCACTTTGGTACAGAAACTTTAACCAATCACTGTATAGATCAGCCACCAATAGGCTCCAAGGTTTCTTCAGAATACAAAAATTGCAGTGCTGAATTGTGCACTAAATGTGAAATTTAGATTCTAATATTGCCAATTTGGACCAGTTTTACACCTAGTTCCATATGGATTTAAGGTTAAGTAACTTAAACAAGTTTGTTCACCTAGGATAGCTCTACAACTTAGCTACAGCGACCATCTCTAGACTGCTTATAAATCAAAAGTTACAATGGTCCAAAGTTGGCTAGTTGATATTATTTTCAGAAATTCCAATATAAACTCAAAACTGATTTTTTGCTTATTCAGAAATTCTTCCACACAACTTGGGAATCTCCAAATAAGGAAGTTATTCACTTTTGCAGGCTCTACAACTTTAGTATATGAACTTTTAACCAGTCCTTTATAGAATTTAAATTCCACTTTTGGGCTAGTTTAGGGTTTCAAATGTGACTCCTTCTCATCTAGTGATTTACCAACTCAATCCATACTCCTAAAAGACAAGTGACTCCTTAATCTCAAATCCAACTCTAGTATATGAAGCTCATGTCCAAAGTGTCCTTGGTGAAAATCGCCTAGAAGGGGGGGGGTGAATAGGTGAAACCTAAAATTTATAAACATAAACACACACTAAGGCCGGGGTTAGCGTTAGAATTAAATCCGAGGCGGAAGATTATTTCTCTTGCCATGAGTTGCTCAATAGATGCGGATGTCGTTTGGGAGAAAACTCAAATCAATACTAGCAAGGAAACGTTAGAGAGAGAAAATAGGGAAAAACAAATCAAATGGAAAACAACACAAGTGAACACGGTGATTTGTTTTACCGAGATTCAGTTCCAAAGAACCTAGTCCCCGTTGAGGAGGCCACAAAGGCCGGGTCTATTTCAACCCTTTCCCTCTCTCTCAAACAGTCACTTAGACCGAGTGAGCCTTCTCTTAATCACACGGGTCATTAAGACCCCGCAAGGACCACCACACATTTGGTGTCTCTTGCTTAGCTTTACAAAGCACTTAAGAATTGGAAAGAGAAAGGAAGAAGGCAATCCAAGCGATAAGAGCACAAATGAACACAAAAACTCTCTCTTTCTCTCTCAAGGCACTAAGTGGTGGAGTTGATTTTGAGACTTGGAGAGGATTTTGATCTATTGAATGTGTCTTGGAGTGAAGTCTTTTGCCCTTGTATTGAATGTTGAATTCAGAACACTTGGATGGCTTTGAATGAGGTGCTTGGGGGGTATTTATAGCCCCCAACCACTTCCTAGCCGTTGGCAAAGTCTGCTGGCGATGGGCACACCGGACAGCCACTGTTCACTGTCCGGTGCGTGCCACGTCGGTGTGTCCGTTAGGGTTTGGAGCTGTTGACCGTTGGAGCCGTTTGTCTTTTTGCTGCACCGGACAATCCAGTGACCTCTGACTTCTGCGCTCTGACTTCTGCCGCGGCACTGTTCATCTGCGCAGTCGACCGTTGGCGAGTAGGGAGTCGTTGCTCCGCTGGCTCATCGGATAGTCTGGTGGCACACTGGATAGTCCGGTGAATTATAGTGGAGCGCGCCAACAAGAAACCCGAGAGTGGCTGGTTCGCTGGATGTCTGTCCTGGTGCACCAGACAGTGTCCGGTGACATTGTCCGGTGCGCCAAGGCAGCACACTCTAAGTCCTTTTGCTCCAATTTTTGTTTGTGTCCCTAACTAAATTTCTTTCTTGGTTTGTGTTGAACCTTATGCACCTGAGATAAATGATATCTAGACAAACTAGTTAGTCCACATGGTTTGTGTTGGACGTCAACCACCAAAATCGTTTATAGGAAATGATTAGGTCCATTTCCCTTTCAATCTCCCCCTTTTTGGTGATTGATGCCAACACTAACCAAAGCAAATATGAAGAGTAGAAATGTATCTAGTTTGCAGTTGAGATAGATGTGCATAGGTTACTTAGAATTAAACCAATGAAAGGCTTTATACATATGAATGGATTGCTTTTCTCTTATTAAACATTTTGGACCACATTTGCACCACTCGTTTATTTTTGCAAATCTTTTGGAAAAATCTTTTGCAAATCGTCAAAGGTATAGGAATAAAATTGCAAGAAGCATTTTTAAGATTTGAAATTACTCTCCCTGTTTCAAATGCTTTTCCTTTGACTAAATAAAAGCCCCCCCTGAATGAATTCTCCCCCTAGCTTTCAAGAGGGGTTTTGAAAGAGATACCAAGTGATATTGTATCAATTGAAAATTTTCATACTAACTTGATACTTTGAAACTCAGTAAGATACCAATTGAAAATTGACTCAAAGATACCAATTGTAAATTAGATACCACTTGAAAATTCATTTTGAGGCTAACTCAAATACCAATTGTAATAACCATTTGTGAAATTTTTGAAATGGTGGTGCGGTCCTTTTGCTTTGGGCTTAATACTTTCTCCCCCTTTGGCATTAATCGCCAAAAACGGAGAACTTGAGAGCCCTTTTGCATTTCTTCCCCCTTTGGGGCCTAATATTTTCTCCCAAATGGTAAAATAAGTATGAGTGAAGGGTCATACCAAATGAGAGATACATGAGTAACGGCAAAGGGTAAGTGATACCGTCAGAGTTGGGGTGGAAGCCTAGTCTTTGCCGAATACTCCATTTCCCTGTCAATGTGAGACTAAGCATAGAAATATACTTAAAAGCACATTAGTCTTAGCCTTGGCACAAGAAGAATAAGATATATGCATTTGTACCAAATGAAAGAGACATGATCAAAGGTATATACATGAGCTATGTGTGCAATGTTTCAATCAAAGTTCTGAGAATCAAGTATATTTAGCTCATTCCTAAGCTTGCTAAAGGTCTTCTCATCTAGTGGCTTGGTACATATATCGGCTAATTGGTTGTGGGGGCTCACATAAGCAATTTTGATATCACCTTTTGTTGGTGATCTCTCAGAAAGTGATCATATCGAATGTCTATGTGCTTAGTGCGGCTGTGTTCAATGGAATTATCCGCCATGCGGATTGCACACTCATTATCACATAGGAGAGGGACCTTGCTCAACTTGTAGCCATAGTCCCTAAGAGTTTGCCTCATCCAAAGTAATTGTGCACAGCAATGGCCTGCAGCAATATACTCGGCTTCGGCGGTGGAAAGAGCTACTGAGTTTTGTTTCTTTGAAGCCCATGACACCAGGGATCTTCTCAGAAACTGACAAGTCCCTGATGTGCTCTTTCTATCAATTTTACACCCTGCATAATCGACATTGAAATATCCAATTAAATCAAATGTGGATCCCTTAGGGTACCAAAGTCCAAACTTAGGAGTGTAAACTAAATATCTCATGATTCTTTTCACGGCCCTAAGGTGAACTTCCTTAGGATTTGCCTGGATGTAATACCCAAAAAGTGTAAAGAGAAGATATAGATGTTTTGCAAATATATGTTTGCCTTCATTTGTTGTAACATGTGAATAATCACATCAAAAGGTCATTAATTAATTAATGACACCCAAAAAAATATGTGCATCGTGCTGGGTTTTATTTTGTGTGCATTTTGTGACATTATAAAAATAATGTAAAAAGAAATATTTTAATACCCCAAATTGGAATTTAAGTTCTAAAGGAAATTCTAGAATTTGAGAAAAGAGAGGAAAATACTATACAAATGAGATAAAATAAATATATAAATAGGAATATTTTTCCCTTCCATTAGTATTGGAATTTGGTACATTTTGATCAATGGTGAATCTCATAAAAAAATTTGAATTCAAATTTGAATTCTAAAAACAAAGAGGAAAAAGAAATTAGAAAAGGAAATGAAACAGAAAAGGAAAAAAAGAGCCTGTTGGGCTGGAATACACGTTTTCGGCCCATTTCCCTCTTGATTCCATGTAGCCCAGCCTAAGGATCGGCGCCAACATCATGGCCCCACTAGGCAGTCGCGCTAACGCATACACGCATGCCCTCCTTCATTGCTTCACGGGACCCGCGCGCCAGCTCCACGACCTGACTACACCGTGTTCCTCGCGTCACTGCGACACCGAACCCACCTGTCATCCCGCTCCCACAACCACCTGAGCACCATGCGTGGACCTCCCCTTTCTTCGCGTATGCAGGGCCACGTTCGTGACTTCGAAGGCTCGATGGATAAATGTGGAGCTCACCCACGACTTCCCCTCCTCCAGCCCCTCGTGCACGTTGCCATCATCGTCCCGGTCGCCCATCATTCCGTGAGAGAGAGAAAAGTGCGGGCCTTGCCTTGCTCCCCTCTCAATCATTGGTATGAACTCACCACGAGCACTCTCCTTTGTCTACTCTTTGCGTAGCACCCTTTAGTTCGAGGTATAGAGTTGTAGCTCGCCGGAATGATCATCTCGGCCATGGCCTCCGCCGTGGTGGGGCGTGGCGCTGCCGTGTGCAGTTTTGGTTGGGTGAAGTTAGCGTTGACCGTCGGATTGGTAATCGACGTCCGAGATCGAACCGAGTGTAACGATTAGGGCGGGGGAATCAGGTCCATTCAGATCCGATCGGATGGATCGGGTGACTCCGGGTAAAAATATAATCTGCGCCGTAGATTCAGTATCCTGTGGTCAGCGTCGCATACAGGTTCAGGCAACGATGGATCTAATTTGTGCCATCTATCGTTGATCGGACGACTCAGATCCACCAGAACTCTTCAGTCGTGTCAGTTTGGCTTAAAAGTCACTCAAATATGATAGAATCAACCCGCGGTCCATTACTGGGGTGTTTTGGGTCTTAGGAACTTTTGCGCCGTTGCCCCTGTCTTCTCTGGAAATTGAGGCGCAATCCAAAAGTCAGTGAAAATTAATAAAAGATTATGGAAATTGATTTTTAGTATGAAATTAAATGTAGAAACTTGTATAATTTCTAGAAAATTCATGTTAAGTCCAAATTAATCCATTCTAGTTCCTATAATTTTGTAATAATGTTGTTTATCACATAGTTTCTCTGTTTTGACATGAAAACCATATTAAAATGTATCTCTTAATTAATCTTGCATCAAATACATAAAACCTTCAGAAATTCATAACTTAAAATCTACAACTTCAAAATTAATGATTCCTGTTCCTATGATCTTTTTTAATGTGTAGATTATTAATATGTATTTTGCATACATGTTTGGTGTGATGTTAATTTCCTCTTTATACTATGCTTGTTTGTATTGTGGCGAGTAGAAGAGCCAGTGGTTGAGGATCCCGGTGTTCAGCATGTAGAAGTTGATGAGCAGGAGTCCATTGAAGGCAAGTTGTGCCCTTTACCACTTTTTACCCAATAATGTCCTTTAATATCACTTATTCATGCATAGGTTTAATTTTGATGGGACCCAATAGGTCACCCTAGACTGGTTATCCTTTTACCTTGTTTACCCTTGAACCATTTGGGTAGTTTTGCTATTGCTTTATATGGTTTTAGGAAAATATTTCATTATATCCATGTTCCAATTATTCTGTTATTTTATTTATGTTCATGTCAAGATCATTATCTTTAATTGGAACATGGAGCTTAACTTGAGAAACATGTGCCACCACAAGGGTGTAATGGGATGCCCTTGGCTAACTAATTAGGAAAGCTAGTGGAAGACTACCTTACCCGAAAGGGGCAAGGGCAGTAGGGGAGTAGGCGTGTAGTGAGGTTCTCGGGTTTATTTTGCTGTGATGGCGGTCAGACGAGGGATTCCTGCATTGCTCTTCCCAGAACTTTGTAAATGCCTCGTAGTGTTACCCTGCCTCGCTTCCTTGGTAGAGGTGTATGGGGCCCGTACAACCTCATGGCAAATGGGTAACATGACTTGTGAGTACAGAGTACAACCTCTGTAGAGTGTAAAACTGGTATACTAGCCGAGCTCATGGTCATGAGTAGCTCAGGACTCTCGCATGATTAAATTATAGAACTTAAATTCAATTTGTCAGTTGCATTGCATGGGATTATTTATTAATTTTGTTCTATTCTTATTATGGTTTGGTATCTACTTACATTTAGTAACTGCTAATAAAATTTGACCAACTTATTAAAAGCAATGCTCAGCTTTAACCTTTATTATTGACCAACCTTACACACCACATGAACTCCCACCTTTGGTGAGTTCATGCACATTATTCCCCACAACTTGTTGAGCGATGAACATGTGTGAGCTCACCCTTGTTGTCTCACACCCCGCACAGGAGAAAAACATGTGGTTCAAGAGGAGCCACACAACGAGGAGTTCGACTTGATCTAGGTGGTGTCTCCTAGTCGACTTTATGGCACCAAGGATGGACATTAGTTTGTTTTATATTTATCTTTTATTTTGTAAGACATTCGCTATGTAATAAGTACTTCTACAATATTGTGACATTTATCTTTATACACTCTGTTATTATATGTGCTGTCTTCTGTTGGGGACTTGTTCTCAAATGCTATGAGTTAAGAACAAGGCAACACAAAATATTAAATATTAATGTCCTTCGTCCTTCGAAGCATTATTTCCCTTAGGATATAACGATCTTCGGACGAAGGTCATGAAGGACGTACCTTCATCATCGCGGTATATGTTAATGAAAGACAGAGCATATGAAACATGAAAGATAACATGAATAATCATATAATATCATTCACATATCTTCATTATATAATCTTGAATAGATAAAGACAATATTCAATTACATGTGTACCTTCGGCTTGACAGAAGGCAAAAACCCAAGCGTGGCGCACGAGTGAATGTAAGATAGCGTGAACAGTACAGGGGTACTGTTCATCTATTTATAGGCACAGGACGCAGCCTATGAGAAATTACATTCATGCCCTTTACAAATGATTACAATCATAATACAAGCTATCATGGACCGATTGGTCATTTCATCTTTAAGTCGGTACATCTGGTAGTACGCTACGAAGCTCTCTAATTGGCAGCTTCGGCTTTGCTTCTGTGTCGATCTTTCGAAGGTGTTTATTCTTATGGGACCTTCGGCGATGAAGCAGACCCCCAACAGTAGCCCCTTCACGGTGCCAAATCGTTTTTCGTAACGAGCTTGACCCGTGAAAAATTCTCTTAGGCTTCGGAATGGTGAAGGTCCAAAAAACACCTTCCCTGAGCTCGTTGTCGAGAAACGATTTAAATATTCCGAGTGTAAGGTGGTCCCACCATACGACGGGTACGCGCGATCTGGTGATTTGCCTTCTCGCGCACTATGGTCCACCGTTCAGTGGGTGCGAGCGGCTATTCAGCGGTTGCGAGCGGCTTGACGATTTACCTTCCCACCTGCAACACTATATAAACAGACGGGTAGGTGTGAAGTTACCAGAACATTTACTGCTATTGCACTGTTGTGCTGCCGAAAAATTTGATCACAGCCGAAGCTTATCCACCGTATTATGAATCCAAGCATCGTTTTGCTTTAGCTTCGTCACAAGAGGGAGCTTCGGCAAAGATAAAAAGTAATCAACTTCATCAAAATGCAAGAAATTCAGCATCACATGGCGAGGGTGCGTTCAATAGCTAGGGTTACACGAGACAGAGAGGAAACCGAAGCTGCTGAAACTTCCCCAATCTCCAAAGTTATGAGGTAGTCAGGACTGGTTGTGATAGAGGGCGCCTCTGACGAAGGTGCACCTGCTACCGAAGCCAAGCAGGCAGATATTGAAGAGGGTGATGCTGGTGAAGAAGAGATAGATTATAACACCACTATGCCATCCAAGCCCAACCATTTGGATTTTGGGAAGTGGACTGTCTTCGAAGCTGATATGGCCATGATGACGAAGCTAGGCTACTTCGGGGAAGCTGAGAAGAAGCTGATTCGCTTTGGCGGGGAAGAGACCATCCCGAAACCAGAAAATGATGAAGTGGTAGTTTTTAAGAGCTTCTTCAAAGCAGGGTTGAGGTTTCCTCTAAACGGAATGATTACAGATGTTTTGGAAAATTTCGAAATTTATCTTCATCAGCTGACTCCAACGCTATCGTTAGGCTCAGCGTCTTTATCTGGGCTCTCCGAAGCCAAGGAGTGGAGCCGCTTGCCGAAGCCTTCTAACAGGTACACGAACTTCACTATCAGACGAAGGCTAGAGATTATGGACTGCACGAGAACTTCGGCTGCTATAATTTTGCTTACCGCAAAGACATGAAGACACCGGTGGTTAGCTACCGCACTAAATGGCCGACCGGTTGGAAAACTGAATGGTTTTATGTTAAGATTGATGAGAAAAAGGAGTAGCTAGTTCAGAGCCCGCTGGAGCTAACCTTCGGGTTGACTAGGCCTCAGTGCAACATGACGCCAGGGGCATCATGCCCAGATGCTGTGGGCGAATTTAGAGTTGTGTCTGAGCATATTGGTACTAGGGATTTAGTTCAGGAATACTTTGCCAATAGGGTATTCCCAACGTTAAAGGAATGGGGTATGCCAAAGCTTAAAGGAGAGAAGAAAAAGAATGAACTCGTTCGGTTGCCCTATCATTTTAAGTTCAAGAAACACTTCAAAGAACCCTGCCAAGAATGGTTGGATACAATTGAAGTTATGTGCAATGAAATCTTGGGCAATTATATGAAAAAAGAAGATCAACTGATGACAGCAGCCTTCGGCACCCGGCCGAAATGAAGGTTAAACCGAGTAATGGACACATTGAAATTTGAATACCCAGACTATGAAAGGTTAAACAAAGGTGCCGAAGGGACAAAACAAAAAAGGGTTGTCAGTGTTATACAAAGACAAGCTGCCAGGATGATAAAAGAAGATGAGAATTTGGCAAAAAAGAAAACATCCAATCCTGAGCCGAAGGTGGATGTGTCGAAGAAAAGAAAGGCTCCAGCTCCGAAGTTGAAAGCTGATTTAGAACAAGTTCCCTCAACACCTTCTGCCACTGACGCAGAAGAAATTTTGAAGGTAATGACTGAATCTCTACCTAATAAGCTAAGTCCGCTGGGACCGGAACTGGTGAAGCTTTTACAGAAGAAGAAGGAGCCTTCGGCTGCCGAGAAGCCTGCTGAACCAAAAAAGCAAAGAATTATTACTGTCATTGAGGCTATTGAAGAAACACCGCCATAGACCTCAGCGCCGAAAACAGCAGCAGCTGAAGCTGCTCCTGCCGAAGCTTCTATTTCTGAAACTGCAGCAGCCGAAGCCCCAGATTTGGAAACACACTCATTGATATTGATGAAATGATTTTGAATATGACTGAGGAAGAAACTACTGCAGCTGCTGAGGAAACCCCGGCCGTAGTGCCTGAAAAAGGGGAGAAGATGCCTGGAAAAGAGAAGGAGCCTGCCGAAGATACTTCGGAAGAAGAAAATTTCAACTTTCAAAACATAATTGGGCAAGAATTGTCAAAGGCTGAAAAAGAAGAGCTGAAGGACTATGCCATATCGTGCGGTTACCAGCCAGGGGCACTGCTCCTCGGCGGTGTTGCCGAAGAGAGCTTAGGATTCCTACGGGACCGAGTTGGGGTGAAGGTTGTTAGCACTTTATCGAAAAGTGTTGGTTTCCCGAAGCTCGAAACTGATCTCAGCAAATACCGACGACAGCATATCACCGATAGCCTATTTTATTCTAACTTTAAGGTAAAATTCTTACCTTAACTTTTTATTGTTTTGATATGAAGATGTTTTCTGATGAAGGTTATTTTGTCAGAGCTTACTGCTAAGCAAAGCCTTGAGGATGCAACAAGACCTCGAGGATAAGATAAACAAAGTTATAATTGAGGGCTTAGAAAAGAAGATTAAAATCACGAAGCTGCCTTAGAAAAGAAAGACTTCGTGCTTCAAACAATGGAAGGTTCACTGGCAGAAGCTCAAGCCGAGATCGCCAGATTGAACAGTGAACTTTCCCTACAATCAAAAAGCTTTGAGCAAGAGAAGAAAGATTTCAAAACAAAACTCAAAGCCGAGGCTGAAAAAAGTTCAAATCTACATAAATCACTCAAGGATCTGCAGGAAAAATGCTTAGGCTTCGGCACCCGGTGCATTCAACGGTTGAAACAGGTCTTTAATTCAGTTGGAGCCAGCTCCGAAAAGTTTAAACCTTCGGTTGAAGACCTACCGGGCACGTTTGATCATATCGAAGGTGAAGTTGATGCTCTCGACGAAGTTATAGCTGGACATGGTGACTTTTGTGCCTTGCTAGCTTCTCGAGGCACATCTGTCGCTTTGATGAAGGCTAGCTGTACACATGGAAATATTGTAAACAGACCAAACTTTAGCCTGTCGCCAACAGACTTGGATGACATCCCCAGCCTGGCTCGAATCATCAGAAACAGATTCGTTACTCAAATCTGGGCAAAGGGCGGGCGAAACCTGGCTGGTGACGAAGCTCGAAGTCACCTTAAACTGGTAATAAACTCATACCTTGCGCTTACCTTTTCCTTGAAACTTGAATTTACCTTATAATGCTTTGATGTGTACAGGATGACGAAGCCGAAGAGCATTGAGCCAAAGCTTAGCAGATGATCCGAAGCTTATCAGTAGATGATGAAGCCGAAAACCTTGATGTGAAAAAACTCTAGAAAAATTCTTGTATTATCCTTGTAAAGAATATTGTAATTTGAGAACCAGATACTACTCTGTAAATTTGTCCATACCTTGTAATATATTTTTACCTTTTCGTCCATGTATGAACTGCTTTGATGTGGACGAAACTTTTTTTTTGAGCCGAAGGCGAAAAACACCTTCTCTTCTTTTCGTACACAACGAAGCATAAATCTGCTTCCGAAGCCGTAACCTTAGAGCCAAAGCAACTGTCTGTATTTGTATGATATGATGATGATGATCCTATGTATGTCTAAATGAATGTTTATATGAATGCAATGTATGATGTAATGTATCGTGCAAATGAATGCCCAAACGCACACATACGAAGCCACATCCATAACCTTCATTCCCTTAGGAATGACTGAAGTCACTTTGCCGTTTATTTTTCGGCTGCACCGCTTATTTTTCGGTGTAAGTTCTGCATCCCCTTAGGAATGTCTTTTGAACTTCTTCGCCTTCTATTTTGGCGGTATTCGCGTTGACTTTTCGCACTTCGCCTTATATTTCGGCGGTATTTGGCTCTGCATTCCCTTAGGAACGACTTTTGAGCAGAAAACTTACGCTGCGCTCCCTTAGGAACGGCTTTTTGTAGCTTCGTCGTGCTCTGCATCCCCTTAGGGATGACTTTTGAGCTTCTCCCTGTTTTTTCCTTTTCTCTGCACTCGATGGTGCATACTCAGATTTTACATTTACATATTTTGGGGATTTTGCTCTCGTAGAGCTGAATAGGAAAGGAAAAATTACAATCTATGGCCCCATTAAAAACCTTTCTCCCCCTTTGGAAAGGAAAAGGGTGCCATAGAAAAATGTAAAATATTACATCAATTTATACATAATATCGTCGAAGCTCATCCGCATTCCAAGATCTAGGAATGTCGCTGCTGTCCATGTCCTTTAATCTGTAAGAACCGGGTCTTGACGAAGATACTACCAAAAAGGGTCCTTCCCACTTCAGTTGAAGCTTGCCTACTGTGTCAGGGTTGGCTACTATTCGAAGCACCAAATGTCCAGGCTTAATGTCTTTCAACTGAACTTTTCTATCACGCCATTTTAGTGTTTCGGCTTGATATTTGTTGATATTTTCCACAGCCTGAAGTCTGGTCCCTTCTATAGTATCCTTTGCCACAGAATAATTAGCTTCGTCTTCTACCGAAGCTACTGTTCTTATCAACCCCGCTTTAGCCTCTTCGGGGGTTATAGCTTCGTGACCAAACAATAACTTAAATGGTGTAAAACCTGTTGATCTTGATATAGATGTATTGTGGCTCCACACCACTTTAACCAACTCATCTAGCCACTTTCCTCTTGGCTGATTGAAGATTAACTTCATTATTCCCGTCATGATAATACCATTTGCCCTTTCAACTAGTCTGTTTGATTCCAGGTGCCTGACTGATGCAAAATGAATTTTTGTGCCGATCTGATCGCAGAAATCTTTGAAAGTTTCAGCATCAAACTACGTTCCATTGTCTATAGTTATAGCCTTCGGCACACCGAAGTGACAAACTATATTCTGCCAAAAGAATTTTTGGATCGTAGCCGAAGTTATTGTAGCCAAAGGCTTCGCTTCGATCCACTTAGAAAAATATTCTATCGCCACCACGACATATCACAAGTTGCCCTGCGCTGGTGGGAGTGGACCTAGTAGATCCAGGACCCATCTCTGCAATGGTCAGGTTGGTTGTATCAGCTGAGTCAATGACGAAGGTTGCTTCTGATCTCTTGCATATTTTTTTGGCAATTTTTGCACTTTTGAACCAAATCTGCTGTGTTCGTAGCTGCCTTCGGCAAATAGAATCCTTGTCGAAAAACCTTTCCCAGAAGAGGTCTGGACCCAATATGGGATCCACACAATCTTGCGTGTATCTCCTTCATCAGTTCTATACCTTTGGTTCTGGATAAGCATTTGAGAAGTGGGGAACAAACCCCATGTTTATATAACTCCCCTTCTATTATGACATATGGTCTTGTTCTTGCTTC
This sequence comes from Zea luxurians, assembly GCA_029449295.1. Taxonomy (NCBI): domain Eukaryota; kingdom Viridiplantae; phylum Streptophyta; class Magnoliopsida; order Poales; family Poaceae; genus Zea; species Zea luxurians. The sequence goes on along the minus strand of JAOPSE010000028.1, from coordinate 2,556,742 downwards.
CATTCTTTTGCTGTAAACCTCATCATCCGAGAGATAGTTACCTTGGAGGAAAGATATAATCTCAGTCCTCCAATCTTCACTATGAACAGGAGATATTGTGAGCACTGCTCTTTCGAGAAGTTCCGCGAAGGTGCTCTTATTGTCTCAAAAAATACTTCCAAAGGTAGAGGAAGCCCCTGTGCCACTGACATGGCTAGCAGATCAGCATGCTCATTTTCTCCTCGTGGAATATTCTTAACAGAAAATCCTTCGAAAGAAGCTTCAAGTCTTCGAACTGTGTCCACATATTTCTCAAGCTTCAGATCTCTTGCCTTGCAACTCTTGTCAATATGACCAGAAATAACTTGAGAGTCAGTTTTAAGGACTTCCCTTCTTATCCCCATTGCCTTTAACTTCCAAAGTCCCAAAAGTAAAGCTTCGTACTCAGCAATATTATTTGTACAACTGAAATCAAGCCTTGTTGCGTAGCATGTTCGGACTTTAGAAGGTGCAACTAGGACAGCAGCCGCACCTGCACCGAAGGTTCCCTAGGAACCGTAACAGAACACTGTCCAAGCTTCAGCATCTTTATTTGCTTCTTCCTGAGCCCCTAGCGTCCAGTCAGCGATGAAGTCTGCTAACGCCTGGGACTGAATTGAGGATCTACGCACATAGTCAATACTGAATTCGTTAAGCTCCACAGCCCACTTTCCAATCCTTCCAGTAGCTTCTCTGTTCCTCATAATATCCTTTAGAGGTTGTGATGAGGGAACAACTATGTGGTATGCTTGAAAATAATGCCGAAGCTTCCTGGAGGCCATTAGGATAGCATACAACACCTTCTCCAATTCTGTATAGTTTTTCTTTGATAAACTTAGAACTTCGGAGACAAAGTATATTGGGGCTTGCTTTTTAATTTGTCCTTCAAGCTTCTCATGCACAAGCGCCGCACTCACTGCAGAGTGCGAAGCTGCCACATACAATAGTAATGGAGCCCCTGGCGCAGGTGGAGTTAATGTTGTTAGATCAATCAAGTATTGCTTTAGCTCTTCGAAGGCTTTTTGTTGAGCTGGGCCCCATTGAAAGACTTTGGCTGACTTTAATATTTCAAAGAATGGCAAGTTTCTTTCTGCTAATCTAGATATGAATCTATTTAATGAAGCCAGTTTTCCTGCCAACCGTTGGGCCCCCTTCTTTGTGCTTGGCGGCTCCATCCAAAGGATAGCTTCGATTTTGCTTGGGTTAGCCTCAATCCCCTTTGTTGAAACTAGACAGCCAAGGAACTTACCGTTCTTCACTCCAAAGACACATTTTTTAGGATTTAATTTCAGGCCAGCTTGCCTGAAATTAGCAAATGTTTCTTGCAGATCAGTAATGTGATTTTCTTGCTTCGTGCTTTTTACTATAATATCATCAACGTATGTTAACACATTTCTACCTATCTGAGAATGAAGGACCTTGGCTGTCATTCTGCTGAAGCTTCCTCCAGCATTCTTAAGCCCCTCAGGCATCCGAAGATAACAATAGGTGCCACTGAGAGTTATGAAGCTGGTCTTCGGCTCATCCTCCTTCTTCATCCATATTTGATGATATCCTGAGTAGCAATCCAGCAGACTCATAAGTTCTAAAGAAGCTGCTGCATCTACAAGAGAGTCTATTCTTGGTAATGGAAATTTGTCCTTCGGACAGGCCTTGTTGAGATCCGTGAAGTCAATACACATTCTCCGTTTGCCATTGGCCTTCTTCACCATAACAGTATTGGCTAGCCACTCTAGATATTTTACCTCTATGATAACACCAGCACTGAGAAGTCTTTTTTCTTCATTCCGAGCACCTTCGGCTTTATCATCAGACATTTTCTGAAGCCTTTGCTTTCTTGGCCTGAAGGATGGGTCGACATTGAGTGAATGTTCAATGATGTCTCTGTTGACACCACAGAGATCATTGGCCGACCAAGCAAAAACATCTTTGTTGTTGAATAAAAACATTATCAAAGTTTTCTCCTGCTCTTCATATAGCTGAGATCCCAGCAGTACCTTCTGCTCTACTATGTCTTCACATAGAAGCATAGGTTTCGGCTGATCAGCTGAAGCAGCCTTCTCTCTTCTGTACTTGTACTGTTCACAAGCTTCGGCTTCATCTATATTGTGGATTGTTTTTGAGAATGTCCAGTTTCCTTTGGCTTTTCTAGCGGCTTCTGTAACACCCCTGATGTTACTGTTACTAAAATTTGAGCATAACATCATAAGCATTGGCATTCCATATGTTTGTCACACCTAGAGTGCATTCACTAGGCCAAAAATTTCAAACAAGTTGTATTGATATGACATTTTGTGAATAAAACCCTAGAGTAGGGTACTCAACCCTAGAATGGGTTTAATAGAGCAAACAAGACTTAAACAAGAGAAAACTTCAAAACTCATTAAGATGATCATAGAATGTCACCTTGAATAGAATTATAGGGTATCCAAACCCTAGAAGTATCAAAAACCCTAAATAAGACCCTAGAAAGCCTAAACTTAAACCCTAAGGGGCTAAGTGCAAAATTAGTGCACTTTTGGACTAAAGTGCAAAAACTATGAAGTTAAGGTGCCTTAAGTAATATGGTTCACAAATATGTGAATTTGCAAGTAAAACCTTGAGATTTGGAATTAATTGCAAAAGAGCCACACTTGAACTATATGGGCTAAGTCTGAAATATGTGGCATTGGCTCAACTTTGGAGCCCTATATCTGCCAAGTTATAAAGTTTTTGCCCTAGGTCACCACATCAATTCTGTAGAGCTATTATAGGAGAATAACATTGATGCAGACAGTCTCTTTAGTTGTTATACAAAAATTAAAGAAATTGTTGCCCAAAGTTGCTCTGTCAGACTGGTATTGAACAACTGAATCTGAATCTGATAGCAGAAGTGGTCATCAGTATTATTGGTCCAACTTGAGATCGAATTTGAGCTAAATCCAGTGGGAATTCGACTAGGACTGCTATAACAAAGATGAAGATGATCTATAGGTCTAGAACTTTGGTGCAGAAGGATGATGATGTTGCCATGGAAAATTTGGAGAAAACCTGCCCTAAACCTCGGCTGTCAGGCTAACTGAAAAAGCTTCCAATGGTACAGTACCAAAATATCAACAGAAGTAGATCCCCCTCACCGCCGGTGACCTCGTGTGTAGATTCGCACCGATGAGGTGATTTGTGCCCACTTAAGCCCGGATAACGCCGCGGGGTAAAAAGATCGTCACCGCTGTTGGGCTATGGGTACTAATCCGGCTAGTCGTCGTGCTCCTTTCTGCTTTGTGGCCAGTCCGGATAAGTCAACGGAGTTGGCTGCCCGTCGACCGAACGCCACATGCCTCAGCAATTACCACATCGCAATCACCAGTGTTATGCACGTCCGATGGTCATCGGGGAGGCCACCACGGTGAAGGCCACGAATCACCATGCCCGTGACTCATTTCTTCTCTGACCGCCACCGCGCTCAATCCAAATTCACTAGCCACCACTTAGTAATCCTATTAATTGATGGCCAGGTCTCTTGCGCCATGTTATCACGAAGCCAAAGCACCCAGTCACACCTTCAATTAGTCACTATAGCCAGAGAATTTCTTTCTTCCCCAAATTCGGTCGACTATGCCGCCGTGAACCGCCTCCTCGTGGCTAGCTGCTCCCAGGTCCACCCTCGCTCTTGTTGCTCGTGTTTTAGCGCCGTCACGTGCTTGTGATTGTTATCCACGCAACCCAGGGAGCTTGACCTTACGTATGCAACCGGAACATCTTGATCAGTGCTCGGTGTATGCATCACTGTGGTCAAGCACATCCTGGTCCGGATTAGTCAAATTGGACCCAGTTCTAAGGTTGCCTTGAGTCGGTTATGCTTGCCCGACAGCTAATTTAGGTAGCCACCATTGTTCGTGGCCGGACCGTGCAACGGGATGGCCGGCGGTGAACGCATCGTGGCCATGGGTTAGTTTGGAGAAGAAACACAAGTTGAAGGACCTCGGTGCATTTGTCAGTGAGACAATAAATAGTGGCCGGGGGTTCTTAGCGCATTTTTCAGGTCATCAGGGGCCTTTGTGCAAACCACCAACACGGGCGCGTGCGCGCACAGGCGCGTCCCCGTTTCCTGTTCGGATTGGGCTGACTGGGCTGAATGAGGTCCAATACTATTCACAGTTTTTCTTTTTCCTTTTCTTCCAGAGCTAAAACAATTCTAGAAAATTGTAGTAAAATCCTAAAAATGTAAGACCAATTTTGCTAGATTCCTAATTTTCCATTGAATTTAATAAAAATAGTTTTAGGATTTTTAATCCAAACAGAAAATTATAGAGTATTTAAAATATCCTAAGACCTTGCTTCTGGATTTTTAGAAAATAAATAATAAATCCAAAATTCACTAATTTTTTAGGATAATCTCTAAGTAATATTTAGAAGCCTTGGGTAGAGTTTGGTATGATTTGGACCTTGTTTGATACTTAGAACCCAAAACCCTACCCCCTGCCCTGTGAACTCCACTACGGACTCCGGAAACCCTAGGTTCTCGGAGAACCGTGAAGGAAAATTGTAATCAAGACTTTAGATAACAAACTTCTATTATTTTTGCGTCTTCATGAGCACTACATAAGCATTCATTACTATACTTGGCTATATTGAGAAAACGAAGAGGAAGTAGAAGTTGAAGAGACAAGGACTTCATCACCACCACCACCTGAGGAACATCAGGCAGGCAGCTGTTTCTATTTTCATATCTGTGGGACCGAGCCTGATTCACCAGTAAAACAAGGCAAGCCCCGGTGCATTTGCCACCTCCTTGTTCCTTTTTAAATCTTTCTCACTTGCTTGATGCATTAGGTGATTGGAGTTGAGTGCTAAAACAATTCCTGCATTTCCTTCCTTGAATTTGATTACCTTCCTTTGAATCCCTGTTTTACAAAATGTTTTTCCTATGCTTAGTATTGCTCTAGCAAAACAAAATGTTTTGTTTTTACAAAAGATGATGTTGCAAAGTGGGAGGGATGTTTTCAAAAGTAAAACTTGATGGTGGATCCATCATGGCCATGATGGGTTCAACATCGAAAAAGATGTACCTCTGCCATGTACCAAACTTTGGGTTTGAAATGATTAAGCTGAGACCGAGCGGATGACTTGCACGAGAAGAGAGTCTCGGTGTAGTGTCTCCGTCTGAGTCGATTAAGGACCGTGCCGATGTAGGCTTGATGATCGAGGACCCTTTAACTGGTCACATGCCTCGTCATGGGTAAGCTTTTCCTCGGGCAGGCTAATACCAGAATAAGATAACACGCAATGGGCGTGGAGAGATGGCGAGAGTAGCGTGTACCCTCCGTGGCAAGAGGTTGGACGCTGGTGTATCTGTGCTCTCGGTTGGCGTGATCCTGATCTGGTCTTAAGAACCCCGGTGGTGAGTTGACATATGCAAGGGTTAAGTGCTACATATGTCGTGTGATTGGAGATCCTCAGCTGAGTATAATCGATTCAGATCGTCATAACTTCGCGGATATGAAGACTTGGTCACTGCCCTATACGTAGAAATCCAGTGAAGATAAAGGGTTGTTAAGAAATTTGCTAGTGCAGGTCAAGTGATTGAACTAGGGTAGAAAGAACTCTAGTTGCAGGTAATTTTACTTAACTTGACAAATAAAACTGGATTTTTAAGGATCCACTTTAGTAAGCATTTCTGCAAACAGAGTCATTGATTATTGATGAGCCTTACCTTGACTCCTTTAAAGCCAGCATATCCTTGAGAGTCTTTTACTTTGTCGGGTAAGTCTTGCGAAAGTATACTTCGTACTCAAGGCTTTGTCCCATGTTGTTTTAGGTGAGGAAGCGACAAACTTTTGTTGCTTCTATTCAAAGGTGGTACCCAAAGAAGAGAACCAAGACTAGAGCTGCGGGAGGGAAGGCCCTCCGTTAAAAGCTTTTTATTGTTTATTCGGGAAGGTGTTTTTGCCTCCCATGGTTTGTAATAATAATACTCAGCACTCGTATATTATGTTCTGGTCTGTAAATATTTAACTCTGTCTTACTTTTCAATAAAAGTAAGTTATTGTAACTACTTCCACACTTCCGCATCTCCAATGATTTGTAATGTCTGCGTGACGGGTAAAACGCTCTTGGGAAGGTAAGGGATTCAGATACCGAGCTTGTCAAGTGATCAGGTGCACCTGCAGGGTTGTCTAAGGTCCGTTGGACAAGGACAACTATAGGTGGGCCTAATGACTTGGGAGGTTCTGTCACAGCTGGTATCGGAGTGAAGCCCATCTCTGTAGATATTATGAGGCATCTTCAAAAAGAATTTTTCAAGACTTATCTAGAAAATTTCTTCCCTTCTTATCTAAGTATATTTTGAAGAGTTTATTTTAAAAGACCAGATAGTAAGAGTGCAATGTATAGAAGGTGTGAATCAACTAAGGTTGATTATGTAATTATACATGCATCATGCTAAAAACTATGCTAATAAGATTTTCCCCTCATGGAGATGTGTCGTCGCGCACGAGAAAGACCGCGCGCAAGTCTACCGGGCCGTTTGGCGTACCCCGTCATCAGCTTGCCCCACAACATGAAGATAGTAGCAGTGGTAGTAACGATCCAATCAGGGATCTAGAAACACAAGTTGATCAGCTTCGATCAGAACTCTGACACAGGAACGATCTATGGGTCACGGATGGTGAAAGGATAAATGAATTGAGGACAGAAGTCCGCCACCTGCAAGACCAACTAGCGGATCGGGATCTAGCGCTCAACTGGGCTGTGAACTCTCGTTCACTAGCTTGGGCAAAGGAAGCTAGAGCTCGAGCCCGCGTGGGAGATCTTAGCTCAGCTGTTGATAACTTGCAGGTTTATTGTTATACATTACATGAAGAAGTTTATGTGTTGTATTCACAACTGCACCCGAACGTCCTTGCGGATCCTGTCTCGATGGGAGCCAGACCATCTAGAGCAGCAGGAGAAGCCCTTGGAGGAGAACTGGACCTTTTCAGGGCCCCCTCCTTCAATGAATTTGGTCGACCAGTGGTCTCCTACGCCTGACAGCGAGGCTACCAAAAGCGACAAGAAGCAAGAGTAGTATAGTATAGAAGTAGTAGTAATGTGTAATAGGTAATGTAATCCTGTTGTATATACGAGTCTGTAACGTTACCTTTTTCAGTAATGTGAAATGGATGGTTTGTTCTAGCATATCATATTTTCAAATGTTCTTTGCCTCAGATGCCATCTAAGACTCGCAAACAGAATGGGGCGGGCACCTCCCGTGGGAGGGAAGCAACTCCGAATCCACCCCCAGTACCTCCAACCTTAGCCGAGGCCATCACTGCCTTGGTTAATGCCACAGCTGACAACACCCGTTTCCTACGGGAAATGGCAGGGCAACAGATGCAGCAACAAGGCGGGCAGGCATATCCGCAAGGGCCCTATGAAACATCCTATCTGGATTTCTCCGAGACACGCCCTCCATTGTTTGTAAAAGCAGAAGATCCTTTGGAAGCGGATGAATGGATCCGCGTTATTGAACAGAAGTTTGGGCTTCTCCGGTGTTCGGAGACTCAAAAGCCCTTGTTTGTAGCACAACAACTGCGAGGCCCTACCAGTACGTGGTGGGGAAATTTTGTTGCCGTTCAGCCGGCGGGTCATCAAATCACATGGGATGAGTTCAAGTTGGCTTTCAGAGAGCATTATATACCTGAAGGGGTCCTCCGTATGAAGCAGGAGGAGTTATGAAGCTTAAGCAAGGTGGGGATACTGTTACTCAGTATCTCAATAAATTCAACCACTTATCCCAATACACAATCGATCAAGTCAACACGAATATAAAGAAGAGGAATTGCTTCATGAGAGGCTTGAATGATCGAATGCAAAGAAAGATGGCCACCTGCATTGATCCATCCTATGGAAGGGCTGTCAGCACGGCGCTGGCAGTAGAAGCTAAATATGTAGGCTCCAGAAAATCAAAGGGGAATGGAGGCGACAGGCCCAACCAGGGGCCTGAGAAAAGTCAAAGGTTGGTCATCCGACCTTTCAATCAGAATCGTTCTTCATCGCGCCCACCCTCCTTCCCTTTCAAGCAACCAGTTTTTATCTGTCCTACCGCTGCCCCCACCGCTACAAATCAGTCGGGTGCCCTTGGCCCTTGTTTCCTCGCTCTTCCCAGCTCATCAACAGGCTGCTTCAACTATGGAAAGTCCGGGCATTTTATTAAGGACTGTCCATACCCGAGGCAGAATCAATCAAATAATCAACAGGGTTCCGGGAGTTCCAAGGGAAATGCGGCAAACAATACCGCGGGCAAAAATACAAGGAAAACGGGACAGATCTATTATACTCAAGTGGCCACAACACCGGAAGGTGAACCGATTATGATGGGTACGTTCCTCGTGGCTAATCACCCTGCAGTTATTCTCTTTGATTCTGGTGCTTCTCATGCTTTCATAAGCAAGAAATTTGTGGAAAAACATTGCATTCCATATACTGAATCAAGGGAAGGGTTTACTATTCATTCGTCTGGGGGACAAATATTTACTAAAGAAGTGGCTTACCACGTGCCCGTAACATTGGCTGAACGGGACTTTCCAACAAACATGAATTTTCTAAAAGGCCAAGACATAGATGTTATTTTGGGCATGAATTGGTTAGCCTAGCATAAAGCTATCCTCAACACTGATCTGAGAACAATCAGACTGAGTTATGGCCAAGAAGAGATTCTTTTGTCCATCCCCGTAGCCATTCCAGCTAGACCAACTGGCAGAGTGTATGAAACCATCATACCAGAGATCCAAGATATTCCGGTAATATGTGAATTCCCAGACGTCTTTCCAGAAGAATTGCCGGGATTGCCTCCAGAAAGAGATGTAGAATTTGTGATTGAGTTGAAGCCCGGTACGGCTCCTATTTCTAGAAGGTCGTACCGAATGCCTCCAAATGAACTGGCAGAACTCAAGACCCAATTGCAAGATCTACTTGAGAAAGGATTTATCTGACCAAGTTCTTCGCCTTAGGGTTGTCCAGCCATCTTCGTCAAGAAGAAGGATCAAACACTGCGGATGTGCATGGATTATAGACCCCTTAATGAGGACACCATCAAGAATAAGTACCCTCTTCCCCGGATTGACATTCTATTTGATCAACTTATCGGAGCTCGGGTATTCTCCAAGATTGACCTCAGGTCGGGTTATCATCAGATCCGTATCCGACCCGAAGATATACCAAAGACCGCATTCACCATGCCATATGGACTATTTGAGTATTTGGTTATGTCTTTCAGACTGACGAATGCTCCTGCCCACTTCACATATCTGATGAACTCGGTATTTATGCCCGAGTTAGACAAGTTTGTGGTGGTATTCATTGATGATATCTTGATATACTCCAAGAATGAAGAGGAGCATGCTCAGCACTTACAGATCGTATTAACGCGCTTAAGGGAACACCAATTATATGCTAAGTTCAGTAAGTGCGCATTCTGGCTGAAGGAGATTCAATTTCTGGGACATGTATTATCTGCCAAGGGGATTGCGGTAGATCCCAGCAAAGTCAAGGATATTTTGGAGTGGAAACCCCCAACCACTGTACATCAAGTCCGAAGTTTCCTTGGGCTGGCTGGTTATTACCGCCGATTCATTCCGGATTTTTCTAAGCTTGTGAAACCAATCACAAGTTTATTGAAGAATGATATTAAATTCAATTGGTCTTCAAAATGTAATGAAGCTTTTGAGCAGTTAAAAGTATTATTAACCACTGCTCCGGTATTGGCTCAACCGGATATTGAAAAGCCATTTGATATGTATTGTGACGCATCAGGCAGTGGTCTCGGCTGTGTTTTAATGCAAGAGGGCCGAGTAATAGCTTATTGAAAGTCGCCTAGAGGGGGGGGTGAATAGGGCGAAACTGAAATTTACAAAGTTAATCACAACTACAAGCCGGGTTAGCGTTAGAAATATAAGCGAGTCCGAGAGAGAGGGTGAAAAACAAATCGCAAGCAAATAAAGAGTGAGACACAAGGATTTGTTTTACCGAGGTTCGGTTCTTGCAAACCTACTCCCCGTTGAGGTGGTCACAAAGACCGGGTCTCTTTCAACCCTTTCCCTCTCTCAAACGGTCACTTAGACCGAGTGAGCTTCGCTTCTCAATCACACGGGACACTAAGTCCCCGCAAGGACCACCACACAATTGGTGTCTCTTGCCTTGGTTACAATTGAGTGAATCACAAGAAAGAATGAGAAAGTAAAGAAGCAATCCAAGCGCAAGAGCTCAAATGAACACAAATGTCACTCTCTCTAGTCACTATTGATTTGGTGTGATTCCGGACTTGGGAGAGGATTTGATCTCTTTGGTTGTGTCTAGAATTGAATGCTATAGCTCTTGTAATGTGTTGAAAGGTGGAAGACTTGGATGCAATGAATGGTGGGGTGGTTGGGGTATTTATAGCCCCAACCACCAAACTAGCCATTTTGAGGCTGCTGTTGAATGGCACACCAGACAGTCCGGTGCGCCAGCCACGTCACCCGACCGTTAGGGTTCGACCGTTGGAGCTCTGACAGGTGGGGTCTTCTGGCTGTCCGGTGGTGCACCGACAAGCACTGTAGACTATCCGGTGCGCCTTCTGACGCTGCTCTGACTCTGGCGCGCACTGTAGCGCATTGAATGCGGTTGCAGTCGACCGTTGGCGGTGAAGTAGCCGTTGCTCCGCTGGCACACCGGACAGTCTGGTGCGCCACCGGACACTGTCCGGTTCTTCACCAGACGGTCCGGTGAATTATAGCGGAGCGCCCTCTGATTTTCCCAAAGGTGACGAGTTTGGAGCTGAGTTCCCTGGTACACCGGACCCTGTCCGGTGGTGCACCGGACACTGTCCGGTGGCACACCGGACAGTCCGGTGCGCCAGACCAGGGCACACTTCGGTTGTCTTTGGCTCTCTTTGTTTAAACCCTTTCTTGGTCATTTTATTGGTCTATTGTGAACCTTTGACACCTGTAAAACTTATAATCTAGAGCAAACTAGTTAGTCCAAATATTTGTGTTGGGCAATTCAACCACCAAAATCAATTAGGAAAAGGTGTAAGCCTATTTCCCTTTCAATCTCCCCCTTTTTGGTGATTGATGCCAACCAAACCAAAGCAAATATAGAAGTGTAGAATTGAACTAGTTTACATAATGTAAGTGCAAAGGTTGCTTGGAATGAAACCAATAAATATTACTTACTAGATGTGCATGGATGGCTTTTCTTCTTATTAACATTTTGGACCACGCTTGCACCACATGTTTTGTTTTGCAAAATGTTTTGGAAATTCTTTTTAGAGTTCTTTTGCAAATAGTCAAAGATAAATGAATAAGATTTTTGAGAAGCATTTTCAAGTTTTGAAATTTTCTCCCCTTGGTTCAAATGCTTTTCCTTTGACTAAACAAAACTCCCCCTTAATGAAATCCTCCTCTTAGTGTTCAAGAGGGTTTTAGATATTAATTTTGAAGAGGGTGTACCAATTTGAAATTATATCAAAATAAGATACTAATTGAAAAACTTCTTTTAAAACCAATTAAAAGACTATATTTTTGAAATTGGTGGTGGTGCGGTCCTTTTGCTTTGGGCTAATACTCTCTCCCCCTTTGGCATGAATCGCCAAAAACAGATGCTTGAGTGAAATATAAGCCCTTTCAAACTACTCTCTCCCCCTTTGGATGGAAGTAAAGGAGTGAAGATTATACCAAAGTTGGAGAGTTAGTGCGGAGCGACAGCGAAGGATGAATGATTCGATGGAGCGGAGTGGAAGCCTTGTCTTCGCCGAAGACTCCTTTTCCCTTTCAATCTATGACTTAGCATGAAATGGACTTGAAAGAACACATTAGTCATAGCACATGAAAGAGATGATCAAAGGTATACATATGAGCTATGTGTGCAAAACATCAGTAAAAGTTTCTAGAATCAAGAATATTTAGCTCATGCCTAAGTTTGGTAAAAGTTTGTTCATCCAATGGCTTGGTAAAGATATCGGCTAATTGTTCTTTGGTGCTAACATATGCAATCTCGATATCCCCCTTTTGTTGGTGATCCCTTAGAAAATGATACCGAATGGCTATGTGTTTAGTGCGGCTATGCTCAACGGGATTATTCGTCATGCGGATTGCACTCTCATTATCACATAGAAGAGGAACTTTGGTTAATTTGTAACCATAGTCCCTAAGGGTTTGCCTCATCCAAAGCAATTGTGCACAACAATGTCCAGCGGCAATATACTCGGCTTCAGCGGTTGAAAGAGCCACAGAATTTTGCTTCTTTGAAGCCCAAGACACCAGAGATCTTCCCAAGAACTGGCAAGTCCCCGATGTGCTCTTTCTATTGATTTTACACCCTGCCCAATCGGCATCGGAATAACCAATTAAATCAAATGTGGATCCCCTGGGGTACCAAAGGCCAAACTTAGGAGTATAAACTAAATATCTCAAGATTCGTTTTACGGCCCTAAGGTGAGCTTCCTTAGGATCGGCTTGGAATCTTGCACACATGCATACAGAAAGCATAATATCCAGTCGTGAAGCACATAAATAGAGTAAGGAACCTATCATCGACCGGTATACCTTTTGATCTACGGATTTACCTCCCGTGTCGAGGTCGAGATGCCCATTAGTTCCCATGGGTGTCTTGATGGGCTTGGCGTCCTTCATCCCAAACTTGGTTAGAATGTCTTGAATGTACTTCATTTGGCTAATGAAGGTGCCCTCTTGAAGTTGCTTCACTTGAAATCCTAAGAAATACTTCAACACCCCCATCATAGACATCTCGAATTTTTGTGTCATGATCCTACTAAACTCTTCACATGTAGATTCGTTAGTAGACCCAAATATGATATCATCAACATAAATTTGGCATACAAACAAATCATTTTCAAGTGTTTTAGTAAAGAGTGTAGGATCGTCTTTTCCGACTTTGAAGCCATTAGCAATAAGAAAATCTCTTAGGCATTCATACCATGCTCTTGGGGCTTGCTTGAGCCCATAAAGCGCCTTAGAGAGTCTATAAACATGGTTAGGATACTCACTGTCTTCAAAGCCGGGAGGTTGCTCAACATAGACCTCTTCCTTGATTGGTCCATTGAGGAAGGCACTTTTCACGTCCATTTGATAAAGCTTGAAGCCATGGTAAGTAGCATAGGCAAGTAAAATGCGAATTGACTCAAGCCTAGCTACGGGTGCACAGGTTTCACCAAAATCCAAACCTTCGACTTGTGAATATCCCTTGGACACAAGTCGGGCTTTGTTCCTTGTCACCACACCATGCTCGTCTTGTTTGTTGCGGAAGACCCACTTGGTTCCTACAACATTTTGGTTAGGACATGGAACTAAATGCCATACCTCATTCCTCGTGAAGTTGTTGAGCTCCTCTTGCATCGCCATCACCCAATCCGAATCTTGGAGTGCTTCCTCTACCCTGTGTGGCTCAATAGAGGAAACAAAGGAGTAATGCTCACAAAAATGTGCAACACGAGATGTAGTGGTTACCCCCTTATGAATGTCACCAAGGATGGTGTTCACGTGGTGATCTCGTTGGATTGCTTGGTGGACTCTTGGGTGTGGCGGCCTTGGAACTTGCTCATCCTCCTTGTCTTGATCATTTGCATCTCCCCCTTGATCATTGCCGTCGTCTTGAGGTGGTCATCTTCTTGATCTTCTTCTTCATCATCTTGAGCCTCAACCTCATCTTGAGTTGGTGGAGATGCTTGCATGGAGGAGGATGGTTGATCTTGTGCTTGAATGGGCTCTTCGGATTCCTTAGGACACACATCCCCAATGGACATGTTCCTTAGCGAGACGCACGGAGCCTCTTCATCATCTAATTCATCAAGATCAACTTGCTCTACTTGAGAGCCGTTAGTCTCATCAAACACAATGTCACAAGAAACTTCAACTAGTCCAGTGGACTTGTTAAAGACTCTATATGCCCTTGTGTTTGAATCATATCCTAGTAAAAAGCCTTCTATAGCCTTAGAAACAAATTTGGATTTTCTACCTCTTTTAACAAGAACAAAACATTTGCTACCAAAGACTCTAAAATATGAAACATTGGGCTTTTTACCGGTGAGGAGTTAATATGATGTCTTCTTGAGGATTCGGTGTAGATACAACCGGTTGATGGCGTAGCAGGCGGTGTTGATCGCCTCGGCCCAAAACCGATCCGAAGACTTGTACTCATCAAGCATGGTCCTCGCCATGTCTAGTAGAGTTCTATTCTTCCTCTCCACTACACCATTTTGTTGTGGCGTGTAGGGAGAAGAGAACTCATGCTTGATGCCCTCCTCCTCAAGGAAGCCTTCAATTTGTGAATTCTTGAACTCCGTCCCATTATCGCTTCTAATTTTCTTGATCCTCAAGCCGAACTCATTTTGAGCCCGTCTCAAGAATCCCTTTAAGGTCTCTTGGGTTTGAGATTTTTCCTGTAAAAAGAATACCCAAGTGAAGCAAGAATAGTCATCCACAATAACTAGACAGTACTTACTCTCGCCGATGCTTATGTAAGCGATCGGGTCGAATAGGTCCATGTGGAGGAGCTCGAGTGGCCTGTCAGTCGTCAAGATGTTCTTATGTGGATGATGAGCGCCAACTTGCTTCCCTGCTTGGTATGCGCTACAGATCCTGTCTTTCTCAAAATGCACATTTGTTAGTCCCAAAATGTGCTCTCCCTTTAGAAGCTTGTGAAGATTCTTCATCCCAACATGGGCTAGTCAGCGATGCCAGAGCCAACCCATGTTAGTCTTAGCAATTAAGCAAGTGTCGAGTTCAGCTCTATTGAAATCAACTAAGTATAGCTGACCCTCTAACACTCCCTTAAAAGCTAATGAATCATCACTTCTTCTAAAGACAGTAACACCTGTATCCGTGAAAAGGCAGTTGTAACCCATTTTACATAATTGAGATACAGAAAGCAAGTTGTAATCTAATGAATCTACAAGAAAACCATTAGAAATGGAATGATCAGGCGATATAGCAATTTTACCCAATCCTTTGACCAAACCTTGATTTCCATCCCCGAATGTGATAGCTCGTTGGGGATCTTGGTTTTTCTCATAGGAGGAGAACATCCTTTTCTCCCCAGTCATATGGTTTGTGCACCCGCTGTCGATGATCCAACTTGAGCCCCCGGATGCATAAACCTACAAAACAAATTTAGTTCTTGATTTTAGGTACCCAAACAGTTTTGGGTCCTTTGACATTAGATACAAGAACTTTGGGTACCCAAACACAAGTCTTTGATCCCTTGTGTTTGTCCCCAACATACTTGGCAACTACTTTGCCGGATTTGTTAGTCAAAACATATGATGCATCAAAAGTTTTAAATAAAATGCTGGGTTCATTTGATGCACTAGGAGTTTTCTTCTTAGGCAATTTTGCATGGATTGATTGCCTAGAACTAGATGTCTCACTCTTATACATAAAAGCATGATTAGGACCAGAGTGAGACTTCCTAGAATGAATTCTCCTAATCTTATGTTCGGGATAACCAGCAGGGTACAAAATGTAACCCTCGTTATCCTGAGGCATGGGAGCCTTGCCCTTAACAAAGTTAGATAATTTTTTAGGAGGGGCATTAAGTTTGACATTGTCTCCCTTTTGGAAGCCAATGCCATCCTTGAAGCTAGGGCGTCTCCCACTATAAAGCATACTACGAGCAAATTTAAATTTTTCATTTTCTAGCTCATGCTCGGCAATTTTAGCATCTAATTTTGCTATATGATCATTGTGTTGTTTAATTAAAGTCATGTGATCATGAATAGCATCAATGTCAACATCTCTACATCTAGTGCAAATGGAAACATGCTCAACGGTAGATGTAGAAGGTTTGCAAGAATTTAATTCAACAATCTTAGCATGTAATATCGCATTCTCATCTCTAAGATTGGAAATGGAAGCATTGAAGACATTTAATTCATTAGCCTTAGCAATTAATTTTTCATTTTCACTTCTAAGGCTAGCAAGAGAGACATTTAATTTTTCAATCTTAGCAATAGAAATGGCATGATCATTTCTAAGATTGGAAATTGAATCATCACAAACATTAGCATCAACCTTAGCAATTAATCTAGCATTCTCATTCCTAAGGTTGGCAATCAAATCATGGCAAGTGCTTACCTCACTAGTTATTTTTTCACATTTTTCCATCTCTAGAGCATAAGCATTCTTAACCTTAACATGCTTCTTATTTTCCTTAATTAGGAAGTCCTCTTGGCTATCCAAGAGTTCATCCTTATCATGAATAGTGCTAATCAATTCATTTAACTTCTCCTTTTGTTGCATGTTAAGGTTGGCAAAAGAGTAAACAAATTATCCTCATCATCACTAGAATTAGCCTCATCACTAGAGGTGGCATATTTAGTGGAGGATTTAGATTTAACCTTCTTCTTTGTGCCGTCCTTCGCCATGAGGCACTTGTGGCCGACGTTGGGGAAGAGAAGTCCCTTGTTGACGGCGATGTTGGCGGCGTCCTCGTCGGAGGAGGAGTCGGTGGAGCTCTCGTCGAAGTCCCACTCACGGCACACATGGGCATCGCCGCCCTTCTTCTTGTGGTACCTCTTCTTTTCCTTTCTTCTCCCCTTCTTGTCGTCACCCCTGTCACTGTCACTAGAAATAGGACATTTTGCTATAAAGTGACCGGGCTTACCACACTTGTAGCAAACCTTCTTGGAGCGGGGCTTGTAGTCCTTCCCCCTCCTTTGCTTGAGGATTTGTCGAAAGCTTTTGATGATTAAAGCCATCTCCTCATTGTCGAGCTTTGAGGCATCAATGGGGAGCCTACTTGATGTATACTCTTCCTTCTTTTCCTCCGTTGCCTTGAATGCGACGGGTTGTGCCTCGGGTGTGGAGGAGGCGCCTTGCTCGATGATTTTCTTTGAGCCTTTGATCATTAGCTCAAAGCTTACAAACTTCCCTATAACCTCCTCGGGAGACATTAGCGTGTATCTAGGATCACCTCGAATTAATTGAACTTGCGTAGGGTTAAGAAAAATGAGGGATCTTAGAATAACCTTGACCATCTCATGGTCATCCCATTTGGTGCTCCCGAGGTTGCGCACTTCATTCACCAAGGTCTTCAGCGGTTGTACATGGCTTGCAGATCCTCTCCTTGGTGAAGCATGAAGCGACCGAGCTCCCCCTCGATCGTCTCCCGCTTGGTGATCTTGGTCACCTCGTCTCCCTCGTGCGCGGTCTTGAGCACATCCCAAATTTCCTTTGCGCTCTTCAACCCTTGCACCTTATTATACTCTTCTCGATTTAGAGAGGCGAGGAGTATAGTAGTGGCTTGGGAGTTGAAGTGATGAATTTGGGCCACTTCATTCGAATCATAGTCTTCATCCCCTATGGATGGTACCTGTACACCAAACTCAACAACGTTCCAAATGCTTGTGTGGAGTGAGGTTAGATGATGCCTCATTTTGTCACTCCACATATTATAATCTTCACCGTCAAAAACCGGTGGTTTGCCTAGTGGAACGGAAAGTAAAGGGGTACGTTTTGAAATATGAGGGTAGCGTAGGGGAATCTTACTATACTTCTTGCGCTCATGGCGCTTAGAAGTTATGGACAGTGCGTCGGAGCCGGAGGTGGATGGCGATGAAGAATCGGTCTCGTAGTAGACCACTTTCCTCATCTTCTTTTTCTTGTCGCCACTCCGATGCGACTTGAGGGAAGAGGATCCCATCTCCTTCCCTTTGTTGCGGGACTCTCCTGATGGAGCCTTCCCGTGGCTTGTAGCGGGCTTGTCGCCGGTCACCATCTCCTTCTTGGCATGATCTCCCGACATTACTTCGAGCGATTAGGCTCTAATGAAGCACCGGGCTCTGATACCAACTGAAAGTCGCCTAGAGGGGGGTGAATAGGGCGAAACTGAAATTTACAAAGTTAATCACAACTACAAGCCGGGTTAGCGTTAGAAATATAAGCGAGTCCGAGAGAGAGGGTGAATAACAAATCGCAAGCAAATAAAGAGTGAGACACTAGGATTTGTTTTACCGAGGTTCGGTTCTTGCAAACCTACTCCCTGTTGAGGTGGTCACAAAGACCGGGTCTCTTTCAACCCTTTCCCTCTCTCAAACGGTCACTTAGACCGAGTGAGCTTCTCTTCTCAATCACACGGGACACTAAGTCCCCGCAAGGACCACCACACAATTGGTGTCTCTTGCCTTGGTTATAATTGAGTGAATCACAAGAAAGAATGAGAAAGAAAAGAAGCAATCCAAGCGCAAGAGCTCAAATGAACACAAATGTCACTCTCTCTAGTCACTTTGATTTGGAGTGATTCCGGACTTGGGAGAGGATTTGATCTCATTGGTTGTGTCTAGAATTGAATGCTATAGCTCTTGTAATGTGTTGAAAGGTGGAAGACTTGGATGCAATTAATGGTCGGGTGGTTGGGGTATTTATAGCCCCAACCACCAAACTAGCTGTTTGGTGGAGGCTGCTGTCGAATGGCGCACCGGACAGTCCGGTGCGCCACCGGACACTGTCCGGTGTGCCAGCCACGTCACCCGGCCGTTAGGGTTCGACCGTTGGAGCTCTGGCAGGTTGTCACACCCGGGTTTAAGGGACAAATCCGGGTGCATCTCATACATGCGCCAAAGAAGAAAACATATATAATAACAGAGTGTATAGAGATAAATGTCACAAAACATCAGAGTATTTATTACATAGCGGAAGACTTATTACAAAATAAGAGAATAAATATAAAACAAACTAAGGATCTGTCGGCGCCAATGTCAACTGAGAAACGCCACCTAGATCAAGTCGAATGCCTCAGTGTTAGGCGGCTCCTCTTCGACCTCCTGTTCTTCTCCTGTGGGGGGTGTGAGACAGCAAGAGTGAGCTCACATACGTTCATAGCTCAACAAGTCGTGGGGAATAATGTGGCATGAACTCACCAAAGGTGGGAGTTCATGAAGTGTAAGGCTGATCAATAAAATAAAGGCTGAGGCTGAGCATTGCTTTTATAAGTTGGTCAAAATTTTATTTAGCAATTACTAAGTGTAAGTAAATACCAAACCTTAATAATAATAAAGAAAAGTAATAATAAAATAATCCCAAATGCGATGCAAATGTCAAATTAAATTTAAGTTCCATAATTAATCATGTGAGGGTCTGAGCCGCTCATGACCGTGAACACGGCTAGTATACTAGTTTTACACTCTGCAGAGGTTGCGCATCTTTACCCACAAGTCATGTTACCCATCTACCAAGAGACGGCCAATCCCATACACCTCTACCGAGGAGGCGAGGCAGGGTAACACTACGAGGCCTTTACAAAGTTCCACTAGCTTTAGAAATCTCGCTACAGTTTATAGGAAGCTCCAGTGCAGGAATCCCTCGCCTGACCGCCATTGCAGCAAAATCAACCCAAGGACCTCCCTACACTGACCACTCCCTTACTGCCCTTGCCCCTTTCGGGTAAGGAAGACCTCCACTAGCTTTCCTAGTTAATCAGCCAAGGGCGTCCCATTAAACCCTTGTGGTAGCACTGTTTTCCCGGGTGGTCGCTCCATGTTCCCATTAATTTAATGATCTTAACATGAACAGTAGTAATAACAAGATAATAACAGAATGATCATGAATAGTGTATCTCCATACCCAATCCACATAAAGCAATAGCAGGTACTACCCAAAAGTATTTTAGTGGTGAACAAGGTATAAAGATAACCAAAACTGGGGTAACCTAAAGGATCCCATCAAAATTAACCTATGCAGATCATTATAATTAATAAGAACATGGCTGGGAAAAAGTAAGTGATCAAGGGCACAACTTGCCTTCAATGAGCTCCTGCTCAGCTACTTCTACTTGCTGAACCTCAGAATCCACTGTGGCTTGCTCGTCTACTCGCATCAACACAATACATACATAGTATAGCAAAAATTAACATTGCACCAAACATGTGAACAAAATACACAGTAATAATCTAGACATTAAAATAAGATCACAGGAACTGGAATCATTAAATTTGGAGTTATAGATTTCAAGTTACGAATTTCCTAAGGTTTAATGTGCTTGAAATGGAATTACATGAGAAATTAATTTTCTTACTGTTTTCATGTCAAAACAGAGACTCTAGGTGAGAGAAAATAATATTACATAATTTTAGAAATCGGAATGGTTCAATTTGGAAATAAAATAAATTTCCTATGCATTTTACAAGTTTCTAGATCTGTTTTTGTATTAAAATCGAATTTCTATAATTATTTCTCTGTTTTTAAACATCCTAGGACTCGGCCTCATTTTTCAGAAAACTCAGGGGTCACGGCGAAAAAGAGTCTAAGACTCAGGGAATAACTGGTTGGACTGCGGGTTGTTTCTTTAAAACTACGGGGTTTCTTTTGTGAATTTGTAAAGGCGAAGGGGTATGAGGGCATCGGGGCCGCACGATCCAAAATGGACGCGCGAGATTAGATCACCGACGCGATGAAGCGGTACGCGTTTGGGATCGTTGGATCGGGACTCAACGGTGGAGATTTTTTTATGAATCGCGATCCGCAACCGACCATTGGATTTAATCTAACGGTCCGGATGTCCCACACCCGAAGGGGTATCCTAATCGAATCCGAACCGTTTGGCAGAAGATCAACGGCCCACGTGATTTCCCCCAATCACCCTATGAACGACGGCGGTGCCGCCCGGAACCACGGTGGTCTGAACTGGAATCCGGCCAAGTCCGCACCCAGAGCGCCATTTATTGTTCTACGACTAGCTACAAAATACGGATGGCTTTCGGAGCACGATAGATGGGTTCTTACTAACCACGAGGTTGAAGATGGGGCGGACCGCGACGCTCGGCGAGGCTGCAGCAACGGCGAGGAATTGCCAATTTCCTCGTTGCGAATCCAACGCTGGAGCGAACCCCAATCCGTGTGGCGAAACCCCCAGGTGCACCCGGGATGTTTCGTCGTGACCGGAACATCGGCAAGGGCGTATCGACGGCGACGGCGCAGGCTCTGATCCTAGCGGTTCGTGGCGGCAGCTAATTTAGTGAGAGTTACAATCCAACGCGCCGCAAACCTAGGGTTTATATGGTCTGCGTGGTGAGGCCGGCATGCGCGGAGGTTGTTACGCCCGATCGCCCAGGCCCTGCTTCGCGAATTCGCTGCAGACGCTACGCATGGCGCGCTGCGGAACTCGGATGGTGGAGAAGAAAGGAGACCCAGGCTGACGGGTGGGATTAGGCGTGGCCGACCAAGTCGTGAGGGTCGGGGTCCACTGGTCAGAGGGCGTGCGCGGTGGCAGGTGACCGACGTGTGGGCCCGCCACGGCGGTGACCAATTCGCCCGGGCGTGAGAAATGGTGACAGGGCCGCGCGGTGGGAAGAGTTAGTGGGCCGAAATCGAGATCAGGGCCCAGCTGGGTCGGTTTTTTTGTTTTATTCTTTTCCTTTCTATTTCTTTTCTTCTCTATTTCTAAGTTTAATTAGAATCCAAATTTTTAAATTCAAAGTTGTTCCAAATTTATTCTCAATCATATTGTGAAATTAAGAATACCAACTTTGGAAATATAACTATATTATTTATATCATTCCTCCTCTTCTCATTTTCAAAAACCTAATTTTAATTTAGGGTTTGATTTAACTTCTAGTATTTATTATCTTATTAACCTTATTATTATTATTATTATTGTTGTTGTTATATTTAATGCACAAACATAAAAACTCCACATGATGCATTTTCTTTTATTTTGGTATCATTTGTTTTAATTCATCACTAAATTTTATGTATGCTCTTTTTATGATGCAAATGAGGCACACAAAATGAGGGAGACCTCTCTATATTCTTTGTATACAATTTTGAGTATTACAAATCCTACCCCCCTTAAAAATAATCTCGTCCTCGAGATTTAAGAAGATCTAGGGAAAAGATGGGGAAAATCTATACGAAGCTCTTCTTCTCTTTCCCAAGTTGCTTCATCTTCACCGTGGTGGCTCCATTGCACTTTGCACATGTTTATAACCTTATTCCTCGTGACACGAGTCAGTGTATCCAGAATCTTGATGGGGTGCTCAGCATAAGTCAAGTCATCTTGAACACTAAGGTCTTCCATTGGTAGTTGCTCCTCAGGTACCCTGAGACATTTCTTCAGCTGAGATACATGAAAAACATCATGAACATCCGCAAGATGATCCGGTAGCTCCAACTGGTATGCAACCTCTCCCAATCGCTTTAAGATTAAGAAGGATCCAATAAAGTGAGGGGACAACTTTCCTTTGACTTTGAATCTTCTCATACCCCGGAGTGGTGACACCTTTAAATAGACATAATCTCCCTCCTTAAACTCAAGCAGTCTTCTTCGGGTATCAGCATAGCTTTTCTGCCTTGACCTGGACTTGCTCCTCCGCTTCTTGTATAATCTCAGGCCCAAACAACTGCCTTTCACCAGTTTGATCCCAATACAGTGGGGTCCTGCACTTTTTGCCATACAAAGCCTCAAACGGTGACATCTTCAAACTAGCCTGATAGCTATTATTATAGGAGAACTCCGCATAAGGCAAACTCTTATCCCAACTTCCACCATGTTTAAGAGCACAAGCTCTTAACATATCTTCCAGCACTTGGTTAGTTCTCTCAGTCTGCCCATCAGTCTGGGGATGGTAAGCCGAACTAAAATTCAATCTTGTATCCAAGGACTCGTGCAACTTCTTCCAATACCGAGAGGTAAACTGTGACCCTCGATCAGACATGATCTTCTTTGGCACACCATGTAGGCAGACAATCCGTGCCATGTACAACTCTACCAACTTGGCTCCTGAATACGTGGTCTTCACTGAAATAAAGTGGGCTACTTTAGTTAGCCTGTCCACAATCACCCATATAGAATCATATCCAGCAGACGTGCGGGGTAATCCAACAATGAAGTCCATGCCAATCTCTTCCCATTTCCACTTAGGTATCTTCAGTGGGTGCAATAGTCCGGCTGGCCTCTGGTGTTCAGCCTTAACTCTTTGGCACACATCGCACATAACCACATGTGCAGCCACATCTCTCTTCAATCCCTACCACCAATATTTTTGCTTCAAATCCTGATACATCTTAGTACTCCTAGGATGGATAGGATAAACTGAATCATGTGCCTCCTTCAATATGGTTTCTCGAAGACTATCGATATCAGGAACACAAATCCGATTCTTGAACCATATCGTGCCTTGCTCATTCTCTGTGAACTCTGGGCCTCTACCCTCTGTTATCAGATCCTTGATCTCTTGAATTTTAGCATCACCGACCTGACCTTTACGAATCTCTTGCTCCAAGGTTGGTTCCAACTCAATGGTAACTCCTTCAGTTGAGTAACAATTCCCAGGTTGAGCCTCTCAAAATCTTTTGCTAATTCATCAGGTAGCTGGACAACGAAAGCGGAGTGAACATGCTCCTTCCGACTCAAGGCATCTGCAACCAAATTTGCCTTGCCTGGGTGATAGTGAATCTCCAAATCATAATCCTTAATAAGCTCCAACCAACGGCGTTGCCTAAGGTTGAGATCCTTCTGAGTGAATATGTACTTCAAGCTCTTATGATCCGTGTATACTTGGCACTTAGTTCCCATAATGTACTGTCTCCAAATTTTAAGTGCATGCACAACTGCTGCCAGCTCTAAGTCATGAGTGGGGTAGTTTAATTCATGTTTCCGCAGCTGACGAGACGCATAGGCGATGACATGTCCTTCTTGCATGAGCACACATCCCAATCCTTGGCCACATGCATCACAATAAATGTCAAATCCTTTCTGTAAATCTGGCATAATCAACACTTGTGGTGACATCAACCTCTCCTTCAATTTATCAAAGCTTTCTTGGCACTTCTCATCCCACTTAAATTCTCTTCCTTTCTCCAAAAGCGAGGTCATGGGCTTAGCAATCTAAAAAAAATCCTTCGATAAATCTCCGATAATATCCTGCAAGTCCCAAGAAACTTCGGACTTCAGTATCTGTAGTGGGTATGCTCCACACCACTATCTCCTTGACTTTAGCAGGATCCACTAATATCCGTCCATTAGAAATAATATGTCCAAGGAATGGCACCTCATCAATCCAAAACTCGCATTTACTAAACTTGGTGTAGAGTTGATTATCCCTTAGCTTTTGTAGCACCAATCTCAGGTGTTCCTCATGATCACTTTCATTCTTAGAATAGATAAGAATATCGTCGATAAATACTACGACGAATCTGTCCAAATACTCCATGAACACCTTATTCATCAAATTCATAAAATAAGCTGGTGCATTAGTTAATCCAAACGACATAACGATGAACTCATATAATCCATATCGGGTTGAGAAAGCCATCTTAGGAATATCTGATGGTCTAATCTTCATTTGATGGTATCCCGATCGGAGATCAATCTTTGAGAATACCCTAGCACCTCTCATCTGATCAAATAAATCCTCAATACGGGGTAATGGATACTTGTTCTTCATAGTAACATCATTAAGTGATCTATAGTCCACACACATCTGTTGCGATCCATCCTTCTTCTGTACAAATAATACCGGTGCTCCCCAAGGTGAGGAACTCGGATGAATGTACCCCGCCTCCTGTAACTCTGTTAATTGCTTCTTAAGCTCCTTCAGTTCTTCTACAGCCATCTTGTATGGTCGTTTAGAAATAGGGGCAGTTCCAGGTAAAATGTAACACCCTAGGTGTTACTCAGGGTGTCCACCCAGGGCTACCCCTTTTAACCTATTAGCATGTCATTGGTTTGGGCAAAGTACATCAAACTTGGAATTCAAGGTCCTAAACAAGTGCCAACCACCTTGGATATCATGCCCTAGCTTGTCATGCACATCTAAGAGGGGAATATTCCAAAACCCTAAAGCAAACCCCTTTTGAGCAATAGGAACCCTAATTGAAGCTAGGATCAAAAGGTCATGTAAACCTTATGATCATGGCTTGGGCCAAATATAAAAGTTGTAGTATGCTTCATAACCTACAAATAATAGTAAGGAAGTACCCCCAAAAAGATTTCAAAAAGGCCCCAAAAAGTTCACCAAGGGTTGAGCACAAGGGAAAATTCAGAATTTGCCTAAGTCTAAAAACTAACCCTTGAACAAAGATCCCACATGTTCACCTTAATCCAAAATTCAAAACACTTCGACCCAATTGACAAAGTGGCGCCAAATTAACCCTAGAATGCCCTGGAAAGAGGTGACACCTACCCTAGGGCGTTTGACACGACTTGGCACCATTTTTGGCTCGGTTTGGACATGTCTGACACAGCCAACTTCTCACCCCTCTATCTCCCTACCCCGACATTATCTTGACTTGGAACTCACAGCAAAAAGGTAGGATATGGTGCAGAGAAGAGATTGTGTACGGGACGTTGGCCAAGATCTGCACGCTTAGGCGCCCAAACAGGCCGTTGAACATGGGCAGAAGCAACGAGCCACGTGTTCGACGCGCTCAAAGCTCGCCAGAGCACGCCCGCGCGCGCCCCCGCGTGCCCCGCGTCGCGCCAAACGGCCAGCCGACGCCATGGCCCACGCCCGCGCCTATAAAGCCCGCTCGGGCGTCGACTGCACTCTTCCGCGCACACTCAACCCTCACCGGGGCTCAGCTCACTGCCGTTTGCCCGTGCGCGGCGTGTCCGCGGCCACCCGAACCACTGCCACTGTAGACCGGCCAGCCCAGCTTTCCCTAACCCCGTCCAACCCTCAGAGACGAGTGTGCACAACTCAGTGAAGCTCCCCGAGCGAGGAATCGAAGCCTGCTTCGCCGGAGAGGCCAGTCCACGGTCGCCGGAGCTCACAACCCCGCCGGAGTACGTGGACCGGGTAATCCGCTCAACCACTTTCCGATTCCTCGTGCACACGGTCACTACGTTACCCCGTGAAGCTCACCGTGCCCTTGGATTGAACCAGATCGCCGTGGTTGGGCCGGTACACTCGCCGCCAACGAGAACACCCGCCTGCGCGCGTGGACCGGGCGATTCCGGCCATCCCCGCCGTCGAGCCGCACCTTGCTGTGACCGCCAGAGCCTCCCCGAGCCAACCCTGCCCTTCGCCGGACCTATCTCGCCACCGGTAAGCCGCGCCACCCTTTTCTTTCCCGCGGGTACTGTTTACATTAGGGGAAGGACCTCGGGGAAGAAGAAGGGAAGGTCAGGGGGCTTTTTGAACTGTCAGCGACCCAGGGGAATAGTGGCGCAGGGGTAGATCTGTGCGGGTTGATTTAGTTTAAACCCAGGGACCTCGGTGTAAACTGTTTTTCCAGGAAACTCTTATTAAATCTGTTTTTAAATTGAGCAGAAATTTTGAAAATCCATAACTTCTGTTTAGTTCATCCAAAATTGGTCAAACAAATTTTGTCAGACTCTAAATAATGTAACCTACTTAAGAAAAATATAAACCCCCTATGTATTATGGAAAACTTTAAGGTTCTGATTTAGTTATAGTTTTGGCCAAAAGCTCAATAATAGAAAGAAAAATAGTTGTGCTATTTGGCTGGGGTTAGAAAAATTTGGAGAAGTCTATGTCCACCTACTGACCTAATTAAAAATGTTGAATCTCTCTGCCCACCCCATTAAGTTAGTTTTTACCACTTATTTTACAATATGCTTAAGGTTAAGAAAAATAGAAAATGTGATTTAAATAATGAACCAGAGGGCACCTCTATTTTTGTTAGGGTACTTATTCAATGTAGTTCACTGGAAAAATCTATCATACCCTGTTTAGTATAAAATAGGTAGGATCCCTTTTATTTTAAGAAAACAAGGAAAGCTTAGAAAAACCCTACAAAAATAACCCTAAGGTGAAAACACCCCAACCCTTGGGATAACTAATGTTTCGTTATTATGAACATAAGAAAAATACAAAATCTGTTGTTTGATATTTTTCAAATGACAAGTTAGTTATAAGCACCTTTTTGACATAAAACTTTAGAAAAACACAACTAATTAATCACCGATTAACTTTTTGTGAATTTTGGTACAGAGGTTTATTATTACTGGTAGATCCCAACAAAAATAGCCCTTAGGAAGGAACTCACCTCTAATGAAGAGATGTAGTGTAAAGTGGCCCATTTTGCACAACTCTTGTTATTTTTGTCTAAAACATAGTCTTTATATTTTAAGCCTCAAATTCTTAAAACAGGCTGGAACAGCAGATAGCAGCCCACTGAAATTTTTACAAAATTTTTGGAAAATATTAAACCACTGTCGTAGTTCAAACCTACACTAGAAACCATAAGTAGAAAAATGAAGGAAGGGGAAAAGTGAATAACGGGAAATTGATGTCATCCTAAAAACTCTTTATAACTTGTCCACTGAAGTTTATAAAGGCAATACCAATTCCCTATACTTATCCTCAATAAAAACTTAAACCTAAAGGTAATAAACATAAACCACCAAAAGCCACGTATGACCAAGAAAACCCTAAGATACGAATTAACTTAGTTCTTCTTCCTTAACATAATGTTATTAAATCTTGCATAATCATGACATACATATTCATTGCATTTCAATAGACTGTAACCTCGCTGACAGAGAGTACGTCCTCGTGCCGGAGCAAGGAGCTGCTCAGGAGGTAGCCCTAGACCCAGCACCCGAGTCTGCACCAGAGGATCTGCCTGCCATAGCCTTGGAAGGTGTTGGGGGCCTTCGGCTCCCGAAGGTCCTCAAAAGTATAGTTTGATAATATTTTCCAAGTAAATATGTGAACAGGCACCTTCGGAGCAAGCACCTTCGGAGTCAGGTCGCGAATATACAAGAGCATGGTTAAGACGAAGCGTGACTGGAATGAAAAACGATCATGACGAAGGATAAGATGATTACAAAGCTATGTGCAGAAAGGTTTCGGCACAATAACAGAAAAGAGGAACCGACTTAAAGATGAAAAGTCAAATTGGACCCCGAAGAATTAATGTAGTTATTGATAAATGTAAAGGGCATCAATGTAATTTTACACGGGCTGCGTCCCGTGCCTATAAATAGGTGAACAGTACTCCCGTACTGTTCACGCTGACTTGGCATACGCTTTTTCGCATCACGTTTGTACCTTTACTTTGCATCAATCGGAAGGTACATTTGTAATTCGTTTTTATGAATTTAATAATGGAAATATATCTATGATGATGCTGATATTATTACTCGCACATTAGATATATAATTACTCTGTTTACTCATTTATCAACCTAACGAAGGTCTTTTCCTTCGTAACCTTCGTCCGAGATTCATTATATCCGAAGGGATATACTGTTTCTAAGGACGAAGGAGCTCGATATTTAACACTTTCATGTTGTCTTGTTCTTAATTCATAGCATTTGAGAACAAGCCCCCAACATTGGCGCCCACCTCCGGTCAACTCACTTCCACTTTTTGGGTTTTGAAAACCTTCGGCAAACGTCATCTTCGTCATGCCGCCGAAAAAAGCTACAACGACAGGGGCTGCCACTCTGCAGCCGCTGGACCCCAATCAGGATGTCGTCTCTCTTAGGGAGGCCCGAAGCCAGAAGAGGAAGGCCATCAGCCCAACGCCTCCGGAAGACGACTTGGACCAAGAAATACAAAAAATGGAGATGCTCCATCAACAGGTTCAACGGAAGAAGGAGAAGATGGCTCGTCTAGCTGATCTTCAAAAGCAGATAGACGAAGCCTCTGAAGAGCTTCGACATCTCGCTCAAGATGACCAGAATCAAAGGCCCCCGCGCAGAGAGCTTCATCAAGAGGGTTTCTACAACGAGGATGACTGGTATGAAGATTTCCATCAAGGAAATTTTGCTTTTGATGATGCTTCTCCCTTGTCAACAGAACTGCAGGTTGTTCCTTGGCCACAGTCTTACAAGCCGCCTCAGCTCCCCATGTACGACGGTCATTCAGACCCGAAACAATTCTTGATGAGCTATGAGGCAACTATATCCTCGTACGGTGGCAACACGGCGGTCATGGCAAAGTCCTTCGTCATGGTTGTCAGAAGCGTTGCACAAACTTGGTATTCTTCCCTTAGGCCAGGGACAA
The DNA here is from genome assembly GCA_029449295.1 of Zea luxurians. Taxonomy (NCBI): domain Eukaryota; kingdom Viridiplantae; phylum Streptophyta; class Magnoliopsida; order Poales; family Poaceae; genus Zea; species Zea luxurians. The sequence goes on along the minus strand of JAOPSE010000028.1, from coordinate 2,527,798 downwards.
TCACCTCATGGCAAAAGTTGAAGGATATGCTGATAACCAGCTTCCAAGGGTTTCAGACGAAGCCAGTCACTGCTCAAGCATTATTCCAGTGCACCCAGGATCACGAAGAATATCTTTAGGCATATGTCCGAAGGTTCCTACGTCTGAGGGCGCAGGCACCAACAGTGCCTAATGAAATTGTCATTGAGGCCATGATCAAGGGGCTTCGGGCAGGACCTGCAGCTCAGTACTTTGCCAGGAAGCCTCCTCAAACTCTGGAGAAGCTGCTCCAGAAGATGGACGAGTACATTCGAGCTGACAATGATTTTCGCCAAAGAAGGGAGGAAGCCCTCAGGTTGTCTGAAATGACTAGGGGCTTCGGAGGAAGATTTTATCCAAGGCACGTCAGGTCAATTCACAATTCTACTCAAAATGACGACAAAGCGAGTCAACAGCAAAGGCCACAGTGCTCCTCGCAAGCTTCGGGGCAACAGCAAAGCTCCTTCTGGCCGCCAGCGCCAAGGGGCAGAGGCGCCAGGGGCTTCGGGGGAAGATTTGGGGATCAACCAAGAAAAATATACTGCCTATTCTGTGGTGAAGGTAAGGGCCACACCACCAGGATGTGTCACATTACCATCCAGAAGCAAAAGGAGCTAGCAGAAGTTGCTGCACAACAGAATCAGCCGAAGCAGGTCATGCATACTGCTTCGTACCATTCGCCTTACATTCCAGAATATGTAGGCAATCACCCTGCAGCCTCTATTGCTTCGGCAAGCCAACCCCAAGCTTCCTAGCAACAGCTTCCACCGCCACCACCAATACAACGAGCTTCGCAGCCAGAAGGGAGCCAACACTCTCACCCCCAGAGGGACTTCAGAGAAGAATCCGAAGCTCGCACAGTCAATAGCACTGTGCCAGAGTCGAAGCACATTTACTGACAAAATATCCTATTCCCACAGCAGCTTTTTATGCTTTCACATTCAGTTTTATTTTCTTTGCAGTAAAGAACAATTGTGGGGAGTTTAAATGTTTTTTATTGTTTTTCAAATCCTGGTAACAGTTTACCGAATTACCATAACAAAAATATGTCTTCTCCATAGGCTTGAGTCGTCGAAGCATACGAATTTATGGTGGCATGAAGGACCGTTGTATTGTCAAAATTTTTTGTAACGGACACAGTGCAAATTATTCGAAACAGTGAAAAGTCGTTCCTAAAGGAGCGCAGAGTAAGTTTTCTGAGCTTACAGCGAAAAGTCAGCGCTGATTCCACCGAAAGTAAAAGGCGAAGAAGCTCCTAAGGGAGGCTCACAGCGAAAAATAAATGTTGATTCCGCTGAAAGTAAAAGGCGAAGAAGCTCCTAAGGGAGGCTTACAGCGAAAAATAAACGCTGATTCCGCTGAAAGTAAAAGGCGAAGAAGCTCCTAAGGGAGGCTTACAGCGAAAAGTCAGCGCTGATATAAAAAGTGTGTGTGCTCTATTACAGGGATATGTATCTGTGGCACAAATGTCATTTTGCATAACATAACATCATCACATCATTCTGCATAACATAAGCATCATATAGCATATTGCATGTGGAACAAGAAGGGGATACAGTATTGATCTTTGGAGAATATTTTGGAAAAGAGAAAATCGTACTAAAGCACAAAACAAGTCGAGAAGAAGTGTAGTTTCATTAGAGAGGCAACAAAAACTTTTCTATAGCTTCGGAGAATATTTCACGAAGCTTGAATAATATTCACCAGGGAAGTGTGCAATTTCTTAAAATATAAGATTTTCTTCACGAAGCATGAAAAGAAGGGAAGGTGTTTTTTTTCGCCGAAGGCTCAAAAAATGGTATGCAAGATTTCATGCATCGTAAAGAATTAAAACTGTACATGGATTATATATTACATTCAAAGTTACAATATATTACATATGTTACGTTCCAAATGTTTTTACAGTAGCATTTAATCCTCCTTAAGAACTATTTCTGCAGCTTCGTTCAGTAGCTGGTCGACAACCTTGTCCATAATGGCTTCGGCCATTTTTCTAATTTCATCGTCCCCCTTCGGGGGGGGCCGGAGATGCCTCAGCAAGTTCTGAGCGAAGAGAAGATACGGCTATATTACTATTACAAACCATGAACAAAGTCTGGAATCAAAAATTACAACATAATAAAAATCACTAATTAATACCTATTTGCCCTTCGGGCTCTGTACTTTTTTCGGCAGCCGCCGCAACTTTTCTAGCATCATGGATGCCTTTTTCGCTCTTTTGAATAATTTCTTGCGCCATTTCTCGGCCGCCATTGTCCCAGATATCGGTGAAAAATTTTCCGCCGATCATGCTTGCTTCGGCTGAGGGGTCTTTAATGTCTTCAGAGGACAAAGTAGCTTCAAATTGCGCTAAAGATCTTACATGCTCACAACTTTTCTTCTCCAAAACAGTAGCAATTCCTCTAGCACCCGAAAAAGCACATATGTCTCTACGGCTATTCAGGATTTCTTCGAAGGCCTCAGCTTCGTTACTGATCCATTCCATCGGACCTTCGGGATTGCCCCTTGAGAAATTCTCTTCGCTAGAGAATGCGCCAACGTTGGCAAAGCTGGATTTTATCTTTTTAACGCACTCTATGGATTTAACATAGCATCTTCTCTGAGAAGCATGAAGCTCTTTAACATTAACTTCCAGATGATCTGCCCATTGATCGCTTAATTCTCGTCTTGTTTCTTCAAGAGTGCGTTCTTCTTTGGCTCGGGCTAGTTGTTTACGAAGATCTTCAATTTCACGCTTCTGAGCTTTGGCTTGAGTTTTAGAGTTAGCTTCGTCTTCCTTCATTTTTTCCACTAATGTAAGCAGAATTCTGTCCTTCTCCAAGGCTTTGTTCCTTAGCCTGATAACCTCTGTTCGAAGGTTGTTGAGAGCAATGGTGCAGCTCTCATCTTCGGCATTCTTCTGAGCCCTTAAGGCATTGCTGAGTATTAAGCCCTATTCAAAAGAATGAATGAGTTAACATAAGAGCAAAAAACTAATTCAAAATTCATAAACTTCAAAATTCACAATTTTTGTACCTTCAGACTATTGTACGCCAAGCTATCCGCAAGATCCTCTTTCGTCATGGCGCAAAGGCCAGCTTCGAGTTTCGGGAACCCCATGCTTCTAGCCATCTCCTGACACACGGATAATTCTTTATTCTCTGGGAGACAGTACAGGAAATCATCTTCGTTTGTCCCATTGAACACTATGGCCCCCCTCGGATACTTCAGTTCTCGGGCATAGTGATTGGCTTCAAAAATCTCTTCTTCAGATAGTTTCTTCCCCGAAGCATGTCGCACAATATAATCATGTATTTTGGAAGATGCTTCGGGGGTGGCAGTGCCAATTTCCTCAGTCAGAATCGGCTCTGCTATTTTTGCTTTTTTAGTTTCTAAACTTGCCTTCAAAGATTGTATCTTGGTGGATTCCGAAGGCCCAGCTTCAGTTTCAAACTGCTGCTTCGAAGTTTCAGCAGCAAAGGCTTCAGTAGACACTTCAACAGTTTTCTTTGGAGTTGTGCTTGAAGATTTAATTGTCTCCAAAACATCCAGCACATTAACCATCCTTTTTCTTTTCGGGGTCGCTGCTGGCCCCTTCTGGCTTTTAGCTGTCTCAACTTTTGACGAAGGACTTAAAACATCTAGTGTTTTTCTTTCTTCAGATTTCTCTTTTCCTGTTTTTTCTATTGCTGGTGCTTCGGCCATTTCTTCGAATTTTGGCGCTGCGGTTGGTTCTCTGGCCTCGGTGGCCGAAGAAGCCTCGCCAATAAACTCGGGCACTGTGGCTGGCTCAATACAACGTGGAGGATGTGTGAACACTTTTACCTTCTTCCTCTTCGGTGCTGGCTCCCCGGGAGCAGCCGAAGCAGTGTCCTTTGCAGGAGAAGTATTTTTTCTCTTTTGACCTCGCATTGGATAATAATAGTCGGGATAGATAAATCCAATTGCATCAAATACTCGGTTGAGTCTCTTCTTTTTTCGGCCTCCGAAAGCCGCTGATAATGCAGTGTTTTCGGCCTTTGAGTATGCCCCAAGCAATTCATTACTTACATTCTCAATGCTTTTCAGCCAATCATCATCCGGTTCAACAAACTTATCTCCATACTTGAATGTATATTTCAGCCTGATTAGTCCACCCTCGTCAGTTTCTTTAACGGTCTCCTTCGGCATTTCCAAGTTATCTACAAGTGGCCACACTCTGAAGGCAATGTGCTCTTGCATTAAATCCCTGGTCCCAATAAAAGAGCAGACTACGCCGAAGGCCCTCTGACATTCCTGAGCTGCTTCGTCCATTTCTACCTTTGGTTTTCGGAGTCCGAAGCGCTGCCAGATAGGGCGCATGATGATGTCTTTGATATCTTCCCGAACCTTCAAATCATTCTTCACGTAGAACCATTCCTTCATCCATTCCCCGGGCCATCTCTTCCGAAAGGTTGGCACGGGACAGCTTGACCCAGAGCGGGCACCGAAGCTATAGCAACCAAAATTATTATGATATTGCTCCTTACCCCAGGGTTTCGTCTCATATACTAGCTCGTGTATATTGCAAAAGCTTTTTGCACTTGGCTCCAGACCCTGGCTCCTCACGGCCCAGACAAAAATTCCCAATCTTATCACTGCCTCAGGGGTAAGTTGATGAAGGTAAATTTGATAGATTTTCAGAACTTCTACTACGAACCTGCTTAGAGGGAATCGTAGCCTAGCCTTTAAAAAGCTTCGGAAGATCACGACCTCATTATCTTCGGGGGTCGGCGTAGTTTTTTCTCCGTCATCTGCCCTCACGACGGATATATCTCGGAAGTACCTCCCCCTCATATTTTCAAGGTGACTCTGCTTTATAGTTGATTTTCCGAAGTTTGAGTGACTAGGCCGCCACGGGCGATCTTCGAAGTCCTCTCCACCACTATCCACATCATAGCTATCACTGTCGCCAGTATCTTCGGATAAACCCTCCAAAGTTTCCTTGACAATCTTTTCCGTATTGGTCTTCGATATTGACTCAAGAAAACCTAGGTGCATTTCCTCCAAAAAGCTTAGCTTCGAAGCACAAGCGGCTATCTTATCCTCAGACATTTTCGCGAATGCTGGCAAACCAGACTTGAAACCGAAGCTTAAAAATTTAAGACCGAGCAAATGCTGTCGCGCGCAGGCTGAAAGCTGGGTGCGTAGGCTAAAAGCTGGGTGAGTAAAAAGCAGGTGGCAAAAGGGCGTGCCAAATAAACTCGCGGTGAGCTTGTATTTATACACCCAGTATGTCGAAAACTGGAGGGCCCCGCTTGTCAATGACTGTTGCTATTCTAGCAAAAGGAAGGTGTTTTTTCGGACCTTCGGCTTAAAGCCTTCGTCCATGTCGCAATATGAATTTATCTTTACAATAAATTGATATTGCGAGGGGCTACTGTTGGGGGCCTTCGGCTCCCGAAGGTCCTCAAAAGTATAGTTTGATAATATTTTCCAAGTGAATATGTGAACAGGCACCTTCGGAGCAGGCACCTTCGGAGTCAGGTTGCGAATATACAAGAGCATGGTTAAGACGAAGCGTGACTGGAATGAAAAATGATCATGACGAAGGATAAGATGATTACGAAGCTATGTGCAGAAAGGTTTCGGCACAATAACAGAAAAGAGGAACCGACTTAAAGATGAAAAGTCAAATTGGACCCCGAAGAATTAATGTAGTTATTGATAAATGTAAAGGGCATCAATGTAATTTTACATGGGCTGCGTCTCGTGCCTATAAATAGGTGCACAGTACTCCCGTACTGTTCACGCTGACTTGGCATACGCTTTTTCGCATCACGTTTGTACCTTTACTTTGCATCAATCAGAAGGTACATTTGTAATTCGTTTTTATGAATTTAATAATGGAAATATATCTATGATAATGCTGATATTATTACTCGCACATTAGATATATAATTACTCTGTTTAATCATTTATCAACCTAACGAAGGTCTTTTCCTTCGTAACCTTCGTCCGAGATTCATTATATCTGAAGGGATATACTGTTTCTAAGGACCAAGGAGCTCGATATTTAACACTTTCATGTTGTCTTGTTCTTAATTCATAGCATTTGAGAACAAGCCCCCAACAGAAGGCAAGCCCCGGTTTTATGCATAACCTGTTATTTATACTATTTTACTACACTTAATGATTGTAGGATTGTTTGTGCACTTAAGTGTAGGAGTTGTTTGAAACCCTAGTTGCATGATCTCAGGAACCCCATTGTGATGAATACTAGTATGCTAAGTCGAGTAGCTGCTTTATTAAGTAGGATCTCGGTAGAAGTCGAGTGATTTTTCTAGCACTCGCGCGAGGTCAGGAATTGGTTGTATCCATTTTTATATCATAATGATGTTTGTCTGTGGACAACAATCCATGGGGATTTGTTGTCTACGAGGTGGGAATTGGAATAAGGATTAAGGTGTGGTACCGTGAGTCAAGCGTTTGAACGTACTAAACATATGCCGAGAAATATGGTAAATCGGTAAGCCTAGTACCTGAGTGAACCCGGCAGTGGACATATCCCCTCACGTGACCTGAGACGTGGTCTCCCATTCCGGTTATGGTGGGTGCAAGTGCGGTCACTGCACGACGGCAGTCGGGGTCAGTGAGGCATTGTACGCCAAGACGGTGAGCCCTGATCTGCTGACGGGGAATCGATGGGGACGGTTGATGTGTGTGGGGACGGAGTGCCTCGCCATGTCGTGTGTTTAGGTTTACCTTGCAAGGATAAAAACTCGATTCGAATCGTCTGCTTCTCACAGCTAATGAGACTGCTTGATCCATGCTGCTACATTGAGTAACAAGTGGAAATATGATGAGATGATACAAGATGTTGATTGCTTAAATGTTTGCTACTATGTGTGAGTAGATAGTACACATTTAGCCTTAAGAGAGTCACACTTAAATTTGACAAGTTAAAAACTGGAATTTAGAAACTAAGCTAGTGCTTTTGGCAACCAAACCCCACAGCCAAACAGCTGCATGTCTAGAGGTAGAGGAGTAGACTCCTCACACGGGGAAGTCTAGCTGAGTTTTAGTATATTCAGCCTTGCTTGTGGCATAATTTTACAGGTTCTTTGGAGGACATGGTTTCTGGAGTGACTTGGCCGTCCATCTTGCCACCGGGTTGGACTGTCGAGTGGGACCCCGCCTCGGCTGAGGAGGAGCACGAGGAGTGATGGGACAGGCTTCCCCATCTCTGTGTTTATTTATCGTTAGTTTCATTCCGCTGCACTTCGAACAATGATGACTACTTTTGCAAAAACTCCGATGGTGATGTAATAATTTTAATACTCTTACATGCATGGTTTTATGCTTTATTGTATTTGCTCTGTGACTCACCTTCGAGTGAGATTGTGGTACTTGATCCTATCAGTGGCCGTGTCGGACTAGATCTGAGGGATTGACGGGTTATTCCCATTTAAGTGTGGTCTAGCCTCTACGGCAGGGCTTAGGAACTTAAGTTGGAATAATTCGGGCGGTTCCGCCACAGCTGGTATCGGAGCTTGTACCACCACAGAGGAATCAATAAAATGTGAATACCATCAGTTTCCAAAATAAAACTTGATAGAAACAATGTTGGATAGATAGTAGGACGAGCAGGATAGACCTAGGACGTGAAGCCTTAGGGTGCTAGAAGGGTAGCTAGGTGGCTATGTAATTAGGCCCTACAGGCCACCTTAAGGGATGGGAGTCCTTCCCTATCCCCTTATGTTGGTGAGGTCGTTCAGGACGAGCATGCATGCATTATTAAATTAAACAAATGGAAAATTGAGTAAAGACTTAAAAATAAGATGGTAACCAACTAAGTCTCCAGTACCTTTTATTTAACTAAAGAAATGTTGAGTTTTATTTTTTTTCTTGTTCTTTTTATAATTCTTTTTCTTTTAATTACGCTTAACCGTACACAGATGACTTCCCATGGATCCTCAGAGGACGGAAATGCACTAACCCACACTGACGGGCTTGCACGAGAGGGCTTCCCCCGTATTTTGTGGGAGGTACTTCAGGGAGCCGGATACTTGACACCCCCTCAGTACGCGGTGCAGCAGTTCGAGAAGCACCGGGTGCCCCACTGTAGGGTGAGGATGACCTTGGAGCCTCATCCCCTGCAGCCAGGCTGGCGTTCATTGGACTCCGAGTCTTTCGGATACTGGGCGGAGGACACGATCGAGGCGATCGCTCTGCACGGGTTGACCACTTTCTGCGGATTCCATCCTTTAGAGCTGGCTACCCACCCCATTGGCTTGTTCCCCGCGGAAAAGGAGGACGACCCAATGTGGAAGGATCGGGTGGAGCATGCCAAGGACATCTGGGCTCTCTACCCAGGCCACACTGCTCACTTGTCGGTACGATGCATGAACGCCCTGTATCGTCTGCAAGTGATGCGTGGAGAGGCAATGTCTCATCTGATGGCATTATTGGAGGCAACCAAGATCACCCTGGATAACAGGGAGGAGCTCGTGGTTGACTTGTCCCAGGAGCTGGTGGAAAAAGATTTACAAGTGGAACAATTGTTTGATGAGATCCATGAGCTGGAGGAATTGGTGGGGACAAGGGAGAACACCATCGAGGTTCTCGAGGATCAGCTCCTCAACACCTAGCAGTAGCTCGCAGAGGCTAATGAGCACCTGGATATGCATCACCAGGAGATTCATGATGGGGAGGCTGACGAGGACGTCGACATTGAGGGAGGGGAGGAGCCTGCTTCCAGCGTAGACACTGCTGGCTCAGGGAGGCCACCTTCCCCCAAGTCGAGTGTTGCCTCATTCGCTCATTAGGTGCCGAAATAGGAATAGAGATTGGTAATGTAGGACTCCTCACAGCTAGCTTAGCTTTTGTACCCTTGGGGTACTAGGCTAGATAGAGTTGAGTCTTTTGGGGACACTGATGTAACCATGATAAACTCTTTTGGAAGCATGATTGATGGACGCTTTTAGTTTTTAACTTGGAAGGAAAATTTATGTCTTTTCAGAATCCTTTTTATTATGTTGAAATCTATCAATTTGCCCTTGACTCTTTCGCCGCAATTAAACCTTAAACTTGAAGATGTGTTATTGAGAATATATGTGGTTTTTCAGATGGCTGGGAGAGCGCGCCGTGGCCAGAATGAGCGCATTCCTCCACTGCCGCCACCGCCTCCCACTCTGCAAGAGCTAATGGCTCAGCAAAATGAGATCTTGAGGCAGCTGGCTCAGCGTCAGCCACCACCTCAGCACTATGGTGGTGGGGACCATCAGCGTCACCCCGCGGCAGCTACCTACCAGGAGTTCCTCAATACCCAGCCACCGTTGTTCACCAGGGCGGAGGACCCACTTGATGCTGATGTATGGCTGAGGGTAGTGGAATCTAAATTCCCACTAATCAATGGAGTTTGTTCTGAGGTGACAAAGGTCCGATTCGCCACCCAGCAGCTTCGCGGCCCCGCGCGAACATGGTGGGACCACTATCTTGCTATGCAACCAGTTGACCATGAAGTGGATTGGAGAGAGTTCAAGGCAGCTTTCAGAGGACACCATATCCCAGCTGGCATCATGGACCGTAAACTCAATGAGTTTCTGGCACTCACTCAGGGCAACAGGACAGTGTTGCAGTATGCCCAGGCTTTTAATGACTTGTGCCAGTATGCTGGATACCATGCAGATACAGATGAGAAGAAGAGAGACAGGTTCAGGAGGGGGCTCAACACTAAGCTCCGTGATCGTCTCAACACCGTCAGGGCCAATAGTTACAATGAGTTGGTCAACATGGCTATCCCCCAGGAAGACTGCATTACAGCTCGACATGCAGAAAAGAAGAGGAAGACCCCTGTGGCCGGACCCTCACCTCAGCCACAGCGTTTCAGGATTGTGTCTGACACTCAGGACAGGGGACCCCAGCAGCAGCAAGGAAGATGGGTGATCCGACCACAGCAGCAGCAGGCACCTAACCGCACCCAGTTTCTAGCTCAGAGGAACAATCAGCAGCAGCAATACCGCCAAGCAAATGACAACAGGTGTTTCACGTGTGGCAACACCGGACACTATGCCAAGAATTGCCCCCGGAACCAGCAGAGGCAGGGGCAGAATGTCAATCAGAACCAAGGCAAGAGACAGAAGGTGCAAGTGAGGCAGGGCAAGCTGAACTTTACCACCATGGCTGATATTCCAGAGGGAGCACCCGTCATGACTGGTATCTTTACCGTTTTGAATTGTCCTGCTATTATTCTTTTTGATTCTGGTGCATCACATAGCTTTATTAGTGTCAAATTTAGTGCCAAGTGTCAATTGCCTTTTCATCACACCCATGGGGGTATCACAATTTCAACACCAGGAGGCAGGATTGCCACCAATCAAATCAGCAAGAATGTGCCTATAAAGTTTGGTAGTCTGATAATTAAAACCAACCTTCTTATTTTGGGATTGGATAGTGTGGATATCATATTGGGAACTGACTGGTTGACCAAACATCAGGCGGTGATTGACATTGCAGCTAGGGCCATTGAAGTGCACTCACCGACCAGTGGTGAAACCACATTATTTTTGCCCGACCAGGGTTGTACCCGTTCTTGTGCCTTTGTCATGATAGAATCCCTAGTGGAAAAGATCCCAGTAGTTTGTGGTTACACAGATGTTTTTCCGGATGAATTGCCAGGAATGCCACCTGACAGAGACATTGAGTTTGCAATTGAATTGCAACCCGGGACTGCTCCTATCTCCAAGAGACCCTATAGGATGCCTCCCGCAGAACTGGCAGAACTGAAGAAACAACTGCAAGAATTGTTGGACAAGGGGTTCATTCGCCCAAGTACTTCACCTTGGGGATGTCCTGCTTTATTCGTGAAGAAAAAGGATGAGAGTTTGAGGATGTGTGTTGACTACCGCCCTCTCAATGCGGTGACTATCAAGAACAAATACCCACTGCCCGGTATTGATGTTCTGTTTGATCAGTTAGTAGGAGCCAAGGTATTCTCCAAAATAGACCTTCGCTCAGGTTACCATCAGATCAAGATCCGTGCCAGTGATATTCCCAAGACGGCTTTCTCTACCAGATATGGACTGTACGAGTTTTTGGTGATGTCTTTTGGGCTGACCAATGCCCCGGCTTATTTTATGTACCTGATGAACTCAGTGTTCATGCCAGAATTGGACAAGTTTGTGGTCGTTTTCATTGATGATATTCTGGTCTATTCCAAGAATGAAGATGAACATACTGAACACCTGCACATCGTGCTCCAGTGACTGCGCGATCATCGTCTTTATGCTAAGTTGTCTAAATGCGAATTCTGGCTGAAGGAGATCAAATTCTTGGGTCACACAATTTCTCAGGATGGAATATCAGTTGATCCTGAGAAGGTACAAGATGTAATGGACTGGAAACCCCCGACTACGGTGAGGCAAATTCGGAGTTTTCTAGGATTGGCAGGGTATTATCGACGATTTATTCCGGACTTCTCCAGAATTGCCAAGCCAATGACTGAGTTATTGAAGAAGGGAGCCAAATATGATTGGAGCCAGAAGTGCGAAGATGCCTTTCATACTTTGAGGCAACATTTGATAACAGCCCCAGTGCTGGCTCAACCTGATAACACCAAGCCATTTGATGTTTATTGTGATGCTTCCGGTACTGGATTGGGTTGTGTCTTGATGCAAGATAACCGAGTGATTGCTTACGCTTCTCGAGCACTCAGACCCCATGAGCAGAATTACCCTACACATGATCTGGAACTGGCAGCTGTGGTTCATGCTCTTAAGATTTGGAGACACTATTTAATGGGAGCTCACTATAACATCTACACTGATCACAAGAGTCTCAAATACATTTTCACTCAGGCAGACCTTAACATGAGGCAGAGGAGATGGTTAGAGCTAATCAAGGACTATGATTTGGAGGTGCATTACCACCCTGGCAAGGCCAATGTTGTGGCAGATGCTTTGAGCAGAAAGGCCCAGTGCAATTGTATGAACATGGATGCAAGAGTCACCACCCTGTGTGATGAGTTGTGTAAGCTGAACCTGGAAGTTGTTCCTTCCGGTGAATTAAGTTATATCTCAGTGGAGCCCACATTGCAAGAGCAAATAGTCTAGGCACAGATTGGGGATAAAGGTGTACAGGTTATCAAAGACATGCTCAAGCAGAAGGCGGAAAAATACAAGTGTTTCCGTCAGGACAGTAAGGGAATTTTGTGGTTTGGAGATCGATTGGTTGTTCCCAAGGACCCTGAGCTCAGAAAGAAGATACTGGATGAAGCTCACCTTTCCAAGTTCTCCATGCACCCTGGTAGCAACAAGATGTACCATGATCTCAGATCTTTATACTGGTGGACCAGGATGAAGAGGGAAATTGCCAAGTATATATCCGAGTGTGACACCTGCCAAAGGATCAAAGCCAGTCATTTGAAGGAGGCAGGTCCTCTACAACCCCTTCCCATACCATCTTGGAAATGGGAGGACATTTGCATGGACTTTATCATGGGGTTGCCCAACACCTCCAGGCACCATGATTCAATTTGGGTTATTGTGGACAGATTGACCAAGACCGCTCATTTCTTGCCAGTACATACCACCCACAGGACAGAGAAGTATGTGGAAATTTACATCGACCAGATAGTTCGTTTGCATGGGATACCAAGGACTATAGTCTCAGACCGAGGAGCACCGTTTGTGGCACGATTTTGGGAACAATTGCAGGAATCACTTGGGACCCATGTGATACGAAGCTCAGCATACCATCCCCAAACCGATGGCCAGACTGAAAGGGTGAATCAAATTTTGGAAGACATGTTGCGAGCATGTGCACTACACTATGGAAAAGATTGGGACAAGTGTCTTTCCTTGGCAGAGTTTTCTTATAATAACAGCTATCAGTCCAGTCTGAAGATGGCACCTTTTGAAGCCTTATATGGGAGGAGATGTAGAACCCCGCTGAACTGGTCTCAAGTAGGAGAAAGGGAAATATTTGGGCCAGATTTGGTACTTGAAGCAGAGGAAAAGGTCAGAGTCTTCAAGAAAAACTTAGAAGCTGCTCAAGCCAGGCAAAAGGGCTATCATGATAAGAGACAGAAACCTCTACAGTTCGAGGTGGGAGATCATGTTTATCTTAAGGTATCACCCACCAAGGGTGTCCAGAGATTCGGAATAAAGGGCAAGTTAGCTCCTCGTTACATTGGGCCCTACGAGATCAAGGAGACTTGTGGACCTGTAGCATATCAGCTGAAGTTGCCACCCAGCATGACAGCTATTCATGACGTATTCCATGTATCTCAGCTGCGGAAATGTATTCGCCTACCCACTGAAGTAATACCGGAACCAGACATTGAGATAGAATCAGACTTGTCTTATCAAGAGTATCCCGTCAGGGTTTTAGATCAAAAGGAGAGATCAACACGGGCAAGGTCAATCAGGATGTATAAAGTTCAATGGAGTCACCATTCAGCAGAAGAAGCTACATGGGAGACTGAGGATTTTCTACGCTCTCGCTTCCCTGACTTTCTGCCTAAAGGAGTCGGTACGTAACCCCAAAACCCCACCCCCACCTGCCCTTTGAATACAATTATAAGAAAAACTTAGATAACGAGGATAGTCTAAGTTGTGGAATTAACTTAAAAAGGGCTTCCTTCTGAAGTTGCAAAGAGAATGACATTCGAAGAGCAGTTAACAAGAGAAACTTGAGTAAAGAAAAAGTAGCACACCTTCAGGCACCCCTCCAAGGGACTCTACCTCAAACCTCGAGACGAGATTCCTTTAAGGGGGAAGGGCTGTAACACCCCAGGTGTTACTCAGGGTGTCCACCCAGGGCTACCCCTTTTAACCTATTAGCATGTCATTGGTTTGGGCAAAGTACATCAAACTTGGAATTCAAGGTCCTAAACAAGTGCCAACCACCTTGGATATCATGCCCTAGCTTGTCATGCACATCTTAGAGGGGAATTTTCCAAAACCCTAAAGCAAACCCCTTTTGAGCCATAGGAACCCTAATTGAAGCTAGGATCAAAAGGTCATGTAAACCTTATGATCATGGCTTGGGCCAAATATAAAAGTTGTAGTATGCTTCATAACCTACAAATAATAGTAAGGAAGTACCCCCAAAAAGATTTCAGAAAGGCCCCAAAAAGTTCACCAAGGGTTGAGCACAAGGAAAAATTCAGAATTTGCCTAAGTCTAAAAACTAACCCTTGAACAAAGATCCCACATGTTCACCTTAATCCAAAATTCAAAACACTTCGACCCAATTGACAAAGTGGCGCCAAATTAACCCTAGAATGCCCTGGAAAGAGGTGACACCTACCCTAGGGCGTTTGACACGACTTGGCACCATTTTTGGCTCGGTTTGGACATGTCTGACACAGCCAACTTCTCACCCCTCTATCTCCCTACCCCGACCATATCTTGACTTGGAACTCACAGCAAAAAGGTAGGATATGGTGCAGAGAAGAGATTGTGTACGGGACGTTGGCCAAGATCTGCACGCTAAGGCGCCCAAACAGGTCGTTGAACACGGGCAGAAGCAACGAGCCACGTGTTCGACGCGCTCTGAGCTCGCCAGAGCACGCCCGCGCGCGCCCCCGCGTGCCCCGCGTCGCGCCAAACGGCCAGCCGACGCCATGGCCCGCGCCCGCGCCTATAAAGCCCTCTCGGGCGTCGACTGCACTCTTCCGCGCACACTCAACCCTCACCGGGGCTCAGCTCAACGCCGTTTGCCCGTGCGCGGCGTGTCCGCGGCCACCCGAACCACTGCCGCCGTAGACCGGCCAGCCCAGCTTTCCCCAACCCTGTCCAACCCTCGGAGACGAGTGTGCACAACTCAGTGAAGCTCCCCGAGCGAGGAATCAAAGCCTGCTTCGCCGGAGAGGCCAGTCCACGGTCGCCGGAGCTCACAACCCCGCCGGAGTACGTGGACCGGATAATCCGCTCAACCACTTTCCGATTCCTCGTGCACACGGTCACTACGTTACCCCGTGAAGCTCACCGTGCCCTTGGATTGAACCAGATCGTCGTGGTTCGGCCGGTACACTCGCCGCCGATGCGAACACCCGCCTGCGCGCGTGGACCGGGCGATTCCGGCCATCCCCGCCGTCGAGCCGCACCTCGCTGTGACCGCCAGAGCCTCCCCGAGCCAACCCTGCCCTTCGCCGGACCTATCTCGCCGCCGGTAAGCCGCGCCACCCTTTTCTTTTCCGCGGGTACTGTTTACATTAGGGGAAGGACCTCGGGGAAGAAGAAGGGAAGGTCAGGGGGCTTTTTGAACTGTCAGCGACCCAGTGGAATAGTGGCGCAGGGGTAGATCTGTGCGGGTTGATTTAGTTTAAACCCAGGGACCTCGGTGTAAACTGTTTTTCCAGGAAACTCTTATTAAATCTGTTTTTAAATTGAGCAGAAACTTTGAAAATCCATAACTTCTGTTTAGTTCATCCAAAATTGGTCAAACAAATTTTTTTAGACTCTAAATAATGTAACCTACTTAAGAAAAATATAAACCCCCTATGTATTATGGAAAACTTTAAGGTTCTGATTTAGTTATAGTTTTGGCCAAAAGCTCAATAATAGAAAGAAAAATAGTTGTGCTATTTGGCTGGGGTTAGAAAAATTTGGAGAAGTCTATGTCCACCTACTGACCTAATTAAAAATGTTGAATCTCTCTGCCCACCCCATTAAGTTAGTTTTTACCACTTATTTTACAATATGCTTAAGGTTAAGAAAAATAGAAAATGTAATTTAAATAATGAACCAGGGGGCACCTCTATTTTTTTTAGGGTACTTATTCAATGTAGTTCACTAGAAAAATCTATCATACCTTGTTTAGTATAAAATAAGTAGGATCCCTTTTATTTTAAGAAAACAAGGAAAGCTTAGAAAAAACCTAAAAAAATAACCCTAAGGTGAAAACATCCCAACCCTTGGGATAACTAATGTTTTGTTATTATGAACATAAGAAAAATACAAAATCTGTTGTTTGATATTTTTCAAATGACAAGTTAGTTATAAGCACCTTTTTGACATAAAACTTTAGAAAATAACAACTAATTAATCACCATTTAACTTTTTGTGAATTTTGGTACAGAGGTTTATTATTACTGGTAGATCCCAACAAAAATAACCCTTAGGAAGGAACTCACCTCTAATGAAGAGATGCAGTGTAAAGTGGCCCATTTTGCACAACTCTTGTTATTTTTGTCTAAAACATAGTCTTTATATTTTAAGCCTCAAATTCTTAAAACAGGCTGGAATAGCAGATAGCAGCCCACTGAAATTTTTACAAAATTTTTGGAAAATATTAAACCACTGTCGTAGTTCAAACCTACACTAGAAACCATAAGTAGAAAAATGAAGGAAGGGGAAAAGTGAATAACGGGAAATTGATGTCATCCTAAAAACTCTTTATAACTTGTCCACTGAAGTTTATAAAGGCAATACCAATTCCCTATACTTATCCTCAATAAAAACTTAAACCTAAAGGTAATAAACATAAACCACCAAAAGCCACGTATGACCAAGAAAACCCTAAGATACGAATTAACTTAGTTCTTCTTCCTTAACATAATGTTATTAAATCTTGCATAATCATGACATACATATTCATTGCATTTCAATAGACTATAACCTCGCTGACGGAGAGTACGTCCTCGTGCCGGAGCAAGGAGCTGCTCAGGAGGTAGCCCCAGACCCAGCACCCGAGTCTGCACCAGAGGATCTGCCTGCCACAGCCTTGGAAGGCAAGCCCCAGTTTTATGCATAACCTGTTATTTATACTATTTTACTACACTTAATGATTGTAGGATTGTTTGTGCACTTAAGTGTAGGAGTTGTTTGAAACCCTAGTTGCATGATCTCAGGAACCCCATTGTGATGAATACTAGTATGCTAAATCGAGTAGCTGCTTTATTAAGTAGGATATCGGTAGAAGTCGAGTGATTTTTCTAGCACTCGCGCGAGGTCAGGAATTGGTTGTATCCATTTTTACATCATAATGATGTTGGTCTGTGGACAACAATCCATGAGGATTTGTTGTCTACGAGGTGGGAATTGGAATAAGGATTAAGGTGTGGTACCGTGAGTCAAGCGTTTGAACGTACTAAACATATGCCGAGAAATATGGTAAATCGGTAAGCCTAGTACCTGAGTGAACCCGGCAGTGGACATATGCCCTCACGCGACCTGAGACGTGGTCTCCCATTCCGGTTATGGTGGGTGCAAGTGCGGTCACTGCACGACGGCAGTCAGGGTCAGTGAGGCATTGTACGCTAAGGCGGTGAGCCCTGATCTGCTGACGGGGAATCGATGGGGACGGTTGATGTGTGTGGGGACGGAGTGCCTCGCCATGTCGTGTGTTTAGGTTTACCTTGCAAGGATAAAAACTCGATTCGAATCGTCTGCTTCTCGCAGCTAATGAGACTACTTGATCCATGCTGCTACATTGAGTAACAAGTGGAAATATGATGAGATGATACAAGATGTTGATTGCTTAAATGTTTGCTACTATGTGTGAGTAGATAGTACACATTTAGCCTTAAGAGAGTCACACTTAAATTTGACAAGTTAAAAACTTGAATTTAGAAACTAAGCTAGTGCTTTTGGCAACCAAACCCCACAGCCAAACAGCTGCATGTCTAGAGGTAGAGGAGTAGACTCCTCACACCGGGTAAGTCTAACTGAGTATTAGTATACTCAGCCTTGCTTGTGGCATAATTTTACAGGTTCTTTGGAGGACATGGTTTCTGGAGTGACTTGGCCGTCCATCTTGCCACCGGGTTGGACTGTCGAGTGGGACCCCGCCTCGGCTGAGGAGGAGCACGAGGAGTGATGGGACAGGCTTCCCCATCTCTCTGTTTATTTATCGTTAGTTTCATTCCGCTGCACTTCGAACAATGATGACTACTTTTGCAAAAACTCCGATGGTGATGTAATAATTTTAATACTCTTACATGCATGGTTTTATGCTTTATTGTATTTGCTCTGTGACTCACCTTCGAGTGAGATTGTGGTACTTGATCCTGTCAGTGGCCGTGTCGGACTAGATCTGAGGGATTGACAAGTTATTCCCATTTAAGTGTGGTATAGCCTCTACGGCAGGGCTTAGGCACTTAAGTTGGAATAATTCGGGCGGTTCCGCCACATAAAAGATCAATAACAAACTCGACTTCCCTATCTGGTGGCATCCCTGGTAACTCCTCTGGAAAGACATCCGGAAAATCCCTAACTGCATGGATGTGGTCACCCACAAACTTCTCATCTTCTAAGAATGTCGCTAGTCTATGGTGGTAGTTACTACAACTTCAACTTCAAATCTTTGTCCTTTGGAACTGGTGAGTTCTATGGTTCCCTTAGCACAGTGTATATACTGCCTTTGCCTTTCTTAACCATGACATACCAAGGATCACGTCTATAGTGCTCTCTTCTAACACTATAGGGGTAGCCCATCAGGGTTAGAAATACAGGGTACGAAAGAAAGGATTGTAGACAAGGCATGTAATTACGAGGTATGTTACTTTGGGAGATTTATTAGCTAAGTAGATTAGTGTGTTATCCACTAAAGCTAATACATTACCTTATGGTGGTACATGCTAAGATGCCCATCTATACTATTTCAATCAATCAAAGAAGCAAATCAGACATTGATCATCAGAACAATCAATCAACATTTTTAATAGAGAAAATAATTTTAATTTTTGCCTTAGGCCTCCTATCTCCTAAGAAGGTCATAAACGTAGGATTCCAAGGTGTGAAGTCCATCTTGTCTCAGAGTAGAAAAGGTAAGAATGATCAGAGTAGAACAGTAGAAGGTGAGACAGGATCAAGATAAGTATAGAAAGAATTAAAGTAAGGTAAGTATAGAATGATTCAGAATAAGATAAGTAGGTAAGGGTTTGTCCATTTCTATCTAGGTCTCGTCCTACAGTCAATATTTCCTCTGATACCACTTCTGTCACACCCGGGTTTAAGGGACAAATCCGGGTGCATCTCATACATGCGCCAAAGAAGACAACATATATAATAACAGAGTGTATAGAGATAAATGTCACAAAACATCAGAGTATTTATTACATAGCAGAAGACTTATTACAAAATAAGAGAATAAATATAAAATGAACTAAGGATCGTCGACGCCAATGTCAACTGAGAAACGCCATATAGATCAAGTCGAATGCCTCAGTGTTAGGCGGCTCCTCTTCGACCACTTGTTCTTCTCCTGTGGGGGGGTGTGAGACAGCAAGAGTGAGCTCACATACGTTCATAGCTCAATAAGTCGTGGGGAATAATGTGGCATGAACTCACCAAAGGTGGGAGTTCATGAAGTGTAAGGCTGATCAATAAAATAAAGGCTAAGGCTGAGCATTGCTTTTATAAGTTGGTCAAAATTTTATTTAGCAATTACTAAGTGTAAGTAAATACCAAACCTTAATAATAATAAAGAAAATTAATAATAAAATAATCCCAAATGTGATGCAAATGTCAAATTAAATTTAAGTTCCATAATTAATCATGTGAGGGTCCGAGCCGCTCATGACCGTGAGCACGGCTAGTATACTAGTTTTACACTCTGCAGAGGTTGCACATCTTTACCCATAAGTCATGTTACTCATATACCAAGAGACGGCCAATCCCATACACCTCTACCGAGGAGGCGAGGCAGGGTAACACTACGAGGCCTTTACAAAGTTCCACTAGCTTCAGAAATCCCGCTACAGTTTATAGGAAGCTCCAGTGCAGGAATCCCTCGCCTGACCGCCATCGCAGCAAAATCAACCCAAGGACCTCCCTACACTGACCACTCCCCTACTGCCCTTGCCCCTTTCGGGTAAGGAAGACCTCCACTAGCTTTCCTAGTTAATCAGCTAAGGGCGTCCCATTAAACCCTTGTGGTAGCACTGTTTTCCCGGGTGGTCGCTCCATGTTCCCATTAATTTAATGATCTTAACATGAACAGTAATAATAACAAGATAATAACAGAATGATCATGAATAGTGTATCTCCATACCCAATCCACATAAAGCAATAGCAGGTACTACCCAAAAGTATTTCAGTGGTGAACAAGGTATAAAGATAACCAAAACTGGGGTAACCTAAAGGATCCCATCAAAATTAACCTATGCAGATCATTATAATTAATAAGAACATGGCTGGGAAAAAGTAAGTGATCAAGGGCACAACTTGCCTTCAATGAGCTCCTGCTCAGCTACTTCTACTTGCTGAACCTCAGAATCCACAGTGGCTTGCTCGTCTACTCGCATCAACACAATACATACATAGTATAGCAAAAATTAACATTGCACCAAACATGTGAACAAAATACACAGTAATAATCTAGACATTAAAATAAGATCACAGGAACTGGAATCATTAAATTTGGAGTTATAGATTTCAAGTTACAAATTTCCTAAGGTTTAATGTGCTTGAAATGGAATTACATGAGAAATTAATTTTCTTACTGTTTTCATGTCAAAACAGAGACTCTAGGTGATAGAAAATAATATTACATAATTTTAGAAATTGGAATGGTTCAATTTGGAACTAAAATAAATTTCCTATGCATTTTACAAGTTTCTAGATCTGTTTTTGTATTAAAAACGAATTTCTATAATTATTTCTCTATTTTTAAACATCCCAGGACTCGGCCTCATTTTCCAGAAAACTCAGGGGTCACGGCGAAAAAGAGTCTAAGACTCAGGGAATAACTGGTTGGACTGTGGGTTGTTTCTTTAAAACTACGGGGTCTCTTTTGTGAATTTGTAAAGGCGAAGGGGTATGAGGGCATCGGGGCCGCACGATCCAAAATGGACGCGCGAGATTAGATCACCGACGCGATGAAGCGGTACGCGTTTGGGATCGTTGGATCGGAACTCAACGGTGGAGATTTTTTTATGAATCGCGATTCGCAACCGACCATTGGATTTAATCTAACGGTCCGGATGTCCCGCACCCGAAGGGGTATCCTAATCTAATCCGAACCGTTCGGCAGAAGATCAACCGCCCACATGATTTCCCCCAATCACCCTACGAACGATGGCGGCGCCGCCCGGAACCACGGTGGTCCGCCACCGGAATCCAGCCAAGTCCGCACCCAGAGAGCCATTTATTGTTCTACGACTAGCTACAAAATACGGATGGCATTCGGAGCACGATAGATGGGTTCTTACTGACCACGAGGTTGAAGATGGGGCGGACCGCGACGCTTGGCGAGGCTGCAGCAACGACGAGGAATTGCCAATTTCCTCGCTGCGAATCCAACGCTGGAGCGAACCCCAATCTGTGCGGCGAAACCCCCAGGTGCACCCGGGATGTTTCGTCGTGACCTGAACGTCGGCAAGGGCGTATCGACGGCGACGGCGTAGGCTCTGATCCTAGCAGTTCGTGGCGGCAGCTAATTTAGTGAGAGTTACAATCCAACGCGCCGCAGACCTAGGGTTATATGGTCTGCGTGGTGAGGCCGGCATGCGCGGAGGTTGTTACGCCCGATCGCCCAGGCCCTGCTTCGCGAATTCGCTGCGGACGCTACGCATGGCGCGCCGCGGAGCTCGGATGGTGGAGAAGAAAGGAGACCTAGGCTGACGGGTGGGGTTAGGCGTGGCTGACCGAGCCGTGAGGGTCGGGGTCCACTGGTCAGAGGGTGTGCACGGTGGCAGGTGACCGACGCGTGGGCCCGCCACGGCGGTGACCAATTCGCCCGGGCGTGAGAAATGG
The DNA here is from genome assembly GCA_029449295.1 of Zea luxurians. NCBI lineage: Eukaryota > Viridiplantae > Streptophyta > Magnoliopsida > Poales > Poaceae > Zea > Zea luxurians. The sequence goes on along the minus strand of JAOPSE010000028.1, from coordinate 2,506,139 downwards.
TGACAGGGCCACGCGGTGGGAAGAGTTAGAGGGCCGAAATCGAGATCAGGGCCCAGCTGGGTCGGTTTTTTTTTTGTTTTATTCTTTTCCTTTCTATTTCTTTTCTTCTCTATTTCTAAGTTTAATTTGAATCCAAATTTTTAAATTCAAAGTTGTTCCAAATTTATTCTCAATCATATTGTGAAATTAAGAATACCAACTTTAGAAATATAACTATATTATTTATATCATTCCTCCTCTTCTCATTTTCAAAAACCCTAATTTTAATTTAGAGTTTGATTTAACTTCTAGTATTGATTATCTTATTATCCTTATTATTATTATTATTATTATTATTATTATTATTATTATTATTATTATTATTATTATTATTATTATATTTAATGCACAAACATAAAAACTCCACATGATGCATTTTCTTTTATTTTGGTATCATTTGTTTTAATTCATCACTAAATTTTATGTATGCTCTTTTTATGATGCAAATGAGGCACACAAAATGAGGGAGACCTCTCTATATTCTTTGTATACAATTTTGAGTATTACACAGGTGAGGTCTTCTGGTTGTCCGGTGGTGCACCGGACAAGTACTGTAGACTGTCCAGTGCGCCTTCTGGCGCACACTGTAGCGCATTGAATGCGGTTGCAGTCGACCGTTGGCGCTGAAGTAGTCGTTGCTCCGCTGGCACACCGGATAGTCCGGTGAATTATAGCGGTGCGCCCTCTGATTTTCCCGAAGGTGACGAGTTTGGAGCTGAGTTCCCTGGTACACCGGACCCTGTCCGGTGGTGCACCGGACACTGTCCGGTGCGCCAAACCAGGGCACACTTCGGTTGTCTTTGGCTCTCTTTGTTTGAACCCTTTCTTGGTCATTTTATTGGTCTATTGTGAACCTTTGACACCTGTAAAACTTATAATCTAGAGCAAACTAGTTAGTCCAAATATTTGTGTTGGGCAATTCAACCACCAAAATCAATTAGGAAAAGGTGTAAGCCTATTTCCCTTTCACTTATGCTTCAAGGCAGTTGCGCCGGCATGAGGAACATTATCCAACTCATGACCTGGAGTTAGCTGCGGTGGTTCATGCCCTAAAAATATGGCATCATTATCTGCTGGGGAATGTCTGTCACATTTATACAGATCATAAGAGTTTAAAGTATATCTTTACCCAGTCAGAGCTTAATATGAGACAAAGGAGATGGCTTGAGCTGATCAAGGATTACGAATTAGAGATTCACTATCACCCATGCAAAGCTAATGTAGTGGCAGATACATTAAGTCGTAAGGCTTTCTGCTATTGTCTTACCATGAAGACTTCTGACAATACGTTATGCCAAGAAATGGAGAAGTTGAACCTGGGAATGATTTAGCATGGAACTTCAAATCATTTAAAGCTTGAGTCAGTCATCCTGCAACAAATAATTGACGCACAAAGAAATGATGAGGGAATGAAGCACATTCATGAGAAAATAGAAGCCGGTAAAGCCGACTGCTTCAGAAGAGACGATCAAGGTGTTGTATGGTTTAACAATCGCATAGTTGTGCCTAAAAATGATGAGATCCGCCAGCAAATTTTGGATGAAGCACATCTTAGTCGCTATTCTATTCATCCCAGAAGCACTAAGATGTATCATGATCTGAAACAACATTATTGGTGGACAAAGATGAAGATTGAAATCGCACGCTATGTGGCAAGATGCGACACTTGTAGACGTGTCAAGGCCATACACATGAAGGCTGCTGGTCTATTACAATCTCTACCTATCCCTACATGGAAATGGGAGGATATTAGTATGGACTTTATTGTGGGATTGCCCAGGACAGCAAAAGGATTCGACTCTATTTGGGTTATCATTGATCGACTTATAAAGATCGCCCATTTTCTTCCAGTTAAAGTAAAGTATCCAATGATCGCATATGCGGAACTATATATTGCTCGCATTCTCAGTTTGCACGGTATTCCGACGACTATAGTGTCGGATCATGGACCTCAATTTGTATCCAAATTCTGGGAAGAACTTCACAAATCCTTAGGTACTAAATTACTCCATAGTTCGGCCTGTCACCACCAAACTAGTGGGCAGACTGAGAGGGTAAATCAGATACTTGAAGATATGTTGCGAGCATGTGTTCTGGAGTTCCCACAGAAATGGGATGATTGTTTACCATTAGCGGAGTTCTCATATAATAATAGCTATCAAGGAAGTATTAGGATGGCACCCTTCGAAGCTTTATATGGACGACGATGTCGTACTCCGTTAAATTGGTCTAAACCAGGTGAAAGAAGTTTCTTCAGATCTGATATGGTAAAAGAGACCGAAGAAAAAGTTCAACGAATAATTCATAATTTGAAAGAAGCTCAAGCTCGCCAGAAGAGTTATGCAGACAAGCGACGACAACCCTTGTACTTTCTAGTTGGAGATTATGTCTACCTGAAAGTTTCACCGATGAAGGGTGTATCACATTTCAGGGTTAAAGGGAAGCTTGCACCCCGGTATATTGGCCCTTTTCCTGTTCTTGAACAATATGGAGCAGTGACATACCGACTTTAGTTACCCGAAACCTTGTCTACAGTACATAATGTGTTCTACGTGTCTCAATTGAAGAAGTGTCTTCGGGTTCCCGATCGAACCATTGAAGTAACACATGTTGCCTTAGAACCAGACTTGACATATTAAGAGCACCCTATTCGAGTCTTGGATCAAAAGGACAGAATTACCCAAAGAAAAACTCTCAAGTTTTAAAAGATATAGTGGAACCAGCATTCAGAAGATGAGGCTACATGGGAAACTCAGGACTTTTTAGAAATGAATTTCCCAGGCTTTTTAGCCTCATGTAATTTGTAAAGTGTATACAATTGATGTAATAAAGGAATGAGCCCCATACCACCCCTGCCTTGTACCAAAAATAAGGAAATAAAGATGTGTCGTGTTTCCTTTTCCATTACTTGCCCTAGGACTTTTAATCTCGGGACAAGATTCTTTTATGGGGGGAAGGATGTAACTCCCCTGGTGTTACTATTACTAAAACTTGAGCATAACATCATAAGCATTGGCATTCCATATGTTTGTGACACCTAGGGTGCATTCACTAGGCCAAAAATTTCAAACAAGTTGTATTGATATGACATTTTGTGAATAAAACCCTAGAGTAGGGTACTCAACCCTAGAATGGGTTTAATAGAGCAAACAAGACTTAAATAAGAGAAAACTTCAAAACTCATTAAGATGATTATAGAATGTCACGTTGAATAGACTTATGGGGTATCCAAACCCTAGAAGTATCAAAAACCCAAAATAAGACCCTAGAAAGCCTAAACTTAAACCCTAGGGGGCTAAGTGCAAAATTAGTGCGCTTTTGGACTGAAGTGCAAAAACTATGAAGTTAAGGTGCCTTAAGTAATATGGTTCACAGATATGTGAATTTGCAAGTAAAACCTTGAGATTTGGACTTAATTGCAAAAGAGCCACACTTGAACTATATGGGCTAAGTCTGAAATCTGTGGCATTGGCTCAACTTTGGAGCCCTATATCTGCCAAGTTATAAAGTTTTTGCCTTAGGTCACCACATCAATTATGTAGAGCTATTATAGGAAAATAACTTTGATGCAGACAGTCTCTTTAGTTGTTATACACAAATTAAAGAAATTGTTGCCCAAAGTTGCTCTGTCAGACTGGTATTGAACAACTGAATCTGAATCTGATAGCAGAAGTGGTCGTCAGTATTATTCGTCGAACTTGAGATCGGATTTGAGCTAAATCCAGTGGGAATTCGACTAGGACTTCTATAACAAAGATGAAGATGATCTATAGGTCTACAAGTTTGGTGCAGAAGGATGATGATGTTGCCATGGAAAATTTGGAGAAAACCTGCCCTAAACCGCGGCTGTCAGACTAACTGAAAAAGCTTCCAATGGTAAAGTACCAAAATATCAACAGAAGTAGATCCCCCTCGCCGTCGGTGACCTCGCGCGTAGATTTGCGCGATGAGGTGATTCGTGCCCACTTAAGCCCAGATAACGCCGTGGGGTAAAAAGATCGTCACCGCTGTTGGGCTATGGGTACTAATCCGGCTAGCCGCCGTGCTCCTTTCTGCTTTGCGGCTGGTCCGGATAAGTCACCGGAGTTGGCTGCTCGTCGACCAAACGCCACGTGCCTCAGCAATTACCACGTCGCAATCACCAGTGTTATGCACATCCGATGGTCGCTAGGGAGGCCGCCATGGTGAAGGCCACGAATCACCATGCACGTGACTCATTTCTTCTCTGACCGCCACCGCGCTCAATCCAAATTCACTAGCCGCCGCTTAGCAATCCTATAAATTGATGGCCGAGTCTGTTGCGCCATGTTATCATGAAGCCAAAGCACCCAGTCCCACCTTCAATTAGTCACTATAGCCAGAGAATTTCTTTCTTCCCCCAATTCGGCCGACTACGCCGCCGTGAACCGCCTCCTCGTGGCTAGCTGCTCCCAGGTCCGCCCTCGCTCTTGTTGCTCGTGTTTTAGCACCCTCACGTGCTCGTGATTGTTATCCACGAAACCCATGGATCTTGACCTTACGTATGCAACCGGAACATCTTGATCGGTGCTTGGTGTCCGCCATCACCATGGTCAAGCACATCCTGGTCCGGATTAGTCAAATTGGAGCCTGTTCTAAGGTTGCCTCGGGTCGGTTATGCTTGCCCGGCAGCTAATTTAGGTAGCCACCATTGTTCGTGGCCGGACTGCGCAAAGGGATGGCCAGCGGTGAACGCACCGTGGCCATGGGTTAGTTTGGAGAAGAAACACAAGTTGAAGGACCTCGGTGCATTTGTTAGTGAGACAATAAATAGTGGCCGGGGGTTCTTAGCGCATTTTCAGGTCATTAGGGGCCTTTGTGCAAACCACCAATGCGGGCGCGCGCGCGCGCACGGGCGCGTCCCTGTTTCCTGTTCTGATTGGGCCGACTGGGCTGAATGAGGTCCAATACTATTTACAGTTTTTCTTTTTCCTTTTCTACCAGAGCTAAAACAATTCTAGAAAATTGTAGAAAAATCCTAAAAATGTAAGACCAATTTTGCTAGATTTCTAATTTTCCATAAAATTTAATAAAATAGTTTTAGGATTTTTAATCCAAACAGAAAATTATAGAGTATTTAAAATAGCCTAAGACCTTGCTTCTGGATTTTTAGAAATAAATATTAAATCCAAAATTCACTAAATTTTTAGGATAATCTCTAAGTAATATTTAGAAGACTTGGGTAGAGTTTGGTATGATTTGGACCTTGTTTGATACTTAGAACCCAAAACCCTACCCCCTGCCCTATGAACTCCACTACGGACTCCGAAAACCGTAGGTTCTCGGAGAACCGTGAAGGAAAATTGTACTCAAGACTTTAGATAACAAACTTCTATTATTTTTGCATCTTCATGAGCACTACATAAGCATTCATTACTATACTTGGCTATATTTAGAAAACGAAGAGGAAGTAGAAGTTGAAGAGACAAGGACTTCATCACCACCACCACCTGAGGAACATCAGGCAGGCAGCTGTTTCTATTTTGATATCTACGGGACCAAGCCTAATTCACCAGTAAAACAAGGCAAGCCCCGGTGCATTTTCCACCTCCTTGTTCCTTTTTAAATCTTTCTCACTTGCTTGATGCATTAGGTGATAGGAGTTGAGTGCTAAAACAATTCCTGCATTTCCTTCCTTGAATTTGATTACCTTCCTTTGAATCCCTATTTTACAAAAGGTTTTTCCTATGCTTAGTCTTGCTCTAGCAAAACAAAATATTTTGTTTTTACAAAAGATGATGTTGCAAAGTGGGAGGGATGTTTTCAAAAATAAAACTTGATGGTGGATCCATCATGGCCATGATGGGTTCAACATCGGAAAAGATGTACCTCTGCCAGGTACCAAACTTTGGGTTTGAAATTATTAAGCTGAGACCGGGCGGGTGACTTGCACGAGAAGAGAGTCTCGGTGTAGTGTCTCCATCTGAGTTGATTAAGGACCGTGCCGATGTAGGCTTGATGATCGAGGACCCTTTAACTGGTCACATGCCTCGTCATGGGTAAGCTTTGCCTCGGGCAGACTAATACCAGAATAAGATAACACGCAATGGGCGTGGAGAGATGGCGAAAGTAGAGTGTACCCTCCGTGGCAAGAGGCTGGACGGTGGTGTATCTCTGCTCTCGGTTGGCGTGAACCTGATCTAGTCTTAAGAACCCCGGTGGCGACTTGACATATGCAAGGGTTAAGTGCTACATATGTCATGTGATTGGAGATCCTCAGCTGAGTATAATTGATTCGGATCGCCGTAACTTCACGGATATGAAGACTTGGTCACTGCCCTATACGTAGAAATCTAGTGAAGATAAAGGGTTGTTAAGAAATTGGCTAGTGCAGGTCAAGTGATTGAACTAGGGTAGAAAGAACTCTAGTTGTAGGTAATTTTACTTAACTTGACAAATAAAACTGGATTTTTAAGGATCCACTTTAGTAAGCATTTCTGCAAACAGAGTCATTGATTATTGATAAGCCTTACCTTGACTCCCTTAAAGCCAGCATATCCTTGAGAGACTTTTACTTTGTCGGGTAAGTCTTGTGAAAGTACACTTCGTACTCAGGGTTTTGTCCCATGTTGTTTTAGGTGAGGAAGCGACAAACTTTTGTTGCTTCTGTTCAAAGGTGGTACACAAAGAAGAGAACCAAGACTAGAGCTGTGGGAGGGAAGGCCCTCCGTTAAAAACTTTTTACTGTTTATTTGGGAAGGAGTTTTTGCCTCCCATGGTTTTTAATAATAATACTCAGCACTCGTATATTATGTTCTGGTCTGTAAATATTTAACTCTGTCTTACTTTTCAATAAAAGTAAGTTATTGTAACTGCTTCCGCACTTCCGCATCTCCGATGATTTGTAATGTCTGTGTGACGGGTAAAACGCTCTTGGGAAGGTAAGGGATTCAGATACCGAGCTTGTCAAGTGATCAGGTGCACCTACAGGGTTGTCTGAGGTCCGTTGGACAAGGACAACTGTAGGCGGGCCTAATGACTTGGGAGGTTCTGTCACAGCTTCCTGACTCCCATGAATAACAATGGGCCCTTGTTCCAAAGGTATCTTCATGCATAGATATGCTGGATGAAGTATTGCTTCAAAAGCATTGAGTGTCCCATAACCAATGATTGCATTGTAAGGGTATTCCATATCAACAATGTCAAACACAACCTGTTCAGTCCTTGTGTTGTGAACGAAGCCGAAGGTCACGAGCATCGTGATTTTACCGAGTGCTGCAATTTGCCTTCCTCCGAAGCCACAAAGAGGGTGTGTAGCATCATGAATCTTGTCTTCTCGCTCTTGCATCTGTCTGAAGGCCTTAGCAAATATGATGTCCGTTGCACTGCCTATATCAACCAGAACATTGTGGACCAGAAAACCCTTGATGACACAAGATATGACCATAGCATCATTGTGAGGGTAATCCTTGAGCTGAAGGTCCTCCTGGGAGAAGGTGATTGGGATGTGGGACCATTTTGACTTGATGAAGGGTCCCTGCACCCCAACATGTTGTACCCTTCTCTGAGCCTCCTTTTGCTTCTTGTTTGCCGGTTCTGAGCATGAACCGCCTGTTATCGGGAGCACTAGCTTCGTAGCCGAAGAAACTTCAACTTGATTGTTCAACGAAGCCATCACCTCAATAGTGGAAGTGAGTTCACTGGAGGTGGGCGCCAATGTTGGGGACTTGTTCTCAAATGCTATGAGTTAAGAACAAGGCAACACAAAATATTAAATATTAATGTCCTCCGTCCTTCGAAGCATTATTTCCCTTAGGATATAATGATCTTCGGACGAAGGTCATGAAGGACGTACCTTCATCATCGTGGTATACGTTAATGAAAGACAGAGCATATGAAACATGAAAGATAACATGAATAATCATATAATATCATTCACATATCTTCATTATATAATCCTGAATAGATAAAGACAATATTCAATTACATGTGTACCTTCGGCTTCACAGAAGGCAAAAACCCAAGCGTGGCGCACGAGCAAATGTAAGATAGCATGAACAGTACAGGGGTACTGTTCATCTATTTATAGGCATAAAACGCAGCCTGTGAGAAATTACATTCATGCCCTTTACAAATGATTACAATCATAATACAAGCTATCATGGACCGATTGGTCATTTCATCTTTAAGTCGGTACATCTGGTAGTACGCTACGAAGCTCTCTGATTGGCAGCTTCAGCTTTGCTTCTGTGTCGATCTTCCGAAGGTGTTTATTCTTATGGGACCTTCGACGACGAAGCAGACCCCCAACATCTTCTTTGGCACATATATGAGATGCACCCGGCTTTATCCCTTAAATCCGGCTGCGACAGAAGTGGTATCAGAGGAAATGTTGACTGTAGGATGAAACCTAGATAGAAATGGACAAAACCCTTACCTACTTACCTTACTCTGATTCATTCTATACTTACCTTGATCCCATCTCACCTTTTGCTGTTATACTCTGATTACCCTTATCTTTTCTACTCTAAGACAAGATGGATTTCACACCTTGGAATCCTACATTTATGACCTTTCTAAGAGATAGGAGGCCTAAGACAAAATTAAACCTATTTTCTGTATTTAAAAATGTTGGTTGATCGTTCTGATGATAAATGCCTGATTTGCTTGTTTGATCGATTGAAACATTATACTTGGGCATCTTAGCATGTACCACCATAAGGTAATGTATTAACTTTAGTAGGTAACACACTAATCTACTTAGCTAATAAATCCCCCAAATTAACATGATTCGTAATTACTTGCCTTGTCTACAATTCTTTCTTACCATATGTTTCTAACTCAGATGGTCAATACTAGGAAGGGTGGTGGAATTGATCTACCCCCCAATCGACACAATCAGAGGGTACTTAGACAACAACAACAACAAGCAGAGATGGATCCTCCAAATCCTCCACCAAGAGGGAGATGGAAATAGCCACAAGCCACGGGAAGGCTCCATCAAAGGAGTCCGACACCAAAGGAAGGGAGGAGTCACCTCCCCACGTCAAGTCGCATCGGAGTGGTGACAAGAAGAAGATGATGAAGAAAGTGGCCTACTACGAGACCGACTCTTCGTCACCCTCCACCTCTGGCTCCGACGCTCCGTCCGTCACTTCTAAGCTCCATGAGCGCAAGAAGTTTAGTATGATCCCCTTACTCTATCCTCGCATTTCCAAACACACTCCTTTACTTTCCGTCCCATTAGGCAAACCATCGGTTTTTGACGGTGAAGATTATTGTATGTGGAGTGATAAAATGAGGCATCATCTAACCTCACTCCACGCTAGCATTTGGGACATTGTTGAGTTTGGAGCGCAGGTACCATCCGTGGGGGATGAAGCATATGATTCGGACGAGGTCGCCCAAATCCGGCATTTTGACTCCCAAGCCACCATTATACTCCTCGCCTCTCTATGTCAAGAGGAGTATAATAAGGTGCAAGGGTTGAAGAGTGCCAAGGAGATTTGGGACGTACTAAAGACCGCGCATGAAGGGGATGAGGTGACCAAGATCACCAAGCAGGAGACGATTGAGGGGGAGTTCGGTCGATTCATCCTCAACCAAGGAGAGGAGCCACAAGCTATGTACAACCGGCTCAAGACCTTGGTCAACCAAGTGTGCAACCTCAGGAGCACCAAATGGGATGGCCATGAAATGGTCAAGGTTATTCTAAGATCACTCGTTTTTCGTAATCCTTCGTAAGTTCAATTAATTCGTGGTGATCCTAGATATAAGCTAATGTCTCCCAAGGAAGTTATAGGAAAGTTTGTGAGCTTTGAGTTGATGATCAAAGGCTCCAAACAAATTGTCGAGCAAGGCAGCACCTCCACACCCGAGGTGCAACCCGTCGCATTCAAAGTGACGAAAGAAAAGAAAGAAGAATCTACATCAAGTAGACTCCCCATCGATGCCTCCAAGCTCGACAACGAGGAAATGACGCTAATCATCAAGAGCTTCCGCCAAATCCTCAAGCAAAGGAGGGGGAAGGATTACAAGCCCCGCTCCAAGAAAGTGTGCTACAAATGTAGTAAGTCCGGTCATTTTATTGCTAAATGTCCATTATCTAGTGATAGTGCCAGGGACAACGACAAGAGGGGGAAGAAGGAGAAGAAAATATATTACAAGAAGAAGGGCAGAGATGCCCACGTGTGTCGGGAATGGGATTTCGACGAAAGCACCACCGACTCCTCCTCCGACGAGGACGTCGCCAACATCGCCGTCACCAAAGGCCTCCTCTTCCCCAACATCGGCCACAAGTGCCTCATGGCAAAAGACGGCAAAAAGAAGAAGGTAAAATCTAGAGCCTCTACTAAATATACGACATCTAGTAATGAAGGTAGCTCTAGTGATGATGAAGATAATTTGCTTGCTCTTTTTGCCAACTTAAACATGCAACAAAAAGAAAAATTGAATGAATTGATAGGAGCCATTCATGAGAAGGATGAACTCTTGTATAGCCAAGAGGAATTCCTTATTAAGGAAAACAAAAAGCATGTTAAGGTGAAAAATGCTTATGCTCAGGAAATAGAGAAATGTGAAAAACTAACTAGTGAGCTTAGCATTTGCCATGACACTATCTCCAACCTTAGAATTGAAAATACTAATTTGATCACTAAGGTTGAAAAGAGAAATGTTTGTGACGAATCAATTGTCAATCTTAAGAATGATAATGCTAGTTTAATTGCTAAGATTGATAAGTTGAATGAATCACTTTCTAGCCTTAAGATTGAGAATGAAAAATTAATTGCTAAGGCTAAGGATTTAAATGTTTGCAATGATTCTATTTCCAATCTTAGAAATGAGAACGCCATTTTGCATGCTAAGATTGATGAATTAAAATCTTGCAAACCCTCTACTTCTACTGTTGAACATATTTCTATTTGCACTAGATGTAGAGATATTAATGTTGATGCTATTTGTAACACCCTAGGTGTTACTTAGGATTTTCACTAAAGACTACACAAGGAAAGCCCACCATCACAAGTGACTTAACTTGAGTGAAGAATTTCAAACATGGAAATCAAGATCCTAAATAAGTGCAACCCATCTTAGATGTCATGCCTTGACTTATCATGCACACATAAGGGGGAGATTTGCCCAAACCCTAATTCAAATCCCTTTGGACAATTGGAGCCCTAGAAGTAAGTATGACCAAAAGGTTATGAAAACCACATGATCATGACTTGGGCCAATTATAAAAGTTGTAGTACACTTGATACCGTAAAAATAATAGTAAGAAAGTGACCCCAAAAAGATTTCAGAAAAACCCCAAAAGGTTCACCAAAGGGTTGAGCACAAAAGGAAAATCAGAATTTTTCTAAGTCCAAAACCAACCCTCTTGCAAAGATCAAACATGTTCACCTTGATCCCAAACTCAAAATCACTTGGCCCAATTGACAAAGTGGCGCCAAAATACCTCTAGAACACCCTGGAAAAGTTTGAACCCAACCCTAAGTCGTTTGACACGACTTGGCATAGTTTTTGTCTTGGTTTGGACAGCTAGGACAAAGACAACTTCTCACACCTATATCTCCCTACCCTGACCGTATCCTTTCTTGGGACTCACATCAAAAAGGTAGGATTTGGTGCAGGGAAGAGATCGTACACAGGTGTTTTGCCAAGATCTGCACGCTAAGGTGCCCCAATCGGTCGTTGAACCAGGGCAGAAGCAAACACACACGTGTTCATCGAGGGCTGACACTCGGGGGCGCGCTCAGAGCACGCCCGTGCGCGAACCCCTGCGCGCCCACGGTCGCCCTGTGACCATGCCCGCGCCGCGGCTATAAAGCCCGCCCCAGTGCCTGGCTATCCTCCCCGTTGCATCCTCTGTGTTGCGCCAAACTCCCCGGAGCTCGCCCATAGCTCCAGCGACCTCTCCGCGACCCGCCAGAGCCGCCCGAGGGAAACCACCGTGGCCGAACCATTTCCTGCCCTCCTCCGCTCGATCCAAGCCCCTAGATAGATCCCCTGGGAGGCCGTGAAGCTTGCCAGAGCTTGAACCGCGGACCCCCGCCACCGGAAACGTGCAATCATGCTCGCCGGAGTTCGGAACCCGCCGACGCACGTGGACCGCGTGAGTCTCTGCACCATTTTCCGATTCACTGCACGCATAGCCTCTACGTCACCCCGTGAAGCTCCTCATGCCATTGGATTGACCAGTAGCGCCATGGTTAGGCCGGAGCTCTTGCCGCTGACGAGTTCACCCGCCTCCGCACGTGGACCGGCCGATTCCGGCCACCACCGCCGTCGAGTCGTACCTCGCTGCGACCGCCAGGACCTCCCGGAGCCAACCTCGCCCCTCGTCGAACCTCTCTCACCGCCGGTAAGCCGCGCCGCCCTTTTTACTCTCGTGGGTACTATTTAAGTTAGGGGAGGGACATCGGGGGAGAAGAAGAAAGGGGTAGGGGGTTTTGTGCGCTGTCAGCGACTCAAGGGAATAGTGGCGTAGGGGTATAACTGAAGGGATTAGTTTAGAAAGAACCCAGGTTCTTCGATGCAAAGTAGTTTTCCAGAAAACCTTTTTAATATTTCTGGTTTAAATCCAAACCGAACTTGAAAAATTCATAACTTCAGTTTTGTTTACCCAAATCAAGTCAAACCAATTATGCCAGATTTTAAATAATGTAAACTACTTAGGAAAAATATAAAACCTCTATGTGTTGCAGAAAACTTCAAAGTTTTGATTTAAATGATTAACTGGTCAAAAGCTATATAAAACAGGGAAAAATAGCTACACTATTAGACTGGGGTTAAGAAAATTTAGAGAAGTACTTAATCACTTCCTAACCTGTTTAAAAATAATAAACCCCTCTGTACACCCAATTAAGGTAGGGTTTGCCATTTAAATCATTTTTGGCTTAAAGTTAAAGAAAATATAAAAGGTAGTTTAAAATAAGAACCAGGGAGTACCCACATTTTTGTTAGCTTCCTTATTCAGTATAGTTCACTAGAAAATTTTGTTAGACCTTTGTTTAGTACAAAAGAAATGAGATACCTTTTATTTTAAGAAAGCAAGGAAAACTTAGAAAAACCCTAGAAAAATAACCTTGAGGAGAAAACACCCCAAACCTTGGGATAACTAATGTTTTGTTATTATAAGCATAGAAAAATTATGAGTTTTGTTGTTTGATATTTTTCAAATAACAAGTTAGTTGTAAGTGTCTTTTTAGCATTAAACCTTAGAAAATCCTAACTAAATAACCACTAAGTAGCCCTCTGTGATTTTTTGCACAGAAGCATGATATTACCTATAAGTGCCAGTTATATTGACTCCTAGTACAAAACCAACCCCTAGGTAAGAGTGGTAGTGCAAGTGACCCCTTTTGCCCCAGCTTTTGTTGTTTTTGTCCAGAGCATATTCTAATTTTTCTGGACCTCAAATTTATAGGACAAACTACAGTGACCAATAGTAAACCACTGTAATTTTCACAGAATTTTTGGAAAAATTTAAATCACTATTGTAGTTCAAACCCACCCTAAAATCATGAATAGAAAAAGAAAAGGGGAATTTAATGGTGGAGACTAATGTTACCCTAACCAAGACAACGAAACCCCTAAGTGCCTACTAAGACATTTAAGGAGCAATCCAAGTCTCAATCCACTATGCTTATCTCTAAACAAAGCCTCAAACCTAATTTAATAAACATAAACAACTAAGAGCCTCTTATAACCAGGAAACCCTAAGTTATTAACTAACTTAGTTTTTCTTCACTTAGCATAATGATTACTAAATCCTGCATAATCATAGCATACATATTCTTATTCATTGCATTCGATAGATTGTAACCTCGCTGCCGGAGAGTACATCCTCGTGCCGGAGCAAGGAGTTGCTCAGGAGGTTACCCCGGATCCAGCACCAGAGCCTACCCTAGAGGATCTACCTGCCCCAGTTTTGTTGTTTGATATTTTCAAATAACAAGTTAGTTGTAAGTGTCTTTTTAGCATTAAACCTTAGAAAATCCTAACTAAATAACCACTAAGTAGCCCTCTGTGATTTTTTGCACAAAAGCATGATATTACCTATAAGTGCCAGCAAAAATGACTCCTAGTACAAAACCAACCCCTAGGTAAGAGTGGTAGTGCAAGTGACCCCTTTTGCCCCAGCTTTTGTTATTTTTGTCCAGAGCATATTCTAATTTTTCTGGACCTCAAATTTATAGGACAAACTACAGTGACCAATTGTAAACCACTGTAATTTTCACAGAATTTTTGGAAAAATTTAAATCACTGTTGTAGTTCAAACCCACCCTAAAATCATGAATAGAAAATGAAAAGGGGAATTTAATGGTGGAGACTAATGTTACCCTAACCAAGACAACGAAACCCCTAAGTGCCTACTAAGACATTTAAGGAGCAATCCAAGTCTCAATCCACTATGCTTATCTCTAAACAAAGCCTCAAACCTAATTTAATAAGCATAAACAACTAAGAGCCTCTTATAACCAGGAAACCCTAAGTTATTAACTAACTTAGTTTTTCTTCACTTAGCATAATGATTACTAAATCCTGCATAATCATAGCATACATATTCTTATTCATTGCATTCGATAGATTGTAACCTCGCTGACGGAGAGTACATCCTCGTGCCGGAGCAAGGAGTTGCTCAGGAGGTTACCCCGGATCCAGCACCAGAGCCTACCCCAGAGGATCTACCTGCCCCAGTTTTGTTGTTTGATATTTTTCAAATAACAAGTTAGTTGTAAGTGTCTTTTTAGCATTAAACCTTAGAAAATCCTAACTAAATAACCACTAAGTAGCCCTCTGTGATTTTTTGCACAAAAGCATGATATTACCTATAAGTGCCAGCAAAAATGACTCCTAGTACAAAACCAACCCCTAGGTAAGAGTGGTAGTGCAAGTGACCCCTTTTGCCCCAGCTTTTGTTATTTTTGTCCAAAGCATATTCTAATTTTTCTGGACCTCAAATTTATAGGACAAACTACAGTGACCAATAGTAAACCACTGTAATTTTCACAGATTTTTTGGAAAAATTTAAATCACTGTTGTAGTTCAAACCCACCCTAAAATCATGAATAGAAAAAGAAAAGGGGAATTTAATGGTGGAGACTAATGTTACCCTAACCAAGACAACGAAACCCCTAAGTGCCTACTAAGACATTTAAGGAGCAATCCAAGTCTCAATCCACTATGCTTATCTCTAAACAAAGCCTCAAACCTAATTTAATAAGCATAAACCACTAAGAGCCTCTTATAACCAGGAAACCCTAAGTTATTAACTAACTTAGTTTTTCTTCACTTAGCATAATGATTACTAAATCTTGCATAATCATAGCATACATATTCTTATTCATTGCATTCGATAGATTGTAACCTCGCTGACGGAGAGTACATCCTCATGCCGGAGCAAGGAGTTGCTCAGGAGGTGACCCCGGATCCAGCACCAGAGCCTACCCTAGAGGATCTACCTGCCCCAGCTTTGGAAGGCAAGCCCCGGTTTTATGCATAACCAATTATATTATGCTATTTTACTACACTTACTGTTTATAGGATTGTACTGTGCACTTAAGTGTAGGAGTTGAATGAAACCTTAGTTGCATGACTCAGGATACCATTGAGATGGATACTAGTATGCTAGGTCGAGTAGCTGCTTTACTAATTAGGGATCTCGGTAGAAGTCGAGTGATTTTTCTAGCACTCGCGTGAGGTCAGGAATTGGTTGTACCCACTTTCATATCATACTGATGTTGGTCTGTGGACACGGATCCATGGGGATGCGTGGTCTACGAGGTGAAATTGGAATAAGGATTAATGTGCGAATACCTGTGTCAAGCGTTTGAATGTACTAAGCACATGCCGAGAAATATGGTAAATCGGTAAGCCTAGTACCTGATTGAACCTGCCAGCAGACATATCACCTCACGCGACCTGAGACGTGGTCTCCCATTCCGGTTATGGTGGGTACAAGTGTGGTCACTGCATGATGGCAGTCGGGGTCAGTGAGGCATTGTACGCCAAGGCGGTGAGCCCTGATCTGCTGCCAGGGAATCGATGGGGACGGTTGATGTGTGTGGGGACGGAGTGCCTCGCCATGTCGTGTGTTTAGGTTTACCTTGCAAGGATAAAAACTCGATTTGAATCGTCTGCTTCTCGCAGCTAATGAGACTGCTTGATCCATTGTACTGCATTGAGTAACAAGTGAAAATGCGATGATTTGGTAAAGGATGTTGATTGCTAAATTACTTGATACCATGATTGAGTAGCTAGTACACATTCAGTCTTAAGAGAGTCACACTAAAATCTGCAAAAGCTAAAACTTGATTTTTAGACTCAGCTAGTGCTTTTGGCAACCAAACCCTCCAGCCAAACAGCTGCATGTCTAGAGGTAGAGGAGTAGACTCCTCGCACCGGGTAATTCTAGCTGAGTATTAGTATACTGAGCCTTGCTTGTGGCACAATTTTACAAGTTCTCTAGAGGACATGGTTGCTGGAGTGACTTGGCCGTCCATCTTGCCACCGGGTTGGATAGTCGAGTGGGACCCTACCTCGGCAGAGGAGGAGCATGAGGAGTGATGGGACAGGCTTCCCCATCTCTCTGTTTATTTATCGCTAGTTTTATTCCGCTGCATTCTGAACAATGATGACTACTTTTGCTAAACTCCGATGATGATGTAATAAATTTAATACTCCCCAATGTATGGTTTTATGCTTTATTGTATTTGCTCTGTGCCTCACCATCGAGTGAGTACGTGGTACTTGATCCTGTTAGTGGCCTCGTCGGACTAGATCCAAGGGACTGACGTGTTATTCCTATTTAAGTGTGGTCTAGCCTTTAAGGCGGGACTTAAGCACTTAAGTTGGAATAATTCGGACGGTTCCGCCACACTATTCATGATCACCTAGCTTTAATTAAAAAACAAAATGATCACATAGCTCAACTAACTGCTAAAATTAATGAGCATGAGATAGAGAATGAAAATTTTAAATTTGCTAGAAGCATGCTCTATAATGGGAGACGCCCTAGCATTAAGGATGGCATTGGCTTTCAACAGGGAGACAATGTCAAGCTTAATGCCCTAAGAGATTGTCCAATTTTGTTAAGGGCAAGGCTCCCATGGCACAGGATAACGAAGGCTATATTTTATATCCTGTTGGTTATCCTGAGCACAAGATTAGGAGAATTCATGCTAAGAAAACTCATTCTGTTTCCCATCATGCTTTTATGTATAAGAATGAGGCTTCTAGCTCTAGGCATTCTACCCATGTTAAAATACCTAAAAAGAAATCTCCTGTTGCATCAAATGATCATAACATTTCATTTAAAACTTTTGATGCTTCTTATGTGCTTACTAACAAATCCGGTAAAGTAGTTGCCAAATATGTTGGGGGCAAACACAAGGGCTCCAAGACTTGTGTTTGGGTACCCAAGGTGCTTGTTTCTAATGTGAAAGGACCCAAGACCGTTTGGGTACCTAAGAACAAGGCCTAAACTTGTTTTGTAGGTTTATGCATCTGGGGGCTCAAGTTGGATCATTGATAGCGGATGCACAAACCACATGACAGGGGAGAAAAGGATGTTCTCCTCCTACGAGAAAAATAATGATCCCCAAAGAGTTATCACATTCGGGGATGGAAATCAAGGTTTGGTCAAAGGACTGGGTAAAATTGCTATATCACCTAACCATTCTATTTCTAATGTTTTCCTTGTAGATTCTTTAGATTATAACTTGCTTTCAGTTTCTCAATTATGCAAAATGGGTTACAACTGTCTTTTCACAGAAATAGGTGTTATTGTCTTTAGAAGAAGTGATGATTCAGTAGCATTTAAGGGAGTATTAGAGGGTCAGCTATACTTAGTTGATTTTAATAGAGCTGAACTTGATACTTGCTTAATTGCTAAGACTAATATGGGTTGGCTTTGGTATCGCTGACTAGCCCATGTTGGGATGAAGAATCTTCACAAGCTTCTAAAGGGAGAACACATTTTGGGACTAACCAATGTTCATTTTGAGAAAGACAGGGTTTGTAGCGCATGTCAAGCAGGGAAGCAAGTTGGTACCCATCATCCACACAAGAACATCATGATGACCGACAGGCCGCTTGAGCTACGTTGGTACCCATCATCCACACAAGAACATCATGATGACCGACAGGCCGCTTGAGCTACTCCACATGGATCTATTCAGCCCGATCGCTTACATAAGCATCAGCGGGAATAAGTATTGTCTTGTAATTGTGGATGATTATTCTCGCTTCACTTGGGTATTCTTTTTGCAGGAAAAATCTCAAACCCAAGAGAATTTAAAGAGATTCTTGAGACGGGCTCAAAACGAGTTCGGATTAAGGATCAAGAAGATAAGAAGCGATAGCGGGACGGAGTTCAAGAACTCACAAATAGAAGGCTTTCATGAGGACGAGGGCATCAAGCATGAGTTCTCTTCTCCCTACACACCACAAAAAATGGTGTAGTGGAGAGGAAGAATAGAACTCTACTTGACATGGCGAGGACCATGCTTGATGAGTACAAGACCCCGGACCGGTTTTGGGCGGAAGCAATCAACACTCCTTGCTACTCCATCAACTGGCTCTACCTTCACCGAATCCTCAAGAAGACATCATATGAACTCCTAAGCGGTAAAAAGCCCAATGTTTCATACTTTAGAGTCTTTGGTAGCAAATGTTTTATTCTTGTTAAAAGAGGTAGAAAATCTAAATTTGCTCCTAAGGCTGTAGAAGGCTTTTTACTTGGTTATGACTCAAACACAAGGGCATATAGAGTATTCAACAAGTCCACTGGATTAGTTGAGGTTTCTTGTGACATAGTGTTTGATGAGACTAATGGCTCCCAAGTGGAGCAAGTTGATCTTGATGAGCTAGATGATGAAGAGGCTCTATGCGTCACGCTAAGGAACATGTCCATTGGGGATGTGTGTCCTAAGGAATCCAAAGAGCCCACTCAAGCACTAGATCAACCATCATCTTCAAATCAAGCATCTCCACCAACTCAAGATGAGGATCAAGCTCAAGACAATGAAGAAGATGATCAAGAAGATGAGCCACCTCAAGAGGAAGGCAATGATCAAGGGGGAGATGGCCATGACAAAGACAAGGAAGATGATCAAGAAGAACAGGGTCAAAGACTGCCACACCCAAGAGTCCACCAAGCGATTCAAAGAGATCACCCCGTGAACTCCATCCTCGGCGATATTCATAAGGGGTAACCACTCGATCTCGAGTCGCTCACTTTTGTGAATTTTGTTTCCTCTATTGAGCCATATAGGGTAGAGGATGCATTAAGAGATTCGGATTGGGTGTTGGCAATGCAAGAGGAGCTCAACAACTTCACGAGAAATGAGGTATGGCATCTTGTTCCACGTCCTAACCAAAATGTTGTACGAACCAAGTGGGTATTCCGCAACAAGCAAGATGAGCATGGTGTGGTGACAAGGAACAAATCTCGACTTGTAGCCAAAGGATATTCACAAGTTGAAGGTTTGGATTTCGATGAAACCTATGCACCCGTAGCTAGGCTTTAATCAATTCGCATATTACTTGCCTATGCTACTTACCATGGCTTTATGCTTTACCAAATGGACGTGAAAAGTGTCTTCCTCAATGGACCAATCAAGGAAGAGGCCTATGTTGAGCAACCTCCCGGCTTTGAAGATAGTGAGTACCCTAACCATGTGTATAAACTCTCAAAGGCGCTTTATGGGCTCAAGCAAGCTCCAAGAGCATGGTATGAATGCCTGCGAGATTTTCTTATCACTAATGGCTTCAAAGTCGGTAAAGCCGATCCTACACTCTTTACTAAAACCATTGCAAATGATTTGTTTGTATGCCAAATTTATGTTGATGATATCATATTTGGGTCTACTAACAAATCTACTTGTAAAGAGTTTAGTAGGATAATGATTCAAAAATTCGAGATGTCTATGATGGGGGAGTTGAAGTATTTCCTAGGATTTCAAGTAAAGCAACTCTAACAGGGCACCTTCATCAGCCAAACCAAGTATATACAAGACATACTTACTAAGTTTGGAATGAAGGATGCCAAGCCCATCAAGACACCCATGGGAACTAATGGGCATCTCGACCTCGACACGGGAGGTAAATCCGTAGATCAAAAGGTATACCGGTCGATGATAGGATCTTTACTCTACTTATGTGCATCTCGACCGGATATTATGCTTTCCGTATGCATGTGTGCAAGGTTCCAAGCCGATCCTAAGGAAGTTCACCTTAGGGCCGTGAAAAGGATCATGAGATATTTAGTTTACACACCTAAGTTTGGTCTTTGGTACCCCCAAGGGATCCACTTTTGATTTAATAGGATATTTCGATGCCGATTGGGCAGGGTGTAAAATTGATAGGAAGAGCACATCAGGGACTTGTCAGTTTTTGGGAAGATCCCTGGTGTCTTGGGCTTCAAAGAAACAAAACTCAGTAGCTCTTTCTACCGCCGAAGCCGAGTACATTGCCGCAGGCCATTGCTGTGCGCAATTACTTTGGATGAGGCAAACCCTCAGGGACTATGGCTATAAATTTAGCAAAGTCCCTCTCCTATGTGATAATGAGAGTACAATCCGCATGGCGGATAATCCCGTTGAACACAGCCACACTAAGCACATAGTCATTCGGTATCACTTTTTGAGAGATCACCAACAAAGGGGGGATATCAAGATTGCTTATGTTAGCACAAAAGATCAATTAGCTGATATCTTTACCAAACCATTAGATGAGAAAACCTTTACCAAACTTAGGAATGAGCTAAACATTCTTAATCCTCGGAACTTTGAGTGATACTTTGCACACATAGCTCATTTATGTACCTTTGATCATATCTCTTTTATGTCTACGACTAATGTGTTTTCAAGTGTCATCCTATGCTAAGTCGTAGATTGAAAGGGAAATGGAGTCTTCGGCGAAGACAAGGCTTCCACTCCACTCTATCAGTATTATTTACCCTTCGCCGTCACTCCGCACCGCTCTCCACTTTGGTATAATCTTCACTCTTATTACTCGTACCAATGCGGAGAAAGTAAATAAAAGGGCTCACTAAGTCTCTGTTTTTTGGCGATTCATGCCAAAGGGGGAGAGAGTATTAGCCCAAAGCAAAAGGACCGCACCACCACCAATTTAAAAATTTTCAATTGATATATTTTAGTATATTTATCTTCAAAGATATTTCAATTGGTATCTAAATCTTTTTTCAATTGGTAAAACCCTCTTGAACACTAAGAGGAGAATTTTTCTAGGGGGAGTTTTAGTTTAGTCAAAGGAGAAGCATTTGAAATAGGGGGAGAAATTTCAACACTTGAAAATGATTCGTACAATCTTATTCATATACCTTTGACTATGTGCAAAAGCCTTTGAAAAGAATTTCCAAAAAGAATTTGCAAAAACAAAACAAGTGGTGCAAATGTGGTCCAAAATGTTAAAGTTACCATATCAAACTTATCTGCTTAGAAATGCTTTCATTTCAAAATAACTTATGCACATCTCTCAAAATGCAAACTAGTTACGTTTCTATACTTTTTATTTGCTTTGGTTTATGTTGGCATCAATCACCAAAAAGGGGGAGATTGAAAGAGAAATAGTCTCAACATTTCCTATAATCGATTTTGGTGTTTGACGACCATCACAAACCTTGTGGACTAACCAGTTTGTCTAGTTGATCATTCCACAGGTGCATAAGTTCATCTACAACTATTCTCAAGTCGACTATCCGGAATACCGTAGATTATTCCGGATAGGAGAAGCTTTTTGGAAAATCACCTAAGCACGGACCGTCCGAGCCCTTACGGCGGACCGTCCGCGACACCAAGATGACCCTCGAACAGATCCAATGCAAAAACACAAGTCTACACTACGGACCGTCCGATGGAAAAGCAAGCACCGTCCGAGACCAGGCACGGACCGTCTGGTCGGCGCAGAACCGAAAAACCCAAAGGTGACGGGTTGGGTAAATGAATTATAGCGTCCTCGTGGACCGTCCGGGGTGCACGACCGGACCGTCCGCAACTGCCTTTATCTGACATCTGACGATGCATTAAATGCTATATATCCGTTACTGCTGACCGTTGCGATTTTAGCCATTGATGTGCAGGGGCGGACCGTCCGGACCAGGGGCGCGGACCGTCCGCGGTCGGCAGAAAGGGAGCAACGGCTAGGAAGTGGTTGGGGGCTATAAATACAACCCCAACCAACTCCATTCACTTGACCCAAGCATTCCAATCCTTCACATTCAATACAAGATCTAGCAATCTATTCCAAGACACAATCAAAGCTTCCAATCTCTCCAAGTTCCATAATTGAGACAAGTGATCATTAGTGATTAGTGACTTAAGAGAGAGAGAGAGAGAGTGATCTACGTGTTATTTGTCGCTCTTGGCACTTGGCTTTCGCGATCGTGCTTTCTTCTTCTCCCATTCTTATTCTCAAGACACTTGTAATCAAAGCAAGAGACACCAAGTTGTGGTGGTCCTTGTGAGGGGTCTTAGTGACCCGTTTGATTAAGGAGAAAGCTCACTCGGTCTAAGTGACCGTTTGAGAGAGGGAAAGGGTTGAAAGAGACGCGGTCTTTGAGACCACCTCAACGGGGACTAGGTTTGCAAGAACCAAACCTCGGTAAAACAAATCACTGTGTCATTTGCTTTATTTTTTGGTTGATTTGTTTTCGCCCTCTCTTTCGGACTTTAATTTTATTCTAACGCTAACCTCGGCTTGTAGTTGTGCTTAAAGTTTGAGAATTTCAGTTTTCCGCCTATCCACCCCCCTCTAGGCGACTTTCACCATCTTCTTTTGCAATTTTGAGTTGAGGCCTCTCATAAAGCAATCTCTTTTCTTGATATCCGTGTTCACATGCTCAATAGCATACTGAGAAAGGTGATTAAATTTCCCAATATACTGCATCACAGTATCTGCCCCTTGCCTAAGTCTCAGAAACTCCTCAAGCTTCATTTGCAAAACCCCATCAGGAACATGATGAGCGCGGAAAGCTTCTTTAAATTCAGCCCAAGTAACATGGTGATCTGGAAGTTGTATGGCAAAAAAAATTGACCACCAAGTGCTGGCAGCTCCGCGAAGTTATTGTGTAGCAAACAGAGACTTTTGTACCTCAGTGCACTGAATGAGGCCAAACATCTGCTCAATCACCTGCAGCCACTCAATTGCGTCAAGAGGCTCTTCTCCTTTAGCAAACACTGGCAACCGAGTCTCCATAAATTCCATATATGTTGCATTCCTTTGCTGATTCTGGGGAATACGAGGCCCACCCTGATTGTTTTGATGGTGAGCAATCTCATGCAAAACCCTAGCATTATCAACAGTGGCATTTACTAGGGCAGTAATGGCATCTGCCAGTGTAGGTGGAAATGGTGGTGGTGGAGGGTTGATATCAGCTTCTGCACCACCCCGCGATGTGCCAGCCCCATCTGACCCACGAGTACGCATAGGCATCTGGAGTAAAACAAACTCATGAATAAACATCCATAACCATGAAACATATTACATAAAACAGGTACATGGAGTTTTATTCATTACAATACCAAAATTGACATAGCTTAATATCCTATGTCTAAACTAGAGTTCACGACACCATACACATGTCACACTAACCCTCTGTATCACTAGCTATCTCAGAAACATCACTACCCCCTGAAGACTCACCACCTGGTACATACATAGGAGCGTGTCACACTCGGTTCTAGGGGCAAAACCGAATGCATAACATATGTGTGCCAAGATCTATTTTCCACACATATGTTGACGTCAAAAGTGTAATATATCAAAAGACAATGCAAAAAGGCATAAAGGGAGTATAGTAACTTTATTACAACATCCAGACATAAGTATCTTAAATAGTATCATCAAAGTATAGCGGAAATAACATGGGTAATCTCCCACAGGAAGATGACTGGCACATCGTCAGACTCAGTATTCATCAAAATCTCCATCAAGGTCTTCTTTATCACCCTCTGATCAAAATATTAGCAAGGGTGAGCTCACTTATGGTCGAGGCTCAGCAAGTGGGGGAAATTATGCAAGTTTAACAAGATAAGGCTAAGGTTAAGCGGTAAGCATTTTAGTTGGTCAATATTTTATTAGCAACACCTGTCTTACTAATAAATGTGTCCCAAATATCCCCATTACTCAAAAACATAAGATTATATCAAAAACACTTAAGTGAAATCACTTAAGCAAACCAATTGTGAATCATCGGATCATGATTTATTCTCCATCTTTATGTTCAATTATCATGTGAGGGTCCAGGTTGCTCTTAACCGTGAGCGCCGCTGACATATCAGTTTTACATTCTACAAAGGTGGTACAACTTTACCCACAAGCTGTGTATCCCATCTAGCCTGGGTTGTACGGACCCTTAAACACTGCCGAGGTGAATGGCTAGGGATCCACTATGAGGTTTTCACAAAATACACTTAATACAAAGCAACCTGCTAAGGTTTCTAAGTCGGTATGGAGGCCCTTTGGGCGAGGTACCTTAGCCAAGAATATGTCCCCATGTTAACATGAGCTGCCACCACTACCGCTCCCCCTCTTGCCCATATTTCAGGTAAGGTTGCTAGGTACTAAGCATATAAAGCTAATTACCAAAGCCAGAGCCATTATAGCACTCGTGGTTGCACTGTTATCCTGGGTGGTCACTCCATGTTCCATTTAATATGAAATAATCTTGTTTAACCATCAAGTTAACATCATAATACAAATTTCATTTCCGAAACAATAATATCATTGAAAAAGTGACATCACTTTTATCAAGTTGAGCGATAGCAAAATTTGCAAAGCATAGTATTTTCCTAAGGTAATCAAGGAATAAAGTTAGTAAATCTAGGAAATCCTTAATTAGGCAAATCCCATCAAATTATGCAATATATCCAAAAAGTAAACATTATTATATGCATTAATTGGGTACAAACAGAATATGCAGAGGGAGAATCCACTTGCCTTGCTCGAAAGTGTCTTGTGGGTCGTCCTCGAACGAGTTTGGTTCGTCTACCTCACAGTCAACTTCTAGCATCGATTTGCGTATTGTACATACAAAAAGAATACGTACACCAAATAAATAAACATACACCATTATAGGAGTAATCATTCCATTACATACACATTCATACATCACACAATTATCCTCATAAATATGTCTTAAAGCGTAAATACTTATTAATCCATTATGACCATTATTGTGAGTCAATATTGGTGAAAATATGAGTAGGTGACTATAACACTAGTTTTATCTAGTATAATATGTATTAACAATCTTTATGGAGAATAAATGCTAATTATTTTCTTTATTACTAACAATAGACTTTTAAGTTTTATCCCTTTTATTTCTAAATAGAAATTATGCGTATAGCTAAAATTGTTTATTTATAATTCTTCTAACGTTAATATTCTAAGAATTAATGTAAATCACTAATTGGATTTTTAATAACATAATCATGGTTATTTTGACATAAACAAGTATTTTACCAATTCTAAGTAATTAAGTGCTATACTTATGAACACATTTATTCTGACTAGTAAAAATCTATTTTCATCTAACTGAAAATACGTGGTCTAGTATTTTCTTCTACTTCCTCATTTTAATAAAGTTACACTTAAAACAATACTAACAATTATCGTTCCATGTGCTAAAGCGAAGTTTAATTGTAAATGTTTCAAGTATGAAAATCACCGAGTTAGTGAATAGTGACATTATTCATTTTAAAATATAAAATCATACACTTGTCTAAAATATTGTTGCAGGATTTGTTTATAGCTACACGTATACATCAGAGTCTCTTTTCGATAATTTCTAAACTGAAAATATCGAAATTAATTTAATTTACAAAACCAGAGACTAAATCACAAAATTGCCTTCTTCTACCTTGGAGCTTCTTGCTCATGCCAGGGGACTTGACGAGTAGGGAGGCTCAGCATCGGGTAGGGGAGGGGCTTGGTCGAGGTGGATGGGTCAACCGGACTGGCGGGGTACGGCTCCGGCGACGGTGAGCGGGCAGGGGGCACGACGGCGAGCTCAGGCGGCGAGCTTTATGGCAAGGGGAGGAAGAGGACGGAGGGGGCTCGGCTACAGGGGAGGGAGAGGAACAAGGTCTCAACCGGCTTTTATAGGGAGGGAGAGGGCAAAGGAGAGGGCACCGGGGGCAGAGAAAACGGTCGGCCATCACCACACCATTGATGGCCATCAATGGAGGTCTCCGTAATGGAGAAAAACAAGGGGAAACGGGGGAGAAGAGGGCGGTCGTGCGGCGGTTTCCGGCGCGGGACCGAACGGGCGTGGCCAGGTGACGTGGATGTCGAGCGCGGGCGTGGCGCACGGTGCGGGTGTGGGCACGGCTGCGCGCGTCCTAGCGGCGGGAGAAGGAGCAAGAAGAGGAGGGGCTAGGGCAGGCCCCACCTGCCATAGAGAGTGAGGGGAGGGAACAGGGGGTGAGGCGGCCTAGTGGCTGATGGGTCGGCAAGGGTTAGGGTTAGCTGTTTTGTTTTTTCTAAATATAAGTATACTTTATATTATTAAAAAAAATCTAATAAATCCAATAATAGTTTCTAACACTAAATATTTATTTTATATATGTAAGTTAATTGTGTTTTGAAATAATGAAATACTACTAAAACAATTCTCAATCATTAATTCAATCAAAAATCATCCTCTGAAAAATGAATAAAAGAAATCAAGCACTTGATTTAAAATTTAAAATTTTATCCTCTACTAAGTTTAGCAACTAGTAATGAATCGTTTTAATTGATGGATTCGAGGTGTTACAAAACCTACCCCCTAAAAAGAATCTCGTCCTCAAGATTAAGGAACTTCTCAGAATAACTGGGGGAATTCTGCTCTGAGTTCATCTTCTCTTTCCCAAGTGGCCTCATCTTCCGAATGGTGACTCCACTTAACTTTGCACATGTTAATAACTTTACTCCGAGTAATCCTATGAGTTGTTTCCAGAATTCTGATAGGGTACTCCGAATAAGTCAAGTCCTCATTAACATTCAATTCTTCCATAGGTCACTGTTCCTCCGGTACTCTTAAGCATTTCTTGAGTTGTGACACGTGAAATACGTCATGCACGTATGATAAACTATCTGGTAGCTCTAACTGATACGCTACTTCTCCTTTTCTTTCCAAAATTTTGAATGGAACAATGTAGCGAGGAGATAATTTTCCCTTAACTTTAAATCTTTTCATTCCTCTCATTGGTGAAACCTTAAGGTATACGAAGTCTCCTACTTCAAAGATCAACTCTCTCCTTCTATTTTCAGCATAGCTTTTCTGTCTCGACTGTGCTGTCTTCAAATTCTCTCTAATAATCTATACCTGCTTTTCTGCTTCTTGGAGAATTTCTAGACCAAATACTTGAGTTTCTCCGGTCTGATTCCAGTAAAGCGGGGTTCTACACTTTTGTCCATAAAGGGCTTCAAACGGTGCCATTTTTAGACTTGCCTAGTAACTATTGTTGTATGAAAATTCTGCATAAGGCAAACTTTTATCCCAACTTCTACCATGCTTTAGAGCGCAAGCTCTGAACATATCTTCCAATACTTGGTTTGTTCTTTCCGTTTGCCGATGATAAGCTGAGCTAAAATTTAGCTTGGTATCCATGGACTCATGTAGTCTTTTCTAAAAGCGTGTGGTTAATTGGGTTCCTCGATCTAATACGATCTTCTTTGGTTCTCCATGCAGACACACAATCCTCGACATGTATAACTCTGCTAACTGGGCCCCCGAGTAAGTTGCCTTTACAGGATAAAATGTGCCACTTTAGTCAACCTGACTACTATGACCCATATTGAATCATAGCCATCCCGAGTAAGGGGTAGTCCAACTATGAAATCCATACCGATTTCTTCCTATTTCCATTCTAGTACCTTGAGAGGTTGTAGTAATCCTGCTGGTCCTTGGTGCTCGGTTTTAACTCGTTGACATACGTCACATAGTGCAACATGAGTAGCCACATCTCTTTTCAAATCATACCACCAATACTTTTCCTTTAGATCTTGGTACATCTTTGTACTTCCAGGGTGAATAGAATAAGCTGAATCATGAGCTTCTCTTAAAATAAGTTGGCGTAGGTGTTCGATTTCTGGTACACATATTCTCTTTTTAAACCAAATGGTGCCTTGTTCATCTTCTGTGAAATCTGGGGCTTTACCCAAACCAATCAAAGTTTTAAATTCTTTAATTTTCTCATAAGATTCCTTTCCTTTATGAATATCTTGTTCCAAAGTAGATTCAACTTCTATAACTATTGCTTCCATATTATTAAGCACACCCAGGTTGAGTTGTTCCATTTCCCAACATAATTCTTGTGGCGTCAAATAGGTAATGATACTGTTTACTTGACCTTTACGACTCAAAGCATCTGCCACTACATTTGCTTTTCCTAGGTGATATTTTATTTCCAAATCATAGTCTTTGATTAACTCAAGCCATCTTCTTTGTTGTTGGCACTTGCACACGGGCACAGGTCGATCCAACAGTGGGGGGAATGTTAGCACAAACAGGGTTTTAGCACGTGATGGCAAAAGCACTGTTCATCTGGCCTCTCACGGGCACTGTGCAGGGGTATTTATAGGTACCTGAGTGCACAGCGCCCTGAGCTAAGGACGCATGTGCCCTCAGCTACCTAGGTTATCCCTAGAATATTCCCATAAAGCGGGGTTACAGATCGTAATTATAGGAATGCTTTTACAAATTAGGCCCGTAACGCACAGTGGCCACGCGGGGCCCGTTACAATGGGCCGGATTGCACGTGGGCCTCTGAGCTGGACGAGGCCGCACTGTGGGATGCCCTCCGTCGCCAGTCTTCGTCAGCTGCGGAAGAAGCGAAGGGTGTCCCTGCCTGTTTTGTTTCTGTTAGCTCAGCTGCTGCAGCGAAGGCTTCGAGCGAAGGGTGGCGCCTTTGCCTAGGCCCCAACATTTGCCCTCCGAGGGACCAGTTCGACAAAGTCACCTGGTGCCGAAGACGTCGTTAGATGGCGGAGACGCTGCCCTCGCTCGAAGTGGTTCCGCGGGGGTTTTTGATATGACCGTTGATTGACGGCGTACTGTTGGATTGCGGGTTTCCCGAAGCGCCGCGCCCTGTTGGATTGCGGGTTTCCCGAAGAGCCGCGCCCTGTCTATAAAAGGGGGCGGGGGTCGGCGCTTTTTGAACTTCACCTTCCGCGCTCTGCGAAAACCCTAGCCGCCCTTTCCGCCATCTTGCTGCTCGTCTGCTCGCCGTGCTCTTGTTCGCCGGAGATCTGGCTCGAGTGAAGCAGACCGCCCGCCGCCGCCGACGGTACGTAGCGATGCCGTCCTCGTCTTCTTCCGCTGCCGCTACACCGCCGGCCGTTCCCTCGCCGCCGGCCGCCGCCTCGTCTGAGGAGACGTTGAGTAGTTTAATGGCG
Source organism: Zea luxurians (assembly GCA_029449295.1). Classification (NCBI taxonomy): domain Eukaryota; kingdom Viridiplantae; phylum Streptophyta; class Magnoliopsida; order Poales; family Poaceae; genus Zea; species Zea luxurians. The sequence continues at coordinate 2,476,733 of JAOPSE010000028.1, read as the reverse complement.
GAGGAGTTGCGCACCGGCGATTCTGTTGATTTTGGCGTATCGCGGATGTCGTCGGCCTGCGTGCAAGATATGCAGCGGTTGGGTTACTTCGGCGGCGGAGTTGCTCGAGTCCCGGGGACGGAGGAAGTCCCCGAGCCAGAGGGCGAGTTGGTCGTTTTCGAGGCGTTCTTCGCCGCCGGACTCCGCTTGCCTGCGCACCGATTTGTTGGCGAAGTCCTGCGCAGGTTCAACGTTCAAATACATCAGCTGACACCGAATGCCATAGTGGCTCTGTCGAAGTATGTCTGGACGACGACTTCGTACGGCGGACAGCCATCGGTGGAAGTTTTTGCGAAGTATTATTGTTTGCACTGGCAGAAGAGGATGATTGGAGGCGAAGTTGCTCAGTTTGGATCCTGCACATTCACGCCGAAGACCGGCAAAACCACGATGCAGGTAGTCGAGTTGGTTCCTTGCGCCCGCAACAAGTGGGGCAACTGGAATGAATTTTGGTTTTACGTTGCTGAGGGTACCGTCGAAGGCCATGAGGGACTCCCCGTGTCTGCGATGTGTTCTCATTTTTACTCAGCGTACCCGCCCTTTGAAGTGGCGAAGGAGGATGTGGACGAAGGGGCTCTTTGGTGCGCCGCCGGCCTGAGCAGTGGGCGCGACTTGGTTGAAGAATTTGTGGCGTACGGGGTGTGGCCCTTGGCGCATGGCTGGGCGTTGGGCGAAGTATGCCCTCGCCAGATGCCTTTTCATGGCGGAAGGGTGGTGCGGAGTCCCGCCTTCGCCCTGAATCTGCAAAACCGCGATCCGCCCGCCTTCGTGCGTGAGGCGGAGGATGGGGCGGTGCGGCTTGTCGGACGCTACGTGCCGAGGACAGAGGGCCAGCGCAGCTAGGATATCCGCGGGTCGAATGACCGTTTGAACAGGGTTTTTGAATTAAATCAATTGCCATATGACGGCTACCCTGGTCAAGACGATGTGGACCACCGTGGGAAGAAACCGGCGGTGGAGACCGGAGACGACCCTGCGCCGGCGGCCGCCCCATCCTCTAAAAAGAGAAAATTAGGTACTGCTATGGGAGGACTTGGGGTTTTTGATGGTTTTGCTAGAGAGTTGATGAGGACGTGCGCGGCCCCGGGGGAAAGGATGTCTTCGCCCGAGCTCTGGGAGTCTTCGGCTCGGATGCTGAGGGTTACCGGGGGTTGTTGGCCTAGGAATGTTCCTGTCCCCCGCGCGGCTGGCGAGGACTTTTTTACATCTCGCATGGTTCGTGAATGGAGGGTTTTTCCTTACGGGCGGAATATTGCTGTTGTTGGTGTGATTATAGTTGGTCTTGGCGTGGACGGTTTGATGTTGTCGTTTCTGCCTTTGTTGTGCTAGTCCGGTTGCACCCTTAGGCGTCTTCTGCACGGACAGTCTGTGCGGTAGGCTTCGGTTTTTTCGCACTTGTTGTGCAGGTCCGGTTGCACCCTTAGGCGACTTCTACGCGGATAGTCTTCGCGATAGACTTTGATTTTTTCGCACTTGTTGTGCTAGTCCGGCTGCACCCTTAGGCGACTTCTGCGCGGATAGTCTTCGCGATAGACTTCGATTTTTTCGCACTTGTTGTGCTAGTGCGGCTGCACCCTTAGGCGACTTCTGCGCGGATAGTCTTCGCGATAGACTTTGATTTTTTCGCACTTGTTGTGCTAGTCCGGCTGCACCCTTAGGCGACTTCTGCGCGGATAGTCTTCGCGATAGACTTCGATTTTTTCGCACTTGTTGTGCTGGTCCGGCTGCACCCTTAGGCGACTTCTGCGCTGATAGTCTTCGCGATAGACTTTGATTTTTTCGCACTTGTTGTGCTAGTCCGGCTGCACCCTTAGGTGACTTCTGCGCGGATTTGTCGCACGTGAGGGTGGCTAGCGCTTAGCCTCGCGGTGACCTCGTGTTGGTCGAATGTCGAAGACCGTCGTCGCGGTCTTTTTTCGACGCATGTTTTTGCGGGGGATTTTTCACACATATATTACATGGCTCCGCCTCGTTAAAAACCTCACCCCCCGGGAGGAAAAGAGTGCGGGCCGGTACGAGATTGTTTTTGCGAATTACAAGGGCGAAGACAGCCCTGAGAAATCAAACAAAAAATTTGCGGAGGTTGTCGATGTTCCAGGAGTGCTCCAGGTCCTCGCCGTTTGGCGTTGTGAGCCTGTAAGCGCTGAGGGAAGCTTTTGTCTTGACTATGAAGGGGCCCTCCCACCTGGGCTCCAGCTTGCCCTTGGACTCCGTCCGAGCTGTCCGAACGAGTACGAGGTCCCCCTCGCTGAACTCCCTCGGGATGACTGAGTGGTCGCGCCATGCTTTGGTCTGGGCTTGGTATTTGTTCAGGGTCTGTAGGGCGAAGACTCGGTCTCCGTCGATGAGATCCTTTGAAGTTGGCTCGTCCACATCGGGGACGGCTGACGGAACTGTTCGTGGGGACCCGTGCTTTATTTCTTGCGGGGTCATGGCCTCGGATCCGTATAGAAGGCGGAAGGGGGTGAACCCGGTCGCCCTGCACTCAGTCGTGTTTAGTGCCCAGACTGCCTCAGGTAACAAATCGGTCCATCTGCCCTTTTTTCATCAAGGAGCATTTTCTTGATAGCTGTGAAGATTTTCCCGTTGGCGCGCTCCACGACCCTGTTGGACTGTGGATGATAGACTGAGGCGAAGGCAAGCTTGGTGCCAATGGAGAAACAAAAATCCTTGAAGTCTTGGTTGTCAAACTGCTTGTCGTTGTCAACTGTTAGTTCGGACGGTACTCCGAAGCGGCAAACGATGTTCTGCCAGAAGAATTTTTGGGCAGTCTTCGATGTTATTGTGGAAACAGCCTGTGCCTTGATCCATTTGGTGAAGTACTCGACCGTGACGAAGGCGAACTTAAGGTTCCCCTGAGCGGTGGGCAGGGGCCCGACAATGTCGAGGCCCCAGCGCTGGAGAGGCCATGTATGGGCGATCAGCTTTGTATACTGCGAGGGGCCGCCTGACCGAGGAGAAAACTTCTGGCAGGCTTCGCAGGACCGTGTGACCCGATTTGCGGCGCAGATCATTGCGGGCCAGTAAAATCCCTGGCGGATCACCTTAGCAGCTAGGGCCCTCGGCCCTGCGTGTGAGCCGCACGTGCCACTGTGGACTTCACGTAGAATCTGTATGCCTTCGGCTTCGGTGACGCACTTAAGCATTGGCTGACTGACCCCTTTTTTGTAGAGTTGGCCTTCAATCAGTGCGAAGTCTCGGCTTCGATGTCTGAGTCGCTTGGCCTCACTGATGTCGGCTGGATGATAATACCCCTGCAGGAACAGGGTTATGGGTGCCCGCTAGACTTCGGTCATGATAAGGTTGACTATGTGGTGGCCCTCGCTGTTATTGGTTATTTATAGCCCTTCAGGGCTCCGGACTGCTGGCGTGCCGATGACATGAAAGAACACGTCGGAGGGCAGAGTTTCGCCCCTGGCGGCAGCCTTGGCCAATGCGTCGGCCTCTTCATTCTTGGCCCGATCCACATGCTGCAAGGTGAACCCCTTGAACTGCCTCTCGAGACTTCGGATGGCCGCGAGGTACTGCATGAGCGCGGGGTCCTTGGCTGCATAGTCTTTCTCGACTTGGCCAACAACTACCTTGGAGTCTGTTTTGATGATGCAGGTGGTGACTCCGAGGGCCCTTAGCTTGCGGAGGCCGAGGATGACTGCTTTGTATTCTGCTATATTATTTGTGCATCTGTCGGATTCCAGATTGAAGCTGAGTCGTGCTGCATATCTGTGCTTGACCCCGACTGGTGAGGTGATGACTGCAGCGACGCTTGCCCCCGCATGGCACCATGCGCCGTCGCAATGGATCGTCCAAGTCTTCTCTGCGGACGGATCTGGCTGTGTTGTTGGCCCAGTCCAGTCGACGACGAAGTCTGCCAGGACTTGTGACTTGATAGCTGTCCTGGGCTCGAAGCAGATGTGGTAGCCGGAGAGTTCGGCCGCCCACTTGGCAATCCTCACCGATGCCTCCGGGTTTCTGAATAATTCACCGAGTCCCCTGTTTGAGGTGACTCGGACCTTGAATGCTTCAAAGTAATGGCGCAGTTTGCGCGACGACATGACGACTGCGTAGGCGATCTTCTCCAGCTCTGTCATGTTGCACTTGGACGGTGTCAGCACTTCGGAGACATAGTACACGGGGCACTGCTGGACCACGCCCTCGACAGTCTGCTCCTGCACTAGTGCCGCGCTGACCGCATGTGGCGAAGCCGCGACGTAGAGCAGCAGGGGGAGCGAGGGGTCGGGGCTGGTAAGGACGGCCAACTCTGTCAGGTACTGTTTTAATGAGGCGAAGGCCGCCGCCTGCTCTGGTCCCCAGGCGAAGTCTTTTGCACCACGGAGTGTCTTGAGGAAGGGGAGACTTCGCTCGGCGGACCTGGAGATGAATCTGTTGAGAGCGGCCAATCTGCCTGTCAGGCGCTGGACGTCCCTGACAGACTGCGGAGGCGTCATGTCCAAGATGGCCTGAATCTTGGTTGGGTTGGCCTCGATGCCGCGGTGTGATACCAGGTAGCCCAATATTTTGCCTTGGCGAACACCGAAGATGCACTTTTCCGGGTTTAGGCGGAGTTCTGCGTCTCGCATGTTCGCGAATGTTTCGGCGAGGTCGGCGAGGTGGTCCTCCTTGCTCTTGCTGGCGACGACAATGTCGTCTACATATGTGAATATGTTTCTGCCAACCTGCCCTTCGAGCACTGTTTTGGTAAGCCTGGAGAAGGTGGACCAGGCGTTCTTGAGTCCCTCCGGCATTCTGATGAAGCAATATGTGCCGAAGGGTGTTATAAAGCTGGTGCTGGCCTTGTCTTCTTCCTTCATGTATATCTGGTGGTAACCGGAGAAGCAATCGAGGAGGGACATGACCTCGCATCCAGCCGCGCTATCGACTATTTTGTCGATCCGCGGCAACGGGAAATTGTCCTTTGGGCAGGCTTTATTGAGACTGGTGAAGTCAATGCACATTCGCCACTTCCCGCTCTTTTTCTGCACCATCACGACATTGGAGAGCCATGTGGGGTAAGCCACCGGCTCGATGAATTTGGCCTCCAGGAGGCGGTGCACCTATGCCTTGGCGGCCTCCGTCTTTTCGTCGGACATCTTGCGAAGCCGCTGCTTTTTCTGCCGTATCGAAGGGTCGATTCCCAGACTGTGCTCAATTATTGAACGGCTGACCCCGACCAGATCGAGGGCTGACCAGGCGAAGACATCTTTGTTCTTGGACAGGCAGCAGAGGAGTTTTTCTTCTTCATACGAAGTAAGGTCTTCGCTGATAATGATTGTCTGCCTGGGCGTGGCCTGGTCGAGGGGGACAATCTAGGTCCCGTCGTTGCTCTGCAGCTGTGCCTTGTCGTGTTGCTTATTGGTTGGGCTGGCAGGCGCGGGGACCTCGCATTGGGCCGTGAGGCAGTGCACGTTTCTTTGACCGGTTACGAAGTTCCGCTCTATGTTACGCGCAGTCTGTTGATTGCCGAAGATTGTGATGACGCCTAACGGGCCTGGTATCTTCATACATAGGTACAGTCCGTGAATGGCTGCTTCGAACTTATTGATGGAGCCCCGGCCCATGATGGCATTGTAAGGATATACCATGTCCACAATGTCAAAGGTTATTTGCTCGCTTCGGGCATTGGGTGCTACACCGAAGGAGAGAGGCAGCTCTATTTTGCCGACGGGGAAGGTGCCCTTGCCGCTAAAGCCATACAACGGGTTGTCCGAAGGCTTAAGCAGGCTGTGGCTTATGCCCATGCGATCGAAGGCGTGGAGGAAGATGATGTCCGCCTGACTACCGTTCTCAACGAGGACTTTGTGCAGGTCCCAGCCTGCCACGCTGCAATTGATAACCATGGCGTCGCAGTGGGGGGCGCTGCGCAAGTCGACGTCCCGTGCGTCGAAGGTTAGCGGTATGTGGGACCACTTTGTCTGCACGACTGGGCCCATGACGGCGACATGGTTGATGCTGCAGTAGTGGTCCCGCTTCTGCCTCTTGGTGTCGAAGTCAGTGCTGGACCCCCCAGTTATCATGTGGATGACTCCGCGATATGGTTGATCGGCGAAGTCTTCCTGCTTTGGGGCATGGGGGATGTTTTGATGTTGCTGGTGTGGTGGTGGGGGTGGAGGAGGTACGATTTGTACTTCCTGATGGTGTTGGTAAGCGTGGTGCGGTGGATGCGGGGCGGGAGCGTGGATATATGGTGGAGGGGGTTGCTGGTAATTGTGCGCGACAATTCTGGGGTTGTCGGCTGGCTGCGCCCGTGCCATTCTGTCTCTGGTAGCCTTTGTTTCGGGGCAGTCTTTGGTTTGGTGGGCGCAGTCTTCGCCATGGAAGAGGCAGTAGAATCAGCGCGGCGGCTGCGCACGCCCTCGGCCCCTGCCACGAGTGCCGTTTCCGCGGCCCTGGGGGGATATTCCTGGCGACGAGGGGGGTCAGCAGCGGGATGCTGGTTGGCGTTGTTGTGCACTTGCTGCTGATTGCAGCCGTCTCGACCGGAGTCTGGCTGCGGAGTCCTTGTCCACGTGCGGCTGGACTGTGGAGCATCTTTTGGCTTCCTTTGGGACTCAATCTTGCGCTGGTGGAGCTCCTCGGATCTGGCGTACTTTTCAAACAGCTGATATAACTCTTGGAGGTTCTTTGGCGGATCTCTGATGCAGTGGCTGTAAAGGACGCCGGCGCGAAGGCCACTGATAGCATAGTGGATGGCAATCTGGTCATCGACTGAGGGCAGCTGTGACTTGAGTGTTAAAAATTTGCGGTAATACTCCCTCAGAGTCTCCTTTTCCAACTGCTTGCAGAGCGAAAGTTCGGCCAGGGCGTCAGTGTCTGGGCGGTACCCTTGGAAGTTGAGCAGGAACTTGTCCCGGAGACTTCTCCAGGAATCAATGGACAGCGGAGGCAACCTGGTGAACCAGGTGAGTGCTGGGCCCTCGAGGGCGATGATGAAAGACTTCGCTATTGTGGCGTCGTCCCCTCCGGACGATGCAACGGCGACCTGATAACTCATTATGTATTGAGCCGGGTCGGTGCTGCCGTTGTACTTGGGATAGGTCCCTGCCCGGAAGTTAGCTGGCCACGGCGTCACTTGCAGGTGTGGCGCCAGGGGACTTCACTCATCGAGATAGTTGACCCCTTGGAATGGCGCGGCGTGCGGGAAGGTGTGGTCGCGTTGGGGGAAACGCGGGTCCTCCGGTTGCGCGCGGGGTTGCAGGGGTGGCCCATGCTGCAGGCCGGGGTGGCCTTCGCGCGTGTCTTCGAGTTGTGCGCGCTGCTGGAGGGGTGACTCGTGCTGCAGGCCAAGGTGGCCTTCGCGCTGCATCAGCGCAATCTCCCGCTCGAGTTCCTGGGCCTTCTGCTCTTCGTCGCGTATCATTTGCCGCACTTTGGCTAGTGCGGACACACGCTGGTGCTTGGCCTCCAGTATCTCCTTCTGCCTCTGGAGATTGCGGTTCTTGAGGCGCAGGGCGCGCAGCTGTAGCTGTTCTTCTGCTGAGACGCCGAGGACTTCACCATCCTCGGCGAGGTCCGCGCCCTCCGGTGGTGCGAAGCCTGAGGGTGGCTGCGGTTGTCCCTCAGGGTCGCAGGTGCGGAGGGTGTCGTCTTCGCATGCGCGAGGGACATCGTCTTCAGTGGCCTCTTGGTGGGTGGATTGGGTGAGGGCGAGGGCCTTGCCCTTTCTTGCGGCGAGCCGTGCTGCCTTCGCAGCCTCGTCAGCCTTCGGGTTAGCTCTCTTGGGTGCCATCGCGGGTGGTTTTCTCGTAGCACGAACGGTGGGCGCCAAATGTTGGCACTTGCACACGGGCACAGGTCGATCCAACAGTGGGGGGAATGTTAGCACAAACAGGGTTTTAGCACGTGATGGCAAAAGCACTGTTCATCTGGCCTCTCACGGGCACTGTGCAGGGGTATTTATAGGTACCTGAGTGCAGAGCGCCCTGAGCTAAGGACGCATGTGCCCTCAGCTACCTAGGTTATCCCTAGAATATTCCCATAAAGCGGGGTTACAGACCGTAATTACAGGAATGCTTTTACAAATTAGGCCCGTAACGCACAGCGGCCACGCGGGGCCCGTTACAATGGGCCGGATTGCACGTGGGCCTCTGAGCTGGACGAGGCCGCACTGTGGGATGCCCTCCGTCGCCAGTCTTCGTCAGCTGCGGAAGAAGCGAAGGGTGTCCCTGCCTGTTTTGTTTCTGTTAGCTCAGCTGCTGCAGCGAAGGCTTCGAGTGAAGGGTGGCGCCTTTGCCTTCGCCACAACATTTGTCTTAGGTTGAGTTTTTTCTGAGTGAATATGTATTTTAAGCTTTTGTGATCCTTGAAGATTTTGTACTTGTTTCCAATCATATAGTGTCTCCAAATCTTCAAATCATGCACTACGGCAGCTAGTTCCAAGTCATTCGTAGGATAATTCTTCTCATGCTTTCTCAACTGCCTTGAGGCATAAGCTATTACTTTTCCTTCTTGCATTAGCACACATCCGAGTCCAAGGTGTGATGCATCGCAATACACATCAAATCCTTTGTGAATGTCTGGCATTACCAATATTGGTGCAGTAGTTAACCTTTTCTTGAGTTCCTAAAAACATTTCTAGCATGCTTCATCCCACTTAAACTCTTTACCTTTCTCCAGTAGTGAGGTAAGAGGTTTCACTAACTTGGAAAAACCTTCAATAAATCTTCTGTAGTATCCTACCAATCCAAGAAAACTTCTGATCTTGGGCGCATCCTTTGGTTGCTTCCAATTTAGTATTTCACTTATCTTTTTAGGATCTACTTTAATTCCACCATCAATAACAATATGTCCTAGGAAAGCAACTTCCTTCAGCCAAAAATCACACTTCGAGAACTTTGCATACAATTGGTTGTCACAAAGCTTTTGTAGGACTAGTCTTAGATGATCATCATGTGTTTCTTCATTCGGAGAGTATAGCAGTATGTTGTTAATGAATACGACCACAAACTGATCCAGATATTCCATGAATACTTTATTCATCAGATTCATAAAGTATGCTGGTGCATTAGTCAGTCCAAACGACATGACCAAAAACTCATATAACCCATATCTCGTAGTGAAGGCTGTCTTGGGTACATCTTCTTCTCGAATCTTTGGCTGATGATATCCTGACCTTAGATCTATCTTAGAGAATATCTTAGCTCCTTTCATCTGATCAAATAAATCTTCAATCCGAGGTAAAGGGTATTTATTCTTAATTGTTACTTCATTCAAACTTCTATAATCCACACATGTTATTCTCGAACCATCTTTCTTGCTCACAAATAGAACTGGGGATCCCCAAGGGGATGAACTTGGGTGAATGAAACCTTTTTCTAGTAATTCTTTTATTTGTTTCTTTAGTTCAACTAAATCTTTGACATTCATTCTATAAGGTCTTTTTGAGATAGGTGCAGTTTCGGGTAATAATTCAATAGAAAACTCTATATCACGATCAGGTGGCATACCTGGTAATTCCTCCAAAAATACGTCTGGGTATTCACACGCTACATTGATATTTTCCAAGGGCTTTTCTTCTAGGTGATTTACCATTGTTTCTGCTTCTGCATCTGTTGACATGTCTGTGCTAACTTGGATTCTTTCACCTTGTGGACTTGTCAACATAATTGTTCCTTTGGCACATTGTATCACTCCATCACAACTTTTCAACCAGTCACATCCAAGAATCACATCAATATCATTGGATCCTAGGACCACTAGGTTGACTAGAAAATCTATTCCTTGAATCTTGAGATTAACATGGAGGCATGAGTGTGTGGTCTTCATATCACCTCCCGGTGAACTAATATGTAACATCTTCTTAAGAGGGTACTTTGGTACGTTATGTTTTTCCTCGAATGACTCAGTTATAAATGAATGAGATGCTCTAGAGTCAAATAAAACTGAAGCAGGTATGGAGTTAATAAGAAACATACCATACACCACGTCGGCATCCTCAGGAACTGATTCTGCTATCACGTGATTAACCCTTCCTCTATTCTGGTTCTGCAGAGTTTTGTTCTGTGTAGATCCACGATCAGGTGTGTTCTGGTCAGTTCTCTGGCTACTATGCTTCTGAGGTGTCTGTTGGTTATGCCTTGGGCAGTTGTTAGCATAGTGGGCAAGTTCGCCACACTTGAAATAACCATTGGGTTGGACTGGTGTGTTGTTGTTGCTTTTGGCCTGTGTGTTTACAGCGCTTCCTTGACGAGTCTGCGAATTACCACCAGACCTTTGGTTGGTCTGAGAGTTGTTCCTCTGCGGGTTCTGATGTTGATTGCTTCTCTGACCTTGTTGTCCAGAGCGTTGCATTTGATAGTTGTTTCCACCCTGATTCCCAGAGCGAAACTGAGAACCCTGAGAGTTGTTCTGGCGAGTATTCCTGCTAGAGTGACCTTGAAATTTCCTTTTATGATCATACAATTCTTTTCTTTTGCTCTCAAGGCCAATTGCCTTGTTCAGTAGAGTCTGGAAGTTGGGGAATGTGTGACTTTGCAGCTGATAGTTAGCGGTCCAATCAACCCTTACAAGAAACGATCTTGGCGCTTCTCATTAGTGTCCACTTCTTCTGGTGTGTATCGAGAAAGTTGGGTGAAAAGATCCTGATACTCACTAACAGACATAGCTCCTTGAGTGAGGGATAAGCACTCCTTCTTCTTTAGTTTCATTATTCCCAAGGGAATATGATGAGCACGGAAATTTTCCTGGAATTCCAGCCAAGTTATAGTATCTGCATTTGCATGGGCCACCGTGAAAGCATCCCATTAGTCGGACGCGGTGCCTTCGAGTCTTCCAGAAGCATATAGGACCTTCTCCCAGTCATTACACTGGGTGATATCCAATTTCTTCCCGATAACCTTAAGCCAGTCATCGGCATCCAAGGGGTCAACCGCATGAGAGAAAGCAGGCAGGTGGTGGCTCATGAAATCCCGATGCTTGTCTCTAGCTTGGGGTGCATTCTGTTGTTGCTGCTGGTTCTGCTGGTTCTGCTGGTTTTGTTGAATCTGCTGCACAGAAGTAGTGAGTCCTTGCAGAAGCTGCATTTGCGCTATGATAAATTGCTCCATATTGGGGTTTTGTGGCGGTGGTGGCAACTGCTGACCACGCTGGTTTTTATTGTTCCTGGGACCTGAGCGAGCGTTCACCATCTGGTTGGTTAGAAAGTGCAATTCTTAGGTAAGTGAGGAGTAAGAAAGATTCTAGAGGGGAATAGCTTATTATAAAAGTTAAGTTTTTTTGTTCTTATGGCCATCATTCCCTAAGACCATTGCACTCAAGCAAAAATCCAAATCAAACATTGCAACCAACACCATCACATGGTTGTTATTATTATAAGCGTAATATTATAAAGGAAGTGTTCATCGCCTGGAGTGAAAACTATCTTATTACAATATAACTTAAAAATTTATGGCAATCTGGTGATGGATCCTGGTTCCCCATAGCGAATCCTCTTGCAGGGAGGGGACAACGCCATGGCAGGGACTTGGGCTTCAGGGGGATCCCTTCCTTGTAGCTGAGCTTCTAGGGCTGCAAGCCTTGCATGGTCATCCTCCAGCTCCAAGTGAACCCTAGAGAGATCCAGGGTGGCACTGTCCAGGTCAGTGTTAAGACCTGCCACTACACCAGCTAGGGTGTTGAGGCGATCTTCTCCAGCTCCACCTGGAATGATGCTGGTCTGGCTCCCTCCACTAAGACGCAGAGGAAGATGCATGTACTTCGTGTCATGTAGCTGATGCCGGTAGGTGTGGCTGAGAGACCACAGAGTCCGCCTAGCAGCATCGCTGACCGAAGCAGCGTAGATGGATAGCGGTGTGAGGGACTCATGAGCTGATAGAGTCCTGAACCCTCTATCCCCTGCATCCATCACACTGACATGAATGTGAGTGATGTAATAGCAAGCCTGAGGAGGCTCGCACACTCGCCTTGTCTCGTACAAGGGTTGGACGTAGGTTCCCAACGTGTGCAGAACATCCTGCAGCAGGTTGGGGAAGTGCCCTATCTCGAACATTGATGTCTAATGTTCGGTGACAGGCCCTAACCCCATGAAGTAGTCCTGTTGAACACCGTTGGCTTCTTCGTTGACGTTCTCCTCGTCATCTTCTTCTTCGTCGTCATCTTCATCATCGTCCCTAGACTCGTCCGGGTTGTCGCCTTCGAGAGCAGGGGCTTGAACTATTGGTGCAGGCGGTGCTGAAGCTGATGATCCAGCTGCGAAAGCTAGTGACTCTACCAACGGGGTGGGCGTAGGCAGAAGTTCCTTCGAGCTGTCCTCTAGGATGACTCCATTCTCCACACGAAGGCAAGGGAGATCCACAGGAATTTCCTCGACTACTACTGGGTAGACAGGAACTTGCCGTGGCGGAGGGACGTAGTTGGTGTTGACTCGGGTGGTTTGAAGGGTGCGAACCATCTACAAGAGAAATTGTCAACTCAGTTGAATTTTTAAAGAGGTAAGGCTAATAAAATAATTTTATAAGAACGAAATTAGCAAGTTTTGAAAAGACTAGGCTTTCCATTTCTAACTAGTCTAATGACCTAGGGTCAGCATAGCTTTGATACCACTTATGTCACACCCGGTTCCGGGGGCAAAACCGAATGCATAGCATATGTGTGCCACGATCGATTTTCCACACATATGTTAACGTCACAAGTGTAATATATCAAAAGACAATGCAGAAAGGCGTAAAGCGAGTATAGTAACTTTATTACAACATCCAGACATAAGTATCTCAAACAGTATCATCAAAGTATAGCGGAAATAACATGGGTAATCTCCCACAGGAAGATGACTGGCACATCGTTAGACTCAGTATTCATCGAAATCTCCATCAAGGTCTTCTTCATCACCCTCTGATCAAAATATTAGCAAGGGTGAGCTCACTTATGGTCGGGGCTCAGCAAGTGGGGGAAATTATGCAAGTTTAACAAGATAAGGCTAAGGTTAAGCGGTAAGCATTTTAGTTGGTCAATATTTTATTAGCAACACCTGTCTTACTAAAAAATGTGTCCCAAATATCCCAATTACTCAAAAACATAAGATTATATCAAAAAACTTAAGTGAAATCACTTAAGCAAACCAATTGTGAATCATCAGATCACGATTTATTCTCCATCTTTATGTTCAATTATCATGTGAGGGTCCAGGTTGCTCTTAACTGTGAGCACGGCTGACATATCAATTTTACACTCTGCAGTGGTGGTACAACTTTACCCATAAACCGTGTATCCCATCTAGCCTGGGTTGTATGGACCCTTAAACACTGCCGAGGTGAATGGCTAGGGATCCACTATGAGGTTTTCACAAAATACACTTAATACAAAGCAACATGCTAAGGTGTCTAAGTCGGTGTGGAGGCCCTCTAGGCGAGGTACCTTAGCCAAGAATACGTCCCCATGTTAACATGAGTTGCCACCACTGCCGCTCCCCCTCTTGCCCATATTTCAGGTAAGGTTGCTAGGTACTAAGCATATAAAGCTAATTACCAGAGCCAGAGCCATTATAGCACTCGTGGTTGCACTGTTATCCTGGGTGGTCACTCCATGTTCCATTTAATATGAAATAATCTTGTTTAACCATCGGGTTAACATCATAATACAAATTTCAGTCCCAGAACAATAATATCATTGAAAAAGTGACATCATCGTCCCTAGAGTCGTACGGGTTGTCGCCTTCGAGAGCAGGGGCTTGAACTGCTGGTGCAGACGGTGCTGAAGCTGATGATCCAGCTGCGAAAGCTAGTGACTCTGCCAACGGGGTGGGCGTAGGCAGAAGTTCCTTCGAGCTGTCCTCTAGGACGACTCCATTCCCCACACGAAGGCAAGGGAGATCCACAAGAATTTCCTCGACTACTACTGGGTAGACAGGAACTTGCCGTGGCAGAGGGACGTAGTTGGTGTTGACTCAGGTGGTTTGAAGGGTGCGAACCATCTACAAGAGAAATTGTCAACTCAGTTGAATTTTTAAAGAGGTAAGACTAATAAAATAATTTTATAAGAACGAAATTAGCAAGTTTTGAAAAGACTAGGCTTTCCATTTCTAACTAGTCTAATGACCTAGGGTCAGCATAGCTTTGATACCAGTTATGTCACACCCGGTTCTAGGGGCAAAACCGAATGCATAGCATATGAGTGCTAAGATCAATTTTCCACACATATGTTGACGTCACAAGTGTAATATATCAAAAGACAATGCAGAAAAGCGTAAAGGGAGTATAGTAACTTTATTACAACATCCAGACATAAGTATCTCAAATAGTATCATCAAAGTATAGCGGAAATAACATGGGTAATCTCCCATAGGTAGATGACTGGCACATCGTTAGACTCAGTATTCATCGAAATCTCCATCAAGGTCTTCTTCATCACCCTCTGATCAAAATATTAGCATTGGTGAGCTCACTTATGGTCGGCGCTCAGCAAGTGGGGGAAATTATGCAAGTTTAACAAGATAAGGCTAAGGTTAAGCGGTAAGCATTTTAGTTGGTCAATATTTTATTAGCAACACCTGTCTTACTAAAAAATGTGTCCCAAATATCCCAATTACTCAAAAACATAAGATTATATCAAAAAAACTTAAGTGAAATCACTTAAGCAAACCAATTGTGAATCATTAGATCACGATTTATTCTCCATCTTTATGTTCAATTATCATGTGAGGGTCCAGGTTGCTCTTAACCGTGAGCACGGCTGACATATCAATTTTACACTCTGCAGAGGTGGTACAACTTTACCCATAAACCGTGTATCGCATCTAGCCTGGGTTGTACGGACCCTTAAACACTGCCGAGGTGAATGGCTAGGGATCCACTATGAGGTTTTCACAAAATACACTTAATACAAAGCAACCTGCTAAGGTTTCTAAGTCGGTGTGGAGGCCCTCTGGGCGAGGTACCTTAGCCAAGAATATGTCCCCATGTTAACATGAGCTGCCACCACTGCCGCTCCCCCTCTTGCCTATATTTCAGGTAAGGTTGCTAGGTACTAAGCATATAAAGCTAATTACCAGAGCCAGAGCCATTATAGCACTCATGCTTGCACTGTTATCCTGGATGGTCACTCCATGTTCCATTTAATATGAAATAATCTTGTTTAACCATCGGGTTAACATCATAATACAAATTTCATTTCCAGAACAATAATATCATTGAAAAAGTGACATCATCGTGGTTGCACTGTTATCCTGGGTGCTCGGCTGCAGGGGAGGGAGAGGAGTATGGGCTCAACCTACTGTTATAGGGAGGGGGAGGGGAGAGGAGAGGGCGCCGGGGGAGAGAAAATGGCTGGCCATCACCACACCATTGATGGCCATCAATGGTGGTCTCCATAATTGTCACGAAACCTCCCAAGGTATTAGGCCCACCTACATATGTCCTTGTCCTAAGGACCTCGGACAACCATGTAGATGCACATAATCATGACAAGTTCGGTCTTCTGTATCAACATCATACCGCCCAAGAGCGCTTCACCCATCACGCAGACATTACAACACATCGGAGGATAGAATAAGCGGAAGTGGATTACAATAACTTAATTTACATTCATAAAATATATATAGAGTATTATTATAGTACAGGGTGTTATGAGTGTATAAAATATTATTACATACCAGGGAGGCAAAACACCCTCCCGCACAAAAGTTTAGTGTTTTCAAACTGGGAGGCAAACATCCTCCCGCATACACGATCACTGATTTGGCTCCTCCTTTGGTACCACCATCGATCAGAAACAGCAAAACTCTGCTGTTTCATCACCTACAACAACATGGGTTCGAAAACCTTGAGTACGGAGTGTACTTTCACAAGTCTTACCTGACAAAGGAAAAGACTCTCAAGGATATGCTGGCTTGTGGGATTCAAGGTAGAGCTGATCAAGAATCAAAGACTCTATTTATAGAAATGCTTACTAACAGTGGATCCTAAAAATCCAGTTTTATTATCAGGTTGAGTAAAATTAGTTGTATCTAAAGTTCTTTCTATCCTAGTTCAAGCACTTAGCTTACACTAGCCATCTTTTATCAACCCTTCACTTTACTGGATTGCTACTGTTGGGGACTTGTTCTCAAGTGCTATAAGTTAAGAACAAGACAACACAAAAAATGTTAAACGTTAAAGCCCTTCGTCCTTTGAGGCATTATTTCCCTTAGGATATAATGATCTTCGGACGAAGGTTATGAAGGACTTACCTTCATCAATGCAACATATAATAATGAAAAGAGAATCATATGAAATATAAAAGATAACATGAACAATTACATATTATTATCAATTCATTTCTATCTTATTATTATGGAAAAATAGAAATGATATCAAGTTACAAATGTATCTTCGGCTCGAAAGAAGGTAAGGGTACAAGCGTGACACAAAAGCAAATGCCAAGTTCGTGTGAATAGTACAGGAGCACTGTTCATCTATTTATAGGCACGGGACGCAGCCCATGTACAATTACACTCATGCCCTTTACATTTGCTAATGACTCTATAGTAATCCAACGAGGTCTAAATAGCCTTTTCCCTTTTAAGTCATTTCCCCTTTCTGCTATCATGCCGAAGCTCCCCTGGGCACAGCTTTGGCTCAGCGCCAACCTTCGTATTCTTTGTACTTCTTCACATTGTGGTTCTGATAGTAGCCTGTAGGGAATAGGGAAGAACTCTCATCCCTTATAGTAGCCTGTAGGGCTTACTCAAATAGCCACCTAGCTACCCTCTATCATCCTAAGGCTTCACGTCCTAGGTCTATCCTTATCGTCCTCACGATCTATCCAACATTTGTTTCTAACAAGTTTTACTTTTGAAAAGGGTGGTATTTACAGTTTATTGATTCCTCTGTGGTGGTACGAGCTCTGATACCAGCTATGGCGGAACCGCCCGAATTATTCCAACTTAAGTGCCTAAGTCCCACCTTAGAGGCTAGACCACACTTAAATAGGAATAACACGTCAGTCCCTCGGATCTAGTCCGACGAGGCCACTAACAGGATCAAGTACCACGTACTCACTCGATGGTGAGGCACAGAGCAAATACAATAAAACATAAAACCAATATTAAGGAGTATTAAATTTATTACAACATCATCGGAGTTTAAACAAAAGTAGTGATCATTGTTCGGACTGCAGCGGAATAAAACTAACGATAACTATATGGAAGGATGGGGAAGCCTGTCCCATCACTCCTCATGCTCCTCCTCAGCCAAGGTAGGGTCCCACTCGATTGTCCAACCTGGTGGCAAGATGGATGGCCAATTAACTCCAGCAACCATGTCCTCCAGAGAACCTGTAAAATTATGCCACAAGCAAGACTGAGTATACTAATACTCAGCTAGACTTACCCGGTGTGAGGAGTCTACTCCTCAACCTCTAGAAATGCAGCTGTTTGGCTGAGGGGTTTGCTTGCCAAAAGCACTAGCTGAGTCTAAAAGTCAAGTTTTAGCTTTTTCAAGTTTTAGTGTGACTCTCTTAAGACTAAATGTGCACCTATCTAATCATACAAGGTATCAAACATTTAGCAATCAACCACTTTTGCCAAGTCATCACATTTCCACTTGTTACTCAATGTAGCAGCATGGATCAAGCAGTCTCATTAGCTGCGAGAAGCAGACGATTCGAATTGAGTTTCAACCTTGCAAGATAAACCTAAACACACGACGTGGCGAGGCACTCCGTCCCCACACACATCAAACATATTGTAAAACATTTATTGATGAAAAGTTATTATATAAGCCTAATCGAGTTTTATGTGGAAGGGTGATTAAACAGATAATTACATTTATTTTCATTAAGAAAATACATGACCTAGATAGGTTTTTATGCAATAGATAATTAAACAATTAATTATATTCACTTTTGCTTAAGAAAACACTAGCCTCTATTTTTATTAAGAAAGTTATACACAAAACAACATATAAACTAGTATTTTAATTATAAAAGAACATGAACACTAATTTAGTTATTTTATCCTTTAGGAAACATGGGCTAAATGTGACGGAATGATCAATCAAGCCTATATAACTAGTTATGAACAAATTGAGATATAAACTTAATTAATAGATTATGAGAAAGGCTAATTCATTAATTATCTTAAGTTTCAAATTAGGAACAAATGATCTAGTTTATTACTAAAAAAGTTATGTTTCAACAATATAAACTATCATTTACTTTATTATGAAGGTATGAGCACCTAATTAAGTCATTTTAACATTATTAGAAAAGTTATATGACATATTTATTGTAAAGCATATAATTATGGATACTTAAATATGAGACTAAATATGTTTTATGTGAAAGGATAATAAATAATTATCATTCTATTAGGAAAACACTTAATCTATATTTGTTGAGAAAACTATATTCAAACCGATAGATCATCATTTTAATGATATGGACATCAATTCTATTGTTTTAGTATTTTTAGAAAACTCTATTCTTTCTATGAATAAGCAATTTATATACGCACATGCATAAAACTTGAATATAAAACTAAATTATACTTTATGGATAAATATAATTACTCGTCTTTTATTTTATTATGAAACATACAGTCTACAGTTTCTTTTAAATTTCTATTTAAGATGACTATACTTAAACATCTATAATGAACATTGAAAACATGATATCTATTAAAAAAGGTTATTTTAATGTTTATTGTATAACAACAGTAAATCAAATTAAACTATGAAAATATGTTAACTGTTGGCAATACTAATTAAAATGTTTATCATGTAATTATGAAACTAACGAAACTGTTTCCATTTTATTCGGGTTTATAATATACATTTTATAATAAAAACTGTAATAAGGACCTACACATAAATAAAGGTAGACTAGCAGGGATATCTAGTAAACCTGTATGTTTCTGTACATATGTCATTATAAATAACTATCTCTTATTTTTTATATAAAAAAACATAAAAACTATATATGTATATATTTAATTTCTTAACTTCAAAACTACTTACAAATCGATTGTATCAAACATGGTTCTAATTAATTTACAAAAAAAATATGTAAACAACCTATAAATTTAAAATGGTTTACGCACTAACACAAGCTAACAAAATAATACTCAATTTATTTGGACACACATTTATTTAGAAATCAGTGCCGCAGGAATTAATACACTATTAACCATAGCGTCTAGTGGGTAGATTATAAATATGACCTTCTTCTACCTTTTAATTTCGACGTGCAGGAGAGAAAAGAACGATGGTCGCGGGACTTCAAGCGCGGAGAAGGGATGCTGAGGCAGGCTTTGACGTCGGCGTTGCGGCACAGCACAGGGGTCCAGGGCATACAACTTGACGAGGCAACGGCGTACCAGCGAAGAATGGTGACGTCTGCATGGCATTGATTTCCAACACGACAAGGCGAAGCTGGGGCGTCGTCGGCAAACTCTGGTGAAGGGACTTGGTGAGGAGCGGCTGCGTGGGCTCGAGAATGACAGTGACAACAGTCGTCGACGACGATTGTGCGACGTCGCAGGCGGCAGCGAGCGCTGGCACACCACTGCGACGCCGAGCAGCTACAGCATGGATAGAGAGGCTGGGGACGGCATGGCGCGGAGCAGATCACGTGGAGGAGCTTTGGATGGGGTGCGTTCATCGGCGTAGGCGAAGGCACGACGCACACAACAGAGCAGGGCGCAGCACGGCGCAACGAGCAGCAAGTTGTGAGCAGCACGCGGTGCAGCGAGCAGAGCTTCGATGACGTTGACGACGAACTCCGGCGAGCGGCGTGGAGAGCAATGGTGGTGTGGCATAGCACGGCAATGACGCGGGAATGGCGAGGAGCAGCAGCACGACGTAGAGGATTTCCGGCGACAGCACAGACAGCAAGTGACTGCGCAAGCCGCATTGCGCGACTCAGTGCAGGCAGCAGTACCAAAGGGTGGGAGGCGGAAGTGGAGACGAGGAAAAGCTTCTGTACAGCTGTGTCCATGATTTATAGGCTAGGGAGGGAGGTCAAGCGACGTTCTAAAGAAAGAGGAAGGGGAAGCGTCGTGTTTTATATGCAAGTGAGGGGGAGCTGTGCGGCCGTTGATGAATGCCGTCGTGAAGAGCTTTGAAGACCATTAATGGAGGAGGAAATGACGTGAACACAAAATAGTTGCTGCAACTCAACACATCATAATGGGGAGGAGGCGAGCAGCTAGCTGTGTAGTGTAGAGATGAACAGACGAGACATGGTGGCATGACGCTGCTCCATTATGGAGGAAGCGACCAGTTGGCAGTGCGACGTCCATGAAACAGAAGTGGCGGCTGCGATGCTGAGCGAGTGCACAATCGTAAGAGAAGAAAGGAGATAGAAGAAGAACCATAGAGAAAATGATATGTGGGCTCGGGGTCCACCGATCAGCATTAAAAAAACGAGGAAGGCAAGGTTGTACGTGGGCTGGGCTGGGCGTGAGACTTTCTGTTTTTTATTTTGATTTTTTTAAAGAGCATAATATATATAGTGTATATATATACTTCAGAAATTCCAAATAATATTAGCAAAATAAAGTACGTGTTTTTGAAAAAAAAATTGTGGAGCAAATCATATATATGTTTTTATAAAGAGATCTACACCATGAGATAAATCCAAACACACATATTTAGACTAGAATAAATTAAAGAATAATATTTAGAAAGGATACATATTTTGTAGAACAAAATATTATTATTATATGAAATGTGGTTTTCACACCAACTTCAATCCAAAGATTGGATTTGAAAATCAAATCAAACAAAACACTGGTTTCGGCATGAATGCATTCAATCACTTGGCAAAATTTTAATTGTTCAAGAATTTGTTCAATTAATATATATCACCATTTCATTATTTGAATATAAACATTTTTCTTTCTACTAACAATTAACAATATAGATTAAGTTATTTTTAATTGATGGATTTAGGGTGTTACACTAGGGTTAGGGTTAGCAGTTTTGTTTTTTTCTTTTTTCTAAATATAAGTATACTTTATAGTATTAAAAAATTCTAATAAATCCAATAATAGTTTCTAACACTAAATATTTATTTTATATATGTAAGTTAATTGTGTTTTGAAATAATGAAATACTACTAAAACAATTCTCAATCATTAATTCAATCAAAAATCATCCTCTGAAAAATGAATAAAAGAAATCAAGCACTTGATTTAAAATTTAAAATTTTATCCTCTATTAAGTTTAGCAACTAGTAATGAATTGTTTTAATTGATGGATTTGAGGTGTTACACAGCGGCTCCCTCCTCTCAGTCTGCGTCAGGCTCACCACCATCTGTTAGCACCACACCACCTTCTGCTTCTGCGGCTCCTAGCGCATCATTGGGGTGCAGCTGATAGTGAAGTTGGTGGACTTCTTCATGCAGCTCATTAGAATAATCTTCCAGATCATTATAGGCTAGAACCAAATCCTGAAAACGGCCTCTCAAGTGGTCCTCCCGGGCAAAGGCTGCCTCCCGAGATCGCATGGCTGCCGCCAAGCGTTCCTTCTGCTCCGCCAATTCCTTCTGAAGTTGTTTCTTTTCAGCCAGTAGCTCAAGAATATGGGCTGTGTCAAGACACCACTCATTGAAGGACACGTCTTGACTCTGCTGCAGCTGCTCCACCTACGTCGGAGGTGTACGACTGCTACTGCATTCCTCCACTACACGTGAAGCCATCTGATGCTTGGGCACACCTCGTGGTCCAACACGCATGCGGGGTGTCTGCTTAGGAGGAGCCATTCTAAATTTTTAAGGAATATAGATGAAAGAAAAGATCAAAGGATTAGCAGGATTAATAAGAATAATTTTTAAACCCACATATAATCTAGTAACCATTTAGCTTTTAGGTGGAAATCTTTTATCAAAATAATGAATGTTATGATGCATGCTTCGTTTCCTATTCGCCTCTCAACTACTGCCAATATAGTTGGCTATCACGCTTTATGACGGTGGCAATCCTACTCACTCCGTAATTAACTAGCCGTAATCTTCTAAGGTTTTGTCAGCATACCTGCAGAAAATTCTATTCCAGCCTAAGTTGTGGGTTAGTAGTTAGTACCTCAAGCTAAGCCACCTACTAGTCCTTAACTTACTATAGTACTAACTGCAATTTTACTACTAGGCATGTAATCCTAGTTTAGATTTTCCCAAAAAAAACATTTGAACTCAATTTCATTTAAAGACATGTTCTCATGATTATTCTACTATTTGCAAAAATGTGTGAATGGCTCCGATACCAGCTATCACAACAAGTTATCGGGCCCACGTACACCAATCCTTGCCTTCAAGGCCTTGGATGGATATGCAAGTGAATTAGATAACTTACTCGGGGTGCCGAGTTTCGATGAACTCGTTCATTCCCAAGGACCATTCACCATAGTTGCAAGTATTACAATAATCCCACACGAACATAAACTTTAAATACAGGAGTTGAGCGGAAGACATTACAATAAGATAATATACATTAACAAACTTTTAAAGTATACAAACCAAGTAGTAGTTATTATTATTACATGCCTGAGGTAGAGTCAAGTGCTAACTTATTACATCAACCGGGAAGAAACCATCTTCCCACAGTACACACATAATGAACATAAACAAAAGTATAAGCTTCCAGTGTGAATTTTAGCAGAACTCAAAGGTGTTAATAGTTTCTCCTGCAGCAACAATGGGAATAAAACCCTGAGTACGCAATTACTCAGCGAGACTTACCCGACTAAAGAAAATACTCTTAAGGGTATGCTGGTTTGTTGGGAATCAAGGAAAAGCTTACTAAATTTCAAAGACTCAGTTTTGCAGAAAAGCTTACTAATATTGGATCCTTATGCCAAAATTTACTTCACAAGTTAAATTTCTTCCTGAATCTAGATTTGCCTAATCTAGATCATTCACTTGTCCTACACTAACTCCATTTTAGCATCTTTAATTTCACTTGTAATCTACGATGAGGGTCGAAGATCCAGTCTTCATATCCGAGAAGTTCGGCAATCCGAATCGATTAATACCCAACTGGGGATCTCCAACCACACGACATATGTAGCACTTAACCCTTGCATATGCCAACTTGCCCACGAGTTTTTCAAGACCAGAACGGGTCCCCGCCAACCGAGAGCTCAGTACCCCACCATCCAGCCTCTTGCCAGGTGGATACACGATACTCTCGCCATCTCTCCAATCCTATTGCGGGTCGGCCTTTCTGGTATTAGTCCAGCCGAGGCTAAGCTTACCCATGATGAGGCATGTGGCCAGTTAAAGGGTCCTAGATCAGCAGGCCAACAATCATACGGTCCTTAAGCGACACAGATGGGCGACCTTTCCGGCTCAACGTCTAGTCTCATATTAAAATATTTTCTGAAAATCTGGTACCTATCAGAGGTACCCTACTGAAATGATGAAGTCATCAAGGCCTTTGATACCTTCATCAATCCAGTCCCTTTTTCTTTGTAAAAACATGATTCATACATCAAAACATTTTGTTCATTGTCTATAAGCATACTAAGCATATCTAGCTTTTCAAATCAGGTATCAAGGACGATAATCAATAACTCAAGAAAGTTATGCAACAAAGGTTTAACCATTCAACTCCTACCACCTAATGCAGCATATAAGTGATAAAAGTTTAAAACAGCAAGGAGGTGGCAAATGCATCGGGCTTTCCTTGATGAGGAGAGTCAGGCTCTTCTACTAAAATATTGCAGTTGGCAGCAAATCCTATTGGAGCACCTTTTGGAGGACCTTCAGAGATAACCTCAATTGGAGAAGTTTCAGATGGAGGAACAGGCTCCCCTTCCACTTCCACTTCAAATTCTTCTTCTAGGTGCTCTATAAGTCAATTCGAAGTATATGAATGCCCATGTAATGAGATGCTATGCAAACTCTCATTTAGAGAGAGGTGGAAAACTTACATATTCGTAACTAAGGACATGACCATTATATTTACGTTTCTGGGTAATATAGTTTTTGTCTAAAGGGATCATATTACACTTACTTTAAAAGACCATAGGACTATCCATGTAATAGTTGGCCAATTTTCTGTTTAATACTAGGTAGGATTTAAGTTTGATCTAACCTTAAACCAATACTAAAGTTTAGGGTTTTAATTACTTATACTTAGCTAGGTTTTAGTCCTTTGGGAAAATCAACTCCAAACAAGTTCAAATTTTAACCATAAGTTATTCTAAGGGTATATAATCTTGCCACAAATTCTTATGATTTTTGGACCTAGGGTTTTGCTTCTAAAATTCTAAAAGGCTTGGTTTTTAGCATCTTTAAAGACTAATTTTGAAACAATTTTTATTAACTACTCTATGTTTTTAGGAGTCTAGAAAAATTAGTCTCATGATTTTATCAATTTTCTACTATTTTCTATAAATTGCTGAAGCTGACAGTAAAAAGAAAAAGAAAAACGATGAATAGCGTTGGGCCGATTCTGGCCCAAGTCAGCCCACGATAGGGGAAACTCACGCGCGCCAGTGGCCGCGTGCAGATTTTCACGAGGGTCCCTAGGTGTTCGAATAATCAGTAAAGAACCCTAGATACTATTCACGTGTCTCACTAACAGTTGCACATAAGCCCTCGGCTTCCGTTCTATTCACAAACTCTAGTCTTGCACATAAGCCCTCGGCTTCCGTTCTATTCACAAACTCTAGTCCACGATCGCATCCCGACGAGCGCCAGCCATCCGCCGCTTAGACCCATCGACGGCGACCATTTCTGATGAAAACAAGCCTACAAGTGTGATCCTCGAGACTTTCTTCCTATTTCCCCTAAGTTAATCGACCTTAAACCATCTAGGGCTTCACTAGCCATGCTGACGGTGGATCGATGAGCTCCGGTGAGGTGTACCAAGGTTTAAAACGCGGTAGGGTTCAATTCAAAGTCACTACAAGTATTAGTAATGCATCAGACATACAATGCTCACCTAGGTTTGTCCGGAGGAGCTATGGGTTGGCCGGTCGATGTGGGCAGTGCCTTCGGCGACGTTCACCGACCGACATGACGCTGTTCCAGTTAATCCTATGCGGTGTTGCCACCATATGATGATATGGTTGCTTCGTAACTCATCAGGAACTGCTTCGGGTAAGAATGCTCGTCATACATGGGGAGCTGTGGCAGTTTGTACGAAGGCAGCCATGGGGTAGCCTGCAATTCTGCTGCTAGGGGGGAAGCATCCTCAAAAGCAAAGTTACCATGATTGAAATCATCATACCATACATCATCATAACTTGGGCTTTCCTAACGAAGCTCTCTCTGTTGTGGCCTTCGTCCTTGTTCGTCTTGTGTAATATAACTCATCTCTTTGGCAGCTTCATCAACCTTCTTCTAGAGTTCAGTCAGCCGAAGCATTTTCTCCCTTCTCTCAACTTGTTGGTGGATGGCCTCTAGATCTCTGATCTCTTGATCTAGCTCATCTTCCTGTGTTGTTGGACTAATGGCCTTCCTCTTCTGGTTTCGGACCTCTCTCAGAGGGAGCCCCTCCTGGTTGATGTCCAGTGGTGCAAGGGTAGCCCCTGGCGCTATTGCCTTCTTCGATGGCATGGCAAAGGTGGTTGTTTGAGTTCTTGGTGTCGAAGGTGGTCGTTTGAGTTCAGCGGAGGTGGGCGCCAATGTTGGTCACTTCTTCTCAAATGTTCTGAATCAAGAACAAGGCAACACAATCGTTATAACAATCTTCAGACGAAGGCCATGAAGAACACGTCTCCATGATTCATAAGAAATAAAAGTTTATATGCATGAAATGTATTATCTATTCATATATTTATTCCTTGATAAACATTATTAGAATTTATATTACATTGATACCTTCGGCTTGTTTGAAGGTGATGACGTGAGAGCAATTACAGTCCAACGTAAACAGTACGTGGGTACTGTTCATCTATTTATAGGCAACCATAAGGGTTCGTACGCTATTACATTTATGCCCTCAATAATTACATATACTGTTTGCAAGATGTCACAAGGGCAACATTGTCATTTGTATTTAATAACTTGAGCAACACCTTCTCCTTGCATCGTCTCATTGTTTCATTATGATGAAGCCTGCTTGATAAAGCGTGCTTCGTTGTACTTTCTTTCTGTTATGCTGAAGCCACGTTGTCTACCCATTTCACCATGATGAAACCTGTTGGACGAAGCTTGCTTTGCTCCTCTTGCATTATACCAAAGCTTTTCTGGTGATGAAGCTCCTGTAATACCCAGTAGAAAGTTGAAAGCAAATGGTCAGCCGGTTTTTGAGGACCTTCGGAAGAGGAAGGCCCCCAATAATTACCAAGCATTGAGAGATCAAGATTGCATCCCTCCTACCTTTGCTTCAAATCTCAAATGTAAGTAAATCTGACGATGTCCAATCTATTAAGCAACATCAAGATCAAATGAAACAATAGCTTGGGGTTGGAAGAAATAATTAGAAAATTAACATGCACATTTGAGAAATTTGTTGCTCCTAATTTTTTGTCATATGAAACTAGCAATAGGATATCTATATCTAATACATCGGCAACGAACAGGGATTCGCAGTGTCAGCCATTGTATTGTATGCCGATGAATTCATATCTAGGGAAAATTTCACCACCGTCGTGCCTGCTTGACAGATCGACGACTCTAGATTTGATGGATCGTCCGCATCTAATCGCGGACCGTCCAACCCTAATGCAGTAGTCTAGCTCTCCCTGCCGGACAGTTCGGACCCATGCCATGGACACCACATGTCTCCTAGGTGGTAGCAAGCACGACCGAACAGTCAGGGTATACCCACATACCATCCTTGAGCGCATCGGATCGTCCGGATACGTGTATGCAGAATCTATTATGGCACAAAACACACCAAATTATTACACACCGCAGCAATAATATGTTTCTCCCCCTACATATCAGAGTTGCGATGCACCATGCGATCATAGGCCGAGCGTCGCTTTCAATCGGCCATGGCAAGAAGGTCGCACAGCAATGCCCAACCAAATGAGCCCTACCTCCCAAAGACCGGTGACTTGCCACCAGGCGCTATGAAAAAAATTAGGGAAGAAATTGCTGAACTACTCCAAGAAAGGCTCGACGTAAGTGTAGCCAGATCAGGGCAGTCGTATCGGAAACCATATAATCACCGATTTGACACTGTGCCATATCTGCAAGGGACCAGGATACCGGATTTCTGTGAAAGCGGGAAAAGCACGCAAAAGTATGTAAGCCTATTCTTAGCGCGCCTAGGAGGATTAGCTGATACGGAAGCCTATCATGTCCGTTTATTCTCGTTGTCCCTTACTGGTACAACATTTTCATGGTATGCGGCTCTATCACCTAACTCTATCAACTCTTGAGAGGAATTAGAGCAGAAATTCCCTAAACACTTCTTCTCAGGAGAGCATGAGTTAGAATTAGCTGATTTAGCTTTAGTCCGACAGGGGAATGGGGAATCAGTTAATGACTATATCCGGAGGTCCGGAACACTAAAAATCGATGCTTCTAAATCCATGTCATGGACAAAGAGCTAGTAGGGCTAGCTTCTAATGGGTTGCGACCACCTAAGAGAAAAATTAGATTGCACCTAGTTCTTTTCAATAGCACAACTACATCAACGGGCTTTGGCCTGTAAAAGCCGATGTAAAGAGACATCAAAGTCAGCTAGCCATAATATACATCTAGTGGAGAGCGACAGTTCAGATGATGATTCCGCAGATATATGTAATGCTGAACTTGTTTGGCCAAGAAAGGCCAAACCTTCACCATGTTCTTCTTTGCAGCAAAAACCTTCAGACATACGCTTGGAGGTACTCCTTATGGTCTTGCCTGAGCAGTGACTGGCTTCTCTGAAAGCCTTGGAAGCTAGTGACTAGCATATCCTTGAGCTTTTGCCACGATGTGATTGTTCCTAGCCGAAGGGAGGAATACCAGGTCTAGGTCATGCTTCTGACTGTCATGATGATGGACTTTGCCATGACAGTAGCGTTGCCCCCATACGAGGATATTGTTTCCTCGTAACTCATCAGAAATTGCTTTAGATCCGAGTGCCCATCATACATGCACAACTGTGGTGGCTTGTAGGATTGTGGCCATGGGGTAGCCTGCAATTCTGCTACCATAGGAGAAGCATCGTCAAAAGTAAAGTTACCATGATGGAAGTCGTCGTACCATTCGTCTTCATTGAATGAACTTTCCTGACGAAGCTCCGTGTGCTGAGGCCTTCGGTCCTGGTCATCTTGAGTAAGATGACGCATTTCCTCAGCAGCTTCGTCAATCTTCTTCTGAAGGTCAGCCAAGCGAAGCATCTTCTCTTTTTTCCTTTGTACTTGCTGATGGATTGCTTCTAAATCCCTGATTTCCTGGTCAAGTTGCTCCTCCTGAAGAGTTGGGCTGGTGGCCTTTCTCTTTTGGCTCCTGGCCTCTCTCAGGGAGAGTGCGTCTTGATTTGTGTCTAGTGGCTGCAGGGTAGCTGAAAGAGAAATGTGCCCTTGGGCCATTTCTAAGTATTTTGGTGATTGAGTGCCAACACAAGTGCTTAAGTGTTAAAGTATCCAAAGTGATGGACAAGGTGCAAATCAAAAGTAAAGGTATGTTTCTAGACTTAGTACATTGTTTTATGGACTAATGTATTGTGTCTAAGTGCTGGAAACAAAAAAAATCAAGTTAGAAAAGAGATGGCTTTGTTCAGCCAAAGTCTGCTCAGTCTGGGTGCACCGGACACTGTCCGGTGCGCCAGGCTGGCTCTGGCGAACTCGCTGCTCTCGGGACTTCGACGGCGGTGTACGGCTATAAATCACCGGACTGTCCGGTGGTGCACCAGACTGTCTGGTGAGCCGTTCACAGGCGAAGTTGTCGCTCTCGGGAAGTGATTAACGGCGTACAGCTAAAAATCACCGGTCTGTCCGGTGGTGCACCGGACTATCCGGTGGGGCAACGGTCGGCCGAGGATTCCGCGCATGACGCGTGGCCGAGCCAACGGTCACAAGGGGGCACCGGACAGTGTCCGGTGCGCCAACGGCTCTGAATCTGCAACGGTCGGCTTCGCCAAATAAGGAAACAAATCCGCACCGGACAGTGTCCGGTGGTGCACCGGACTGTCCGGTGCGCCAGGCGACAGAAGGCAAGAATTGCCTTCCTGGAATGCTCTCAACGGCTCCTAGCTGCCTTGGGGCTATAAATAGGACCCCTAGGCGCATGGAGGAGAACACCAAGCATCCTTAGAGCATTGTTGATCACTCACACTTCATTCTTGCGCACTTGTTCGACATTCTTAGTGATTTGAGCTCCATTCTAGTGAGAACCTCGTGATAGTCTTTTGAGCTCAAGTCTGGGTCTTGTGTGTGCGTATTTGTTGTGATCTTTGTGTCTTGTGTGAGTTGCTTATCCCTCCCTTACTCCGTGCTTCTTTGTGAACATCTTTGTAAGGGCGAGAGACTCCAAGTTGTGGAGATTCCTCGCAAGCGGGATATAGTAAAGCTAAGCAAAACACCATGGTATTCAAGTGGGTCTTTGGACCTCTTGAAAGGGGTTGATTGCAACCCTCGTCCGTTGGGACGCCACAACGTGGAGTAGGCAAGTTTTATACTTGGCCGAACCACGGGATAAACCATTGTGTCTATCTGTGTTGATCCTCTTGTGGTTGTTGTGTTTTGCTAAGACTCTTCTCTAAGCCACTTGGCATTATTGTGCTAACGCCTAATCAAGTTTTGTGGCATTAAGTCTCAAGTTTTACAGGATCACCTATTCAACCCCCTCCTCTAGGTGCTCTCAATTGGTATCAGAGCCGTTCTCTTCAAGAAAGGGACTAATCGCCCGAAGAGATGGATCCTAAGGGGAAGGGAATTGTGATCAATGATAAAGAGAAGGAGTCCTTCGTCAACGAGCCGAAAGACGACAAGCCTACCGACTCGGTCTCGGGCCATAAACGAAAAGATGGGAAGAAGAAGAAGACAAGGCGCATCAAGGAGATCGTCTACTACGATGACAGCGACGAGTCCACTTCTTCCCAAAAGGACAACGACGACAACGACTACGACAAAAGAAAGACGGTTAATTCAAACTTCTCTTTCGATTATTCTCGTATTCCGCATAGCTCAAATACACATTTGTTTTCCATTCCTCTTGGCAAACCTCCACACTTTGATGGGGAGGACTACGGATTTTGGAGTCACAAAATGCGTAGTCACTTGTTCTCTCTCCATCCAAGCATATGGGAGATTGTAGAGAGTGGAATGAAATTTGATAGCTCGGATAGTCCCATGTTTATAAATGAACAAATCCATAAAAATGCACAAGCTACTACTGTCCTTTTAGCATCTTTGTGCAGGGAAGAGTACAATAAGGTGAGCGGCTTGGACAATGCCAAGTAGATCTGGGACACCCTCAAGATCTCACACGAGGGGAACGACGTCACCATGCTCACCAAAATGGAGTTGGTGGAGGGCGAGCTTGGAAGATTCGCAATGATAAGGAGAGAGGAGCGCCAACCCAAACATACAACCGGCTCAAGACCCTCATCAACAAAATAAGGAGCTACGGAAGCACGCGATGGATGGACCACGACGTCGTTCGTCTAATGCTAAGGTCTTTTACTGTACTTGATCCACATCTGGTGAACAATATTCGTGAAAATCCTAGGTACACCAAGATGTCGCCCGAAGAAGTTCTTGGGAAGTTCGTAAGCGGGCGAATGATGATCAAGGAGGCGAGATACGTGGATGATGCGCTAAATGGCCCAATCCATGAGCCTTAAACCATCGCCCTCAAAGCAACAAGAAGCAAGGAGACACTACCTAGCAAGGTGGCGCAAGTTGAGAAGGCGGGGCTCAATGATGAAGAGATGGCCCTCATCATCAAGCCCTTCAAGACGGCGCTAAAGGGTCGCAAGGGGCAGCCAAGCAAGACCAAAACAAAGGGGAAGCGCTCATGCTTCAAATGTGGTAAGATTGGTCATTTTATCGCTAACTGTCCCGATAATGGTAGTGACCAGGAACAAGGGAACAAGAGGGAGAAAAAGAAAGCTTACAAGAAGGCTAATGGCGAGGCACGCCTTGGCAAGGAGTGGGACTCGGATTGTTCGTCGTCCGACTCCGACAACGAAGGACTCGCCGCCACTGCCTTCAACAAATTGGCCCTCTTCCCCAACGAGCGTCACACATGCCTCATGGCGAAGGAGAAGAAGGTATGTACTCGGAATACCACTTATGCTTCTTCAAGTGAGGATGAGTCTAGTGATGATGATAAAATAGATTATTCATGTTTATTCAAGGGCCTAGATAGAACAAAGGTTGATAAAATTAATGAATTAATTGATGCCTTGAATGATAAGAATAGGTTATTAGAAAAGCAAGAGGATTTGTTGTATGAAGAACATGATAAGTTTGTAGAGGCTCAAAAATCCCTTGCTTTAGAAATTAAAAGGAATGAAATGCTTTCTAATGAATTGTCTACATGCCATGACTCTATTTCTAGCTTAAAGAGCATAAATGATGATTTGAATGCTAAGTTAGAAATAGCAAATAAATCAACATCTTTGTAGAACATGTTACAATTTGTAATAGGTGTAAAGACTTTGATGTTGATGCTTGTAGTGATCACCTAATTTCAATTTCTAAATTGAATGATGAATTGGCTAGTCTTAATGCCCAACTTAAGACTAGCAAGAGTGAAATTGATAAAATAAAATTTGCAAGGGATGCCTACACGATTGGTAAACACCCCTCAATTAAGGATGGTCTTGGCTTCAAGAGGGAAGTCAAGAACTTAACAAGCCATAAGGCTTCCATCTCCACCAAGGAGAAAGGGAAGGCCCCTATGGCAAATAATATTCAAAAGGACCATGCTTTCTTATACCATGATAGGAGATATTCTAGGAATGTTCATTATGATAGAAATTGCAGTAATGTTGTTTCACATGCTTATGATTCATATGCTATGACTGCTTCTAGTTCTCATGTTGTGCATAGTAGAGATATGTTGAGGGCTTGTTCTCAAATGCTATGAATCAAGAACAAGACAACATAAAAGTGTCAAATGTCGAACTCCTTCGCCCTCAGAAACGTTATATCCCTTCGGGTATAACGAATCTCGGACGAAGGTTACAAAAGAAAAGACCTACATTAGGTTGACAAATGATTAAAATAGAGCAAGTATACATAATGTGCGAGTGACGATACCAGTACGGGAGTATGCCCAGTCCGCGTGAACAGTACGGGAGTACTGTATACCTATTTATAGACACGTGTCGCAGCCCGTGTAAAATTACATAGATGCCCTTTACATTTATCAATAACTACAGTAATTCTTCAAGGTCCAATTTGGCTTTTCATCTTTAAGTCGGTTCTTCTTTTCTGTCGTTCTACGGAAGCCTTCCTGCATATAGCTTCGTGATCGCCTTATCCTTCGTCATGATCGTTTTTCACTCCAGTCACGCTTCGTCTTAGCCATTCGCAACCTGACTCCAAAGGTGCCTGTTCCGAAGGTGCCTGTTCACATATTACACTTGGAAAATATTATCAAATTATGTTTCTTGAGGACCTTCGGGAGCCGAAGGTCCCCAACAGTAGCCCCTCGCAATATCAATTTATTAGGATAAATTCATATTGCGACATGGACGAAGGCTTTAAGCCGAAGGTCCGAAAAAACACCTTCCTCTTGCTAGAATAGCAACAGTCATTGACAAGCGGGGCCCTCCAGTTTTCGACATACTGGGTGTATAAATACAAGCCCACCGCGAGTTTATTTGGCACGCCCTCTTGCCACCTGCTTTTTACTCACCCAGCTTTTAGCCTGTGCACCCAGCATCTGCTCGGTCTTGAAATTTTAAGCTTCGGTTTCAAGTCTAGTTTGCCAGCATTCGCAAAAATGTCTGAGGATAAGACAGTTGCTGGTGCTTCGAAGCTAAGCCTTTCGGAGGAAATGCACTTGGGTTTTCTTGAGTCAATGTCGAAGACCAATACGGAAAAGATTGTCAAGGAAGCTTTGGAGGGTTTATCTGAAGATACTGGCGACAGTGATAGTTATGATGTGGATAGTGGTGGGGAGGACTCCGAAGATCGCCCGTGGCGGCCTAGCCACTAAAACTTCGGAAAATCAACTATAAAACAGAGTCACCTTGAAAATATGAGGGGGAGATATTTCCGAGATATATCCATCGTAAGGGCAGATGACGGAGAAAAAACTACGCCGACCCCCGAAGATAACGAGGTCGTGATCTTCCGAAGCTTTTTGAAGGCTGGGTTGCGATTCCCTCTGAGCAGGTTTGTGGTGGAAGTTCTGAAAATATATCAAATTTACCTTCATCAACTTACCCCCGAGGCAGTGATAAGATTGGGAATCTTCGTCTGGGCGGTGAGGAGCCAGGGCCTGGAACCAAGTGCAAAAAGCTTTTGCAATATACACGAGCTAGTATATGAGACGAAACCCTGGGGTAAAGAGCAATATCATAATAATTTTGGTTGCTATAGCTTCGGCGCCCGCTCTGGGTCAAGCTGTCTCGTGCCAACCTTTCGGAAGAGATGGCCCAGGGAATGGATGAAGGAATGGTTCTATGTGAAGAACGATTTGAAGGTTCGGGAAGACATCAAAGATATCATCATGCGCCCTATTTGGCAGCGCTTCGGACTTCGGAAACCAAAGGTGGAAATGGATGAAGCAGCTGAGGAATGTCAGAGGGCCTTCGGGGTGGTCTGCTCTTTTATTGGGACCAGGGATTTAATGCAAGAGCACATTGCCTTCAGGGTGTGGCCACTTGTAGATGACTGGAAATGCCGAAGGAGAGCGTTAAAGAAACTGACGAGGGTGGACTAATCAGGCTGAAATATACATTCAAGTATGGAGATAAGTTTGTTGAACCGGATGACGATTGGCTGAAAAGCATTGAGAATGTAAGTGATGAATTGCTTGGGGCATACACGAAGGCCGAAAACACTGCATTATCAGCGGCCTTCGGAGGCCGAAAAAAGAAGAGACTCAACCGAGTATTTGATGCAATTGGATTTATCTATCCCGACTACCATTATCCAATGCGAGGTCAAAAGAGAAAAAATACTTCTCCTACAAAAGACACTGCTTCGGCTGCTCCCGGGGAACCAGCGCCGAAGAGGAATAAGGTAAAAGTGTTCACATACCCTCCACGCTGTATTGAGTCGGCCACAATGCCCGAGTTTATTGGCGAGGCTTCTTCGGCCACTGAAGCCAGGGAACCAGCTACAGCGCCAAAATCCGAAGAAATGGCCGAAGCACCAGCAGCAGAAGAAACAGAAAAAGAGAGATCTGAAAAAAGAAAAACACTAGATGTTTTAAGTCCTTCGTCAAAAGTTGAGGCAGCTAAAAACCAGAAGGGGCCAATAGCAACCCCGAAAAGAAAAGGGATGGTTAATGTGATGGATGTTTTGGAGACAATTAAATCTTCAAGCATAACTCCAAAGAAAACTGTTGAAGTGTCTACTGAAGCCTTTGCTGCTGAAGCTTCAAGGCAGCAATTTGAAACTGAAGCCAGGCCTTCGGAATTCACCAAGATACAACCTTTGGAGGTCGAAAAAATGTCAAAGGCAAGTTTAGAAACTGAAGAAGCAAAAATAACAGAACCAATTCTGATTGAGGAAATTGGCACTGCCACCCCCGAAGCATCTTCCGAAATACATGATTACATTGTGCGACATGCTTCGAGGAAAAAACTATCTGAAGAAGAGGTTTTTGAAGCCAATCACTATGCCCGAGAACTGAAGTATCCAAAGGGGGTCGTAGTGTTCAATGGGACAGACGAAGATGACTTCTTGTACTGTCTCCCAGATAATAAAGAATTATCCGTGTGCCGGGAGATGGCTATAAGCATGGGGTTCCCAAAACTCGAAGCTAGCCTTTGCGCCATGACGAAAGAGGATCTTGCGGATAGTCTTGCATATAACAGTCTGAAGGTACGAAGATTGTAAGTTTTGAATTTTGTAGATTTTGAATGAGTCCTTTACTGTTATGTTAATCCATTCATTCTTTTTAAATAGGGCTTAATTCTCAGCAATGTCTTAAGGGCACAAAAGAATGCTGAAGACGAGAGCTGCACCATTGCTCTCAACAACCTTTGGACAGAGGTTATTAGGCTAAGAAGCGAAGCCTTGGAGAAGGACAGAATTTTGCTTACATTAGTGGAAAAAATGAAGGAGGACGAAACCAACTCTAAAACTCAAGCCGAAACTCAGAGGCGTGAAATCGAAGATCTTCGTAAACAACTAGCTCGAGCCAAAGAGGGACGCGCACTTGAAGAAACAAAACGAGAGTTAAGTGATCAATGGGCGGATCATTTGGAAGTTAATGTTAAAGAGCTTCGTGCTTCTCAGAGAAGATGCTATGTTAAATCTATAGAGTGCGTTAAGAAGATAAAATCCAGCTTTCCCAACGTTGGCGCATTCTCTAGCGAAGAGAATTTCTCAAGGGGCAACCCTGAAGGTTCGATGGAATGGATCAGTAACGAAGCTGAGGCCTTTGAAGAAATCCTGAATAGCCGCGGAGACATATGTGCTTTTTCGGGTGCTAGAGGAATTGCTACTGTTTTGGAGAAGAAAGGTTGTGAGCATGTAAAATCTTTAGCGCAATCCGAAGCTACTTTATCCTCTGAAGACATTAAAGACCCCTCAGCCGAAGCAAGCATGATCGGCGGAAAATTTTTCACCGATATCTGGGACAACGGCGGCCGAGAAATGGCGCAAGAAATTATTCAAAAGAGTGAAAAAGGCATCCATGATGCTAGACAAGTAGCGGCGGCTGCTGAAAAGAGTACAGAGCCCGAAGGGCAAATAGGTATTAATTAGTGATTTTTATTATGTTGTAATTTTTGATTCTAGACTTTGTTCACGGTTTGTAATAGTAATATAGCCGTATCTTCTCTTCGCTCAGAACCTGCTGAGGCATCTCCGGGCCCCCACCCGAAAGGGGACGATGAAATTAGAAAAATGGCCGAAGCCATTATGGACAAGGTTGTTGACCAGCTACTGAACGAAGCTGCAGAAATAGTTCTTAAAGAGGATTAAATGCTACTGTAAAAACATTTGGAACGTATCGTATGTAATATATTGTAACCTTGAATGTAATATATAAACCATTTACAGTTTTAATTCTTTACGATGCATGAAATCCTGCATACAAACCATTTTTTGAGCCTTCGGCGAAAAAACACCTTCCCTTCTTTTCATGCTTCGTGAAGAAAATCTTATATCACAAGAAATTGCATACTTTACTGGTGAAGATTATCCAAGCTTCGTGAAATATTCTCCGAAGCTATAGAAAAGTTTTTTGTTGCCTCTCTAGTGAAGCTACACTTCTTTTCGACTTGCCTTGTGCTTTAGTATGATTTTCTCTTTTCCAAAATATTCTCCAAAGATCAATACTGTATCCACTTGTTGTTTCACATGCAATATGTTGTATGATGCTTATGTTATGCAGAATGATGTGATGATGTTATGTTATGCAAAATGACATTTGTGCCAGAGATACGTATCCCTGTAATAGAGCACACACACTTTTTATATCAGCGTTGACTTTTCGCTGTAAGCCTCCCTTAGGAGCTTCTTCGCCTTTTACTTTCAGCGGAATCAGCGTTTATTTTTCGTTGTAAGCCTCCCTTAGGAGCTTCTTCGCCTTTTACTTTCGGCGGAATCAGCGCTGACTTTTCGCTGTAAGCTCAGAAAACTTACTCTACGCTCCTTTAGGAACGACTTTTTACTATTTCGAACAATTTGCACTGTGTCCGTTACAAAAAACTTTTGACAATACAACGGTCCTTCATGCCACCATAAATTCGTATACTTCGGCAACTCAAGCCTATGGAGAAAGTATTACAAGAAATTGAAAAACGATAAAAGACACTTAGACTTCCTATAATTGTTCCTTATTAACAAAAAAGTAATACTGGATATAAAAATGCGAAAAAACTGCTGTTTTGGTAGGATATTTATCAATAAATGTGCTTCGACTCTGGCACAGTGCTATTGACTGTGCGAGCTTCGGATTCTTCTCTGAAGTCCCTCTGGGGGTGAGAGTGCTGGCTCCCTTCTGGCTGCGAAGCTCGTTGTATTGGTGGTGGCGGTGGAAGCTGTTGCCAGGAAGCTTGGGGTTGGCTTGCCGAAGCAACAGAGGCTGCTGGGTGATTGCCTACATATTCTGGAATATAAGGCGAATGGTACGAAGCAGTATGCATGACCTGCTTCGGCTGGTTCTGTTGTGCAGCAGCTTCTGCTAGCTCCTTTTGCTTCTGGATGGTAATGTGACACATCCTGGTGGTGTGGCCCTTACCCTCACCACAGAATAAGCAGTATATTTTTCTTGATTGATCCCCGAATCTTCCCCCGAAGCCCCTGGCGCCTCTGCCCCTTAGCGCTGGCGGCCGGAAGGAACTTTGCTGTTGCCCCGAAGCTTGCGAGGAGCACTGTGGCCTTTGTTGTTGACTCCCTTTGTCGTCGTTTTGAGTAGAATTGTGAATTGACCTGACGTGCCTTGGATAAAATCTTCCTCCGAAGCCCCTAATCATTTCAGAGAACCTGAGAGCTTCCTCCCTTCTTTGGCGAAAATCATTGTCAGCCCGAATGTACTCGTCCATCTTCTGGAGCAACTTCTCCAGAGTTTGAGGAGGCTTCCTGGCAAAGTACTGAGCTGCAGGTCCTGGTCGAAGCCCCTTGATCATGGCCTCAATGACAATTTCATTGGGCACTGTTGGTGCATTTGCCCTCAGACGTAGGAACCTTCGGACATATGCCTGAAGGTATTCTTCGTGATCCTGTGTGCACTGGAATAAAGCTTGAGCAGTGACTGGCTTCGTCTGAAATCCTTGGAAGCTGGTTATCAACATATCCTTCAGCTTTTGCCATGAGGTGATTGTCCCTGGCCTAAGGGAAGAGTACCAAGTTTGTGCAACGCTCCTGACAGCCATGACGAAGGACTTTGCCATGACCGCCGTGTTGCCACCGTACGAAGATATAGTTGCCTCATAGCTCATCAAGAATTGTTTCGGGTCTAAATGACCGTCGTACATGGGGAGCTGAGGCGGCTTGTAAGACTGTGGCCAAGGAACAGCCTGCAGTTCTGTTGACAAGGGAGAAGCATCATCAAAAGCAAAATTTCCGTGATGGAAATCTTCATACCAGTCATCCTCGTTGTAGAAACCCTCTTGATGAAGCTCTCTGCGCGGGGGCCTTTGATTCTGGTCATCCTGAGCGAGGTGTCGAAGCTCTTCAGAGGCTTCATCTATCTGCTTTTGAAGATCAGCTAGACGAGCCATCTTCTCCTTCTTTCGTTGAACCTGTTGATGGAGCATCTTCATTTTTTGTATTTCTTGGTCCAAGTCGTCTTCCGGAGGCGTTGGACTGATGGCCTTCCTCTTCTGGCTTCGGGCCTCCCTGAGAGAGACGACATCCTGATTGGGGTCCAGCGGCTGCAGAGTGGCAGCCCCTGTCGTTGAAGCTTTTTAGGCGGCATGACGAAGGTGACGCTTGCCGAAGTTTTTCAAAAACCCAAAAAGTGGAAGTGAGTTGACCGAAGGTGGGCGCCAATGTTGAGGGCTTGTTCTCAAATGCTATGAATCAAGAACAAGACAACATAAAAGTGTCAAATGTCGAACTCCTTCGCCCTCAGAAACGTTATATCCCTTCGGGTATAACGAATCTCGGACGAAGGTTACAAAAGAAAAGACTTTCGTTAGGTTGACAAATGATTAAAATAGAGCAAGTATACATAATGTGCGAGTGACGATACCAGTATTACCATCGATATATTTCCATTATTAAATTTATAAAAATAAATTACAAATGTACCTTCGGATTGATAAAAAGTAAAGGTACAAAGGTGATGCAAAAAAGCGTATGCCCAGTCCGCGTGAACAGTACGGGAGTACTGTTCACCTATTTATAGACACGGGTCGCAGCCTGTGTAAAATTACATAGATGCCCTTTACATTTATCAATAACTACAGTAATTCTTCGAGGTCCAATTTGGCTTTTCATCTTTAAGTCGGTTCTTCTTTTCTGTCGTTCTACCGAAGCCTTCCTGCATATAGCTTCGTGATCGCCTTATCCTTCGTCATGATCGTTTTTCACTCTAGTCACGCTTCGTCTTAGCCATTCGCAACCTGACTCCGAAGGTGCCTGTTCCGAAGGTGCCTGTTCACATATTACACTTGGAAAATATTATCAAATTATGTTTCTTGAGGACCTTCGGGAGCCGAAGGCCCCCAACAAGATATGCCTAGGAAAAATATTCATCATGTTCTTAGAAAGAATATTGTCCATGTTCCTAGGAAGATTAATGAACCTTCTACAATTTATCATGCTTGCAATGCTTCCTTTGCTATTTGTAGAAAGGATAAGAAGGTAATTGCTATAAAGTTAGGGGCCAAATGTAAGGGAGACAAAACTTGCATTTGGGTCCCTAAGACCATTGTGACTAACCTTGTAGGACCCAACAAGAGTTGGGTACCTAAGACCCAAGCCTAAATTTGCCTTGCAGGTTTATGCATCCGGGGGCTCAAGCTGGATTATCGACAGCGGATGCACAAACCACATGACGGGGGAGAAGAGGATGTTCTCTTCCTACGTCAAGAACAAGGATCCCCAAGATTCAATAATATTCGGTGATGGGAACCAAGGCAAGGTGAAAGGGTTAGGTAAAATTGCTATTTCGTCCGAGCACTCTATTTCTAATGTGTTCTTAGTTGAGTCGCTTGGATATAACTTGATGTCTGTGAGTCAATTATGCAATATGGGATATAATTGTTTATTCACAAATGTAGACGTGTTTGTCTTTAGAAGGTGTGATGGTTCACTAGCTTTTAAGGGTGTACTAGACGGCAAACTGTATTTAGTTGATTTTGCAAAAGAAGAGGCCGGTCTAGATGCATGCTTAATTGCTAAGACTTGCATGGGTTGGCTGTGGCATCACCGTTTAGCACATGTGGGGATGAAGAACCTTCACAAGCTTCTAAATGGAGAACACGTGATAGGTCTAACTAACGTGCATTTCGAAAAAGATAGACCTTGTGCAGCTTGTCAAGCAGGTAAACAAGTGGGAAGTGCTCATCACATCAAGAACGTGATGACTACGTCAAGACCCCTGGAGCTGCTGCATATGGACCTCTTCGGACCCGTCGCCTATCTAAGCATAGGAGGAAGTAAGTATGGTCTCGTTATAGTTGATGATTTTTCCTGCTTCACTTGGTTATTCTTTTTGCAGGATAAATCTGATACCCAAGAGACCCTCAAGCGCTTCCTAAGGAGAGCTCAAAATGAGTTTGAGCTCAAGGTGAAGAAGATAAGGAGCGACAACGGGTCCGAGTTCAAGAATCTTCAAGTGGAGGAGTACCTTGAGGAGGAAGGGATCAAGCACGAATTCTCCGCTCCCTACACACCACAGCAAAATGGTCTGGTAGAGAGGAAGAACAGTACGCTCATCGATATGGTGAGGACGATGCTAGGAGAGTTCAAGACCCCCGAGCGCTTTTGGTCGGAAGCCGTGAACACGACTTGCCACGCCATCAACCGGGTCTACCTTCACCGCCTCCTCAAGAAGACTTCGTATGAGCTGCTAACCGGTAACAAACCCAATGTGTCTTACTTTCGTGTTTTTGGGAGTAAATGCTACATTCTAGTGAAGAAGGGTAGGAATTCCAAATTTGCTCCCAAAGACGTAGAAGGGTTTTGTTAGGTTATGACTTAAATATAAAGGCGTATAGAGTCTTCAACAAATCATCGGGTTTGGTTGAAGTCTATAGCGACGTTGTATTTGATGAGACTAATGGCTCTCCAAGAGAATAAGTTGTTGATCTTGATGATGTAGATGAAGAAGACGTTCCAACGGCCGCAATGCGCACCATGGCGATTGGCGATGTGCGACCACAGGAACAATTGGAGCAAGATCAACCTTCTTCCTCAACAATGGTGCATCCCCCAACTCAAGACGATGAACAGGTTCATCAAGAAGAGGTGTGTGATCAAGGGGGAGCACAAGATGATCATGTGATGGAGGAAGAAGCACAACCGGTACCTCCAACCCAAGTTCGAGCGACGATTCAAAGGAATCATCCTGTCGACCAAATTTTGGGTGACATTAGCAAGGGAGTAACTACTCTTTCTAGATTAGTTAATTTTTGTGAGCATTACTCCTTTGTCTCTTCTATTGATCCTTTCAGGGTAGAAGAGGCCTTGCTAGATCTGGACTGGGTGTTGGCCATGCAGGAAGAGCTCAACAACTTCAAGCGTAATGAAGTTTGGACACTGGTGCCTCGTCCCAAGCAAAACGTTGTGGAAACCAAGTGGGTGTTCCGCAACAAACAGGACGAGCACGGGGTGGTGACGAGGAACAAGGCTCGACTTGTGGCAAAAGGTTATGCCCAAGTCACAGGTTTGGACTTTGAGGAGACTTTTGCTCCTGTGGCTAGGCTAGAATCAATTCGTATTTTGCTAGCATATGCCGCTCACCATTCTTTCAGGTTGTTCCAAATGGATGTGAAGAGCGCTTTCCTCAATGGGCCGATCAAGGAGGAGGTGTACGTGGAGCAACCCCTGGCTTCGAGGATGAACGGTACCCCGACCATGTGTGTAAGCTCTCTAAGGTGCTCTATGGACTTAAGCAAGCCCTAAGAGCATGGTATGAATGCCTTAGAGACTTTTTAATTGCTAATGCTTTCAAGGTTGGGAAAGCCGATCCAACTCTTTTCACTAAGACTTGCGATGGTGATCTTTTTGTGTGCCAAATTTATGTCGATGACATAATATTTGGTTCTACTAATCAATCTTGTGAAGAGTTTAGCAGGGTGATGA
Organism: Zea luxurians; assembly: GCA_029449295.1. NCBI lineage: Eukaryota > Viridiplantae > Streptophyta > Magnoliopsida > Poales > Poaceae > Zea > Zea luxurians. Next base: position 2,435,012 of record JAOPSE010000028.1, on the reverse strand, counting down.
CGCAGAAATTCGAGATGTCGATGATGGGCGAGTTGAACTACTTCCTTGGGTTCCAAGTGAAGCAACTCAAGGATGGCACCTTCATCTCCCAAACGAAGTACACGCAAGACTTGCTGAAGCGGTTTGGGATGAAGGACGCCAAGCCCGCAAAGACTCCGATGGGAACCGACGGACACACCGACCTCAACAAAGGAGGTAAGTCCGTTGATCAAAAAGCATACCGGTCCATGATAGGGTCTTTACTTTATTTATGTGCTAGTAGACCGGATATTATGCTTAGCGTATGCATGTGTGCTAGATTTCAATCTGATCCAAGGGAGTGTCACCTTGTGGCCGTAAAGCGAATTCTTAGATACTTAGTCGCTACGCCTTGCTTCGGGATCTGGTATCCAAAGGGGTCTACCTTTGACTTGATTGGATATTCAGATTCCGACTATGCTGGATGTAAGGTCGATAGGAAGAGTACATCGGGGACGTGCCAATTCTTATGAAGGTCCCTGGTGTTATGAAATTCTAAGAAACAAACTTCCGTTGCCCTATCCACCGCTGAGGCCGAGTATGTTGCCGCAGGACAGTGTTGCGCGCAACTACTTTGGATGAGGCAAACCCTCCGGGACTTTGGCTACAATCTGAGCAAAGTCCTACTCCTATGTGACAATGAGAGTGCTATCCGCATAGCGGAAAATCCTGTTGAGCACAGCCGCACAAAGCACATTGACATCCGGCATCACTTTTTGAGAGACCACCAGCAAAAGGGAGATATCGAAGTGTTCTATGTTAGCACCGAGAACCAGCTAGCCGATATCTTTACCAAGCCTCTAGATGAGAAGACCTTTTGCAGGCTGCGTAGTGAGCTAAATGTCTTAGATTCGTGGAACTTGGATTGATTTATAGCATACATGTGTTTATGCCTTTGATCATGTTCCTTATGCACATTGTTGTTTACTTGTGGTGCTCAAGTTGTACAAACACTCCCCGGACCTCACAAGTCCTTTTGCAAGTGATGCACATATTTAGGGGGAGCTGTGCTACAACTTGACCCTTTGAGACTAATCGTGTGCTTGAGTTTGTTTGATTTAGTCTCAAAGGAGTTTTGAAAGGGAAAAGGTGGACTTGGACCATGAAAGACTTCCACTTCACTCCGATGAGAGGGTAACTTATTCCAAGTTCACCTCATGTACTCTTATTGCCATTGTATTCTTATTTGAAGATTTTGGTGAGGCAATGGGGTTAAGGGGCCAAGATTGATCCCGTTTTGGTGCTTGATGCCAAAGGGGGAGAAAATAAGGCCAAAGCAATAAATGGATCAGCTACCACTTGAGAAATTTTGAAAAATAGTAGAATAGAGCTTTTGGTTTGTCAAAACTCTCTTATTGTCTCTCTTATCAAAAGTTGGTCTCTTGTGGGGAGAAATGTTGATTATGGGAAAAAGGGGGAGTTTTTTTTGAAATCTTTGATCAATTTCTCTTGGAATACCTCTCTTTATGTCTCTACAAGTGAATTTGACTTAGAGATAGGAAATTGAGTTTGATTTGCAAAAACAAACCAAGTGGTGGCAAAGAGTGATCCATATATGCCAAATTTGAATCAAAACAATTTTGAGTTCTCATTTGTATTGATGTTGCACTTCTATTAGTTGCTTTTTGTTGTGTTGGCATAAATCACCAAAAAGGGGGAGATTGAAAGGGAAATGTGCCCTTGGGCCATTTCTAAGTATTTTGGTGATTGAGTGCCAACACAAGTGCTTAAGTGTTAAAATATCCCAAGTGATGGACAAGGTGCAAATCAAAAGTAAAGGTATGTTTCTAGACTTAGTACATTGTTTTATGGACTAATGTATTGTGTATAAGTGCTAGAAATAGGAAAAATCAAGTTAGAAAAGAGATGGCTTTGTTCAGCCAAAGTCTGATCAGTCTGGGTGCACCGGACAGTGTCCGGTGGTGCACCGGACAGTGTCCGGTGCGCCAGGCTGGCTCTGGCGAACTCGCTGCTCTCGGGACTTCGACGGCGGTGCACCGGACTGTCCGGTGAGCCGTTCACAGGCGAAGTTGTCGCTCTCGGGAAGTGATTAACGGCGTACGGCTAAAAATCACCGGTCTGTCCGGTGGTGCACCGGACTGTCCGGTGAGCCAACGGTCAGCTGGGGCAACGGTCGGCCGAGGATTCCGCGCATGACGCGTGGCCGAGCCAACGGTCACAAGGGGGCACCGGACAGTGTCCGGTGCGCCAACGGCTCTGAATCTGCAACGGTCGGCTTTGCCAAATAAGGAAACAAATCCGCACCGGACAGTCTCCGGTGGTGTCCGATGCACCAGGCGACAGAAGGCAAGAATTGCCTTCCTGGAATGCTCTCAACGGTTCCTAGCTGCCTTGGGGCTATAAATAGGACCCCTAGGCGTATGGAGGAGAACACCAAACATCCTTAGAGCATTGTTGGTCACTCACACTTCATTCTTGCGCACTTGTTCGACATTCTTAGTGATTTGAGCTCCGTTCTAGTGAGAACCTCGTGATAGTCTTTTGAGCTCAAGTCTGGATCTTGTGTGTGCGTATTTGCTGTGATCTTTGTGTCTTGTGTGAGTTGCTCATCCCTCCCTTACTCCGTGCTTCTTTGTGAACATCTTTGTAAGGGCGTGAGACTCCAAGTTGTGAAGATTCCTCGCAAGCGGGATATAGTAAAGCTAAGCAAAACACCGTGGTATTCAATTGGGTCTTTGGACCGCTTAAGAGGGGTTGATTGCAACCCTCGTCCGTTGCGACGCCACAACGTGGAGTAGGCAAGTTTTGTACTTGGCCGAACCACGGGATAAACCACTGTGTCTATCTGTGTTGATCCTCTTGTGGTTGTTGTGTTTTGCTAAGACTCTTCTCTAAGCCAATTGCCATTATTGTGCTAACGCCTAATCAAGTTTTGTGGCATTAAGTCTCAAGTTTTACAGGATCACCTATTCACCTCCCCCCTCTAGGTGCTCTCAGTAGCCCCTAGCACCGTTGCCTTCTTCGGCGGCATGTCGAAGGTGGATGCTTTGTCGAAGATTGCGGAAGTGAGTTCACCGGATGTGGGCGCCAATGTTGGTCACTTGTTCTCAAATGCTGCTAGTCAAGAACAAGGCAACATGATTGTTAATTGTAAGAGACCTTCGTCTTTCGAAGCATTACTCCTCCATGGGTATAATACTCATCAGATGAAGGTCTAGAAGGACGTACCTTCATCATTTTAATGATTGAACATGAACACGAAGAAGTAAACATAATGGTGTTATCCAGTGGATCGGCTAAGAGGCCAAAGCTTTTGATGAAATACTCAACGATCGTGGGGATTTCTGCGCTTTCGCCGGTGCGCGAGGGGTCGTGGCCATTTTGGAAAAAGCCGGTTGTGAGCATGTTAAGGCCGCGGCCAAGCCGGAATCTATTTTCTCAGCGGATGACACCAAGGACCCCTCGGCCGAAGCCTCTTTGCTAGGCGAGAGGTTTTACTCTGATGTTTGGATGAAGGGCGGTCGTGAGATGGATGATGAAGCCATTAAAAAGAATGAGAAAGAATCTCACGACACCCGAGAAGAGGCTAAGCGAGCTGAAGAAGCTGTTGAACGCACCATGATTATGGGTACTTTTATTTAAAGTTTTGCTTCGTTGTTTTTATCTTCGAAATTCACCAACATATTCTTTATTGCAGCTGGCCTTTCACCACCACAGGAGCCGTACAATCCCGAAGCCGACCCGGTTATGAAAGAAGCTTTGGATATAATGAAGATTGCTAACGAAGTCGTTGACGAAGTCGTCGATAGACTATTACACGAAGTTGCTGAAAAAGTGCTAAAGGAAGATTAAATTTTTGTATGCTTGAAAATGTAATGCTTGTTTATGGCTATCGCCTTGTGTTAGAAACAAACATCAAGTATTTGTATGTACATTAATGTAATATATCTCTTTGCGATGCATGAAATCTTTGTACGTACGTTTTTGAGCCTTTTGCGAAAAAACACATTCCCTTCTTTTCATGCTTCACAAAGAAAAGTATTTTTCTTATGCCACTGTTGACGAAGGTTAGCTTGATGTACAATATATATGCCGAAGGCACGTCTTGTGCTGTAACATTCTTCTCCATAATCCGATCGATTTTTAAGGGGAGCAACTTTCCTTTATTTCTCTAGATCTTTAAAGCGATGCAAAATGATGTATGATGTGATGTCATGATGCAAAATGATGTTTATGCCGAAGGTAAAAACCCACGCGGATACACACCCAGACTCTACATCCGCTTAGGAACGACTGAGAGCACCTAGAGGGGGGGTGAATAGGTGATCCTGTGAAAACTTAAAACTTAAGCCACAAAAACTTGTTAAGCGTTAGCACAATAATTGTCAAGTGGCTAAAGAGAAGTCTCAACAAAACACAATACCACAAGAGATCAAGCACAGAGGTGACACAGTGGTTTATCCCGTGGTTCGGCCAAGACCAACGCTTGCCTACTCCACGTTGTGGCGTCCCAACGGACGAGGGTTGCAATCAACCCCTCTCAAGCGGTCCAAAGACCCACTTGAATACCACGGTGTTTTGTTTTCCCTTTCACTATCCCGTTTGCAAGGAATCTCCACAAATTGGAGTCTCTTGCCCTTACAAGTATATGATCACAAAAAGCACAGAGTAAGGGAGGGAAGCAACACACACAAATCCACAGCGAAACGCGCACACACACGGGCAAGAATCGAGCTCACAAGACTATCTCAAAGTTCTCACTAGAACTAAGCTCGATTCACTTAGAATGACAAACAGATGCGCAAAGACTGAGTGTGGATGATCAAGAATGCTCAAAGGTTGCTTGTGTGTCTCCTCCATGCGCCTAGGGGCCCCTTTTATAGCCCCAAGGCAGCTAGGAGCCGTTGAGAGCAAATCCGGAAGGCCATCCTTGCCTTCTGTCGTCGGGGGCACCGGACAGTCCGGTGCACACCGGACACTGTCCGGTGCCCGATTTGTTTCCTTAAACAGCGAAGCCGACCGTTGCAGACCGTTGGCAGATCTGGCGCCGTTGGCGCACCGGACATGTCCGGTGCACACCGGACAGTCCGGTGCCGTCTTCCGACCGTTGGCTCGGCCACGTGTCCCGCGCAGATTGCGCGGCCGACCGTTGGCCCGGCTGACCGTTGGCTCACCGGACAGTCCGGTGCACACCGGACAGTCCGGTGAATTTTAGCCGTACGCCGTCGGCGAATTCCCGAGAGCGGCCACTTCGCGCCGAGTCAGCCTGGCGCACCGGACACTGTCCGGTGCACACCGGACAGTCCGGTGCTCCAGACCGAACTGAGTCTTGGCTGCACACAGCCAAGTCTTTGTCTCCTCTTTTCTTTTCTTCTACTTTCTGTTTCTAACACTTAGACAAGTATATTAGTACTCAAAACCAATGTACTAAAGCTTAGAAACATACCTTTATCCTTGATTTGTACTTTGTCCACCATTTTACAATTAGGCACCTGTGTTGGGCACTAAATCACCAAAATATTTAGAAATGGCCCAAGGGCACATTTCCCTTTCAATCTCCCCCTTTTTGGTGATTTATGCCAACACAACATAAAGCAAGTAGAACAAGTACAAAAACACTTCAAATAATAACTCAAATTATTTTGATTTAATTTTGACATATATGGATCACTCTATGCCACCACTTGGTTTGTTTTTGCAAATCAAACTCAAATCTCTATCTCTAAGTCAAACACACATGTTGAAGCATAAAGAGAGCCATTCCAAAAGAGATTGATCAAAGATTTCAAAAACTCCCCCTTTTTCCCATAATCATCTACTTCTTCCCACTAGAAGCCAAAAGAGACAATAAAAGAGTTCAATAAAAGAGTTTTGACAAACCAAAAGCTCTACTCTACTATTTTCAAATTTCTCAAGTGGTAGCTGATCCATTTATTGCTTTGGCCTTTATTTTCTCCCCCTTTGGCATCAAGCACCAAAACGGGATCAATCTTGGCCCTTTAACCCCATTGCCTCACCAAAATCTTCAATTAAGAGCAAATGGCAATAAGAGTTTATGAGATGAACTTGGAATTAGTTACCCTCTCATCGGAGTGCAGTGGAAGTCTTTCATGGTCCAAGTCCACCTTTTCCCTTTCAATTCTCTTTTGAGACTAAATCAAGCAAACTCAAGCATATGGTTAGTCTCAAAGGGTCAAGTTGTAACACATCTCCCCCTAAACATGTGCATCACTTTGCAACGGACTTGTGAGGTCCAGGGAGTGTATGTACAACTTGAGCACCACAATAAGCAACAAAATGCAGAAGGAACATGATCAAAGGCATAAGCACATGTATGCTATAATTCAATCCAAGTTCCGCGAATCTAAGACATTTAGCTCACTACGCAACCTGCAAAAGGTCTTCTCATCTAAAGGCTTGGTAAAGATATCGGCTAGCTGGTTCTCGGTGCTAACATAAAACACTTCGATATCTCCCTTTTGCTGGTGGTCTCTCAAAAAGTGATGCCGGATGTCAATGTGCTTTGTGCGGCTGTGCTCAACAGGATTTTCCGCTATTCGGATAGCACTCTCATTATCACATAGGAGTGGGACTTTGCTCAGATTGTAGCCAAAGTCCCTGAGGGTTTGCCTCATCCAAAGTAGTTGCGCGCAACACTGACCTGCGGCAACGTACTCGGCCTCAGCGGTGGATAGGGCAACGGAGGTTTGTTTCTTAGAGTTCCATGACACCAGGGACCTTCCTAAGAATTGGCACGTCCCCGATGTACTCTTCCTATCGACCTTACATCCAGCATAGTCGGAATCTGAGTACCCAATCAAGTCGAAGTTAGACCCCTTTGGATACCAGATCCCGAAGCAAGGCATAGCGACTAAATATCTAAGAATTCGCTTCACCGCCACCAAGTGACACTCCTTAGGATCGGATTGAAATCTAGCACACATGCATACGCTAAGCATAATATCCGGTCTACTAGCACATAAGTAAAGCAAAGAACCTATCATGGACCGGTATGCTTTTTGATCAACGGACTTACCTCCTTTGTTGAGGTCGGTGTGTCCGTCGGTTCCCATCGGCGTCTTTGCGGGCTTGGCGTCCTTCATCCCAAACCTCTTTAGCAGATCTTGCGTGTACTTCGTTTAGGAGATGAAGGTGCCGTCCCTGAGTTGCTTCACTTGGAACCCAAGGAAGTAGTTCAACTCGCCCATCATCGACATCTCGAATGTCTGCGTCATCACCCTGCTAAACTCTTCACAAGACTTTTGGTTAGTAGAACCAAATATTATGTCATCGACATAAATTTGGCACACAAACAAATCACCATCACAAGTCTTAGTGAAGAGAGTTGGATCGGCTTTCCCAACCTTGAAAGCATTAGTAATTAAGAAATCTCTAAGGCATTCATACCATGCTCTTGGGGCTTGTTTAAGTCCATAGAGCGCCTTAGAGAGCTTACACACGTGGTCGGGGTACCGCTCATCCTCGAAGCCAGGGGGTTGCTCTACGTACACCTCCTCCTTTATTGGTCCGTTGAGGAAAGCGCTCTTCACATCCATTTGGTACAACCTGAAAGAATGGTGAGCGGCATATGCTAGCAAGATACGAATTGATTCTAGCCTAGCCACAGGAGCAAAAGTCTCCTCAAAGTCCAAACCTGCGACTTGGGCATAACCTTTTGCCACAAGTCGAGCCTTGTTCCTCGTCACCACCCCGTGCTCGTCCTGTTTGTTGCGGAAAACCCACTTGGTTCCCACAACATTTTGCTTGGGACGAGGCACCAGCGTCCAAACTTCATTGCGCTTGAAGTTGTTAAGTTCCTCCTGCATGGCCAACACCCAATCCGGATCTAGCAAGGCCTCCTCTACCCTGAAAGGCTCAATAGAGGAGACAAAAGAGTAATGTTCACAAAAATTAACTAGTCGAGACCGAGTAGTTACTCCCTTGCTAATGTCACCCAGAATTTGGTCGACGGGATGATCCCTTTGAATCATCGCTCGAACTTGGGTTGGAGGTGCTGGTTGCGCTTCTTCCTCCATCACATGATCATCTTGTGCTCCCCCTTGATCACACGCCTCCTTTTGATGAACCTGTTCATCGTCTTGAGTTGGGGGATGCACCGTTGTTGAGGAAGAAGGTTGATCTCGTTCATCTTGTTCCTGTGGCCGAACGTCTCCAATCGCCATGGTTCGTATAGCGGCCGTTGGAACATCTTCTTCATCTACATCATCACAATCAACAACTTGCTCTCTTGGAGAGCCATTAGTCTCATCAAATACAACGTCGCTAGAGACTTCAACCAAACCCGATGATTTGTTGAAAACTCTATATGCCTTTGTATTTGAATCATAACCTAATAAAAACCCTTCTACAGCTTTGGGAGCAAACTTAGAATTTCTACCCTTCTTCACTAGAATGTAGCACTTGCTCCCAAATACACGAAAGTACGATACATTGGGTTTGTTACCGGTTAGTAGCTCATACGAAGTCTTCTTGAGGAGTCGATGAAGATAGACCCTGTTGATGGCGTGGCAAGCCGTGTTCACAGCTTCCGACCAAAAGCACTCGGGGGTCTTAAACTCTCCAAGCATCGTCCTCGCCATATCGATTAGCGTCCTGTTCTTCCTCTCTACCACACCATTTTGCTGTGGTGTGTAGGGAGCGGAGAACTCGTGCTTGATCCCTTCTTCCTCAAGAAACTCCTCTACTTGAAGGTTCTTGAACTCGGACCCGTTGTCGCTCCTAATCTTCTTCACCTTGAGCTCAAACTCATTTTGAGCTCTCCTGAGGAAGCGCTTGAGGGTCCCTTGGGTTTCAGACTTATCCTGCAAAAAGAACACCCAAGTGAAGCGGGAAAAGTCATCAACAATAACTAAACCATACTTACTTCCTCCTATGCTTAGATAGGCGACGGGTCCGAAGAGGTCCATATGCAGCAGCTCCAGAGGTCTTGACGTGGTCATCACATTCTTGTTGTGATGTGCTCCTCCCACTTGTTTACCTGCCTGACAAGCTGCACAAGGTCTATCTTTTTCGAAATAAACATTTGTTAGACCTATCACGTGTTCTCCCTTTAGAAGCTTGTGGAGGTTCTTCATCCCCACATGTGCTAAGCGGCGATGCCACAGCCAGCCCATGCAAGTCTTAGCCATTAAGCATGCATCTAGACCGGCCTCTTCTTTTGCAAAATCAACTAAGTAAAGCTTGCCGTCTAGTACACCCTTAAAAGCTAGTGAACCATCACATCTTCTAAAGACAGACACATCTACATTTGTAAATAAACAATTATATCCCATATTGCACAGTTGACTAACAGATAGCAAATTGTAACCAAGAGACTCAATTAAAAACACATTTGAGATTGAGTGCTCATTAGAAATTGCAATTTTACCTAACCCTTTTACCTTGCCTTGATTCCCATCACCGAATATAATTGAATCTTGGGAATCCTTATTTTTGACGTAGGAGGTGAACATCTTCTTCTCCCCCGTCATATGGTTTGTGCATCCGCTATCGATAATCCAGCTTGAACCCCCGGATGCATAAACCTGCAAGGCAAATTTAGGCTTGGGTCTTAGGTACCCAACTCATGTTGGGTCCTGCAAGGTTAGCACAAATGTCCTTAGGGACCCAAATGCAAGTCCTGTCTCCCTTGCATTTTGCCCCTAACTTCCTAGCAACTATTTTCCTATCCTTTCTACAAATAGCAAAGGAAGTGTTTAAAGCACAATAAATTATAGAAGGTTCATTCACTACTTTCCTAGGAGCATGAATAACATTCTTTCTAGGCACATGAGCAATATTTCTTCTAGGCATATGTACAACATTTCTCCTACACATATCTCTATCATGCTTATAGGAAGAACTAGAAGCAAACATGGCATGAGAATCATAAACATGTAAATCAAAATCATTATAAGCATTTCTAGCATGTCTCCTATCATGGTATAAGAAAGCATGGTTCTTTTTAGCACCACTAGCCATAGGGGCCTTCCCTTTCTCCTTGACGAAGATGGGAGTCTTATGGCTTGTTAAGTTCTTGGCCTCTCTCTTGAAGCCAAGACCATCCTTAATTGAGGGGTGTCTACCAACCGTGTAGGCATCCCTTGCAAATTTTATTTTATCAACTTCACTCTTGCTAGTCTTAAGTTGGGCATTAAGACTAGCCAATTCCTCATTTAATTTGGAAATTAAAACTAGGTGTTCACTACAGGCATCAACATCGAAATCCTTACACCTAGTACAAATCATAACATGTTCTACACAAGAATTAGATTTATTTGCTACTTCTAACTTAGCATTTAAATCATTGTTAACACCTTGTAAAGTAGAAATGGTTTCATGACAAGTAGATAGTTCATAAGAAAGCATTTCATTTCTTTTCACTTCTAAAGCATATGATTTTTGTGCCTCTACAAATTTATCATGTTCATCATACAATAAATCCTCTTGCTTTTCTAAAAGACTATCCTTTTCATTCAATGCATCAATCAATTCATTGATTTTATCTATCTTAGATCTATCTAAGCCCTTGAACAAGCATGAATAATCTATGTCATCATCATCACTAGATTCATTATCACTAGACGAAGCATAAGTGGAGTCTTGAGTACTCACCTTCTTCTCCCTTGCCATAAGGCATGTGAGACGCTCGTTGGGGAAGAGGGAAGACTTGTTGAAGGCAGTAGCAGCGAGTCCTTCATTGTCGGAGTCGGAGGAGGAGCAATCCGAGTCCCACTCCTTTCCTAGATGTGCCTCGCCCTTTGCCTTCTTGTATTGCTTCTTCTTCTCTCTTTTGTTCCCCTTTTCCTGGTCACTTTCATTATCGGGACAGTTAGCGATAAAATGACCAAGCTTACCGCATTTGAAGCATGAGCGCTTCCCCTTTGTCTTGGTCTTGCTTGGCTGCCCCTTGCGACCATTTAGCGCCGTCTTGAATCTCTTGATGATGAGAGCCATCTCTTCATCATTGAGTCCGGCCGCCTCAATCTGTGCCACCTTGCTAGGTAGCGCCTCCTTGCTTCGTGTTGCCTTGAGAGCAAGGGGTTGCGGCTCATTGATCGGACCATTCAAGGCGTCGTCCACATACCTCGCCTCCTTGATCATCATTCGCCCGCTAACGAATTTCCCAAGAACTTCTTCGGGCGACATCTTGGTGTACCTGGGATTTTCACGTATATTGTTCACCAAATGAGGATCAAGAACGGTAAATGACCTTAGCATTAGGCGGACGACGTCGTGGTCCGTCCATCGCGTGCTCCCGTAGCTCCTTATCTTGTTGATAAGGGTCTTGAGCCGGTTGTATGTTTGCGTCGGCTCCTCGCCCCTTATCATCGCGAACCGTCCAAGCTCTCCCTCCACCAACTCCATCTTGGTGAGCAAGGTGACGTCGTTCCCCTCATGAGAAATCTTGAGGGTGTCCCAGATTTGCTTGGCGTTATCCAAGCCGCTCACTTTATGGTATTCATCCCTGCACAAGGAAGCTAGAAGAAGAGTAGTAGCTTGTGCATTCTTATGAATTTGTTCATTAATGAACATGGGACTATCCGAACTATCAAAGTGCATTCCACTCTCTACAATCTCCCAAATACTAGGATGGAGAGAGAATAGGTGACTACGCATTTTGTGGCTCCAAAATCCGTAGTCCTCTCCATCAAAGTGTGGGGGTTTGCCGAGTGGAATGGAGAGCAAATGTGAATTTGAACTTTGCGGAATACGAGAGTAGTCAAAAGAAAAGTTCGAATTAACCGGTTTCCTTCTCTCGTAGTCGCTGTGGTCGTCTTTTTGGGAAGAAGTAGACTCATCGCTGTCGTAGTAGACAATCTCCTTGATGCGCCTTGTCTTCTTCTTCTTCCCTTCCTTCCGTCTGTGGCCCGAGCCGGAGTCGGTAGGCTTATCGTCCTTTGGCTCGTTGACGAAGGATTCCTTCTCTTTGTCGTTGATCACGATACCCTTCCCCTTAGGATCCATCTCTTCGGGCGGTTAGTCCCTTTGTGAAGAGAACGGCTCTGATACCAATTGAGAGCACCTAGAGGGGGGGTGAATAGGTGATCCTGTGAAAACTTAAAACTTAAGCCACAAAAACTTGTTAAGCGTTAGCACAATAATTGCCAAGTGGCTAAAGAGAAGTCTCAACAAAACACAATACCACAAGAGATCAAGCACAGAGGTGACACAGTGGTTTATCCCGTGGTTCGGCCAAGACCAACGCTTGCCTACTCCACGTTGTGGCGTCCCAACGGACGAGGGTTGCAATCAACCCCTCTCAAGCGGTCCAAAGACCCACTTGAATACCACGGTGTTTTGTTTTCCCTTTCACTATCCCGTTTGCAAGGAATCTCCACAAATTGGAGTCTCTTGCCCTTACAAGTATATGATCACAAAAAGCACAGAGTAAGGGAGGGAAGCAACACACACAAATCCACAGCGAAACGCGCACACACACGGGCAAGAATCGAGCTCACAAGACTATCTCAAAGTTCTCACTAGAACTAAGCTCGATTCACTTAGAATGACAAACAGATGCGCAAAGACTGAGTGTGGATGATCAAGAATGCTCAAAGGTTGCTTGTGTGTCTCCTCCATGCGCCTAGGGGCCCCTTTTATAGCCCCAAGGCAGCTAGGAGCCGTTGAGAGCAAATCCGGAAGGCCATCCTTGCCTTCTGTCGTCGGGGGCACCGGACAGTCCGGTGCACACCGGACACTGTCCGGTGCCCGATTTGTTTCCTTAAACAGCGAAGCCGACCGTTGCAGACCGTTGGCAGATCTGGCGCCGTTGGCGCACCGGACATGTCCGGTGCACACCGGACAGTCCGGTGCCGTCTTCCGACCGTTGGCTCGGCCACGTGTCCCGCGCAGATTGCGCGGCCGACCGTTGGCCCGGCTGACCGTTGGCTCACCGGACAGTCCGATGCACACCGGACAATCCGGTGAATTTTAGCCGTACGCCGTCGGCGAATTCCCGAGAGCGGCCACTTCGCGCCGAGTCAGCCTGGCGCACCGGACACTGTCCGGTGCACACCGGACAGTCCGGTGCTCCAGACCGAACTGAGTCTTGGCTGCACACAGCCAAGTCTTTGTCTCCTCTTTTCTTTTCTTCTACTTTCTGTTTCTAACACTTAGACAAGTATATTAGTACTCAAAACCAATGTACTAAAGCTTAGAAACATACCTTTATCCTTGATTTGTACTTTGTCCACCATTTTACAATTAGGCACCTGTGTTGGGCACTAAATCACCAAAATATTTAGAAATGGCCCAAGGGCACATTTCCCTTTCAACGACTTTGGAGTCTCTTCACCTTTTACATAGGTGGTATTTCAGCTCTGCATCCCCTTAGGAACGACTTTGGAGCTAAGCTCTGCATCCCCTTGGCAACGAGTTTGGAGCTTCTTCAACTTTGACTTAGGTGGCATTTAAGCTCTGCATCCCCTTAGGAACGACTTTAGAGCTTCTTCACCTTTGATTTAGGTGGCATCTTAGCTCTGCATTCCCTTAGGAACGACTTTTGAGCTTCGAAACTTACTCTGCGCTCCCTTAAGAACGACTTTAGAGCTTTGGAACTTACTCTGCGCTCCCTTAGGAACAACTTTTGGAGCTTCGGAACTTGGTTTTGTCACACTTGATGGTGTAACCACAAATTTATTACATCGAGTTGAAGGTTAAACCTTCATGTGTTGTCTTTTTTGACGGAAATATAAAAGAAAAAAAGAGTAGGACTGGAACAAATCAGAGCTTTCTTTTGGCCAAAACATTGTGTCGTCTTCAGTAGATATGCCTGAATTCAGGCACAGTGCTATTAATTGTGCGAGCTTCATACTGCTCCCAAAGGTCACGTTGTTGTTGAGGCCGAAGATGCCCTTTTGGCTGCTAATCATGGTTTGGGGCGGGCACCATTGGTGGGGGCGGTGGTAATTGAGCCCAAGAAGCTTGAGAGTGACTTGTTGAAGCTGTAGAAGCCATAGGTTGTTGGTTGCCTACGTATTCTGGGATGTATGGAGAGTAGCACGAGGCAGTATGGAGGACCTGCTTCGGCTGATTCTACCGCGCCTCGGCTTCAACAATTTCCTTTTGCTTCTAGATCATGACCTGGCACGTCCTCGTTGTATAACCCTTGTCCTCGCCACAGAAAAGGCAATACAACTTCCTGGGTTGGTTACCGAACCTTCCTCCACTGAAGCTTCTTCCTCCTCTGCCTCTCGGAGCTGGTGGTCTGTAAGAAGTTTGCTGCATCCCCGAAGACAGTGAGCTATGATGACTGCTCTGAGCATTGTTGGCCCTTTCATCGTTGGCATTGGAATTATGGATTGATCTCACATGCCTGGGATGAAGTTTTCCTCCGAAGTCCCTAGTCATTTTAGAAAACATGTATGCTTCCTCCCTTCTTTAGCAGAAATCATTATCAGCCCAGATGTACTCATCCATCTTCTGAAAGAGTTTTTCCAAGGTTTGTGGTGGCTTCCTTGCAAAATATTGGGTCCTGGCCGAAGCCCCTTGATCATGGCCTCAATAACAATTTCATTGGGGTAGGCGCTTGGGCTCTCAAACGCAGCAACCTTTGGACGTACGCCTGCAGGTACTCCTCATGGTCTTGCATGCATTGACATAAGGCCTGAGCAGTGACTGGCTTCGTCTGAAAACCCCGGAAGCGTCGACCTATGTTACCTCCTTCTAGATCCGCTTGGTGGGCACTCGGTCGTTCGCCCTACCTCGCAGACTCGCTTGGCGGGGACTTAGTCGTTCGCCCCGCCTTGCGGACTTTCTCGTCGGGGACTTGGTCCTTCGCCCCACCTCGCAGACTTGCTCGACGGGGACTTGGTTGTTCGCAGACTTGGTCGTTTGCCCTGCCTCGCAGACTTGCTCGCCGATCGACGGAGACTTGGTCGTTCGCCCTGTCTCGCAGACTTGCTCGGCATGGACTTGGTCGTATGCCCCGCCTCACAAACTTGCTCTGCAGGGACTTGGTCATACGCCCTGCCTAGCAGGCTTACTGAACGAGCGGACTAGAAATAGGTTTATGGGCCTCGCCATGGGTGCCCTATTCCTGGGTGCCTGACAGCAGCCACCGAGCCTTTGTGCGACTCCTTGGAGTCGGTCAAAGGGTTTCTTGTCGGGATCAAAATCCATGGGTGCGCACAAGTGCATCAGTATGATGTAGCCCCCGAGTAATCTGTGATGATTGTTTGGGCGTTTACTTAGTTCATGGCGGAGCAAAAGGACTGACTTTGCCAATCTTTTTTATCTTTTGGCTGCATCAGATGCGCGCCCATTTGTGTCGTGGCTTCTGATTTGGCCCTTCGCTGGAGATTCAAATGAGCTTCTCAAACCCTAACTAATCAAATGAGCAACACAATTCAGCACACAAAGACAATGTATTTATCCCATGGTTTAGCTCACCACAAAGGCTTGCCTACCTACACGTTGTTGAGGAAAGCCACTAAGGCAAAGAGTCCCACAAACTCTTCCTCGATTTCAAACCAATAGCTCTTGCTCTTAGTATGAGAGGTTTTCACTATGAATTTGGGTGAACTTATAAAGTACCAAGACTGCAACAAACTTGCAGCTTGAGGAGAGATTCACACATCGACTAGGAGCAAGCTCCAAGATTCAATGAGAAAAGTTGTCGGCCTTGAGATGCTCTAATGCTCAAATGGGGCTAAGGAAACTCTAGGGTTGTTGCTGTTCTTGTGGTTTCTCTCAGCCTATTTTTGAAGAATACAACTGAACTTGCTTGGCGGGGACTTGGACGTATGCCCCGTCTAGCAGTATTGCTCGGCGAGCGGGCTAGAAAGAGGTTTATGGGCCTCGCCATGGGTACCCTATTCCTGGGTACCCAACATATAGCTTTAAGAAAGCTTCGGAATACCACCACCTCATTCTTCTCTGGCAAAGGGATAGTGTCTTCCCCCAAGTCTAACCATGTCACTGTCACTAATGTAGTCTGTATTTTTCAGCACCTCAATGTGACCCTTCATCATTGTGGACTTATTGAAGCATACATGACTGGGCTTTAGCGGCCGAATGTCGTTATCCTTTTCAAGCTCAAAGTCCTCACTTTCTTCGTCGGACCCTTCTCCAAGATTAGTAAAAACATCTATAGGTTCCCCTTCGTCAGCATGAGAAAATGTTTCGGCTACGATGACTAGAGACCCACTCGCAGCAATTGGGACTTCTCCATTTCCAGCAACATCCGAAGCAAAACACAATGGTGAGTTCAGTGTTTGCTTCCTCTCCTACCATTTCTAAAAACGATAAAGCTAGCAGGGCACGAAGTTTTTCGGACAAAGCAGTGAGCTGAAGTAAGCTTAGGAGGCAGAGAAAGCAGCAGCAAGTAGGCAGCAACAGTAAACGTCATGCCTAGCTGCTAGGGTCTCTGTTTTATAAAAAAGGCATGGAATTAGAGGATCCATGCGCAATCACTCACTACAAAGTGGTCCCTCTATGTCAAATGGTTATAAAAGAGTATTCGTTTTCAATAACAAGCTCCGGGAAGATGTTTTTCTGACCTTCAGCACAAGGCCCCTTCGTTAATCCCATGGTCTGAAATCGTTTTTAAAACGAACTAATACCACGAGGGACTACTGTTGGGGGTTGTCTCCTACTGAAGCTCATCAAAACATTAAGTTGCTAATTGTTTTTAGGTCTATTTTATATGCTCTGAAACAATAATGAAGTTAACCTTCGTTTAGGACCTTTGTTTGGACGATGCACACGCAAAGGCGAAGATAAGAACGGCTCTATGGTCTGGGCACGCCACAACTTATCGAAGACGAAGGATGGAAAAAACTGAAGGCTTGTCACCACACCTATGAAGGAAAAGACAGTGGTACCCCTAGAGGATTTTGTAGTCTATATGTATAGAAAACGAGGGCATATTTGTAATTTTGTGCATGTTTGTAATTTTGTAAGTTGTACTCTAACTCGCTACTATAAACAGTGTCATGCATACAGATACCCTTTTCGAAGAGATTCAGTTTGCTTCGCCTTCAAAGTTGTGATTTCATTACCTTCATATTGCTATTCAGACTCTCGAAGGTATACCTATAATTAGGGATGGCAACGGATCGGATTCAGATCGGATATTGCAAATATCCATCCGCAACCATATCCGCGATTGGTATCAATATCCGCCCATGACCGTACCCACGGGTAGAAATTTATATCCATGCCCATGTCCATCAAATTTCGGATGGGTTTCGGATATCTATCGGATATGACAGACACAATCATTTATTCAACAATTCAATAGCATAATTAGTCAAAACATTTCCCAATCCACCATCATACACAATTAAAACTTAATAAAAGAATTATTATAGGCCTGCCAGGCTCGATTAGGAGCACGGAAGGGCCAGCCGTCAGTGGTGCTACGGTCTATGAGACTTGGAAGGGGCCATGAGGCACAACGCAGGAAGCCAGCAATGCTATAAGGGGCAGCCAACAGTGAGAAATTGGGAGCGTTAAGCGTGGGGTTTATGGTGTTAGGATCTATTCTTTGCTATGTAATATGAGCTAGACCAAAAACCCGCGGTAGAAAATAATATCCTAATCCGTGCCCGCCCGACTTCGGATCGGATTCGGATCTAACCCACGGGTCAAAACATGTATCAATACCCAGCTCCGTCGGGTCGGATATCCGACAGATATCCAAATCCACGGATCAAATTTCCATCCCTACCTATAATTATTTCTAATAAGGAAAGAATAATAAAGAGACACAACAGTAATGATTCTCATCAGACATTCCTATTTTATTATTCGAAGGTCTTGGATTACTATAATCCTCCTCCCTTAATTTATCTATTAGATAGATTAGGAAAACGAAGGCCGATTATCTTTAATTGTATTGCCTTGTTATGGTTCCCTTTACGGATTAAAGCAGGTGACCAACACTAATCTAATATTTTTTTGTGATATCTATTTTACACAGTAACAAAATCAGTTAATTTAGCTAATTTTCTTGGGTGATCTTTTGGAGTTGCTCGGCTGTTTCTTTCCCTTTTTCTTCACCCTCTGCACCTCCCTCCTTTGGGTACTCCCCAACTGTGAAGCGTCTTTTGTTAGCACCTAAACCTGACGTATGCAGCTGTCCTCGTTTCTTGACTAGGCGAGCAGCAGTTTCACGGTCAGCTTTTGCGTCGGTGTAGTCAGGCTGCCCAAAGCATCCAACAGATCGTTTAGGCGTAGAAGGCAACTTATATATGTATAATGACCTATGATAATCTGGTTCAAACGAAAAAAAAATGGGCACCTTCATAGCTAACGCCTTGTCAAAAGTCAGTATAGCTGAATCTGGCTCCCCAAAATTTAATTGAGCTCTACCAAGTGTAACCCAAGCCTGTAAATCATAATTTAATGCAGATGATCACACTACTGATTGATTGGGTGACAGTATTTGGTAATAATTGCATTCTCCTAGGGATAAAGCTGGGCAGAAACTAAAAATTGAAAGGGAGCTAGTAGCATCACTCATGAAATCCTTACTAACCTCAGGCCAAAATGGATCCAGTTCTGTTGCTCCTGCAAGCATACCACAACATGTCTTTAAATGGTTTGATTACAGTAGAATGAGACTGACACAACCAACTTATAGAATCTGCATCTCCACTTCTGCAGCATTCTCCAATCCCATCTCTCATCCCCACAAAACTATCATATTAGGAGAGATAGAGTTCTTTTGGTGCTCCAGCAAGCAGCAGCTTCCCAATAGGGCCCTCTCTTTTTCTTTTTTGGTGGCCACCAAAAAATCCCTCATCTCAAATTAAGGGGAAGTTGCATATCACCCAATAGGATGGGTCTCACAATAACTGTCATTTCTTCCTCTCTTCACAGCCATGGTGCCAGATAAATCCAGCCACCGTGTCCAGCGTGCAGCGCATGTAGCAGCCAGGACCAGGTGCTATGGCTGCAGCCGAAGCTTGGGACAGTGCTGGCTGAGGCCAGAGATGGGCTCTACGCTGGTTGGGACCAGTGGTAGGGCTGGGGGACTAGTGCAGCGGCTAGCCATGATCATGAAGAAGTACGGCCAGGTGGGACCTCTACGCGAGCTAGAAGAAGACACGGAGGGAGAAAACGAAAGAAAGGAAATTGTAATATAACGTGGATCCCCATAAATTAGAGAGATTATTGACGTTATGCTAGAGCATCTTCTACAATAGTCTGAAAAAAAACAGTATTGGTGTTGGAGATAAAGTACTGGTGAGCTGCTAGAGATGCTCTTAGCTCATACATGTTGCTACGATCATATGCACTTTGTGATAATATGGTGGTTCTTCACACTTATGTCATCAATGTTGTATGGATGTCTACAACAAAAGTGTCACCAATGTCAACTTTTGCCAGGAAAGGAACCCCATGGTTGAGTACTTGAGCAAATTCTAGAATCTAGACCATGGATAGTTGGTGCTACAGTAGTAGTATCACTTAAATGGCTGGTGTATTTCCAATTCATAGTGAAAGGGCATCTAGATGAGTTGGTTAGGTCATCGCCTGAGTAGAATTCCTTGGGTCTTGAATTTAAATCTCTGTGGCAGCAAATTCTTAGGCTAGGGTTAAAAATAATCCCCTTGTCTGTCCAACACTAAAGCACAAGTCTAAAGCCTGGCCCTAATCATGGTCATTCTTATATGGGCTATGTTGCTGCTGTAAACGGGTGGGGCAGAGGTTTGGTGGGTTTTTGACCTGCATGAGGTCGTCTTCTTAGTGCAATGCTAGGGCTGTCTTACCACCCTCGAGTTTTTTATTTCCCAGTTCACAGCATTTCCTATAGCATAGCCCATCAAGTCATTCATCCAAAAGAACGAGAGCTTACTGGTTGCTGCTGTCAGTGCACGCCATGCATCTCCCACTTCAAGTAAAACCTGAGCTTTCTGCTCATGAAGTATCGCATTATCAGGCATCAAGATCAGAGCAGCCTCCCATTTAGCAAGTGCTTCATGGTACTTCCCTTCCTAAAAATAACAAAAAAAGACATATCTCTATCATATAGAAGCTGAGTATGACTGGACTGCTGATTTTTTGTAGGCCCACAGAACCCAGATAAAAATTTATACCTCACTAGTTGCCCAGAAAGTTTTATAGGCAGCAGCAAATGCAAAAGTACATGGACTGTCAAAACTGGGTATTTCAGCAGCTTTCATGTGGAGAGTGTATACCCATACAAGGTGGGTTTCTGAGACAGACTAATACATTTTGTGTTTTAATTCCTTATTTCGAAGACTAACTCTTTAATTCATTTTACGATAATTAACAATCACTTCATGAAGTATGCAGCTACTGAATATTCTTTGACCAAGGAAACTAAGAGAAAATTGAACTCCCAAAAAGTGGGACACAGGAACAGCACAAAGCCCCAGAAACACATATCAGACATTCAACTACAGATTTGTGGGGATTTGATCTCAAATAAATAGAGATACCTCGGCTAGCTTGTCTCCCTGACTCTGGAGCAACTCAGCAGTTTCAACTGGCTTTGTTGCAGGACAGTTTGTGTTTGCATCTGATTTTTCCTCCCTTTCAACCTCATCGTTGTCACTCCCCGCTCCAAATGGTAGGCCTGGTATAGTTGATACAACCACTGACTGCTTCTTAACCTTAGATTTCTTACCCCAGGCTATCTTCATGGTGGAGCTGTTTCAGAGGAGAGACAAAGCTGAGTTTGTATGTTGTCAAACCACACACAGACACACATAATGAAGATAACTGTATACATTACCCCCTCTGATCCCAAATGTTTCAGAGGAGAGACAAAGCTGAGTTTGTATGTTGTCAAGACACACACAGACACACATAATGAAGATAACTGTATAGATCACCCCCTCTGATCCCAAAGGTAAGTCATTTAGGATAGCAACATTGACTCCAATTTGATACTTTGACTTGCATCTTTTGTAAAAATATATTATTTGAAATAATGAAAGTTATATGTACTGGAAGTATTTTCCATGATGAATCTAATAAAATCAAGCACATGTTGCCAATCTATGTAACTTTTCATGCAATGATGGGTCAAGTTAAAGAAGCTTGACCAGCTAGAATCGTAAAATGACCTACATTGGATGGAGTATATACCTTAATCACTAATTTCAGTATCCCTGATCTGAACTGCAGTTAATGTGGGATATGCAGATGTGTGAGCTTCAGGCAATAGAAAACAAGACAGAATGTCTGTCTTTGTTCTTGCCAAGCAAAAAAGGTCCTAATTAGAGAGCAGAGACCTGAACCATGTTCCATTCGATAAAATTCCCCATCTGGTTGTGAGTCAATTGGCACATTCGAGCAAGAAAAAGGCTATAAAACCTCTGTGGCGAAAGATGACCACAGTTGAAGTTGCAAAAGGTTTTCTACGCCAAGAACTAAGGATTGGAGTTGCAGAGCAGGGGCATGATTACTACCTCTAAAGGTTTTTCAGATTAATCAATGGATGGTCGGATGCTTTCGCTCAAAGAAGCAAGTCCCGCCTCCTTTCAGTTGTAACACCCGGCTTTAAGGAACAAAGCCAGGTGCATCTCATACATGCGCCAAGAAGACAACATATATAATAACAGAGTGTATAGAGATAAATGTCATAAAACATCAGAGTATTTATTACATAGCGGAAGACTTATTACAAAATAAAGTAATAAAGATAAAACGAACTAAGGATCGTCGGCGCCAATGTCGACTGGGAAACGCCACCTAGATCAGATCGAACTCCTCAGTGTTAGGCGGCTCCTCCTAAACCACCTGATCTTCTCCTGTGGGGGGGTGTGAGACAGCAAGGGTGAGCTCACACATGATCATAGCTCAACAAGTTGTGGGGAACCAGTGGACATAAACTCACAAAGGTGTGAGTTCATGTGATGTGTAAGGCTTAATCAATGACAGGGGTTAAAGCTGAGCATTGCTTTTAAGTAGTTGGTCAAAATTTTATTAGCAGTTACTAAGTGTAAGTAAATACCAAACCATAAGTAAAGTAATAGAACAAAATTAATAACAAACCCATGCAATGCATATGACAAAATTGAATTTAAGTTCCATAATTTAAACATCAGAGAGTCCTGAGCTGCTCATGACCGTGAGCTCGGCTAGTATACCAGTTTTACACTCTGCAGAGGTTGTACCCTTTACCCACAAGTCATGTTACCCATCTGCCAAGGGGTCGCGAATCCCATACACCTCTACCTAGGAAGCGCGGCAGGGCAACACTACGAGGCCTTTACAAAGTTCCACTAGCTTCCGAAAACCCGCTACAGTTTATAGGAAGATCCAGTGCAGGGTTCCTGGCTGACCGCCATCGCAGCAAAATCAACCAGGGACCTCCCTACACTGACCTCTCCCCTACTGCCCTTGCCCCTTTCGGGTAAGGTAGTCTTCCACTAGCTTTCCTAATTAGTCAGCCAAGGGGTCCCATTCCTCCCTTGTGGTGGCACGTGGTTCTCAAGTTAAGCTCTATGTTCCAATTAACATTAATGATCTCAACATGAACATAAGCAGAATAACAAGAATAATTGGAACATAGATATAATAAATGATTATCCCAAAACCATGTAAAGCAATAGCAAACTACCCAAGTGATTCAGGGGTAAACAAGGTAATGAGATAAACAAATCTAGGGTGACCTATTGGGTCCCATCAAAATTAACCTATGCATGGATAAGTGATATTAAAGAACATTATTGGGTAAAAAGTGGTCAAGGGCACAACTTGCCTTCAATGAGCTCCTGCTCAGCTACTTCAACCTGCTGTTCACCAGTATCCTCAGCAACGGGCTCTTCTACTCGCCACAATACAAACAAGCACAGTGCATATAGAGAAATTAACATTACACCAAACATATATACAAAATACACAGAGATATTATACATATTAAAATAAAAACCTAGGAACTGGAATCATAATTTTCTGAGTTATAGATTTTAAGTTATGCATTTTCAAAGGTTTTATGTGCTTTAAATAAGATTAAGTGATAAATAAATTTCTTACTGTTTTCATGACCTAACAGAGGATCTAGGTGATAAAGAATAAAATTACAAAATTTTAGGAACTGGAATGGACTAATTTGGAGTTAGTATGAATTTTCTATGAATTATTGAAGTTCTAGCAATTATTTTTCTATTAAATATTCAATTTCTAATTCATTTGTACAGTTTAAATAAGCTCTGGACTGGGCCTCAATTAATGTGAAACGCAGGGGGCTCGGGGTAAATCTCTTGAGACACAGCGAACAGTGGAGAGGGACGGCGGGTTCTAATTCTGGCAAGTGGAGGGACTCTTTAGCTAAATGGCACCGCGAAGAGGTATCTTTTAATTCTGGCCGTTGGATCGACCACAGATGGCCCCGATTAGATCGACCCTCGCCTGAGCCGATACGGGATCGAAGCCATAGGATCCGAATCCTACGGCCCGGATTCTATGTGTAAGTGCTTAATCGCTAGCTCTCCGATTCCCATCGGACGATCCCCACGCCCCTAGCCCAATCGCTGCCGCGCACTAAATTGTGGCCGTTGATCAACAGTCGGACGGCCCAGACTCTTCCCCCAACTTGACAGCGCCCCGACGATGGAGCCTAGCTCCCCGCGGCGGCGGAGCTCGCCGTCGAATCCTTCCCAGCGATTCTGGGCGCCATACCACGATTACTAGGTACTAAGCGAAATTGAGGGTGTGGTGGACAAGTGAGAGTGCTTACTTCCGGCAATGGCGATCCGAGTAACTCCGCCCACGGCGTGCTGCGGATCCGCGGCGCCCCCGATCTCTGATGAGAAATTGCCGGCGACTAAATTCCTACCGATGAGCTAATCCGGGCGCAAACGAACGAGGGGAAACAGGGGTAGATTCAAGAGAGAACTCACGATGATCGAAGTAGCGAATGCGGATCTCCACAATTCCCCAGCGGCGCAACTCGAGCTCCCAACCGTGACCACACGCTCTCACGCGACGCGGGGAGGGAAGAAGATAGCTCTTAATTGCCCAGGCGGCCGTCGCGACCCGAGCGCCCTAGTCCGAACGATGTCGAGACAGCGGCTATCGCGAGGTAAAGCCGAGACGCAAGCTCGGCGGCAATGGCGGCGCTGCTTCCTTCTCGGCACTCCCTCACAGACGGCGATGGCGGCTAGAGCGGTGTGCAGAGATTCTGCACATGGGTCTTGCAGGGAAGAAACTACGGAGAGTCCGGGGTCTTAACCCCACGGCGCGGCAGACCCGGTCCAGCCCACGGATTCCGCGCGGAGGTTGCAACGGCACGTCCGCGAGAGGAGGGAGACCGTCCTGACTAACGGGGCCACAAGACAGCGAAACGCGAGTGAGCTGCGGGAGGGCTGCCAAATAGGGCCCACCCAACAGCGTCACAAGTCGCGCGAGTCACAGAGATCGGCTAGGCGAGATCTTTGCGTGCGTTGGGCACACAGGCTGACATGCGGGGCCGCGCAGCAGAGAGAGCCAGCGCGCGCGGCGGGATGGAAGGGGGCTGGGCCGCGCGGTGCCCCTCTGCTGGTGGGCCGAATTGCAGTAAGTCAGCCCAGGTAGACTACTTTATCTTTTTCTTTTTACGTTTTATTTCCTATTTTCAAATTTAAACCCTAATTTGAATTCAAACTTGTTTGTGAGCTTCTTGACTAAGTTAAATACTTAAATTAAAATATTAGTGGGGACAAAATGTATTCTTTCATACATTTATTTTCCTCTATTTTGTATAACCTCCTCCTTCTCTCTTTTCTTAATTCTAGGATTATTTAGGATTTAAATCCCCATTTGGATATTCACCTATTTCTTTTTGCATTATTAAAATATTGTCACAAAAATGCACACACAAATAAAATATTCAGCATGATGCAATGATTTAGTAGCTTTTATGTTATTAATCATTTGTTTTTACCTAGGGTGTACACATGTGATGATGCACAAGGTTAAACTCACATAAGGAGAAATTGATATTATTTCTAACAAATTACCAAGTGGGTGTTACAAATCCTACCCCCCTTAAAAATAATCTCGTCCTCGAGATTTAAGAAGTTCTAGGGAAAAGGTGGGGAAAATCGATGCGAAGCTCTTCTTCTCTTTCCCAAGTTGCTTCATCTTCACCGTGGTGACTCCATTGCACTCTGCACATCTTTATCACCTTATTTCTCGTAACTCGAGTCAAGGTATCCAAAATCTTGATCGGGTACTCCGTGTAAGTCAAATCACCTTGAACACTGAGCTTTTCCATCGGTAACTGTTCCTCGGGAACACGGAGACACTTCTTTAGTTGAGATACGTGGAACACGTTATGCACATCCGATAGACTAGCAGGTAACTCGAGTTGGTATGCCATCTCTCCAACTCGCCTAAAGATCAAGAATGGTCCAATATAGCGAGGGGACAATTTTACCCTTGACTTTAAATCTCCTCATTCCACGCAGTGGTGCCACCTTGAGGTACACATAATCTCCTTCTTCAAATTCCAGTGGTCTTCTTCTATTATCAGCATAACTCTTTTGCCTGGTTTGAGCCACTCTCAAATTCTCTCGAATTATACGAACTTGTTCTTCTGCTTCTTGAATCAGTTCAGGCCTAAAGAACTGTCTTTCTCCAGTCTGATTCCAATACAAAGGAGTCCTGCACTTCCTCCCATATAAAGCTTCAAAAGGTGACATCTTCAGACTGGCCTGATAACTATTACTATATGAGAACTCAGCATATGGTAGACTCTTATCCCAACTTCCTCCATGCTGAAGGGCACATGCTCTCAACATATCTTCCAATACTTGATTAGTCCTTTCAGTCAGTCCATCAGTCTGAGGTAGGCCAAACTAAAATTCAACTTCGCATCCGTATTCTGATGAAAACTTTTCCAAAATTCTGGGGGTAAACTGTGATTCTCTTATCCAAAACAATCTTCTTTGATACTCCATGTAAAGACACAATCCGAGTCATGGGCTTCCTTTAAAATAGTCTCACGAAGGCTTTCAATCTCGGGGACACATATCTTGTCCTTGAACCATATGGCACCTTGCTCCTCTTCCGTAAATTCCGGAACTCGACCTTCAGTAATTAGATCCTTAATCTCTTGTATCTTAGCATCACCAACTTGTCCTTTGCAGATTTCTTGCTCCAAGATAGGTTCCAAATCAATAATGACTCCTTAAACGTGAGCAACTATCCCCAGGTTAAGTCTCCTGAAATCCTCAACAATCTCATCGGGTAGCTGGGCAACAACAGCTGAATGATCATGCTCCTTTCGACTCAAGGCATCTGCAACCAAATTTGCCTTGCCCGGGTGATAGTGAATTTCCAAATCATAATCCTTAATAAGCTCCATCCAACGGCGTTGCCTAAGGTTGAGATCCTTCTGAGTGAATATATACCTCAAATTCTTATGATCCGTGCATACTTGACACTTGGTTCCCTAATATAATGTCTCCAAATCTTAAGCACATGCACAACGGCTACCAGTTCTAAGTCATGAGTGGGGTAGTTCAATTCTTGTTTCCGCAACTGTCGAAACGCGTAGGCAATCACGTGTCCTTGCATGAGCACACATCCTAAGCCTTGGCCACATGCATCACAATAATTATCGAATCCTTCCTGCAGATTTGGCATAACCAACACTGGTGGCGACATCAATCTTTTCTTCAATTGATCAAAGCTATCTTGGCACTTCTCGTCCCACTTGAATTCTCTTACCTTCACCAAAAGCGAGGTCATAAGCTTAGCAATCTTAGAAAATCCTTCAATAAATCTCCAATAATATCCTGCAAGTCCCAAGAAACTTCGGCCCTCCGTAACCGTAGTGGGTATGCTCCACACCACTATCTTCTTGACTTTAGCAGGATCCACTGATATCCCTCCATTAGAAATGATATGACCAAGGAATGGCACCTTGTCAATCCAAAACTCGCACTTGCTAAACTTAGCATAGAGTTGATTATCTCGTAACTTCTGTAGCACCAATCACATATGTTCCTCATGATCATTATCACTCTTGGAATAAATGAGAATATCGTCGATGAACTCCACGACGAATCTGTCCAAAAACACCTTGTTCATCAAATCCATAAAATAAGCTGGTGCATTAGTTAATCCAAACGACATAACGATGAACTCATATAATCCATATCGAGTCGAGAAAGCCGTCTTAGGAATATCTGATGGTCCAATCTTCATCTGATGGTATCCCGATCGGAGGTCAATCTTCGAGAATACCCTGGCTCCTCTCATCCGATTAAATAAATCCTTAATGCGGGGTAACAGAAACTTGTTCTTCACAGTGACATCATTAAGGAACCTTTAATCCAAGCACATCCCTTGCAATCCATCTTTCTTCTTTACAAACAAAACTGGTACTCTCCAAGGTGAGGAACTCGGACGTAAGTAACTAGCCTCTTGTAATTCCGTTCACTGATTCTTCAGTCCCTTTAGGTGTAATTACTCTCATGGGTTTTCTCATATTGTCCAACACATATGCCCAAACCAAAATCTCAGCATGACGCATAATTTTATTAGCAAATCATGGGATCAAATAGACCTTTTTATTCCTCCTAAAATGGTATCATACCGAATACTAACTAAAGGAACATGTAGATCTTACAAATAGTAGTAATTTATATATATGTTTATGTAGCTTGGTGGAGCTGGTGGTGGTGGAGATGGTGGTTGCTCTTGTCGTTGTCTCTCCAACCGTGATTGCCTTATTTCTTGCTGTATCTCCAGACGGGCCTGACGTATTTCCTCGCGTTCTTGTCTTATCTGGCTTTGCATTTCGGTCATCATGTCTGTCAATTGCTGTATTACCAGCCTTTGGGTTGCGATCACTTGCTCGGTTTCAACAGGTGGGAGATTTGGAGGATTCATTTCTGTTTGCTGTTGCGTGATAATCTTTCCTTTCCTGGTATTGACCATCTGAGTTAGATACATAAGGTAAGAAAGAGCAGTAGACAAGCCAGTAATTACAATCATGTTACTTTGGGGGACTTATTAGCTAAGTAGATTAGTGTGTCACCTACTAAAGCTAATACAGTACCTTATAGTGGTACATGCTAAAATGTCCATATATAATATCTCAATCAATCAAAGAAGCAAATCAGGCATTGATCATCAGAACAATCAACCAACATTTTTAATAGAGAAAATAGTTTTAATTTTGTCTTAGGCCTCCTATCTCTTAAAATGTCATAGGGGTAGGGATTCCAAGGTTTGAAATCCATCTTGTCTTAGAGTAGAAAAGGTAAGAATGATCAGAGTAGAACAGTAGAAGGTGAGACAGGATCAAGATAAGAAAGAACCAGAGTAAGGTAAGTATGGAATGAATCAGAATGAGATAAGTAGGTAAGGGTTTGTCCGTTTCTATCTAGGTTTCGTCCTACAGTCAACATTCCTCTGATACCACTTCTGTAACACCCGGCTTTAAGGAACAAAGCCAGGTGCATCTCATACATGCGCCAAGAAGACAACATATATAATAACAAAGTGTATAGAGATAAATGTCATAAAACATCAGAGTATTTATTACATAGCGGAAGACTTATTACAAAATAAAGTAATAAAGATAAAACGAACTAAGGATCGTCGGCGCCAATGTCGACTGGGAAACGCCACCTAGATCAGATCGAACTCCTCAGTGTTAGGCGGCTCCTCCTAAACCACCTGATCTTCTCCTGTGGGGGGGTGTGAGACAGCAAGGGTGAGCTCACACATGATCATAGCTCAACAAGTTGTGGGGAACCAGTGGACATAAACTCACAAAGGTGTGAGTTCATGTGATGTGTAAGGCTTAATCAATGACAGGGGTTAAAGCTGAGCATTGCTTTTAAGTAGTTGGTCAAAATTTTATTAGCAGTTACTAAGTGTAAGTAAATACCAAACCATAAGTAAAGTAATAGAACAAAATTAATAACAAACCCATGCAATGCATATGACAAAATTGAATTTAAGTTCCATAATTTAAACATCAGAGAGTCCTGAGCTGCTCATGACCGTGAGCTCGGCTAGTATACCAGTTTTACACTCTGCAGAGGTTGTACCCTTTACCCACAAGTCATGTTACCCATCTGCCAAGGGGTCGCGAATCCCATACACCTCTACCTAGGAAGCGCGGCAGGGCAACACTACGAGGCCTTTACAAAGTTCCACTAGCTTCCGAAAACCCGCTACAGTTTATAGGAAGATCCAGTGCAGGGTTCCTGGCTGACCGCCATCGCAGCAAAATCAACCAGGGACCTCCCTACACTGACCTCTCCCCTACTGCCCTTGCCCCTTTCGGGTAAGGTAGTCTTCCACTAGCTTTCCTAATTAGTCAGCCAAGGGGTCCCATTCCTCCCTTGTGGTGGCACGTGGTTCTCAAGTTAAGCTCTATGTTCCAATTAACATTAATGATCTCAACATGAACATAAGCAGAATAACAAGAATAATTGGAACATAGATATAATAAATGATTATCCCAAAACCATGTAAAGCAATAGCAAACTACCCAAGTGATTCAGGGGTAAACAAGGTAATGAGATAAACAAATCTAGGGTGACCTATTGGGTCCCATCAAAATTAACCTATGCATGGATAAGTGATATTAAAGAACATTATTGGGTAAAAAGTGGTCAAGGGCACAACTTGCCTTCAATGAGCTCCTGCTCAGCTACTTCAACCTGCTGTTCACCAGTATCCTCAGCAACGGACTCTTCTACTCGCCACAATACAAACAAGCACAGTGCATATAGAGAAATTAACATTACACCAAACATATATACAAAATACACAGAGATATTATACATATTAAAATAAAAACCTAGGAACTGGAATCATAATTTTCTGAGTTATAGATTTTAAGTTATGCATTTTCAAAGGTTTTATGTGCTTTAAATAAGATTAAGTGATAAATAAATTTCTTACTGTTTTCATGACCTAACAGAGGATCTAGGTGATAAAGAATAAAATTACAAAATTTTAGGAACTGGAATGGACTAATTTGGAGTTAGTATGAATTTTCTATGAATTATTGAAGTTCTGGCAATTATTTTTCTATTAAATATTCAATTTCTAATTCATTTGTACAGTTTAAATAAGCTCTGGACTGGGCCTCAATTAATGTGAAACGCAGGGGGCTCAGGGTAAATCTCTTGAGACACAGCGAACAGTGGAGAGGGACGGCGGGTTCTAATTCTGGCAAGTGGAGGGACTCTTTAGCTAAATGGCACCGCGAAGAGGTATCTTTTAATTCTGGCCGTTGGATCGACCACAGATGGCCCCGATTAGATCGACCCTCGCCTGAGCCGATACGGGATCGAAGCCATAGGATCCGAATCCTACGGCCCGGATTCTATGTGTAAGTGCTTAATCGCTAGCTCTCCGATTCCCATCGGACGATCCCCACGCCCCTAGCCCAATCGCTGCCGCGCACTAAATTGTGGCCGTTGATCAACAGTCGGACGGCCCAGACTCTTCCCCCAACTTGACAGCGCCCCGACGATGGAGCCTAGCTCCCCGCGGCGGCGGAGCTCGCCGTCGAATCCTTCCCAGCGATTCTGGGCGCCATACCACGATTACTAGGTACTAAGCGAAATTGAGGGTGTGGTGGACAAGTGAGAGTGCTTACTTCCGGCAATGGCGATCCGAGTAACTCCGCCCACGGCGTGCTGCGGATCCGCGGCGCCCCCGATCTCCGATGAGAAATTGCCGGCGACTAAATTCCTACCGATGAGCTAATCCGGGCGCAAACGAACGAGGGGAAACAGGGGTAGATTCAAGAGAGAACTCACGATGATCGAAGTAGCGAATGCGGATCTCCACAATTCCCCAGCGGCGCAACTCGAGCTCCCAACCGTGACCACACGCTCTCACGCGACGCGGGGAGGGAAGAAGATAGCTCTTAATTGCCCAGGCGGCCGTCGCGACCCGAGCGCCCTAGTCCGAACGATGTCGAGACAGCGGCTATCGCGAGGTAAAGCCGAGACGCAAGCTCGGCGGCAATGGCGGCGCTGCTTCCTTCTCGGCACTCCCTCACAGACGGCGATGGCGGCTAGAGCGGTGTGCAGAGATTCTGCACATGGGTCTTGCAGGGAAGAAACTACGGAGAGTCCGGGGTCTTATCCCCACGGCGCGGCAGACCCGGTCCAGCCCACGGATTCCGCGCGGAGGTTGCAACGGCACGTCCGCGAGAGGAGGGAGACCGTCCTGACTAACGGGGCCACAAGACAGCGAAACGCGAGTGAGCTGCGGGAGGGCTGCCAAATAGGGCCCACCCAACAGCGTCACAAGTCGCGCGAGTCACAGAGATCGGCTGGGCGAGATCTTTGCGTGCGTTGGGCACACAGGCTGACATGCGGGGCCGCGCAGCAGAGAGAGCCAGCGCGCGCGGCGGGATGGAAGGGGGCTGGGCCGCGCGGTGCCCCTCTGCTGGTGGGCCGAATTGCAGTAAGTCAGCCCAGGTAGGCTACTTTATCTTTTTCTTTTTACGTTTTATTTCCTATTTTCAAATTTAAACCCTAATTTGAATTCAAACTTGTTTGTGAGCTTCTTGACTAAGTTAAATACTTAAATTAAAATATTAGTGGGGACAAAATGTATTCTTTCATACATTTATTTTCCTCTATTTTGTATAACCTCCTCCTTCTCTCTTTTCTTAATTCTAGGATTATTTAGGATTTAAATCCCCATTTGGATATTCACCTATTTCTTTTTGCATTATTAAAATATTGTCACAAAAATGCACACACAAATAAAATATTCAGCATGATGCAATGATTTAGTAGCTTTTATGTTATTAATCATTTGTTTTTACCTAGGGTGTACACATGTGATGATGCACAAGGTTAAACTCACATAAGGAGAAATTGATATTATTTCTAACAAATTACCAAGTGGGTGTTACATCAGTTCAGGTATGACCACCAAGGGATGAAGAGCTAATTGATGCTATTGGCAGCTTCTTTACAAACAAAAGCTCGTATTCACATTTCGACCGTTAATATTTCCATAGTTCTTAAAGCGGTAAGGCGAGACAAGGCGTTGGGTCACCGCCTGGACGCCTAGGCGCTTACTAAGGCGAGCAAGGCGACGTCTTACCAATTAAAGAAACGGCAGAACAGCAGCATAGATGAGGAAGAAAAAGAAAAAGAAAAAAAAAGAGAAGGAAGGGGTAGAAGAGATGGCCCAGCCCACCAGGCAGCCCATATATCCTCCCTGATGGTTAGGGTTGCCCCCATCTCACCATTGCCACTCCTGTCACAACATCGCTGCTCCTGCTCCCCCAAGCTCGGCGCTCCCCCGAGTCTCAGCACTGCTGCTCCCCCAAGCTCGGCACTCCCCCAAGCTCTGCGCCGCCGATCCCGCTCCCCAAAGTCTCTGCTAGGCTTCTTCCCCTCCCCTCTTGCCTCTCTTGCTGACTCTTGGCTAGGCGACGGGGACGCCTAGACTTTTTTGGCCGCCTGGACGCCTAGGCGACGCCTTGCCTTTGAAACCATGAATATTTCATCTATTAGATTTGGCATGAGCATGAAATTGACATTATATGAAAGTGTAATATGAATATTATTATACCAAAATCATATGTATAATCTACATTAGACTTAGTGTTAGTCAGAGATAAACGTTTGGAATCATGATTCACATGCGTGTCTACTAGAAGGAAAGGAGACAGGTAAGATGCCCAGATAGTGCCACATAGGTATTTATTAGGGATGGAGGCACTTCATGCATGTATGTGGTTCGTTTCGGTCTTCCGGGGACGTTGCCAATGTGATGGGTCTGTGCAGGGCTGCCAGGGGTGGACCTACACAGATTCAAGGCATTCAGTTGAACGCCCAAAACTTTTGGCACAAAAACAAATATATAATCTATGTGTTAGACATATGTACTAGTATACAGCATGTTGGACACTATCTCAAAACATGCTTCTATTCTCCCATATTCTTCTCTTTTGTAACATATATAACATGCAACGTCCATCCAATGGTAGCCAAGGCAGCTCAGCCTTGTCTGAGCCATGGACAAAAGCTGCAGCCACACAACCATGCAAGATAATAGACTGTGCAGGATGTGATCATCACAGAAAGAAACAAGAAGTAGCTAGTTTTATTTCAAAGAAATTATTGGATGGTAGATTTAGTGGTGAATGGTTAATGCCAATGAATGATAGCTCTTGTTTTATTTTTTTCACAGGAAAAATGGCTTTTTTAAATGTCTAACATAGAGAACTTTAGAAAATATGTAACCAAGATTATAAACTAAAATTTACTAGATATTCAATGTTTTTTCATCGCTATTTGTAGTAGTTTCCTTCTTTTTTGCGAAAAGAACTAGTATTTTGTATGAAAAAACTTGTATATTGACTTTATATTGTTAATTTAGCAATACTTTCATGAACTCTTTGCGTCACAGTTTTTTAATGCCTAGCACAGAAGTCATGGTCTGCCACTGAAGAGCTGCCTATGGCCATGTTTGTTTTAGCTTTTTTTCAGCTTCTAGTCACCAGAAGTTGTTGCAGACTACCAAACGCCTAGCTTTTCAGCCTGATTCTATGAGAATCACTTTAGTTAAAACTGTTCAAAATCAACATGACGGCCTGCTAGTGACAGGCCCTATGTGTCTGTGCATTGGTTGTGGTCCTCCATTACGGCACAAGGTAGCACGCATCTCCCTTCTGCTTAGTCAGTGACAGGCTGACAGCACCAGCTAGGGAAGAGCTGAGAATGTTCTGAGGCAACAATGCCCTATCCTTGCTTGGGTAGTTCACGTATGTCATTGACTAGACTGGAAGACTGGCTACACAGAATGGCATGCATGGCAACGGCGGTTAGTGAACCCAGGAATTGTTCAAAATTAGGACCACTTACCATTGGCAAAAACTAGCCATATACGTTGTACATATAGAGAGGTAAAATAAAGCTTCTAGGGAAACTTTCGAATCGATATGATGCTTGAGTTACATGTTTAAGAGTAAAATAAAGTAAGAACATTAAATTGTATACAAAAAGTAATATTTTATTCAGTTGTGTTGTGTGGCAGCAGCGCAGGGGAAATGAGATACCAAAGTATTGGTCTCATTCATTTTGAACAATCTGTAATTTTAGATTGGTGATTCTTGTTTGAATTTTCAATCCAATTGAATAGATACTACAAATACAAGCAGTTGGGATTGGATATTAGGGAATGGACTGTAGGGAAAAACCATAAATTAGATGACGCAACTGGATTGAAGCAGACGAATAGGAGTAGAACCGTGAAGACCAGACCACCGGAAAGGAGCTACAGCTTCCGGACTGCGCCCTGGGATGTTAGCAGTAGCAAAAGGCAGCCGGGCCGGGACGGCACCGCTGCTCCGGCTGGGCCCTGTTCCGGTACCGCCGGCCGTGCTGCACGCGAACGACCGTGGGGAAGAAGGAAGTAGGCGAACAGCCGAGATGATCTGCCGAGTGTTGAGCTGAGGGCTCCAGGCCGGCCGCCGGATTAAGAAACAGGGATCGAATGGTGCGGCGGCCAGCGGCGGTAGGAGCGGAATGGAGCGAGCGGAGTCACGGTATCGGCGTCGGAACTCGGAAGGGGCGGCTGGGCGAGTCGCGACTCGCGAACAAGTTCCAAATGCCGGTGGACTACTTAGCTTGAGCCTGATGTTGGGCTAAAAACTACATGGGTACCTGGACTTCATGGACCACAACTAGGGGGGCCACGGCCCTAGGGCCACCCTAAACCACCTAGCTAAGAATAATAATGGACTTTAAAATTTACATTATAAAATTTAAGAATAGAATTGAATTAAAATCAGGTTTTATTTCTATTTATTTTTAAAGTAAAAATAATTAAAGTTCAAATTTATTATGAAGAAATATTTGGATAATGATCTATTACCACCTCTAGCTTTAGTTATACCACTCAACAATGGTGCTTCTCCATAGTCTTTATTCTAGTGCATGTGTCCGCTTCTACTTATAGGCCTAGTTACAAGACACTGTTTCTGTAACACCATAAAATCATCAACTAAAAATAATGCATTGAAATTAATGGTAGTGAGTATAGTAAAGAAATTTTTTGCAAGTGTTTGATCTCACTTACCTTTAGAATGATTTTTGTTTGCTCATAATTGATTGATGGAGTTATGGAGCCGCCGCCGCAACCCTTCCCCTCCCTGGCGCCCTCTCCTCTCCCTCTCTCTCCCTCTATAAAAGGCTATTGAGCTCACTCTCCCTCGCCGGACCGTCCGCGCCGCCCACCGCGCCCTGTCCGTCCTAGCCCCGCCCGCGCCGTTCGTCTGCGCCGTGCCCGTCCCAGCCGGCCGAGCCCCGTCGGACCGTCCGCCGTCCCAGCCGTGCTCCTGTGCCTCACCGATGATCGTGTCGTGACCTCGCCGTTACCAAGTCCCTCCGTTCATCCAAGGTTGAAGACAACCCAGATTTTTTTATTAATTTTTAAAATCATGTTTTGAATTATTTCATGAATTTTGTAATTGTTGTTGTAATTTGGAAATATTGTGATTCATGTATGTGAACTATGGATTTTGGGTATATATGTGATGAATTAGTGAATTGTTATTAGACATGATATTGATTTATGATTACTTTAGAATTTGGGATTTGAAAGAAATGTGACAAAATTTGGTAGACCAAGTGTTGGTAATAAAAACACTAGATAAGTAATTTCATAGTTAATTTTGTTTATGATGAATTTTAGAATTAATCTAGAAGTTTATAATCATAGGTTCATTTAGATCCACTAAATAAGTAATGGAAACTTTCTTAACACAGAATTAGTAAGTGATATAGAATTCATAATAATGCAAGTATTATAGTTTAATCAATGGTTTAATTTATTATTAAATGTTTGGACCTCTGATTATTATAATGACATTTTCTTTTAGAAAGGATAAAACTAAAAGGATATCATTATTCATAATAGAAATAAATAATTGGTAATTAATTTATTTCTGCAGAATTGGTTAAGTCATTACATCTAAGCTATGTTATGTAAAATACTTTCGAGGTCACATGTTCATATAACTTCCACCAGGGACAAATCCAAAGTAGATTTAAAGTTTATATATGTCAATACATGTAGACTAATAATATGAATACGAATTAGGTTTTATTCTAGGCACTATTATAAGTATAGTTTGTGTGGTATATGTTTGTTCATGTAATGGTGAATGTTATTCATGTAATGGTGTATGTTTATTTATTTGGTGAATGTTTTCTTTTGTATGTACAATATGTGAATCTATATTAGAAGCTGACTGTGTGGTAGAAAAACCGAATACGTTCGAAGACGACCCGCAGGTCATGTTAACATGGGGTAGTAGTCTTGGCTAAGTTACCTCGCCTAGAGGACCATCAATACTGACGTGATAACTTTAGTGGGTGGCTTTGTACTAAGGATATTTTGTGAAAGCTTCGTAATGGATCCCTAGCCATTTACCTCGGCAGTGTTTACGGGTTCGTACAACCCAGGCTAGATGTGATACATGGCTTGTGGGTAAGTTGTACCATCTCTGCAGAGTGTAAAACTGATATGTCAGTCGTGCTCACGGTTAAGAGCAACCTGAACCCTCACATGATAATTAAACTCAAAGATGGAAAATAAATTGTGATCCGATGATTCATAAATGGTTTGGTTATGTGGTTTCACTTAAGTGTTTTTGAGATATAATCATGTACTTATGTTTAATTGGGAATTTTGGGATACACTCACAATTAGTAAGTCAGGCATTGTTAATAAAATATTGACAAACTAAAATGCTTACCGCTTATCCATAGCCTACCTTGTTAAACTTTCATTACTCCTCCCACTTGCTGAGTTCCGGCCATAAGTGAGCTCACCCCTTGCTGATATTTTGATCAGAAGCTGATGAGGAAGATTTTTATGAGGATGTTGACGACTACTAAGTCTAACAATGTGTCAGTCATCTTCCTGTGGAAGATCGCACCTGGTATATCCGCTGTACTTTGATGATGAAACTACTTAAGACATTTATATCTGGATGATGTAATAAAGTTATTATACTCTCTTTACGTCTTTATTGCATTGTCTTTTGATATATTACACTTGTGACGTCAACATATTTGTGGAAAATGGATCCTGGCACACATATGTTATGCATTCGGTTTTGCCCCTAAAACCGGGTGTGACAGTTTCTAATTGGAGCGTTTAAAAGATTGATTAGAAGCATCAAGTTTTTTAAGAAACTTGTTTATAAAAAATGGGGTGCTTCTAAACATGCTACTTTATGATTTAGTTTCTAGAAACATGATTTCCAGTTTCTAATAAACCAAGAAGCGGGCATTCTAATAAACAAGAATCTGGTTTGGTGAAAATTATGATAATTGCCACCGTTTTCATGCCTATACATACGATTATCTAGATACCTACTATGTTTGAATTGAACAAGTAATTGGGGCACGCCCGCGCACATAGAAAAAAATTTGAGCAAGATTCACTAAGAAGCACACTTGCAGTGGGCAATCAGAAGTTGTAACAGATGTACAACACTTCGTTTCATGTTCCATGGGATTGACCTTCAAGCTCAGACTTTGTCGTTACTTTGAAATATGATCTAATTGTAAAATTTTATTCACTATACATACCTATGTGTGACTAAGTGTTGTTTGTGAAGCTTGACTTTAACAAAAACAATAAATGTCTTCTGATTTTCAACGGAGTTGAACGGTGCTTTTTTAATTTTAAGCAAAAGGCCGGGTTGTTCGTTTCGGATTAAAGTCAGCTATTTGGACTGTTGTAACTATAATCTATAGAGACAAAAATACTAGAAACAGTAGAAGCCAGTACAGATTAAAGTCAAACGAACATGTTGTTCGTAGACATCTTGCAAGACCTCTTAGGTGTCGTTTGGTTCACGAAATGTAACGTAAATGGCAACGTTAATGATTCACACTCGAGTACCGGTGGTAATAAGTTTGAATAGGCCGATATCAGTTTCTAGTGTGGTATCTAATTACAGTTAGATTTAAACAAACATGATTTGACATTATCAGTTACCCATCATGTTTCAAATATGTGAACACTTTAGCTACTTCAATTTATAAAAATATGAAAGTGAGTTTATATTGTAATTTTTGATACTGTTAGACAACCTCTTATGTTGTAACTGTAATTAGGGTAACCATGAGAAGTATGTAAGGCCTTAAAAGGCTTTTCATTTGCCTAATCAAAATGAGGATTTTGCTCCTTATCTCTCTCATATGGTACCATAAGTGCAAGCATGTGACTTTTTCCCACTCCTACTATCAACCTCTTCAGCTTATCAATCGAGTAAGCACAAATATTTATTTTTGATAAATATAGCAAACATACGTAGAAAAATCCAGTCTGGATAATATTATGAGAATTTTTTTAGAATGAAAAGAAAGTTCATTGGATCATTGGACTCTAAATGGTACATGCACCTTTTTTGTCTTTCATACTTCTCGTCGGTGAGTTGATTTACAGCGTGTTTGGTTTGAAAAATGAGGTAGACCATTATCTTCTCACTCATCACTTTCTTGTTTGGTTTATGAAATGGAAGAAGTTGATCTACCACCATTTCGTTTATCATAATAATTAGTAATAATATGAGTAATGATTACATTCGACTAAATTTGTGAAATAGACTCATGATGCACCACCTTATCTAGAAATGAATTGATTCTTCAAAACAAACACCCTCTTACTATTTCCCTCATACCTGTACATGTAGGTGCTCTGTTGGCCGTGAGTTACGGCTAAAAATATGGTGATGTAACGTGCTGGTCGCACACGCAAACTCGCACTCGTGGCCTCGCCTACTCCCCCAATTTGCCCTGGCGCGTAGCCTGCTCCGCCCATGCAGTGTCACCCTCGCTCGTGTTATCATGCGCCGCCTCACCCACTTGGTCCCTCGCTTGGTGGGGGAAGGTCTGACTTCAGACGAGATGGAGTTGGGCAGAGCGGGAACTGGTAGGGAAGACGAGGAACAAGTGTGTAAGCACGATAGGTTGTAGCACAACGGTAGTGGCAACACGAAGGACTGACATCGCGGCGGGGCATGGTGGCATCGCCCCGGGAGGGAGGAAGAGGATAGAACATCATGAAACTATGGAGACTAGGAAAGGATAGAGCATTCGCATGTCCGTTGGCTGTCAATCCACGACTGAAATTAGAAAGAGTGACGTGCTTTGCTCCTAACTCTGAAGTATAGTAATGTTTAATTATTATTTTAAAAAATAAATTTAAAAAATATGTGTTCAATCTATATTAAAAATTGATATAAAATAAAAATGAAGTGAATAATCGAATCAATTATTTTTAAAATAGAATAAAGGTAAACTTGTCTTTTTTATCGAAAGAGATAAAATCAGTTTCCAAGAAATTGGGTTCCAAACATGCACATTAAGTTTTTTCCATAACCAATTTCTTCAAAAACAGGCCTTAAATTGATTAGTTTTTACATGGTTGCTTGAAAATCTTATTTTATTTTATTTAGTTTATCCTCTTAATTATTCCTTGCATTCCCTTTTACACATTGCATTAGCTTGTTTCGACTAGTTTATAGTTTCACAAAATATAAATTATATGTTATAAGAGTATTTATTTATAGTAAATTTCGAAATATAGATCTTATGATATAAATCTATATATTTGTTAACTAATAGTTAAAGATACATATATTTGGTTTAGAAAGTGTTCAATGGGATACTATACGCTTCTATATCCTAAATATAGAGAAAATATCTCCTTTATAGCATCCAACTATGTCTTCTAAAGCCCTCTCTAAATATAAAGTACACTTATTCATCCTCTCTATATATAGACTCTACCTTCTCTATTAGAAGGAACGAGATATATATGAGGAAAACGTTTAGGTCCTGTTTGGATCTTTGAAATTGAATTCCATTCTAATAGTCTTAATTTAGGCATATATCAATTAAGCTAATATGGTTTGATAGATAATATATTTATATGCTAATATTGGTCATATGAGGGAGATATTTATGTGCTACACTTCTAATGTAGAGGGGCGAGCCAAAAAACGTGTCATAAGTTGCAAAGTAGAAACATGGACCAGTGATACATAAAATCAATTTTCACTCCTCGTCCTATGAATCTGGGATAGGCTTATATCTAAGCTGTGCAAAGTGGTGGAATGTTAGATTCCAAACTAAATAATCTACTATATTAAGTAAATTTTAATTTCTTTAAAATGAAGGAATCCAAACGATCACTAGAAATATAGAGGATACCACTCCCGTTAGCCTTAGATCGTGCCTAATAAAAGACGGAGGGAGTAGTTTCCATGTATGATTGATACACTTCATTTATCGCTAGCTTTTCTTAGCAGTGAATGAGAATGCAATAAGAGTCCGCTGTTGTCTTGTCATGCTCATGCCCATGCCCACAACATTTGCAAAGCGAGGTGAAAAGCTTAGGGTCCAAACACCCCTGCTACTTTGAAAAAAACTATAAATCCAGGCTCATTTAGCTTTTATGTAAGATGACTTTTGTTCCTCAATTACTGCGCTGCCAAAACCGTTTTTCTACATGTTTTGTTTGGTACAAAGTTCTGAAAAAGCTAGAGAAACTCTAAAAAATAGCTAAAAGATAGTCCCTCTATGCCAAAGTAAATTTTGTTTTGCACTTTCAATAGATTCAAACAATATTTGGTGTATGTGCTCTATATATGTGTCTACATTCACCGTTGTTGGAACTTGCACACGGGCACAAGTCGATCCAACAGTGGGGGGAATGTTAGCACAAACAGGGTTTTAGCACGTGATGGCAAAAGCACTGTTCATCTGGCCTCTCATGGGCACTGTGCGGGGGTATTTATAGGTACCTGAGCGCGCAGCGCCTTGACCTAAGGACGCATGTGCCCTCAGCTACCTAGGTTATCCCCAGAATATTCCCATAAAGCGGGGTTACAGACCGTAATTACAGGGATGCTTTTACAAATTAGGCCCGTAACGCACAGCGGCCACGCGGGGCCCGTTACGATGGGCCGGATCGCACGTGGGCCTCTGAGCTAGACGAAGCCGCACAGTGGGGTGCCCTTCGTCGCCGGTCTTCATCTGGCGCGGTACATGCGAAGGGTGTCCCTGCCTGCTTTGTCTGTGTTAGCTCAGCTGCTGCAGCGAAGGCTTCGAGCGAAGGGTGGCGCCTTTGCCTTCGCCCCAACATTTGCCCTCCGAGGGACCAGTTCGACAAAGTCACCTAGTGCCGAAGACGTCGCTAGATGGTGGAGACGCTGCCCTCGCTCGAAGTGGTTCCGCGGGGGTTTTTGATGTGACCGTTGATTGACGGCGTACTGTTGGATTGCGGGTTTCCCGGAGCGCCGCGCCCTGCCTATAAAAGGGGGCGGGGGTCGACGCTTTTTGAACTTCACCTTCCGCGCTCCGCGAAAACCCTAGCCGCCCTTTCCGCCGTCTTTCTGCTCGTCGGCCCGCCGTGCTCTTGTTCACCGGAGATCTGGCTCGAGTGAAGCAGACCGCCCGTCGCCGCCGACGGTACGTAGCGATGCTGTCCTCGTCTTCTTCCACAGCCGCTACGCCGCCGGCCGTTCCCTCGCCGCCGGCCGCCGCCTCGTCTGAAGAGACGCTGAGTAGTTTAATGGCGGAGGAGTTGCGCGCCGGCGATTCTGTTGATTTTGGCGTATCGCGGATGTCGTCGTTCCGCGTGCAAGATATGCAGCGGTTGGGTTACTTTGGCGGCGGAGTTGCTCGAGTCCCGGGGACGGAGGAAGTCCCCGAGCCGGAGGGCGAGTTGGTTGTTTTTGAGGCGTTCTTCGCCGCCGGACTCCGCTTGCCTGCGCACCGATTTGTTGGCGAAGTCCTACGCAAGTTCAACGTTCAAATACATCAGCTGACACCGAATGCCATAGTGGCTCTGTCGAAGTATGTCTGGGCGACGACTTCGTACGGCGGACAGCCATCGGTCGAAGTTTTTGCGAAGTATTATTGTTTGCACTGGCAGAAGAGGATGATTGGAGACGAAGTTGCTCAGTTTGGGTCCTGCACATTCACGCCGAAGACCGGCAAAACCACGATGCAGGTAGTCGAGTTGGTGCCTTGCGCCTGCAACAAGTGGGGCAACTGGAATGAATTTTGGTTTTACGTTGCTGAGGGCACCGTCGAAGGCCATGAGGGGCTTCCCGTGTCCGAGATGTGTTCTCATTTTTACTCAGCGTACCCGCCCTTCGAAGTGGCGGAGGAGGATGTGGACGAAGGGGCCCTTCGGTGCGCCGCCGGCCTAAGCAGTGGGCGCGACTTGGTTGAAGAATTTGTGGCGTATGGGGTATGGCCCTTGGCGCATGGCTGGGCGTTGGGCGAAGTGTGCCCTCGCCAGATGCCTTTCCATGGCGGAAGAGTGGTGCGGAGTCCCGCCTTCGCCCTAAATCTACAAAACCGCGATCCGGCCGCCTTTGTGCGTGAGGCGGAGGATGGGGCGGTGCGGCTCGTTGGACGTTACGTGCCGAGGACAGAGGGCCAGCGCAGCTGGGATATCCGCGGGTCAAATGACCGTTTGAACAGGGTTTTTGAATTAAATCAATTGCCATATGACGGCTACCCTGGTCAAGACGATGTGGATCGCCGCGGGAAGAAACCGGCGGTGGAGACTGGTGACGACCCTGCGCCGGCGACCGCCCCATCCTCTAAAAAGAGAAAATTAGGTACTGCTATGGGAGGACTTGGGGTTTCTGATGGTTTTGCTAGAGAGTTGATGAGGACGTGCGCGGCCCTGGGGGAAAGGATGTCTTCGCCCGAGCTCCGGGAGTCTTCGGCTCGGATGCTGAGGGTTACCGGGGGTTGTTGGCCTAGGAACGTTCCTATCCCCCGCACGGCTGGCGAGGACTTTTTTACATCTCGCATGGTTCGTGAATGGAGGGTTTTTCCTTACGGGCGGAATATTGCTGCTGTTGTGTCAGCAGTTATGGACAAGGATCGCCAGGGAGCGGCTCAGAAGCGCCAGGCGGCTGTCAGGCTCGTTGAAGCCAGGCCGAAGAGGCAGCGGGGGGCTGCAAAGGCTGCGGCCCTCGGCGGAGGCCGGCCGCCGCTAGCGGTGAAGTCGGGCGTCCCTGCATCTAGCAAGGCGCCGGAGGCAACGGCAGGCGCCGGAGGCTCGAAATCGGCGAAGGCGGTGCCGCCGTCCAGCGGAGTGGCAGAGGTGGCGAAGGCGGCCCGAGCGTTGCCGTTGT
This sequence comes from Zea luxurians, assembly GCA_029449295.1. Classification (NCBI taxonomy): domain Eukaryota; kingdom Viridiplantae; phylum Streptophyta; class Magnoliopsida; order Poales; family Poaceae; genus Zea; species Zea luxurians. The sequence continues at coordinate 2,391,940 of JAOPSE010000028.1, read as the reverse complement.
CGGGCAAACGTGTCGCCGACTTCGCCACCGACATTAGTGTGGAGGACTATCTCGGTGGTAAGTCGTTGGCTCTATTTTTTTTAATTGTTCGTTGGTACGTCGCAGGGTCGGGCGAAGGCCAACTTGCTATGGTTGTGCCCGCCGCGGCGACCACGACGGCTGCCGCAGTGTCGAAGGCGTAGGGCGGGGCTCTTAGCGCCGGAGGCGAGGTGTCGGCCCTCGCGGTTGTTATGGATGAGGCGGGCGCTGCGTCCCGCCGGCTGAAGGAGGTGACGGAGGCGCTAAGTCAGGTCCGCTGAGCTGGACTTCGTCCCTTTTTTTTCCGGCTTGTTGGGGTCGCGGTCTTACGATTGCTCTACAGGTGGCTGACTTCGCCAGCCGCACTGCGTCGGGGGCCCTCACGGCGGCTGTGGCTGCCGAAGTCGAGAGACTTCGAACACAACATGCTGACGCCGTCCGTGAGAAATCGCCCGCCGACAGCAAGTGCCGCAAGCTGGCGGACAAGGTGGCCACACTGGAGGGAGAGAAGGCTGCCCTCCGGCGCCAGCTGGCGAGGGAAAGGAGGGAGACCAACGAGGCTCTTGCCAAGGCGCAGGATGCGCAGACGGAGGCCAACCTGGCACGGGCGGAGGGCAATCTTGCCAGGGAGCGCGCCGAGCAGCTGCAGGAGCGGCTCACCGCCCTGGAGAGCCGCGTGGAGAGGGCCGAGGCCGCGTCACGCGCGGAGGCGGAGCAGACGCGCCAACTGCTTGTAGATACATACCGCGGGCTGGGCGCGGGGACCGGTGATTTCGAAGTGCCGGACCGAGAGCCCAGACTTCGCTGCCTGGAGTGGGTGCAGGAGGAGTTGCAGGCACTCCCCACTGTCGTGGAGGGGTTTATGGCGTATGCCTCCCTGGTCACCTGCGAGGGGGCGATGAATGCGCTCTCCCGGGAAGGGTGCCGACACTTTGAGGTCTTCGACCAAGTCGAAGAAGATTTTGAGCAAGATATCTTTAAGGTTTAGGACCCCGTAGTGAAGGAATCCGCCGGAGCTATCTTCGGCTGTGGGGTCCACATGGTCGCGAGGTGGTCAGAGAGCGGGCCGAGACGGCGAGGGCTTAGGTAACGTTTTCGTATGTTTGGTGTTTGTTGGATGTAGGCTGTGTGTGTGTTTGATGAGTTTTGTGTGTTTTTGACTTAGGCGGCGCGTGGTGAGAGGGTCGACGACTTCGGGGCGTTGAACAGCATGCTGTCTGACCCGGAGCCGACCCCGGCGGAGGCCGTGCCTGGGCTCGCCCTGGAGCCGACCCCGGAGACTGCGGGAGACGCGTCGGGTGCCCCCGCATCTGCTGCGGCCGGCGAAGGCCTGCCCCCAGAGGTCGCCGAAGGCGCACCTGATGCCTCCGCAGCTGCTGCGCCGAGTGCTGAAGATCCCGCAGCGGTGGCGGCAGAGATTACAGCGGAAGCAACGGCGGAGCCAACGGCGGAGGCTCCCACAACGTCAGGGCCGTCGCAGGTGGCGTAGTGGGTGTAGAGGGTTGGGGAAATTCGTACATGTTACTGAATTTTGGTTGCTGCGCAGGTTCAAGATTTTGGGCCTGCGCACACAACCGGTACTACTAAATTTTTGGCGGCTTCGACCGCGGAAGATGGTAATGAATGTGGTGGGTCTGCATCTGAGTTTTTTGATTGTGCTGACTCTGGGAGCTCGGTTGAGTGGACTGAGGAGTCTTCAGAGGAGGACTTGGACTACTTTACGGCCTTGGATGTGGCTGCGGCGGAGGCTTCGCCGCACGTCGCGGACGCAGGTGATGTGCCAGGTCCTAGCACCGGGCGACGACGACGAAGGGCGGTTGCGAAGCGTAGAGTTAGTGGGGCGGAGGGGGCTCGGCTTCGTGTGAGTGGGACTGGCCGGCAGGAACTGTTGTCTTTGCCGGCCGCCGTGAATACAGGTGAAGGGGAACTGCGAAGTCTTTTTGCGGGTGAGGAGCTTAGGATAATGCTATTTAATTATAGGGAGATGGGAATTATTCCTAAGGTTGAGCCGATGTAGAGTGTGGTGCCCTCGCCTGTATGTGTCGGGGACCATAATTAGGGGTACCCTCAAGACGCCTAATTCTCAGCTGGTAACCCCCATCAGCATAAAGCTGCAGAGGCCTGATGGGTGCGATTAAGTCAGGGATCAGTCCATACGAGCGACTCGATCACGCCTCGCCCGAGCCTAGCCTCGGGCAAGGGCAGCCGACCCCAAGATGTTTCCGTCTCGCCCGAGGCCCCCTTTTAACGGCAGACGCATCTCCGGCTCGCCCGAGGCCTTGCCTTCGCTAAGAAGCAACCCTGACTAAATCGCCGCGCCGACCGACCGAGTCACAGGGGCATTTAACGCAAAGGTAGCCTGACACCTTTATCCTGACGCGCGCCCCCCGGCAGAGCCGAAGTGACCGCCGTCACTTCGCCGCTCCACTGACCGGTCTGACAGAAGGACAGCGCCGCCTGCGCCATTCCGACTGCAGTGCCACTTGACAGAGTGAGACTGACAGGCAGTCAGGCCCTGCCAAAGGCGCCATAGGAAGCTCCGCCCGACCCAGGGCTCGGACTCGGGCTAAGGCCCCGGAAGACGGCGAACTCCGCTCCGCCCGACACAGGGCTCGGACTCGGGCTAAGGCCCCGGAAGACGGCGAACTCCGCCCCGCCCGACCCAGGGCTCGGACTCGGGCTAAGGCCCCGGAAGACGGCGAACTCCGCTCCGCCCGACCCAGGGCTCGGACTCGGGCTAAGGCCCCAAAAGACGGCGAACTCCGCTCCGCCCGACCTAGGGCTCGGACTCGGGCTAAGGCCCCGGAAGACGGCGAACTCCGCTCCGCCCGACCCAGGGCTCGGACTCGGGCTAAGGCCCCGGAAGACGGCGAACTCCGCTCCGCCCGACCCAGGGCTCGGACTCGGGCTAAGGCCCCGGAAGACGGCGAACTCCGCTCCGCCCGACCCAGGGCTCGGACTCGGGCTAAGGCCCCAGAAGACGACGAACTCCGCTTCGCCCGACCCCAGGGGTCGGACTCCGCCCTGGCCTCTGCCAAACGACCTCCGCCTCGCCCGACCCAGGAGCTCAGGCTCGGCCTCGGCCATGGAAGACAGACTCGACCTCGGCTTCGGAGGAGCCTCCACGTCGCCCGACCTAGGGCACAAGTCCGCCACGTCAACAGGAAGCGCCATCATCACCCTACCCCGAGCCGACTCGGGCCGCAGGGAACAAGACCGGCGTCCCATCTGGCTAGCTCCGTCAGATAGGCAATGATGGCGCCCCGCTAGACCCATGACGACGGCGGCTCTCAGCTCCCTTACGGAAGCAGGGGGACGTCAGCAAGGGCCCAACCGCTCCGACAGCTGTCCCTCCGCCAGGCTCCATTGCTCCTCTGACAGCCACGACACCACACCAGCTGGGTGCCAAGATCTCTCCGGCTGCCACATTGGCATGTACTTAGGGCGCTAGCTCACCCCCGCTAGACACGTAGCACCTTGCTACACCCCCATTGTACACCTGGATCCTCTCCTTACGCCTATAAAAGGAAGGACCAGGGCCTTCTTAGAGAAGGTTGGCCGCGCGGGAACGAGGATGGGGCAGGCGCTCTCTTGGGGCCGCTCGCTTCCCTCACCCACGTGGATGCTTGTAACCCCCTACTGCAAGCGCACCCAACCTGGGCGCGGGTCGAACACGAAGGCCGCGGGATTCCCACCTCTCTCACGACTCGTCTCCGGCCACCTCGCTTTTCCCCCCTTCGCGCTCGCCCACGCGCTCGACCCATCTGGGCTGGGGCACGCGGCACACTCACTCGTCGGCTTAGGGACCCCCCGGTCTCGAAACACCGACAGTTGGCGCGCCAGGTAGGGGCCTGCTGCGTGTTGACGAGCAGTTTCCCATCAAGCTCCAGATGGGCAGTCTCCAACGACCTCTCCAACCCGGGACGGTGCTCCGTTTCGGGAGTCTCGAGTTCATGTCTCTCGACGGCAGCTACGACAAGATACTCCTTCCACCGCCGCGCGACGACGACAATGGTGGCTGACAGCCCACCCACCGGCGGCGGAATCAACGACGTCTTCCCCGCGTGGTGGAAGAACAACATTCGACCTCGCCCCGTCCTCTCCCCCGCCATCGGAGGAGGAGACGGGGCAACCAGGGCCGAGCGGGAGGCCGCGCTCCGTCGGCTGTCGAGCGAACCGACGTCCCCAGCGCCCCAACGGAGGGCGCGTCGGGCGTCAACCTCGCATTTGAGACGAAGGCGAGCGCCGTCCCCCCGCGACACGCCAATCCCGAGCAAGTGGACGACGCCAGCACGCTCGCGGAGGGCCTGCAGGACGTCGCCCTCGTACCCAAGACGACGGCGCAATCAGTCCCCGGCGTGACTATGCCGCTCCTCGTCGACCAAAAGGTACCGACTGATTCCCATCCTACGTCATTTCGACTCGGCCTCAACCCGCCTAGCGACCTCGCTTTGGCGGGCGCTCACGTTGAGGCGAGTGCAACCTCTCTGGGGTTTCGTATGTGGTCACCTTGGGACCGATTGACGGACGTCTCGACCTACGGGCCCTCTGGGTCCGAGGAAGATGGCGATCCCAGCATCTGTTGGGATTTCTCTGGATTTGGCAACCCAGTGCCATGCGGGACTTTATGACCGCATGTGACTACTGCCTTTCCGACTGTTCCGACGGCAGCCGCAGCCTTGACGACAAGGACTGCGGCCCAAGCCACAAATGTTTCCACGTCGAGCTAGGGGATCCCTCCGAAGGCAACCATCTCGGCATGCCGGAGGACGGTGATCTCCCTAGGCCGGTGCCTCACGCTGACATCCCGCGGGAGCTAGCTGTGGTCCCCGTTCCGGCAGGGGGTCACGACCCACAGCTCGAGCAAGTCCGCGGGGCACAGGCCGGGCTCGACGAGGGAGCAGGAGCGCTCGAGTCGATCCGCCGGGACGTCGGGCAGGTATGGGCGGGCCAACCCCCGGCTGGAGAAATACGTCACCTGCCCCAGGGTTTCCAGCACCGCGTCGCCAACGAAGTCAGGGACAGGCCGCCACCCGCATCCAGCGGGGTCGGTCAGAACCTGGCAGCCGCAGCGATGCTCCTCCGCGCGATGCCGGAGCCATCAACCACCGAGGGTCGGCGAATCCAGGGAGAGCTCAAGAATCTCCTGGAGGGCGCTGCGGCCCGGCGGGCCGAGAGCTCTGCCTCCCGAAGGCAGGGGTACCCCTCGGAACCTCATGCCGCGACTTCCCGATTCATGCGAGAAGCCTCGGTCTACATCGGGCGCACGCGCAACACCGCGCCTGCGGCCCCGGGCCACCTCGGCAACGAGCACCATCGTCGCAACCGTCGGGCCCGCCTCGACGAAAGGATGTGCCGAGGCTACCACCCCAGGCGTGGGGGACGCTACGACAGTGGGGAGGATCGGAGTCCCTCGCCCGAACCACCCGGTCCGCAGGCCTTCAGCCGGGCCATCCGGCGGGCGCCGTTTCCGGCCCGTTTCCGACCCCCGACTACTATCACCAAGTACTCGGGGGAGACGAGACTGGAATTGTGGCTCGCAGACTACCGCCTGGCCTGCCAACTGGGTGGAACGGACGACGACAACCTCATCATCCGCAACCTCCCCCTGTTCCTCTCCGACACTGCTCGTGCCTAGTTGGAGCACCTGCCTCCGGGGCAGATCTCCAACTGGGAGGAGTTGGTCCAGGCCTTCGCCGGCAATTTCCAGGGCACGTACGTGCGCCCCAGGAATTCCTGGGACCTCCGAAGCTGCCGGCAACAGCCGGGAGAGTCTCTTCGGGACTACATCCGGCGATTCTCGAAGCAGCGCACCGAGCTGCCCAACATCACCGACTCCGATGTCATTGGCGCGTTCCTTGCCGGCACCACCTGCCGTGACCTGGTGAGCAAGTTGGGTCGCAAGACCCCCACCAGGGCGAGCGAGCTGATGGACATCGCCACCAAGTTCGCCTCTGGCCAGGAGGCGGTCGAGGCCATATTCCGAAAGGACAAGCAGCCCCAGGGCCGCCCGTCGGAAGATGCTCCCGAGGCGTCTACTCCGCGCGGCGCCAAGAAGAAAGGCAAGAAGAAGTCGCAAGCGAAACGCGACGCCGCCGACGCGGACCTTGTCGCCGCTGCCGAGTACAAGAACCCTCGGAAGCCCCCCGGAGGTGCTAACCTCTTCGACAAGATGCTCAAGGAGCCGTGCCCTTACCATCAGGGGCCCGTCAAGCACACCCTCGAGGAGTGCGTCATGCTACGGCGCCACTTCCACAGGGCCGGGCCACCCGCAGAGGGTGGCAGGGCCCGCGACGACGACAAAAAGGAAGATCACCAAGCAGGAGAGTTCCCCGAGGTCCGCGACTGCTTCATGATCTACGGAGGGCATGCGGCGAATGCCTCGGCTCGGCATCGCAAGCGAGAGCGTCGGGAGGTCTGCTCGGTGAAGGTGGCGGCGCCAGTCTACCTAGACTGGTCCGACAAGCCCATCACCTTCGACCAAGCTGACCACCCCGACCACGTGCCGAGCCCGGGGAAATACCCGCTCGTCGTCGATCCCATCATCGGCGACGTCAGGCTCACCAAGGTCCTGATGGATGGGGGCAGCTGCCTCAACATCATCTACGCCGAGACCCTCAGGCTCCTGCGCGTCGATCTGTCCTCCGTCCGAGCAGGAGCAGCGCCCTTCCACGGGATCATTCCTGGGAAGCGCGTCCAGCCCCTCGGACAGCTCGACCTTCCTGTCTGCTTCGGAACGCCCTCCAACTTCCGAAGGGAGATTCTGACGTTCGAGGTGGTCGGGTTCCGAGGAACCTACCACGCGGTATTGGGGAGGCCATGCTACGCGAAGTTCATGGCCGTCCCCAACTACACCTACCTGAAGCTCAAGATGCCGGGCCCCAACGGGGTCATCACCGTCGGCCCCACGTACAAACACGTGTTCGAATGCGACGTGGAGTGCGTGGAGTACGCCGAGGCCCTCGCCGAGTCCAAGGCCCTCATCGCCGACCTGGAAAATCTCTCCCGAGAGGTGCCAGACGTGAAGCGACACGCCGGCAATTTCGAGCCAGCGGAGACGGTTAAGGCCGTCCCTCTCGACCCCAGTGGCGACACCTCCAAGCAGGTCCGGATCGGTTCCGGGCTCGACCCCAAATAGGAAGCAGTGCTCGTCGACTTTCTCCGCGCAAACGCCGACGTCTTTGCGTGGAGTCCCTCGGACATGCCCGGCATACCGAGGGATGTCGCCGAGCACTTGCTGGATATTCGGGCCAGAGCCCGACCAGTCAGGCAGCCTCTACGCCGATTCGATGAGGAGAAGCGCAGAGTGATAGGCGAGGAGATCCACAAGCTAATGGCAGCAGGGTTCATCAAAGAGGTATTCCATCCCGAATGGCTTGCCAACCCTGTGCTTGTGAGAAAGAAAGGGGGGAAATGGCGGATGTGTGTAGACTACACTGGTCTCAACAAAGCATGTCCGAAGGTTCCCTACCCTCTACCTCGCATCGATCAAATTGTGGATTCCACTGCTGGGTGCGAAACCCTGTCTTTCCTCGATGCCTACTCAGGGTATCATCAAATCAAGATGAAAGAGTCCGACCAGCTCGCGACTTCTTTCATCACGCCCTTCGGCATGTACTGCTATGTCACCATGCCGTTCGGTTTGAGGAACGCGGGTGCGACGTACCAGCGGTGCATGAACCATGTGTTCGGCGAACACATCGGTCGCACGGTCGAGGCCTACGTCGATGACATCGTAGTCAAGACAAGGAAAGCCTCCGACCTCCTCTCCGACCTTGAAGTGACATTCCGGTGTCTCAAGGCAAAGGACGTCAAGCTCAATCCCGAGAAGTGTGTCTTCGGGGTGCCCCGAGGCATGCTCCTGGGGTTCATCGTCTCCGAGCGGGGCATCGAAGCCAACCCGGAGAAAATCGCAGCCATCACCAGCATGGGGCCCATCAAGGACTTAAAAGGCATACAGAGGGTCATGGGATGTCTCGCGGCCTTGAGCCGTTTCATCTCACACCTCGGCGAAAGAGGCCTGCCTCTGTACCGCCTCTTAAGGAAGGCCGAGTGCTTCACTTGGACCCCCGAGGTCGAGGAAGCTCTCGGGAACCTGAAGGCGCTCTTCACCAAGGCGCCTATCTTGGTACCCCCAGCTGATGGAGAAGCCCTCTTGGTCTACGTCGCCGCGACCACTCAGGTGGTTAGCGCCGCGATTGTGGTCGAAAGGCAAGAAGAGGGGCATGCATTGCCCGTTCAGAGGCCAGTTTACTTCGTCAGCGAGGTGCTGTCCGAAACCAAGGTCCGCTACCCACAAGTTCAGAAGCTACTGTATGCAGTGATCCTGACGAGGCGAAAGTTGCGGCATTACTTCGAGTCTCATCCGGTAACTGTGGTGTCATCCTTCCCCCTGGGGGAGATCATCCAGTGCCAAGAGGCCTCGGGCAGGATCGCAAAGTGGGCGGTGGAAATCATGGGCGAGACAATCTCGTTCGCCCCTCGGAAGGCCATCAAGTCCCAGGTATTGGCGGACTTCGTAGCCGAATGGGTCGACACCCAGCTGCCGACGGCTCCGATCCAACCGGAGCTCTGGACCATGTTTTTCGACGGGTCGCTGATGAGGACGGGAGCCGGCGCGGGCCTGCTCTTCGTCTCGCCCCTCGGGAAACACCTGCGCTACGTGCTGCGCCTCCATTTCCCGGCATCCAACAATGTGGCTGAGTACGAAGCTCTGATCAACGGATTGCGAATCGCCATCGAGCTAGGGGTCCGACGCCTCGACGCTCGCGGCGACTCGCAGCTCGTCATCGACCAAGTCATGAAGAACTCCCACTGCCGCGACCCGAAGATGGAGGCCTACTGCGATGAGGTTCGGCGCCTGGAAGACAAGTTCTACAGGCTCGAGCTTAACCACATCGCCCGGCGCTACAACGAGACTGCGGACGAGCTGGCAAAGATAGCCTCAGGGCGAACGACGGTTCCCCCGGACGTCTTCTCCCGGGATCTGCACCAACCCTCCGTCAAGATCGACGACACGCCCGAGTCCGAGGTACCCTCGGCCCAGCCCGAGGTGTCCTCGGATCAGTCCGAGGTACCCTCGGCCCATCCCGAGGCGTCCTCGGTTCAGCCCGAGGTACCCTCGGCCCCCGAGGGCGAGGCGCTGCGCATCGAGGAGGAGCGGAGCGAGGTCACGCCAGATCGAGATTGGCAGACCCCGTACCTGCACTATCTCCGCCAAGGAGAGCTACCCCTCGACCAAGCCGAGGCTCGGCGGGTAGCGCGACGCGCCAAGTCGTTCGTCCTGCTGGGCGATGAGAAGGAGCTTTACCACCGCAGCCCCTCGGGCATCCTCCAGCGATGCATCTCCATCGCCGAAGGTCAGGAACTCCTGCAAGAGATACACTCGGGGGCTTGCGGCCATCATGCAGCGCCCCGAGCCCTCGCCGGGAACGCTTTCCGGCAAGGCTTCTACTGGCCGACGGCGGTGGCTGACGCCACTAGAATCGTCCGCACCTGCGAAGGGTGTCAATTCTATGCGAAGCAGACCCACCTGCCCGCTCAGGCTCTGCAGACGATACCCATCACCTGGCCCTTCGCTGTGTGGGGTCTGGACCTCGTCGGCCCTCTGCAGAAGGCGCCCGGGGGCTACACGCACCTGTTGGTCGCCGTCGACAAATTCTCCAAGTGGATCGAGGTCCGACCCCTGAACAGCATCACGTCCGAGCAGGCGGTGGTGTTCTTCACCAACATCATCCATCGCTTCGGGGTCCCAAACTCCATCATCACCGACAACGGCACCCAGTTCACCGGCAGAAAATTCTTGGATTTTTGCGAGGATCACCACATCCGGGTGGACTGGGCTGCCGTGGCCCATCCCATGTCGAATGGGCAAGTAGAGCGTGCCAACGGCATGATTCTACAAGGGCTCAAGCCTCGGATTTACAACAGCCTCAACAAGTTCGGCAAGCGATGGATGAAGGAACTCCCCTCGGTGGTCTGGAGCCTGAGGACAACGCCGAGCCGAGCCACGGGTTTCACGCCGTTCTTCCTGGTCTACGGGGCCGAGGCCGTCTTGCCCACTGACCTGGAATACGGCTCCCCGAGGACGAGGGCCTACGACGATGAAAGCAACCAAGCTAGCCGAGAAGACTCGCTGGACCAGCTAGAAGAGGCTCGGGACAGGGCCTTACTACACTCGGCGCGGTATCAGCAGTCCCTGCGACGCTACCACGCCCGAGGGGTCCGACCCCGAGACCTCCAGGTGGGCGACCTGGTGCTTCGGCTGCAGCAAGACGCCCGATGGAGGCACAAGCTCACGCCCCCCTGGGAGGGGCCATTCGTCATCGCCAAAGTTCTGAAGCCCAGAACGTACAAGCTGGCCAACAGTCAAGGCGAGGTCTACGGCAACGCTTGGAACATCCAACAGCTACGTCGCTTCTACCCTTAAGATGTTTCCAAGTTGTTCATATACCCCGCACCCACGCAAAGTTTAGTCAACAAGGAAGGGTCGGCCTCGCCTCGGCAAAGCCCGATCCTCCCTCGGGGGCTAAAAGGGGGGAAACCCCCTCTGTGTCAAAATTTTCCTCGAAAAAAAAATCTCTTTTACCAGAATATCTTTTGTGCTTTTTGACTACTTCGAAAAGTGGGTCCTGGAAACAACGGAGTACACGTAAGCAGCCAAGGCTGACCGAGCCGAGGGACTCCTACGCCTCCGGGATACGGATACCTCACTCATCACCTTCTGCGATAAGTAACTTGCGTCGGATAAAGTGACTCCGCGGATCGAACAAGTCTTTACATTCGGAAGCCCTTCTGCCGAAGCGATCCTTCGAGCCTTCTCGACCGAGTCGGTGACAGGGCCTCATGGACGGGTGAAAGTATGCGTAAGCGGCAAGGCCGACCGAGTCGAGGGACTCCTACGCCTCCGGGATACGGATACCTCACTCATCACCTTCCGCGAGAAGCAACTCTCGCTCGCACAAACATCCCTGTCACCGACAAAAAGTCCAGATACTCGAAACAAGAGGAAAAGAGACGCAGCTTTACAACGCAGCGAGGGTGTGTGTTCTGGCCTCGACGGCCGCACAAGGCACACGCTACAAGACAATCTGATCCTGCAGGCTCGGGTCTTGACGCTGGAAGGGGGCAGCAACACCCTCGGCATCGACGGCACCTTCGGCGAGGCCCGACCTAGCCTCGGACGGCGACGTGGTCCGAGGGTCTCCGCTCCGAATGACGACGTCATCACCACGCCCGGGCAATCGCTGCCAGGGACTTCTCCGGGAATCCGGCCCGAGCAGGCGGCTCAGCCGGTCACCCCTGGGGCCTCGGCCAACCATCTTCCAAGGGCGCCAGCCTGGTCTGAAGCCTCGGCTCATCAACTCCGACGTCGATCTTGCCAACGGACAACCCGGCTAGGCTCCGGCCAACCAGGCGGCGCTTCTGGCAGGAGCAGCGGGCGACGCTTCGCCTTCGCCGAAATAACCGCGCCAAAAAAGGTACACCGCGTCGTTCGGTTTCGTATCCTTTTTCCTTTTTTCCTCTTTCTCTATCTCTTGCGACAGGGACCGGGAAAGGGGGATACCCCGAAAGGGATCCTTCCCCATGAAGGAACTAGGCTCCGAGCCTCCTTACTGATCAGGGGTTCGAAGGCTGGCCCCCCGGAGGGTTCAACAGCCGCCTCAGATCGCATGGGCCCTACACCCACTACTGGTCAGAGGTTCGAAGGCCGGCCCCCCGAAGGGTTCCACGGCCGCCTCAGGCTACTCGGGCTCCGCGCCCATTACTGATCAGGGGTTCGAAGGCTGGCCCCCGAAGGGTTCACAGTCGCCTCAGACACCGAGCGAGGGATGACCAGGGGTACGTTCGATACATAACCAAGGCTCGGGCTGCGCTCCCGAGGTACCCTAGGACATTTCCGAGACCAGGGGGAGCGATTTTGTAACGGAATCCCATCGGAGGGAGGCATCGAGCCCTCGGACCCCGTCGCCAGGGGACCGGGTTCGGCAGATCACCCGCAGGTACTTTTGGGCATGCCTCTGGGCCCCTAGCCGACCCCCAACGAACGGGGCACGAACGTCCACTCGGATTACCCGCTTGCAGCTCACCGGAGACACCATGTTCGGTGCCCATCGAGGGTAACATGGCGCTCTCCCCCCCTCCTCCTTGCGGAAAGGCGACGTAGGGGCGTATGTAAAAAAGCCGAGTCTGTCCCTGATCGCCCTCTCGCCCTGTGCGGAGGCTCGGGGGCTGCTCTCGCAAACCCGGCTCCGGCCAAACCGTTGACAGCGTCAACATACCAGCCCGAGAACTTGGGCCCCGACCGTGCACCCGGGCTACGACCAGTTCGCATGAGGGAACCACCAGACCAGCCGAAGCATTACGCAAGGCATTAAGACCTCGAAGGAGTGAAACCACTCCTCCGAGGCCTCGGGGGCTACACCCGGCGGGTGCGCTCGCGCGCACCCACCGGAACAAAATGCAACCGAGAAAGGCTGGTCCCCTTGCAAAAAAGTGCGACGAAAGCCTACAAGCGAGTGCTAACACTCCCTTCGAGGCTCGGGGGCTACTGTCGGGGACCATAATTAGGGGTACCCTCAAGACGCCTAATTCTCAGCTGGTAACCCCCATCAGCATAAAGCTGCAGAGGCCTGATGGGTGCGATTAAGTCAGGGATCAGTCCATACGAGCGACTCGATCACGCCTCGCCCGAGCCTAGCCTCGGGCAAGGGCAGCCGACCCCGAGATGTTTCCGTCTCGCCCGAGGCTCCCTTTTAATGGCAGACGCATCTCCGGCTCGACCGAGGCCTTGCCTTCGCTAAGAAGCAACCCTGACTAAATCGCCGCACCGACCGACCGAGTCGCAGGGGCATTTAACGCAAAGGTAGCCTGACACCTTTATCCTGACGCGTGCCCCCCGGCAGAGCCGAAGTGACCGCCGTCACTTCGCCGCTCCACTGACCGGTCTGACAGAAGGACAGCGCCGCCTGCGCCATTCCGACTGCAGTGCCACTTGACAGAGTGAGACTGACAGGCAGTCAGGCCCTGCCAAAGGCGCCATAGGAAGCTCCGCCCGACCCAGGGCTCGGACTCGGGCTAAGGCCCCGGAAGACGGTGAACTCCGCTCCGCCCGACCCAGGGCTCGGACTCGGGCTAAGGCCCCGGAAGACGGCGAACTCCGCCCCGCCCGACCCAGGGCTCGGACTCGGGCTAAGGCCCCGGAAGACGGCGAACTCCGCTCCGCCCGACCCAGGGCTCGGACTCGGGCTAAGGCCCTGGAAGACGGCGAACTCCGCTCCGCCCGACCCAGGGCTCGGACTCGGGCTAAGGCCCCGGAAGACGGCGAACTCCGCTCCGCCCGACCCAGGGCTCGGACTCGGGCTAAGGCCCCGGAAGACGGCGAACTCCGCTCCGCCCGACCCAGGGCTCGGACTCGGGCTAAGGCCCAGGAAGACGGCGAACTCCGCTCCGCCCGACCCAGGGCTCGGACTCGGGCTAAGGCCCCAGAAGACGACGAACTCCGCTTCACCCGACCCCAGGGGTCGGACTCCGCCCTGGCCTCTGCCAAACGACCTCCGCCTCGCCCGACCCAGGAGCTCGGGCTCGGCCTCGGCCATGGAAGACAGACTCGACCTTGGCTTCGGAGGAGCCTCCATGTCGCCCGACCTAGGGCACGAGTCCGCCACGTCAACAGGAAGCGCCATCATCACCCTACCCCGAGCCGACTCGGGCCGCAGGGAACAAGACCGGCGTCCCATCTGGCTAGCTCCGTCAGATAGGCAATGATGGCGCCCCGCTAGACCCATGACGACGGCGGCTCTCAGCTCCCTTACGGAAGCAGGGGGACGTCAGCAAGGGCCCAACCGCTCCGACAGCTGTCCCTCCGCCAGGCTCCATTGCTCCTCCGACAGCCACGACACCACACCAGCTGGGTGCCAAGATCTCTCCGGCTGCCACATTGGCATGTACTTAGGGCGCTAGCTCACCCCCGCTAGACACGTAGCACCTTGCTACACCCCCATTGTACACCTGGATCCTCTCCTTACGCCTATAAAAGGAAGGACCAGGGCCTTCTTAGAGAAGGTTGGCCGCGCGGGAACGAGGACGGGGCAGGCGCTCTCTTGGGGCCGCTCGCTTCCCTCACCCGCGTGGACGCTTGTAACCCCCTACTGCAAGCGCACCCGACCTGGGCGCGGGTCGAACACGAAGGCCGCGGGATTCCCACCTCTCTCACGACTCGTCTCCGACCACCTCGCTTTTCCCCCCTTCGCGCTCGCCCACGCGCTTGACCCATCTGGGCTGGGGCACGCGACACACTCACTCGTCGGCTTAGGGACCCCCCGGTCTCGAAACGCCGACAGTATGTGTAGAGGCTTGTATGATGAAGTTGAGTGCCCTCGCTTGTATGTGTGTGCGAAGGCGTTGTGTACTTTGTCTGGGTTGTTTTGTTGCGCTGTGCTGGTGTGATTATAGTTGGTCATGGCACGGACGGTTTGATGTTGTCGTTTCTGCCTTTGTTGTGCTAGTCCGGTTGCACCCTTAGGTGTCTTCTGCGCGGACAGTCTTTGCGGTAGGCTTTGGTTTTTTCGCACTTATTGTGCTAGTCCGGCTGCACCCTTAGGCGACTTCTGCGCGGATAGTCTTCACGATAGACTTTGATTTTTTTTCGCACTTGTTGTGCTGGTCCGGCTGCACCCTTAGACGACTTCTGCGCGGATAGTCTTCGCGATAGACTTCGATTTTTTCGCACTTGTTGTGCTGGTCCGGCTGCACCCGTAGGCGACTTCTGCACGGATAGTCTTCGCGATAGACTTCGATTTTTCGCACTTGTTGTGCTGGTCCGGCTGCACCCGTAGGCGACTTCTGCGCGGATAGTCTTCGCGATAGACTTTGATTTTTTCGCACTTGTTGTGCTGGTCCGGCTGCACCCTTAGGCGACTTCTGCGCGGATTTGTCGCACGCGAGGGTGGCTAGCGCTTAGCCTCACGGTGACCTCGTATTGGTCGAATGTCGAAGACCGTCGTCGCGGTCTTTTTTCGACGCATGTTTTTGCGGGGGATTTTCACACATATATTACATGGCTCCGCCTCGTTAAAAACCTCACCCCCCGGGAGGAAAAGAGTGTAGGCCGGTACAAGATTGTTTTTGCGAATTACAAGGGCGAAATCAGCCCTGAGG
This sequence comes from Zea luxurians, assembly GCA_029449295.1. NCBI lineage: Eukaryota > Viridiplantae > Streptophyta > Magnoliopsida > Poales > Poaceae > Zea > Zea luxurians. The sequence goes on along the minus strand of JAOPSE010000028.1, from coordinate 2,376,763 downwards.
AGTCAAACAAAAAATTTGCGGAGGTTGTCGATGTTCCAGGAGTGCTCCAGGTCCTCGCCGTTTGGCGTCGTGAGCCTGTAAGCGCTGGGGGAAGCTATTGTCTTGACTATGAAGGGGCCCTCCCACCTGGGCTCCAGCTTGCCCTTGGACTCCGTCCGAGCTGTTCGGACGAGTACGAGGTCCCCCTCGCTGAACTCCCTCGGGATGACTGTGTGGTCGCGCCATGCTTTGGTCTGGGCTTGGTATTTGTTTAGGGCCTGTAGGGCGAAGACTCGGTCTCCGTCAATGAGATCCTTTGAAGTTGGCTCGTCCACATCGGGGACGGCTGACGGAACTGTTCGCGGAGACCTATGCTTCATTTCTTGCGGGGTCATGGCCTCCGATCCGTATAGAAGGCGGAAGGGAGTAAACCCGGTCGCCCTGCACTCAGTCGTGTTTAGTGCCTAGACTGCCTCAGGTAACAAATCGGTCCATCTGCCCTTCTTTTTGTCAAGGAGCATCTTCTTGATAGCTGTGAATATTTTTCCGTTGGCGCGTTCCACGACCCCGTTGGACTGCGGATGATAGACTGAGGCGAAGGCAAGCTTGGTGCCAATAGAGAAACAAAAATCCTTGAAGTCTTGGTTGTCAAACTGCTTGCCGTTGTCAACTGTTAGTTCGGACGGTACTCCGAAGCGGCAAACAATGTTCTGCCAGAAGAATTTTTGGGCAGTCTTTGATGTTATTGTAGAAACAGCCCTCGCCTCGATCCATTTGGTGAAGTACTCGACAGCGACGAAGGCGAACTTAAGGTTCCCCTGAGCGGTGGGCAGGGGCCCGACAATGTCCAGGCCCCAGCGCTGGAGGGGCCATGTATGGGTGATCAGCTTTGTGTACTGCGAGGGGCTGCCTGACCGAGGAGAAAACTTTTGGCAGGCTTCGCAGGATCGTGTGACCCGATTTGCGGCACAGATCATTGCGGGCCAGTAAAAGGCCTAGCGGATCACCTTAGCAGCTAGGGCCCTTGGCCCTGCGTGTGAGCCGCACGTGCCACTGTGGACTTCTCGTAGGATCTGCATGCCTTCGGCTTCGGTGACGCACTTAAGCATTGGCTGACTGACCCCTTTTTTGTAGAGTTGGCCTTCAATCAGTGCGAAGTCTCGGCTTCGATGTCTGAGGCGCTTGGCCTCACTGATGTCGGCTGGATGATAATACCCCTGTAGGAACAGGGTTATTGGTGCCCGCCAGTCTTCGATCATGATAAGGTTGACTATGCGGTGGCCTTCGCTGTCATTGGTTATTTGGAGCCCTTCGGGGCTCCGGACGGCTGGCGTGCCGATGACATGAAAGAACACGTCGGAGGGCAGAGTTTCACCCCTGGCGGCAGCCTTGGCCAATGCGTCGGCCTCTTCATTTTTGGCCCGATCCACATGCTGCAGGATGAACCCCTTGAATTGCCTCTCGAGACTTCGGATGGCCGAGAGATATTGCATAAGTGCGGGGTCCTTTGCTGCGTAGTCTTTCTCGATCTGGCCGGCAACTATCTTGGAGTCTGTTTTAATGATACAGGTGGTGACTCCGAGGGCCCTTAGCTTGCGGAGGCCGAGGATGACTGCTTCATATTCTGCTATATTATTTGTGCATCTGTCGAATTCCAGAGCGAAGCTGAGGCGCGCTGCATATCTGTGCTTGACCCTGGCTGGTGAGGTAATGACTGCAGCGGCGCCTGCCCCCGCATGGCACCATGCGCCGTCGCAATGAATCGTCCAAACCTTCTCTGTGGACGGGTCTGGTTGTGTTATTGGCCCAGTCCAATCGACGACGAAGTCTGCCAGGACTTGTGACTTGATGGCTGTCCTGGGCTCGAAGCTGATGTGGTAGCCGGATAGTTCGGCTGCCCACTTGGCAATCCTCACCGATGCCTCCGGGTTTCTGAATAATTCGCCGAGTCCCCTGTCAGAGGTGACTTGGACCTTGAAAGCTTCAAAATAGTGGCGCAGTTTGCGCGAAGACATGACGACTGCGTAGGCAACCTTCTCCAGCTCTGTCATGATGCACTTGGACGGAGTCAGTACCTCGGAGACATAGTACATGGGGCACTGCCGGACCACGCCCTCGACAGTCTGCTCCTGCACTAGTGCCACGCTGACCGCATGTGGCGAAGCCGCGACGTAGAGCAGCAGGGGGAGCGAGGGGTCGGGGCTGGTAAGGACAGCCAACTCTGTCAGGTACTGTTTTAATGAGGCGAAGCCGCCGCCTGCTCTGGCCCCCAGGCGAAGTCTTTTGCACCACGGAGTGTCTTGAGGAAGGGGAGACTTCGCTCGGCGGACCTGGAGATGAATCTGTTGAGAGCGGCCAATCTGCCTGTCAGGCGCTGGATGTCCTTGACGGACTGCGGAGGCATCATGTCTATAATGGCTTGAATCTTGGTTGGGTTGGCCTCGATGCCGCGGTGTGATACCAGGTAGCCCAATATTTTGCCTTGGCGAACGCCGAAGATGCACTTTTCCGAGTTTAGGCGGAGTTGTGCGTCTCGCATGTTCGCGAATGTTTCGGCGAGGTGGTCCTCCTTGCTCTTGCTGGCGACAACAATGTCGTCCACATATGTGAATATGTTTCTGCCAATTTGCCCTTCGAGCACTGTTTTGGTGAGCCTGGAGAAGGTGGACCCGGCGTTCTTGAGTCCCTCCGGCATTCTGATGAAGCAATATGTGCCGAAGGGTGTTATAAAGCTGGTGCTAGCCTTGTATTCTTCCTTCATGTATATCTGGTAGCCGGAGAAGCAGTCGAGGAGGGACATGACTTCGCATCCGGCCACGCTATCGACTATTTTGTCGATCCGCGGCAACGGGAAATTGTCCTTTGGGCAGGCTTTATTGAGACTGGTGAAGTCGATGCACATTCGCCACTTCCCGCTCTTTTTCTGCACCATCACGACATTGGAGAGCCATGTGGGGTAAGCCACCGGCTCGATGAATTTGGCTTCCAGGAGGCGGTGCACTTCTGCCTTGGCGGCCTCCGTCTTCTCGTCGGACATCTTGCGAAGCCGCTGCTTTTTCGGCCGTACCGAGGGGTCGATTCCCAGACTGTGCTCAATTATTGAACGGCTAACACCGACCAGATCGAGGGCTGACCAGGCGAAGACATCTTTGTTCTTGGACAGGCAGCAGAGGAGCTTTTCTTCTTCATGCGAAGTAAGGTCTTCGCTGATAATGACTGTCTGCCTGGGCGTGGCCTGGTCGAGGGGGACAGTCCTGGTCCCGTCGTTGCTCTGCAGCTGTGCCTTGTCGTGCTGCTTATTGGTTGGGCTGGCGGGCGCGGGGACCTCGCGTTGGGTCGTGAGGCAGTGCACGTTTCTTTGACCGGGCACGAAGTCCCGCTCTATGTTGCGCGCAGTCATTTGATTGTCGAAGACTGTGATGACGCCTAATGGACCTGGTATCTTCATACATAGGTATAGTCCGTGAATGGCTGCTTCGAACTTATTGATGGAGCCCCGGCCCATGATGGCATTGTAAGGATATACCATGTCCACAATATCAAAGGTTATTTGCTCACTTCGGGCATTGGGTGCTACACCGAAGGAGAGAGGCAGCTGTATCTTGCCGACGGGGAAGGTGCCCTTGCCACCGAAGCCATACAGCGGGTTGTCCGAAGGCTTAAGCAGACTGTGGCTTATGCCCATGCGATCGAAGGCGTGGAGGAAGATGATGTCCGCCTGACTGCCGTTATCAACTAGGACTTTGTGCAGGTCCCAGCCTGCCACGCTGCAATTGATAACCATGGCGTCGCAGTGGGGGGCGCTGCGCAGGTCGACGTCTCGTGCGTCGAAGGTTAGCGGTATATGGGACCACTTTGTCTGCACGACTGGGCCAGTGACGGCGACGTGGTTTATGCTACGGTAGTGGTCCCGCTTCTGCCGCTTGGTGTCGAAGTCAGTGCTGGACCCCCTAGTTATCATGTGGATGACTCCGCGATATGGTTGATCGGCGAAGTCTTCCTGCTTTGGAGCGTGGGGGATGTTTTGATGGTGTGGTGGTGGGGGTGGAGGAGGTACGATTTGTACTTCCTTATGGTGTTGGTAAGTGTGGTGCGGTGGATGCGGGGCGGGAGCGTGGATATATGGTGGAGGGGGTTGCTGGTAATTGTGCGCGACAATTCTGGGGTTGTCGGCCGGCTGCGCCCGTGCCATTCTTTCTCTGGTGGCCTTCGTCTCGGGGCAGTCTTTGGTCTGGTGGGCGCAATCTTCGCCATGGAAGAGGCAGTAGAATCGGTGCGGCGGCTGCGCACGCCCTCGGCCCCTACCACGAGTTCCATTTCCGCGGCCCTGGGGGGGATATTCCTGGCGACGAGGGGGGTCAGCAGCGGGATGCTGGTTGGCGATGTTGTGCACTTGCTGCTGATTGCGGCTGTCTCGACCGGAGTCTGGCTGCGGAGTCCTCGTCCACGTGCGGCTGGACTGTGGGGCATCTTTGGGTTTCCGCTGTGACTCAACCTTGCGTTGGTGGAGCTCCTCGGATTTGGCATATTTTTCAAAGAGTTGATATAGCTCCTGGAGGTTCTTGGGCGGGTCTCTGATACAGTGGCTGTAGAGGACGCCGGCGCGAAGGCCACTGATGGCGTAGTGGTTAGCTATCTGATCATCAACGGAGGGCAGCTGTGACTTGAGTGTTAAAAATTTGCGGTAATACTCCTGCAGAGTCTCCTTTTCCAGCTGCTTGCAAAGCGAGAGCTCGGCCAAGGCGTCGGTGTCTGGGCGGTACCTTGGAAGTTGAGTAGGAACTTGTCCCTGAGACTTCTCCAGGAATCAATGGACAGTGGAGGCAATCTGGTGAACCAGGTGAGAGCTGGGCCCTCTAGGGCAATAATGAAAGACTTCGCCATTGTGGCGTCGTCCCCTCCGGCGGATGCAACGGCGACCTGATAACTCATTATGTATTGCGCCGGGTCGGTGCTGCCATTGTACTTGGGATAGGTCCCTGCCCGGAAGTTAGCTGGCCAAGGCGTCACTTGCAGGTGTGGCGCCAGGGGACTTCGCTCGTCGAGATAGTTGACTCCTTGGAATGGCGCGGCGTGCGGGAAGGTGTGGTCGCGCTGGGGGAAACGCGGGTCCTCCGGTTGCGCGCGGTGTTGCAGGGGTGGCCCGTGCTGCAGGCCGAGGTGGCCTTCACGCATGTCCTCGAATTGTGCGCACTGCTGGAGGGGTGGCTCGTGCTGAAGGCCGAGGTGGCCTTCACGCTGCATCAGCGCAATCTCCCGCTCGAGTTCCTGGGCCTTCTGCTCTTCGTCGCGTATCATTTGCCGCACTTTGGCTAGTGCGGACACACGCTGGCGCTTGGCCTCCAGTATCTCCTTCTGCCTCTGGAGATTGCGGTCCTTGAGGTGCAGGGCGCGCAGCTGTAGCTGCTCTTCTGCTGAGACACCGAGGACTTCACCGTCCTCGGTGAGGTCCGCGCCCTCCGGTGGTGCGAATCCTGAGGGTGGCTGCGGTTGTCCCTCAGGGCCATGGGTGCGGAGAGTGTCATCTTCGCAGGTGCGAGGAACATCGTCTTCAGTGGCCTCTTGGTGGGTGGATTGGGTGAGGGCGAGGGCCTTGCCCTTTCTTGCGGCGAGCAGTGCTGCCTTCGCAGCCTCGTCAGCCTTCGGGTTAGCTCTCTTGGGTGCCATCGCGGGTGGTTTTCTCGTAGCACGAACGGTGGGCGCCAAATGTTGGAACTTGCACACGGGCACAAGTCGATCCAACAGTGGGGGGAATGTTAGCACAAACAGGGTTTTAGCACGTGATGGCAAAAGCACTGTTCATCTGGCCTCTCACGGGCACTGTGCGGGGGTATTTATAGGTACCTGAGCGCGCAGCGCCTTGACCTAAGGACGCATGTGCCCTCAGCTACCTAGGTTATCCCCAGAATATTCCCATAAAGCGGGGTTACAGACCGTAATTACAGGGATGCTTTTACAAATTAGGCCCGTAACGCACAGCGGCCACGCGGGGCCCGTTACGATGGGCCGGATCGCACGTGTGGGCCTCTGAGCTGGACAAAGCCGCACAGTGGGGTGCCCTTCGTCGCTGGTCTTCGTCTGGCGCGGTACATGCGAAGGGTGTCCCTGCCTGCTTTGTCTGTGTTAGCTCAGCTGCTGCAGCGAAGGCTTCGAGCGAAGGGTGGCGCCTTTGCCTTCGCCCCAACAACCGTCATCTAGTTAAATATATACATAAAATCCAAGAGCTAAAACAAATATATTTTGGTACGGAGGGAGTATCAAATTCAATGATTAAGAAACTATAATAGTTTGTTTGGGAACAAGGGGTATGGAGGAGATTAGAGGGGCTAAAATCTCCTTGCTATTCAAAATTCAATAGCAAGGGGATCCAATCCCCTTCTCCATTTCCCTTCTCCCAAACATGCCCTAAAGGTTTGGATCCTAAGAGGGAAGTGATAAGTCTAATATACTTTTGATAAATTCGGAGATTTGAAAAAATTGGGATATATATCACATCATATCATATCAAGCTTATGCCAACTTGGTCAGTGAAAATTATGGACCCAAACTCCCACCAATGATTAGATAACTAGTGTTGACCAATTTATGATATATGTATCTTACAAATGGTATCTAGTTTACCTTGTATGTCTAGTTTTGCTTTACATCTTATTTTAAATACTTAGACATGCATACACTAGGATAATCATATGGTATGATTTCTCGGTGTCACTCATACCCATGGAGCAAATCTATATGGTTTCAAATGATTAGGAGCATGACACGTAGCTTGTTACCTAACAAATGATATCGAACTTGTCAAGTGAGTTTTAGATTCTACTAGTAGTATCATTTGATTTATATTTTACTAAAATCTAGGTATGGATGATTTACTCCTAAATATCATTTAAGTAATGCTCACATTCACATGACATTAACCTTTAAGTGGTATCTTGAATTTAAAAGTTTAAGTGCATGTCTCCTACAAGTATTCAAAACTTGTATGCTCACTTTTTAGGGGGGCTAGCCTATAAATTAGTGTCTTTGAGACTAGCACTATTTGCAAGCTTAATTATCATGTGTGTAGTAGTCTCATTAGAGAAAAATAGAATCCCCGACAGAAATCAATATGATTCAACTACTAGTGATATAATTCAATGATTGATATCATATATACTGGTACCAAGTTCAATTGGTATCATTCATATTAGTATCAAGATCATTTAACATCTTATATATATATGTTTTCTCCATATATTATATAGACTAAAATCACATCTTGTTATATGTTCGCCTCCTCTACTATGCATAAGAATTACTTTTCATTTGATATCAATAGAGTATTATTTCATCATATGTATGCATATATACATGGCGTCTAGTATATATAATGAAAATTTTAAGTTTCTTGTGATATGCTCCTTTTCCCAAAGGAACACTCTTCTAAAAAGGGGGAGAATTTGAAGGACCATAGGTTTTTGTCCCTTTCTAGTGCTTTAATGCCTTCATTTTGGGTGTTTGACTCCACAAGGGAAGAATTTGGAGGACCAAAAGCAAACCAAAACCTTAAACAAATACCAAAACCTTAAACAAATACCAAAACCACATTTTTTTAAAAAATTCAAGTGACATCATTTTAAGTGGTATTTTAATCTAAGGTAACTATATCATATTTGAATGAGGGGAGTTTGTAAAAGGGATACACATAGATCAAGTGGTATTTAACGTACGGTAACCATATTTGAATAAGGGGAGTTTATAAAAGAGGTATACATAGAGACACTTCCAAAATGAGGAGAATGTCATTCTATATTGAGTTTTGTCTAAAGGAGCGATGATAGGATTGATAGAGTTAGGGGACACTTTGCATAGGCAAAAACAATTTTAGTTCATATGTAAACAAGTGGTATCTATTTATATCATATGAATCTTGCATGTGCACATGCATCCTAGCAAGTAGGTTTTATTTTACTTTTGGTAATTAATCATTTGTTTGCTTTGGTTGTGTTGTCCTCAGTCACCAAAAGGGGGAGATGGTAAGTAAAATGGACCAAGTCCCATATTATTATTGAGTTACAGTGTTTGATGATCAACATAACCATTTGGACTAACATTTTTACTAGTGTTGTGGTTATAGTTCAAACGACGCAACATGGTCTTAGACAAAGGAAAAGAGGTGATCATGAAAGTCAACATCTCAAGAAAGATATTAGAATACTTATTGAGTACCTACAAAGATCATGCAAGAGTACAAATCACAAGATTGAAAAAACCCAAACAAAGAGATGGAAAAAAACAAAGAAAACAAGCTGCTCAGCAGCACAAGACGTGTCCGGCGAGACATCGGATAAGTCACTAGATAGAAGTGTCATTGTACTAAAGAAAGGGCTATAGAAAAAGAGTACACCAAACACACATGTATGCATTAGATGTCGCACCGAACGAGGCACAAAATATGGAAAGGCACAAAATATGGCACTCAGAGAGGTCTGCAGCATGATTAGGAGATCCATAAGGCATTAGACATGTCTAGTGAAGCACTAGATACCCCACCATAGGTACTTATAGAGGTTGCATAACAACCTAAGAAGGGCTATAAAACAAAGGATTTAGCACAGGATGACCATACACAATGGTCGACATCAACTAGTTCCAAGGGCTAGCTGATATGGACACGCACCGGCGTATATTGTGGGTGTAGCAGAGTGTCCAGTGAGTGTACATAATTTCTACTTGATTCCAATAGATAGTTTTTGATTTGGGGCTATATATACCATCCCAATCATCCATTTAAGAAGCACAGGAGCTAAGAAGTATTGATAGAGAGTTGAGAGTTTATTTCTATAGCTCTAAACGCTCAAATGCTCAAAGATCAATTGATTATTCGCGTAGGTGTTTTGTAAAATACTTAGGTTGGTTAGACCACTATTGAGAGCACCTGGAAGGGGGTGAATGTTAGAATATTTGGAGTGAAATCCATTTATCTAATATTCAATAAAATTCCAAGGGAAATTATGAGAGGATAAGGTGGAGATAATTGACATGGCTTTATGAATGATAAGTTACTAGTAACAGACATTGTTATGTCTTGGAGTTACTAGTAAAGGTCATTCTGATGGCTTACGAGTAACAAACATTTTTATGTCTTGGAGTTACTAGTAATGGTCATTTTGATGACTATTTTATGGTTGTTGTTATACATGATGGCATCTCCTCAAATTTCCATATGCATCTATATAAGACTGCACCGATAAGAATTTCCAAGCGCACTCTCACACACTGTTGCACAACGTTCTGTTTTTCTAGGCTCTATGTTCTTGCGCACACAAGACACGGAGTAATCAGGCCTTTGAAACCATCGTCGTTTAAGAGACTCTACTCGGGATAGGCGGCTGGTCAGGTTTTTGGGGGGGGGGCACATGACTGAAAGGGAAATGTGCCCTTAGGCCATTTCTATTAGATTTTGGTGATTAAGTGCTCCACACAAAAATGCTTTCAGTGATATTTGTGCCAAAGACTCAATAAGTGCAAATCAAGATTAAAGGTATGTTTCTAGACTTAGTACATTGTTTTGAAGACTAATGTATTGTGTCTAAGTGCTAAAAACAGGAGAAATCGCTTTGAAGATAAGTTGGCTGTGTTCAGCCAAAAGGCTACTCGGTCTGGGTGCACCGGACAGTGTCCGGTGTGCCAGGACCAGTCCAGGTGAACAGCCGGCTCTCAGGTCTCGATGGCAGCGTACGGCTATAAATCACCGGACTGTCCGGTGGTGCACCAGATTGTCCAGTTAGTCGTCTGCGGCGAAGTCGCCGCTCTCGGGAAACCAGTCAACAGCGTATGGCTAAAAATCACCGGACTATCTGGTGGTGCACCGGACTGTCTGGTGAGCCAACGGTCGGCCGCGCAATCCTCGCGTGATGCGTGGCCGAGCCAACGGTCGGATGGGGGCACCGGACTGTCCGGTGTGCACCGGACAGTGTCCGGTGTGCCAACGGCTCCAAATCTTCAACGGTCGGCTGCGCCAAATTAGGAAAGCAATCTGCACCGGACTGTGAAGAGTGCCTGTCCGGTGGTGCACCGGACTGTCCGGTGCGCCACCCGACAGAAGGCAAGAATTGCCTTCCTAGATTGCTTCCAACGGCTCCTAGCTGCCTTGGGGCTATAAAAGGGACCCTAGGCGCATGGAGGAGCACACCAAGCATTCTTTGATCAACTCTAAGCACCAAGACTCCATTTCCGCGCATTTGATTCTTTGTGATAGCAACTAGAGCTCCATTTGAGTAGAGAACTCTTCGATTTGTGTTGCGAGCTCAAGTTGTGACTTGTGTGCGTGTTTGTGCTCTGATTTTGTGTCTTGTGTGCGTTGCTCTCCCTCCCTTACTTTCGTGTTTCTTTGTGACCATCATTTGTAAGGGCGAGAGGCTCCAAGTTGTGGAGATCCCTCGCAAACAGGAGATAGTAAACGAAAGCAAAACACCGTGGTATTCAAGTTGATCATTGGATCACTTGAGAGGTGTTGAGTGCAACCCTCGTCCGTTGGGACGCCACAACGTGGAGTAGGCAAGTGTTGGACTTGGCCAAACCACGGGATAAACCACTATGCCTCTCTGCGTTGATCTCTTTGTGGTTATCGTGTTTCGCAAGAACTCCTCTCTAGCTACTTGGATTTATTGCTCTAACACTTAATCAAGTTTGTGGCTTTAAGTTTTAAGTTTTTATAGGATCACCTATTCACCCCCTCTAGGTGCTCTCAATTGGTATTGGAGCCGTTCTCTTCACGCAAGGGACTAACCGCCCGAAGAGATGGATCCTAAGGTAAAGGGGATGGTGGTCAACGATAAGGAGATGGAGTCCACCTTCAACGAGCCAAGAGACGATAAGCCCACCGACTCTGGCTCGAGTCACAAAAATAAAGACAGGAAGAAGAAGAGGCGCATCAAGAAGATAGTCTACTACGACAACGACGAGTCTTCTTCTTCCCAAAAGGACGATGACGACGACTACGAGAAAAAGAAAACGGTCAATTCAAACTTTTCTTTTGATTACTCTCGTATTCCGCATAATTCAAATGCACATTTGCTTTCCATTCCTCTTGGTAAACCTCCACACTTTGATGGAGAGGACTACAGATTTTGGAGTCACAAAATGCGTAGCCACTTGTTCTCTCTTCATCCAAGTATATGGGAGATAGTAGAGAATGGAATGCAATTTGATAGTATGGATAATCCCATGTTTATTAATGAACAAATTCACAAAAATGCACAAGCTACCACTGTTCTTTTAGCATCCTTGTGCAGGGAAGAATACCATAGGTGAGCGGCTTGGATAACACCAAGCAGATTTGGGACACCCTCAAGATCTCGCATGAGGGGAATGATGTCACCATGCTCACCAAGATGGAACTGGTGGAGGGCGAACTAGGAAGGTTCGCAATGATCAGGGGGGAGGAGCCAACCCAAACATACAACAGGCTCAAGACCCTGGTCAACAAAATAAGGAGCTATGGAAGAACGAGATGGACGGACCACGACGTCGTCCGGCTTAAGCTAAGGTCCTTTACTGTCCTTGATCCTCATCTTGTAAATTCTATTCGTGAAAATCCTAGGTACACCAAGATGACGCCCGAGGAAATACTCGGAAAGTTTGTAAGCGGGCGAATGATGATCAAAGAGGCAAGATACGTTGATGAGGCGTTGAATGGCCCAATCCACGAGCCTCAAACCGTTGCTCTCAAAGCAACAAGTAGCAGGGAGGCGCTACCTAGCAAGGTGGCGCAAGTTGAGGCAGCCAGGCTTAACGAGGAAGAAATGGCCCTCATCATCAAGCGCTTCAAGACGGCGCTAAAGGGTCGCAAGGAGCATCCCAACAAGAACAAGACGAAGGGGAAGCGCTCCTGCTTCAAGTGTGGTAAGACTGGTCACTTTATTGCTAACTGTCCCGATAATGATAGTGACCAGGGACAAGAGAAAAGCGGGAAGAGGGAAAAGAAGAAGGCGTACAAGAAGGCTAAGGGCGAGGCACACCTTGGCAAAGAGTGGGACTCGGATTGTTCTTCGTTCGACTCCGACGATGAAGGACTGGCCGCCACCGCCTTCAACAAATCGTCGCTCTTCCCCAACGAGCACCACACTTGCCTAATGGCAAAGGAAAAGAAGGTAATCACTAGAGAAACTCCTAAGTACTCTACCTCTAGTGATGAGGATTCTAGTGATGATGATGAAATTGATTACACTAGCTTGTTCAAAGGATTAGATAGAACTAAGATAGAAAAGATTAATGAGCTGATTGATGCATTAAATGAAAAAGATAGGCTGCTAGAAAGGCAAGAGGACATCTTGTATGAGGAACATGATAAATTTGTTAATGTTCAAAAGCCTCTTGCCTTAGAGATTAAAAAGAATGAATTACTATCTTCTGAATTGTCTATTTGCAATGAATCTATCTGTAGCTTGAAGATTTTGAATGATGATTTAAATGCTAAATTAGTAGAAGCAAATAAGACTAGTTCTCATGTGGAACATGTAGTAATTTGCAATAGGTGTAAGGATTTTAATGTTGATGCTTGCAATGAACATTTAATTTCCATTTCTAAATTAAATGATGAAGTAGTTAGTCTTAATGCCCAACTTAAGACTAGCAAAAATGATTTTGATAAACTAAAATTTGCAAGGGATACCTAAACTAGTGGTAGACACCCCTCTATTAAGGATGGGCTTGGCTTTAGAAGGGAAGCTAAGAACTTAACAAGTCATAAGGCTCCCATCTCCGCCAAGGAGAAAGGGAAGGCCCCTATGGCTAATAGTGTTCATAAAGATCATGCATTCTTGTATCATGATAGGAAATATTCTAGGAATGCTCATCATAATAGGAGTTTTAATGCTTATGATTCACATGCCATGTTTGGTTCAAGTTCTTCCTTTGTGCATGGTAGAAATATGTCTAGGAACCATGTTGTTCATCATGTACCTAAGAAAATGCAAAATAAATCTGCTACTGTTTTTCATGCCTGCAACACTGATTTTGTACTTTCATGTAAAAATAAGAAAGTGGTTGCAAGGAAATTGGGGGCAAAATGCAAGGGAGATAAAACTTGCATTTGGGTCCCTAAGGCTATTGTTACTAACCTTGTAGGACCCAATAAGAGTTGGGTACCTAAAACCCAAGCCTAATTTGCCTTACAGGTTTATGCATCCGGGGGCTCAAGCTGGATTATCGACAGCGGATGCACAAACCACATGACGGGGGAGAAGAAGATGTTCACCTCCTACGTCAAGAACAAAGATTCCCAAGACTCAATCATATTCGATGACGGGAATCAAGGCAAGGTTAAAGGACTAGGAAAAATAGCTATTTCTTCCGAGCATTCCATTTCTAATGTGTTTTTAGTAGAATCGCTCGGATATAACTTGTTGTCCATTAGTCAATTATGTAATATGGGTTACAACTGCTTATTTACAAACGTAGATGTGTCTGTCTTTAGAAGAAGTGATGGTTCATTAGCTTTTAAGGGTGTACTAGACGACAAACTCTATTTAGTTGATTTTTCGAAGGAGGAGGCCGATCTAGATGCATGCTTAATCGCTAAGACTAGCATGGGCTGGCTATGGCATCGCCGTTTAGCACATGTGGGGATGAAGAACCTTCACAAGCTTCTAAAGGGAGAACATGTGGTAGGTCTAACAAATGTAACTTTCGAAAAAGATAGACCTTGTGCAGCTTGTCAAGCAGGTAAACAGGTGGGAAGCGCTCATCACAACAAGAATGTGATGACTACATCAAGACCTTTGGAGCTACTTCATATGGACCTCTTTGGACCCGTCGCCTACCTTAGCATCGGGGGAAGTAAGTATGGTATTGTTATTGTTGATGATTTTTCCCGCTTCACTTGGGTATTCTTTTTGCAGGATAAATCAGAAACCCAAGGGACCCTCAAGCGCTTTCTAAGGCAAGCTCAAAACGAATTTGAGCTCAAGGTGAAAAAGATTAGAAGCGACAACGGGTCCGAATTCAAGAACCTTCAAGTGAAGGAGTACCTTGAGGAGGAAGGAATCAAGCACGAGTTCTCCGCTCCCTACAAACCACAACAAAATGGTGTGGTAGAGAGGAAGAACAGGACGCTTATAGACATGGTGAGGACGATGCTTGGAGAATTCAAGACGCCCGAGCGGTTTTGGTTGGAAGCTGTGAACACAGCTTGCCATGCCATAAACCGGGTCTACCTTCATCGCCTCCTCAAGAAGACGTCATACGAGCTACTAACTGGTAACAAACCCAACGTTTCGTATTTTCGAGTTTTTGGGAGTAAATGCTATATTCTGGTGAAGAAAGGTAGAAATTCAAAATTTGCTCCCAAAGCTGTAGAAGGGTTTTTGTTAAGATATGACTCAAATACAAAGGCGTATAGAGTCTTCAACAAATCATCGGGTTTGGTTGATGTCTCTAGCGACGTTGTATTTGATGAGACTAATGGCTCTCCAAGAGAGCAAGTTGATCTTGATGATGTAGATGAGGATGATGTTCCAACGGACGCAATTCATACCATGGCAATTGGAGACGTGCGACCACAGGAACACAAGGAGCAAGATTAACCTTCTTCCTCAACGACGGTGCACCTCCCAACTCAAGATGACGAACAGGTCCCTCAAGAAGAGGCGTGTGATCAAGGGGGAGCACAGGATGTCGAAGATGAGGAGGAAGAAGTACCACAGGCCCCTCCAACTCAAGTTCGAGCGATGATTCAAAGGAATCATCCCGTCGACCAGATTTTGGGTGACATTAGCAAGGGAGTAACCACTCGCTCTAGATTAGCTAATTTTTGTGAGCATTACTCTTTTGTCTCTTCTATTGAGCCTTTTAGGGTAGAAGAGGCCTTGCTAGATCCAGACTAGGTGTTGGCCATGCAGGAAGAGCTCAACAACTTCAAGCGAAATGAAGTTTGGACACTGGTGCCACATCCCAAGCAAAACGTTGTGGGAACCAAGTGGGTGTTCCGCAACAAATAGGACAAGCACAGGGTGGTGACAAGGAACAAGGCTCGACTTGTGGCAAAAGGTTATGCCCAAGTCGCAGGTTTGGACTTTGAGGAGACTTTTGCTCCTGTGGCTAGGCTAGAGTTGATTCGTATTTTGTTAGCCTATGCCGCTCACCATTATTTCAAGCTGTTCCAAATGGACGTGAAGAGCGCTTTCCTCAACAGGCCAATCAAGGAGGAGGTGTACGTGGAGCAACCCCCTGGCTTTGAGGATGAACGGTACCCCGACCACGTGTGTAAGCTCTCTAAGGCGCTCTATGGACTTAAGCAAGCCCCAAGAGCATGGTATGAATGCCTTAGAGACTTTTTAATTGCTAATGCTTTCAAGGTTGGGAAAGCCGATCCAACTCTTTTCACTAAGACTTGTGACGATGATCTATTTGTGTGCCAAATTTATGTCGATGACATAATATTTGGTTCTACTAACCAAAAGTCTTGTGAAGAGTTTAGCAGGGTGATGACTTAGAAATTCGAGATGTCGATGATGGGCGAGTTGAACTACTTCCTTGGGTTCCAAGTGAAGCAACTCAAGGACGGCACCTTCATCTCTCAAACGAAGTATACGCAAGACTTGCTCAAGCGGTTTGGGATGAAGGACGCCAAGCCCGCAAAGACGCCAATGGGAACCGACGGACATGTCGACCTCAACAAAGGAGGTAAGTCTGTTGATCAAAAGGCATACCGGTCTATGATAGGGTCTTTACTTTATTTATGTGCTAGTAGACCGGATATTATGCTTAGCGTATGCATGTGTGCTAGATTTCAATCCGACCCAAGGGAGTGTCACCTTGTGGCTGTTAAGCGAATTCTTAGATATTTAGTCGCTACGCCTTGCTTCAGGATCTGGTATCCAAAGGGGTCTACCTTTGACTTGATTGGATATTCAGACTCCAACTATGCTGGATGTAAGGTCGATAGGAAGAGTACATCAGGGATGTGCCAATTCCTAGGAAGGTCCCTGGTGTCGTGGAGTTCTAAGAAACAATCTTCCGTTGCCCTATCCACCGCTGAGGCTGAGTACGTTGCCGCAGGACAGTGTTGCGCACAACTACTTTGGATGAGGCAAACCCTCCGGGTCTTTGGCTACAATCTGAGCAAAGTCCCACTCCTATGTGACAACGAGAGTGCAATCCGCATGGCGGACAATCCTGTTGAACACAGCCGCACAAAGCACATAGACATCCGGCATCACTTTTTGAGAGACCACCGGCAAAAGGGAGATATCAAAGTGTTTTATGTTAGCACCGAGAACCAGCTAGCCAATACCTTTACCAAGCCTCTAGATGAGAAGACCTTTTGCAGGCTGCGTAGTGAGCTAAATGTCTTAGATTCGCGTAACTTGGATTGATATAGAGCATACATGTGTTTTATGCCTTTGATCATGTTCCATTATGCATTTTATTGCTTCTTTATGGTGCTCAAGTTGTGCAAGGGATCCCCGGACCTCACAAGTCCATGTGTGAATGATGCGCATACTTAGGGGGAGAAATGCTACAACTTGACCCTTTGAGACTAACCGTGTGCTTGAGTTTTCTTAAATTAGTCTCAAAGGAGGATTGAAAGGGAAAAGATGAACTTGGACCATGCAAGACTTCCACTGCACTCCGATGAGAGGGTAATTTACTCCAAGTTCATCTCCATGCTCTTATTGCCTTTTTACTCTTAATTGAAGATTTTGGTGAGGCAATGGGGTTTAAGGGCCAATAATGATTCCGTTTTGGTGCTTAATGCCAAAGGGGGAGAAATTAAGGCCAAAGCAAGAAATGGATCAACTACCACTTGAGAATTTTGAAAATAGTAGAGTTAGAGTTTTTGTTTTGTCAAAATACTCTTATTGTCTCTTATTGTCTCTTATTGTCAAAAGTTGGTCTCTTGTGGGGAGAATGGTTGATTATGGAAAAAGGGGGAGTTTTTGAATCTTTGATCAATTTCTCTTGGAATACCTCTCTCTATGCCTCAACAAGTGATTTTGACTTAGAGATAGGAAATTGAGTTTGATTTGCGAAAACAAACCAAGTGGTGGCAAAGAACGATCCAAATATGCCAAATTTGAATCAAAAACAAATTTTTGTTCTCATTTGCATTGATGTTGCACTTCTTTAGTTGCTTTTTGTTGTGTTGGCATAAATCACCAAAAAGGGGGAGATTGAAACGAAAATGTGCCCTTGGGCCATTTCTATAAGATTTTGGTGATTAAGTGCTCCACACAAAAATGCTTTCAGTGATATTTGTGCCAAAGACTCAAGAAGTGCAAATCAAGATTAAAGGTATGTTTCTAGACTTAGTACATTGTTTTGAAGACTAATGTATTGTGTCTAAGTGCTAGAAACAGGAGAAATCGCTTTGAAGATAAGTTGGCTGTTTTCAGCCAAAAGGCTGCTCGGTCTGGGTGCACCGGACTGTCCGGTGGTGCACCGGACAGTGTTCGGTGTGCCCGGACCAGTCCAGGTGAACAGCCAGCTCTCGGGTCTCGACGACGGCGTACGACTATAAATCACCAGACTATCCGGTGGTGCACCGGACTGTCCGGTGAGTCGTCTGCGGCGAAGTCGCCGCTCTCGGGAAACCATTCAACAGCGTACGGCTAAAAATCACCAGACTGTCCGGTGGTGCATCGGACTGTCCAGTGAGCCAACGGTTGGCCGCGCAATCCGTGCGTGACGTGTGGCCGAGCCAACGGTCGGATGGGGGCACCGGACTGTCCGGTGTGCACCGGGCAGTGTCCGGTGCGCCAACGGCTCCAAATCTTCAACGGTCGGCTGCGCCAAATTAGGAAAGCAATCTGCACCGGACTGTGAACAGTGCCTGTCCGGTGCGCCACCCGACAGAAGGCAAGAATTGCCTTCCTGGATTGCTTCCAACGGCTCCTAGCTGCCTTGGGGCTATAAAAGGGACCCCTTGGCGCATGGAGGAGCACACCAAGCATTCTTTGATCAACTCTAAGCACAAAGTCTCCATTTCCGCGCATTTGATTCTTTGTGATAGCAACTAGAGCTCCATTTGAGTAGAGAACTGTTTGAGTTGTGTTGCAAGCTCAAGTTGTGACTTGTGTGCGTGTTTGTGCTCTGATTTTGTGTCTTGTGTGCGTTGCTCTCCCTCCCTTACTTCCGTGTTTCTTTGTGACCATCATTTGTAAGGGCGAGAGGCTCCAAGTTGTGGAGATTCCTCGCAAATAGGAGATAGTAAACGAAAGCAAAACACCGTGGTATTCAAGTTGATCATTGGATCACTTGAGAGGGGTTGAGTGCAACCCTCGTCCGTTGGGACGCCACAACGTGGAGTAGGCAAGTGTTGGACTTGGCCAAACCACGGGATAAACGACTGTGCCTCTCTGTGTTGATCTCTTTGTGGTCATTGTGTTTCGCAAGAACTCCTCTCTAGCTACTTGGCTTTATTGCTCTAACACTTAATCAAGTTTGTGGCTTTAAGTTTTAAGTTTTTACAGGATCACCTATTCACCCCCCACTAGGTGCTCTCAATGACACGACTGCTTGATCAACATCAGTTCATTGGTGCATCAGCTTGTTCGCGAAATTAACATCGGCTTGTTCACGAGATCAACATCGCCTTGTTCACGGGAACATGTTCGTCTTCTTCCTGGTGGTTGTTCGCAGGACTGCAACGTGAACGTTGTCCTGCATCGAATTTTGATCAACTACATCGAACATACACAGAAGATGTCTCATCTCAATGGAGCCACCAGTGCCTTGAGATTTGGTCCCTCCCCAGGATACTCATTGTTCCTTATTTTCACACTATATTTGTAGATGAAATTGAATCTGAAAAATGCCTAAATTCCTAACAATCCAAAATCCTGATATTAGGCATTTTTCTATTAGTGGTTTTGCTTGTGCTTTGAAACAGAATGAACCGTTCGATGGAATGTTTTTCAAGAGGTGGCGAGCAAGATGATACTTTGGTTGACAGCTATGAATTGCTTTCACACCGCACCGCGGAAAGCCGAACAGTTCACTCCTGGGGAGGAGAGAGTGTTCGAGGTAGCCGATAACCTGTTTCGAGGTGCTGTGATTAGCGCTCTTGTTGTCAAGTATATTGATTCTTACATTATGTGCACTACTTCAAAGCAGTTATGGGTAGCGAGTTGTACATCATGGAGCAACTATTTGACTATAAGATGGTTGATAACCGTCTTGTGGTCGAACAAGCTCATGAGATATAGGCACTAGCTAAGGAACTTGTAACACTATAAAAATCATCAAATAAAAATAATATAGTTAGTTTATTAATGGTAATTATGGTAATAAATTTTTCATTAAAGTGTTTGTTATTTATTGCATTTGGAATAATTTTTTATTTCGCATGATTGATTTGTGGATATTTAATAACATTTCTTCTTATAGGAAAATCCTAGTAAATAATATAATAATTATTAGTCCAAAAACAAATATTTTATTTATAAATAGTTTTGGTATAATTATTAGGAATTTTAGGGTTATTTAAAAATATATTTCGAATTTAGAAAAGAAAATAGAAAAAAAATAAAAAGAAAAAAACCTAACCTAACCTAACCCTAACGGCCCATTAGGCCCATTAGCCGCGCAACTCCGTGGCTGCCTCTTCCCTAGCCGCCGCCGCCCCTAATCCTTCCTCTCTCCTCTCTCTCTCGCGCGCCCATCTCTCTCACTGCCTCCCTCTCATAGCCGCGCGCCGCCAGGAGCCAGGAGCTAGGACCCCGCGCGCTGCCAGCAGCCGGCCGCCCTGCGCCCAAGACCTGAGCCGCCGCACGCGCCTTGCAGCGCCACCCCGCTCTCCAGTCGCCAGAGCCACGACCTGACCCAGGCCGCGCAACCGAGCCGACACGCTAGGACGCCGCCCAGCCCCGACGCGCCGCACCAGCCGCGACCCAGGACCCCCGCGCCCAACGACCCGACGCACTGCCCAAGCGTCGTGACCGCGCCCAAGCAGCCCAAGGACACCGAAGCCCCGCGCCCTACCGAGCAGCCCGCGTTCGTTCTTCTCTCCACGTTAAGGAACTTCACTGCGATCGTTTCGCCTTCGCCCTTCCCTCCCCCATTACTCCCTCTCCCCATTGATGAACGCCATCAATGGCGCCTTGAACCCGCCGGCCATACCTCTCTCACCCCGGCGCCCTCTCCCCTTCCCTCCCATTCTCTATAAATTGTACAGCCACTCCCTTCCTCTCTTCCTCCCCGAGCTCTCCCTCTCTCTCTCGCACTCTCCCATTCCCGAGCTCGCCATCGACCGAACCGTCCACCCCGCCGTTCGTGGAGCCTCGCCGGAGCTTATACCTCGCTGTTTCCTGCTCGACCGACCACCCTTGTCGAGTTCATCCCTGCGCTTGAGCGAGAACACAAGGTTGAAGACAACCCCAAAACGTTGATTTATTTTCTAAAGCATGTTTTGAATTAATTTATGAATTTTGTGAATTATTGTTGTAATATTGAGATGATGTGATTTAGCGATTCACGTGTATGATTTTAGAGATTTCGATGTATACGTATCGCCAAAATCGAACCCCACGACAATGCTTTGAATATGTGTATGATTTTATAATTTTAAAAATGAGCACGATCAATATTCACTACCGTGGTGATTTTCATACTAGAAAACGTTTACGGATTTGATTTCGTTTTAGTGTGTAGAATGATAATTGGTTAGTATTGATATAAGTATAATTTTAGTGATATAAGAAATTGACATAGGTATTAAGCCATGTATTTTCGGTCAAATGAAGATATAGGTTTTACAATTCATAATAAATGTATTCATAAGTATAGCACTTAATTACTTAGAATTAGTAAAATACTTATTTATATCATAATAACCATGAATATGTTATTAAAAGTCCCATTTAGTAATTTACAATTACTTCTTAGAATATTAATGTTAGAAGAGTTAAGTAAACAATTTTTAGCCATACGTATAATTTCTATTTAGAAAAGAAAGAAGAAAACCGAAAGAGTAGAATTTATAATAATGTTAAAATGATTTAACTAGGCACTCATACTTTTCTAATAAAGAAATTGATAGTTATGTTGGTAAACATAGGTTTCTTACTAAAGAATTAGATAACTTATTTCTAGTTTAAAATGACCTTTTTAATAGATATCATATTTAACAAGGTTCGTTATAGATGTTTAAGTATAGCCGTATTAAATAGAAACTTAAAAGAATATGTGGACTATATGTTTCTTAATAAAAACAGAAGATAAATATATGTCCAATTAATAGATTATTTATATTTTCTTAATTAAAAGATAACAAGGGTCATTGCTTTTATAAACTAAAATGATAGTTTATACATAATTTCCTTTCTAATGAATTAGATCATTTGTTCCTACAATAGAATTAAAGATAATTAATAGATTAATTATCCTTTATCATAATTTATTAATCAAACCTATAGTCAATTTGTTCTTAACTAGATTTATGACATGATTAATGATTTCATAGAATTTAGTCCACATTATATACAAATCACTTAGCTTTTTCTAAAGGATAAAATAAAATAATAAGAGTTTAAGTCCTTTTATAATTTAAAATGTTACTTTATATATTGACTTCGAATATAATAATATAGGCTATGTGTTTTCTAATGAAATTAAAATATAGTTATTTGTTCATTATCTTTTGCATGAAAATCCACTTAAGGGCCTATAACCTAACTTCATAAAATAGGTGTTTAATAATAATGATCTTTTCACATAAAACCTATTTAGACTTATATCTTAGTTTATCATAAGTGAATGTTTAACAATAAATTATAATATGTTCCATAACGCTTCTAAAATTAATAACGTGTTTCGTAGCCCATTAACCTTAGATATATAACTTATATCTTTTCTAAAAGGTTAAAAAGGTTTAATATTGTTATAACGTGTTTTATCATCTTATAAACCCTTAATCTTAGACATATCACATATGACGTTTTATAAAAGATTAATTTGGTGAACCAAATATTTGTATATTTTAATAAAGATATTTTAAGCTCATGTCTTGTTTTATAAATTATAGATCACACATTTTTGAAAGGAATACCTTCTTATTTTAACCATTACTTGCGATGTTTTTGAAAAACGAATGCTCTTTTCGTTAAGCTTTCTTTTAGCTTTGCATATGGTGAATGTTGTATGTTATTGAGTGGTGTTTGTTTCTTCTTGTTTGTTTGTGTGATATTCAGTGGTTGATCTAGTAGTTAAGAATCATGATCTATTCCTATCCGTGGAAGAAACTCAAGTTTTCAATAAGCAAGGCAAGTGGACTTCTCCCTCTACATACTCTATTTGATCCCAAACAATACATTTAATAAAGTTTATTCTTGGATATATATGCATAATTTGATGGGTTACCTATTTGGATACACCTAACCTTTCCAACGTTACTCCTTGTTTAACTTGGGATTGTGATCTAATCAAGTAGCTATGCTATTGCTACAACTTTAAATTTATGCAGTCACTCCTGTTTGTGATATTAATGTTCCAAATGGTAAGTTTACATTATTGTTGCTAATCCGACGATTAAGCAAGATCATATGATTTAATTGGAACATGGAGTGACTACCCGAGAAAACAGTGCTACCATGAGGGTGGTATGGGACGCCCTTGGCTAAATAACTAGGGAAGTCTTATGTTTGGTGCTGGTCGTGGTCGACCGGAACAGGGGCATCTGGCAAGCGCTTATAGTTCCGGCTCAAGCAAATTGGATACGAGCATAGTTCCCAAAGCTTTACCCTACAGACTGGTCTATAAGTTGGTTACGTTAGGTGTACCTTATGCAGTTGACCATTTCCAGCATTCGCATAATGAGGACTCTAGGGAAAAGCCTCATAGTGAGACCCTAGCCATTCACCTCGGAAGTGAATACGAGTCTAGCTAACCCGGGCTAGAAGGGAATCGTGACTCATGGGTAAAGATGCGGCACCTCTGCAGAGTGTAAAACTAATATATCAGGCGTGCTCATGGTTATGAGCAGCCTGGACTCCTCACATGATAATTGAACTTGAAGATGGAAATAAATCGAGATCCGATGATCTGCTAATGGTTTGCTTAAGTGGTTTCACTTAAGTGTTTTTGATATACTCTTATACCTTTGTTTAATGGGAATACTTGGGATTCACACTTATTAGTAAGACAAGTGTTGTTAATAAAATGTTGACCAACTAAAATGCTTACTGCTCAACCTTAGCCTCACCTTGTTAAACTTGCATTAATTTTCCCCCACTTGCTGAGCCCCGACCATAAGTGAGCTCACCCTTGCTTAAATTTTGATCAGAAGTTTGGAGATGAAGTTATGATGCTGAGCTCCATGGATGCGTCTAGTGATACCCCTGGTCATCTTCCTGTAGATGGATGTCCATGTTTCGCTGTACTTTGATGAATAAAGGTTAAGACATTATGTCTGTTCGAAGTGTAATATGTTAATATAATCTTTATTTACGCTTTTATGCATTGTTCTTTTGATACATTACACTTGTGACGTCAACATATGTGTGGAAATAGATCCTGGCACACATATGCGATGCACCCGTCTCTGCCCTTAGAAACGGGTGTGATAGAACTCGAACAATTTCGATGTGTGTTGCTTGACATGTTTGTGGCCGGCGGTATCATTGCTAAGTTTTTGCCTTCTTGGAGGGATTTTGCTACCACTCTTAAACATAAGAGACAAGAGTTTAGCATGACTGAACTTATTGGATCTCTTGATGTTGAGGAGAGGGCGAGAGAAAAATACACTTGTGAGAAAGCAATTGAGTCTTCTAGTGCCAATATGGTACAGAAGAAAAATTCCAATGCATCTCATAACAACAAGAAGAACAACAAGCAATAGAACACCTCTAAGCCCAAGCAAACAACCACATTTAAGAAAAACAAAGATGTTGGTTGCTTTGTTTGTGGGAGTACTGATTATTGGGGGCCTTCCTCTTCCGAAGGTCCTCAAAAACGTGACTAACCATATGTTTTTAGTATGACATAGACTATTACAGGAGGCTTCGGCTTTGGGATGAAGGTTCTCTCATGATAAAGGCATGTGTAATATGAAGATACAACCCGAAGGTGACATGGATGAACGTCGAAGCTATGGCTAAAGGAGCTTCGGCTTGGTATGATAGCAAGCATGAAGGACGGAATCGACCTAAGGGGGAAAAGACTACTTCGTCCTTGATAACTCGCATTATGATTAAGAGTAAATGTCAGGGGCATGGATGTAATCTTATCCGGGCTGCGTCTCGTGCCTATAAATAGATGAACAGTAGCACCGTACTGTTCACGCTGGATTGTAATCTCTCTCTCGCGTCATCTTTGCATTCTCATCTTCTGGCAAACCGAAGGTACATTAGTATTATAAATATCATTAATGTTAATTCTTATATGTGGATATGAATATAAATAAATTGTGAGGATCTGATCATTATCTTTCATTCTTTAGTGTTCTTTCACACTCTTACTCATATTTTTATTTATATCCTTTAATACCCAATTTGTAATTTGTAAGAGATAATATAAATGGAGAAACAATTTCTCTTTAACTGTATGTGAGTTTGACCTTTATGTACCATCACATGTGAACACCATATTTAAAAACAAATAGTTAATAAGATATATGCCACTATAATATGCATCATGCTGGTTTTCATTTTTGTGTGCATCTTGTGACCATATAAGAAATCATATGAAAAGAAAATATTAAAGTCCCAAAGTGGAACTTAGAATATAAAAGAAAATCTAGAATTTAGAAGTGGAGAAAGAAAAGAAAATGTGTATACAAAATAAATATTATAAATAAAGGTAATAATAGTATGTGCAAAATGATTCTCTTAATTTGAGGAAGATTTACCATAGTGTTAAATTTGAATTTTGAATTCAAATGGAAAGGGAAAAACAAATTAGGAAAAGAAAAAGAAAATAAAATAAAAAGGGAAACCCACCTGGGCCTCGCTATCACATTTCGGCCCACCTCCTCTTTGCCTCCCTCGTGCACGGCCCACCAGTGCCTCAACACTATGCCGACAGGCGGGCCCGCGCGACCAGTCCCTCCGCGCGCACGCAAGCCCGTTTGGCTATCGTGTTGGGCCCCGTGACCAGACTCCACCTCCGCGCCGCGCGTACTCTGTAGTCACCGCACCGCGGGACCCACTGCCAGCCACACCTTTGCTCCACTCGCGCGATCGGCATGGCCCGCTGACCACACGCACGCAAGCATCTCCTACACCTAACTCGCGCAACGGAAAGCGCGAATACTGCTGCCACGACCGGGGGCGTGGGCGACCTCCCTCTCCCTCCAAACCAAAACCCCATGGGATAAATGGGAGTCCCTGTGACCCGTTCTCTCCCATGCTACCGTCACGCGCGAGCTTGTTCTCCTAGAACACCACCGCCTTCGTGTTCCTCGCCGCCACCGCGAACAACCACCTATAGTGCGAATTGGACCTCAATCGGGACACCGGAGGCTTGTGCTGCTCACGTAGAAACCATACGTGGGCGCAATCGGAGGGAGGTGACTGGAGGCCGTGTGAATTCCTCGCTGAGGTTG
This sequence comes from Zea luxurians, assembly GCA_029449295.1. Lineage (NCBI taxonomy): Eukaryota > Viridiplantae > Streptophyta > Magnoliopsida > Poales > Poaceae > Zea > Zea luxurians. The sequence goes on along the minus strand of JAOPSE010000028.1, from coordinate 2,351,262 downwards.
GAGATCCGTCGTGCGTCGCGGGTGGCTTTGCTCGGTTCTCAACTCCGGTGAGTAAACCCTATACCTCTTTCGCTCGTCCCCTGCGATGGTGTAGCACCCATCAGAATCAAGCATAGGGCACTAAATCACCAGGTCCAGGATTCCGGCGATGGCGCTCGCCACGGGTTAGCGCGCGCCGCCGTGGCCCTCCGTTGGAGTTGAGGAAAGGGTTTCGGCCGTTGGATGAGCAATCTGTGGCCTGGATTATACTTGGGATACCGCTTCGGCCAGGGGGGCGTGTGCCGTCCGATTCGAATCGAGCGGACGGTGATTGTCATATAGGTATTTAAATCCAGAGCATTGTTGTCCGATCCAACGGATGTGGTGGCATACCGATTCGATCTCGGGTGGGTTTGATCTGTGCCGTAGACTTCTAATCCAGCGGTCGTGATCGCTGCGTACCCCTTCGCGGGTACGTTTTACTAAAGAATCCCTCGACTTTGACATAAATAACTCGCTGTCCATGTACAACTGTTCCCTGAGTCTAGGTAGTTTTACCCCGAGGCCCTATCTTTCCTGGTAATGAGGCCCAGTCCAGAATAGTATAAAACAATAGAAATTAAATTATAAATGGATTTTTAATATTTAAATAAGTGCTAGAACTTGTAAAATTCATAGAAAATTCATTTTTAGTCCAAATTACTCCATTCCAGTTTCTAAAATTTTGTAATATTATTGTTTATCACTTAGAATCTCTGTTTTGACATGAAAACAGTAGTAAAATTTATTTCTCACTTAATCTTATTTCAAGCACATAAAACCTTTGGAAATTCATAATTTAAAATCTATAACTCCAAAATTAATGATTCATGTTCCTAGGATTTTATTTTAATTCGTAGATTATTATTATGTATTTTGTTTACATGTTTGGTGTGATGTTAATTTTCTACATATACTATGCTTGTTTGTATTATGGCGAGTAGAAGAACCTGTGACTGAGGATCCTGGTGCCCAGCTGGTAGAAGTAGCTGAGCAGGAGCTCAATGAAGGCAAGTTGTGCCCTTGACAACTTTTATTACCCAATAATGTTCTTTAATGTCAATATTAATGCATAGGTTTAATTTTGATGGGATCCAATAGGTCACCCTAGACTGTTATTCCATTTTACCTTGTTATCCCTGAATCACTTGGGTAGTTTGCTATTGCTTTACATGGTTTTGGGATAATATTTCATTATATCCATGTTCCAATTATTTTTTTATTCTATTTATGTTCATGTCAAGATCATTAATGTTAATTGGAACATGGAGTTTAACTTGAGAAACACGTGCCACCACAAGGGTGGAATGGGACGCCCTTGGCTGACTAATTAGGAAAGCTAGTGGAAGACTACCTTACCCGAAAGGGGCAAGGGCAGTAGGGGAGTTGCATGCAAGGAGGTTCTCGGGTTGATTTTGCTGCGATGGCGGTCAGACGGAGATTCTTGCAAGTGCTCTTCCCATAAACTGTAGCGGGTTTTCGGAAGCTAGTAGAACTTTGTAAAGGCCTCGTAGTGTTGCCCTGCCTCGCCTCCTTGGTAGAGGTGTATGGGAGTCGCGATCCCTTGGCAGATGGGTAACATGACTTGTGGGTACAGGGTAAAACCTCTGTAGAGTGTAAAACTGGTATACAAGCCAAGTTCACGGTCATGAGCAGCTCAGGACTCTTGCATGATTAATTTATGGAACTTAAATTCAATTTGTCATTTGCATTGCATGGGATTATTTATTAATTTTGTTCTATTACTTTTATTAAGGTTTGGTATTTACTTACATCTAGTAACTACAAATAAAATTTTGACCAACTGATTAAAAGCAATGCTCAGCTTTAACCCCTGTTGTTGATTAGCCTTACACATCACATGAACTCCCACCTTTGGTGAGTTCATGCCCATTGGTTTCCCCACAACTTGTTGAGCTATGATCATGTGTGAGATCACCCTTGCTGTTTCATACCCCCCCACAGGAGAAGAACAGGTGGTTCAGGAGGAGCCACACAACGAGGAGTTTGATCTGATCTAGGTGGCATTTCCCAGTTGACTTATTGGCGCCAAGGATGATCCTTAGTTCGTTTTATATTTATCTTTTATTTTTGTAAGACTTCCGCAATGTAATAAGCACTTTGATGTTATTATGACATTTATATCTATACACTATTATTATACATGTTGTCTTCTTTGGCGCATGTATGAGATGCACCCGGCTTTGTCCCTTAAAATCGGGTGTGACAGAAGTGGTATTAGAGGAAATGTTGAATGTAGGACGAAACCTAGATATAAATGGACAAAACCCTTACCTACTTACCTTACTCTGATTCATTCTATACTTATCTTATCTTGATCCTGTCTCACCTTTTGCTGTCCTACTCTGATTACTCTTATCCTTTCCACTCTAAGACAAGATGGATTTCACACCTTAGAATCCTACAATTATGAACCTTTTAAGAGATAGGGAACCTAAGACGAAATTAAAACTATTTTCTCTATTTAAAAATGTTGGTTGATTGTTCTGATGATAATTGCCTGATTTGGTTCTTTGATTGACTAAGATAATATAAATGGACATCATAGCATGTACCACCATAAGGTAACGAATTAGCTTTGGTAGGTAAAACAGTAATCTGCTTAGCTAATAAATTCCCCAAAGTAACATGCCTTGTAATTACCTGCCTTGTCTATTGTAGCAGAACCTCCCAAGTTATTGGGCCCACATGCACCTGTCCTTGTCTCAAAGACCTCAGATGGCTATGCATGTTCACCAAATAACTTAACAGGATCCGTCCAAGTGTCCCAAGGACCCCGGATAAACCACTTACAACCAAGACCGCAGGATTAAGTAAACACAAATCACACACCAACATTTTGCAGCAGAATTTCTTTATTACAAAAAGTTACAAGTTACATTGATTCCATTATACAAGATCAGAGTGATTATAAAACAAATCCAAAGTATTTCCTTTTGAATGGTGTATAATTTTCATAAGTTTGAAATATATATGCTAGCTCAATGACAATCCTCAATTAGAAGTATAGAAGAAGTACTTAGACTTATAAGAAGGCCGTGCCCACCGGCGCTCAACACCATCCACAACAGCACAAATTTTAGTACCGGCAACAACATGGGTTCGAAAACCCTAAGTATGGAGTGTACTTTCGCAAGACTTACCCGACTAAGGAAAAAGACTCTCAAGGATATGCTAGATTTGGGAATCAAGGAAAGGCTTTTAGCAAGAATCAACTTTAATAGTTTGCAGAAAGCTTACTAAAATGAGTCCTTACTTTCAACATTTTATTGCTAGATTAAGTATTAATAGACCTTGTTTGCATCTAGTCTAATTTCATCATCACATTAATCAGTACAACATGATTTTTGCTCATTATGATTCCATCCATGACTTAGATTGCAAGTCAGTGACCAAGTCTTCATATCCGAGAAGTAACAGCGATCCTGAATTGATTAAGACCCAGTTGAGGATCTCCAATCACACGACATATGTAGCACTTAACCCTTGCATATGTCAACTCGCCACCGGGTTTCTTAAGACCAGACTGGGTTCACGCCAACCGAGAGCACAGATACACCACCATACAACCTCTTGCCACAAAGGCTACACGCTACTCTCGCCATCTCTCCACTCCCATTGCGTGTTGGCCTTTCTAGTATTAGTCTGCCCGAGGCAAAGCTTACCCATGACGAGGCATGTGACCAGTTAAAAGGTCCTCGGTCAGCAGGCCTACATTCTCTATAATCCTTAATCAACCTAGGTGGAACATTACCTGTTCCTAGCCTAAGTCTCGATTCAAGTACTTCCACCCTTAGGATTGTTTGTGTTCCTTAGGATGAAAAGAGCATTATAGGGAACTTTGCAGTAAGATCCCACCACGCTCCCAATGAAAATATTCTTGCAGGTAGAAGCCATCCTTCCTTAGGATAAACCTAAGCTAGGCATTAGTGCAAAGGACAAACTCTATCCACAAGATTTACCTCTAGGCAGGGCTAAGCAATTTTGTAAATCATATTTGATACTTCACCAGAAGTATCTATAAAAGGAATGGATTTCAAGGTAGCCAATGCATCAAAGGGTTTCCAAGCAAATCCTATAAACCTAATGCACATTTCGCTAGTCGTAAAGTGTGTAAAAATCATTTAAAAATACAAGGGGTTGCATGCACCGGGGCTTGCCTGGGATAAAAACTACGTTAGTGTTTGTTAGGTGACGTCCACTTGGCGATCAGCTTTTGTGTTGGCACTCATTCAGTTTATCCATTTTCAGGTTCGTCCATCAGCATCATCTTGTGGAGAAGCTCACGCGCAGTGACATCTTGTGGTCGACTCAGCTTTGGTCCTCCATATCACGTAGTCAATAAACGTACTAATTGATTTGCATAATGCACATGAATGCATATAAGCAGGAATATCACAAACCTAAATAATGCTACATAATAGCGAATTAAACTCCTAGTGGCGAGGCGTTGTACCATTTCATACGGAAACACTAGTTATCAATATATGACTACGCCCAATTATCACACTTTTCTAGCGTAATCGCATCTACTTCAAACATCAAGTAATAATAAGCTAAGCGCAAGTCTTTTGTCAAAACCCCTAATAGCAAATTACTCGTCACATTTTCATTCACTATTTTTGAATACCGACAATTTAGAGTAAGGAACCATATTAATGAATTTTGTACACCACTTAAATCCTAAAGATTTAAAATACTAAAGAACCATGTCCACTGAGTAGTCTTTTTTTAGATTTCAACTGAAGCGGACCAAATAATGTTGTTCGCCTCCAATTAATTTGGAAAACCGAAAACAAAATAACAACTATTTATTCATAGCTATTAATCTAAATAATCAATATCCGACTCCAACATTATCGATCACAAACATAGATGATACTAACTACTAGCGCAGGACATCGACTTCATGTTACGCACACTAAACACAATTAGCATCGACAGACTTATCGATAATTGCTTAAAATACTAAACTTAACCTACGCGTTACCGAAATACTACACTCTGTAAAATAGAACTAGTTCGAATATACTCGGCAACTAAACTCATCGAAGCACACCTCACATCACTGGTATTTCTAACTTAAACTTCATACGCAAACTAAGCACCTTATTTCCTGATCATAAAATCAATAGTAAAAATAGTGAATCGGCTCACCATAATTAACTTGACTCAATATTTGCGAGAACGACCTTAGTCTCCGATTGAAGTCTTCGATCAAACACCCGACGAGTATTGAACTGAGCTTCACTTTCTCCTCAATCCACAACTCTTGGAATCTCTCCGTATTACTAGAACTTCGCAAAAATGATGATGATCCTTGTTCAAGCCTTTTGTCGAGCACTTGGGGGCATCGACCAGGGGCTTGCTTCTCCACACTGTTTTGGGATTCTTTTGCCGGTATAAACATGAAATGCGGATGGCAATGCATGAACGTGGCGACGACGCATCTGAGGCATGCGAAGGTTTGATACCCGACGCGAACGGTGATGACGAGATAGAGCGCAGGGCGTCCACGACAAGAGTGAGACTGAAGGCGAGGGCACTGGGAGTTCGCAATGGTGCTCCATGATGGTCATCACCGGCGTCGAGCAAAGGCACGACCTGGCGAGGTCTCTACCGCCAGTCTGCTAGGGATTCTGGTGCCGTCGCCGGCTGACTAGCATGCCAACAGGCCACAAGGCACACCAATCGGGCAGGGCCCGAGGCATGGGGTAGTTTGAGCAGGCAGGACAACGGGCGCGAGCTACGGCAGTGAGGGCGCGGCTACAGAGCTAGGCGCTGAGCAGGGCCATGGATGCGGCAGCCATGGCGAGCTGGAAGATGAGCTCGGCAGGGATGTAGCAGAGGGCACGGGATCCGCCCTGTCCAATTGCAAGGACGAGCCAGGGAGATGAGATGCGACGTCGGACAGCGAGCTTGAGGGCGGGCACGAGCGCCGAGACCAGGGGGCTCGGATGCTTGCGGCTAATAGGGAGATGGACGCGCGCGCCATGGGAGAGGGAGAGGAGCGCGCAGGGGCGAGCTCGGCACGATGGAGCAGGGACTCGCCGCCGGCGAGCCGAAGACGACCGGCGGCGTTGGGGGCAGGGCGCGGGAGTATGCGCGCCATGGGAGCTCCGCGAGCTAGAGGGAGCTGGGGGGGGGAGCCATGACGCGTAGGGAGCTGCGTGGTCGGCCGAGCTGGAGCTGGGGAGGGAGGAGGAGCGCGCGTCAGGGAGAAAGAGAAGGACGACGTGCGACTAGGAAAACGAATCAGGGCGACGACTGGAAAAATCAGGGGAGAGTGAGGGCGGCTAGGCGGCAAGATATTTTTCTTTTTTTTCTTTTCTTTTGTTTTATCGAAAATCGTAGATATTTTTGAATCCATATTTTTAGCGATATAAAATGGATCGAATCAAACGATATCGAGGCAAGAAACAACGGACCGAATTAAACGGATTTCGGCTTTGATAATTGCTCTGCGTGATTCGACCGAAATTAGCCGAAACTAGATTTGCTAATGTACACTCGATTTCGTCGCCAAAACAGCGTGCTGCAGGATAAATTGGATCAATACCTCGCGCAAGATTTCTCTCAGATAACACGCGATCCTAATTATTTTGCACTGAGTATTTTAGTCGTTGAGTTATAATAAATTTATTTGGGACATGGATCGCAACGGTGGATCGAGCTTCCAAATTTGTATTCGCTTAATCCATAAATTTTTAATCGAACACAAAACTCGACATATCACGAAATAAATGCACGATATCGATGTGGTATTGAGATTGCGATCCTTCCGGAAGCGACGTCTCGCATCGCACATGTGGGCGAGAAGCTGTGTATATTGTTCTTTTCGGATAGCGCGTGGCTCCAAATTTTACATAAAATCAGAAGTCTTCTGATTTTCGTATTCACTTACGCGCGTGATCCGAACGGTTCAAAATTCACCAGCTATGAAGATTTGATAATCCAAAGGCTTCATGAATCCTTTTTAATTGCATAGATTATCGAAATTGAAATGGCACCAAACTCGAACTTTTGCGAGATGATTAAATTTAGTGTCCACTTTATATACTGATATCCCGCGCTTAAAACCATAATCGCTGTTTACGGGAGATAACACATGGGGTGTTACAACCCTCCCCGCTTAAAAGAATCTCGTCCCGAGATTCGGAACAAAAGACTTTTAAGAGCAGAGAATAATGTAACTCCTGTCCATATCAGCGATCACATAATGCAGTTCCAAGCAAAGGCGAGTGTCTCAGGAGGTTGTTTCTCTAGTGGACATAACATGTATCGCCTTAAGCTAATTTAGAGATGTCCACCAATAGAGACGATGTCTTCCAGAGGAACACATAAGGTTCCATGTGTGCAGTTTGCTTTTTCTGATGACACTGTACTATCTGAGTCTGTTGAGCGAGCGGCGAATACCCGATTTTACCCAAACAGAACTAGATGTAACCTCTTGGGTAAAACACACAAAAAGAAGTTTACTAACAAGTGGTCACGGTAAGTTCATAGCACACGAGACGGGTGTGGATGTCGAATACTGTCACGGTTAACATGTGGCTAACCAAAGAATTCAAGTCCACAAAAGATGATAGAGATTCAAGAAAATATCAATGAAGAGGTCCGTTGATGTTGACTTCGCGACCAGCCTATTTCATCAAATACTTAGCACGACTCGACTTGATCACACATGTTAGAAAATCACATGTGATACGATCGAGGCATGACTAGAGCGATGATTAGGTGGTTACTGTCCGACTTAATCTCGATTCTTATAAACACTTCCTTAGGATGGGTTGAACCAAGGTGAGTTTAGATAACTCGTTGAAATGATCTGTAAACTCAACCTTTGATCACAAAGCAGTTACAAGTTAGTAAAACCAACTTGTTGAACTACTTTTGACCTTGAGTGGGTCCTCTCAATACCATCGGTAAGCCAAGGGTTGAGAGTTGACATTTGCTAGCAAAAGGTCATGCATTTGGGTAGAAATCCATTTGGTCAGGTTGTTCATCCGTTTCTTCATGCGAGATGAACTGACTTGGGAGAGGGAGGTCGCGTGGGCGACCTCCCTCTCCCTCCAAACCAAAACCCCATGGGATAAATGGGAGTCCCTGTGACCCGTTCTCTCCCATGCTACCGTCACGCGCGAGCTTGTTCTCCTAGAACACCACCGCCTTCGTGTTCCTCGCCGCCACCGCGAACAACCACCTATAGTGCGAATTGGACCTCAATCGGGACACCGGAGGCTTGTGCTGCTCGCGTAGAAACCATACGTGGGCGCAATCGGAGGGAGGTGACTGGAGGCCGTGTGAATTCCTCGCTGAGGTTGGAGATCCGTCGTGCGTCGCGGGTGGCTTTGCTCGGTTCTCAACTCCGGTGAGTAAACCCTATACCTCTTTCGCTCGTCCCCTGCGATGGTGTAGCACCCATCAGAATCAAGCATAGGGCACTAAATCACCGGGTCCAGGATTCCGGCGATGGCGCTCGCCACGGGTTAGCGCGCGCCGCCGTGGCCCTCTGTTGGAGTTGAGGAAAGGGTTTCGGCCGTTGGATGAGCAATCTGTGGCCTGGATTATACTTGGGATACCGCTTCGGCCAGGGGGGCGTGTGCCGTCCGATTCGAATCGAGCGGACGGTGATTGTCATATAGGTATTTAAATCCAGAGCATTGTTGTCCGATCCAACGGATGTGGTGGCATACCGATTCGATCTCGGGTGGGTTTGATCTGTGCCGTAGACTTCTAATCCAGCGGTCGTGATCGCTGCGTACCCCTTCGCGGGTACGTTTTACTAAAGAATCCCTCGACTTTGACATAAATAACTCGCTGTCCATGTACAACTGTTCCCTGAGTCTAGGTAGTTTTACCCCGAGGCCCTATCTTTCCTGGTAATGAGGCCCAGTCCAGAATAGTATAAAACAATAGAAATTAAATTATAAATGGATTTTTAATATTTAAATAAGTGCTAGAACTTGTAAAATTCATAGAAAATTCATTTTTAGTCCAAATTACTCCATTCCAGTTTCTAAAATTTTGTAATATTATTGTTTATCACTTAGAATCTCTGTTTTGACATGAAAACAGTAGTAAAATTTATTTCTCACTTAATCTTATTTCAAGCACATAAAACCTTTGGAAATTCATAATTTAAAATCTATAACTCCAAAATTAATGATTCATGTTCCTAGGATTTTATTTTAATTCGTAGATTATTATTATGTATTTTGTTTACATGTTTGGTGTGATGTTAATTTTCTACATATACTATGCTTGTTTGTATTATGGCGAGTAGAAGAACCTGTGACTGAGGATCCTGGTGCCCAGCTGGAAGAAGTAGCTGAGCAGGAGCTCAATGAAGGCAAGTTGTGCCCTTGACAACTTTTATTACCCAATAATGTTCTTTAATGTCAATATTAATGCATAGGTTTAATTTTGATGGGATCCAATAGGTCACCCTAGACTGTTATTCCATTTTACCTTGTTATCCCTGAATCACTTGGGTAGTTTGCTATTGCTTTACATGGTTTTGGGATAATATTTCATTATATCCATGTTCCAATTATTTTTTTATTCTATTTATGTTCATGTCAAGATCATTAATGTTAATTGGAACATGGAGTTTAACTTGAGAAACACGTGCCACCACAAGGGTGGAATGGGACGCCCTTGGCTGACTAATTAGGAAAGCTAGTGGAAGACTACCTTACCCGAAAGGGGCAAGGGCAGTAGGGGAGTTGCATGCAAGGAGGTTCTCGGGTTGATTTTGCTGCGATGGCGGTCAGACGGGGATTCTTGCAAGTGCTCTTCCCATAAACTGTAGCGGGTTTTCAGAAGCTAGTAGAACTTTGTAAAGGCCTCGTAGTGTTGCCCTGCCTCGCCTCCTTGGTAGAGGTGTATGGGAGTCGCGATCCCTTGGCAGATGGGTAACATGACTTGTGGGTACAGGGTAAAACCTCTGTAGAGTGTAAAACTGGTATACGAGCCAAGTTCACGGTCATGAGCAGCTCAGGACTCTTGCATGATTAATTTATGGAACTTAAATTCAATTTGTCATTTGCATTGCATGGGATTATTTATTAATTTCGTTCTATTACTTTTATTAAGGTTTGGTATTTACTTACATCTAGTAACTACAAATAAAATTTTGACCAACTGATTAAAAGCAATGCTCAGCTTTAACCCCTGTTGTTGATTAGCCTTACACATCACATGAACTCCCACCTTTGGTGAGTTCATGCCCATTGGTTTCCCCACAACTTGTTGAGCTATGATCATGTGTGAGATCACCCTTGCTGTTTCATACCCCCCACAGGAGAAGAACAGGTGGTTCAGGAGGAGCCACACAACGAGGAGTTTGATCTGATCTAGGTGGCATTTCCCAGTTGACTTATTGGCGCCAAGGATGATCCTTAGTTCGTTTTATATTTATCTTTTATTTTTGTAAGACTTCCGCAATGTAATAAGCACTCTGATGTTATTATGACATTTATATCTATACACTATTATTATATATGTTGTCTTCTTTGGCGCATGTATGAGATGCACCCGGCTTTGTCCCTTAAAATCGGGTGTGAGAGAAGTGGTATTAGAGGAAATGTTGAATGTAGGACGAAACCTAGATATAAATGGACAAAACCCTTACCTACTTACCTTACTCTGATTCATTCTATACTTATCTTATCTTGATCCTGTCTCACCTTTTGCTGTCCTACTCTGATTACTCTTATCCTTTCCACTCTAAGACAAGATGGATTTCACACCTTAGAATCCTACAATTATGAACCTTTTAAGAGATAGGGAACCTAAGACGAAATTAAAACTATTTTCTCTATTTAAAAATGTTGGTTGATTGTTCTGATGATAATTGCCTGATTTGGTTCTTTGATTGACTGAGATAATATAAATGGACATCATAGCATGTACCACCATAAGGTAACGAATTAGCTTTGGTAGGTAAAACAGTAATCTGCTTAGCTAATAAATTCCCCAAAGTAACATGCCTTGTAATTACCTGCCTTGTCTATTGTAGCAGAACCTCCCAAGTTATTGGGCCCACATGCACCTGTCCTTGTCTCAAAGACCTCAGACGGCTATGCATGTGCACCAAATAACTTAACAGGATCCGTCCAAGTGTCCCAAGGACCCCGGATAAACCACTTACAACCAAGACCGCAGGATTAAGTAAACACAAATCACACACCAACATTTTGCAGCAGAATTTCTTTATTACAAAAAGTTACAAGTTACATTGATTCCATTATACAAGATCAGAGTGATTATAAAACAAATCCAAAGTATTTCCTTTTGAATGGTGTATAATTTTCATAAGTTTGAAATATATATGCTAGCTCAATGACAATCCTCAATTAGAAGTATAGAAGAAGTACTTAGACTTATAAGAAGGCCGTGCCCACCGGCGCTCAACACCATCCACAACAGCACAAATTTTAGTACCGGCAACAACATGGGTTCGAAAACCCTAAGTACGGAGTGTACTTTCGCAAGACTTACCCGACTAAGGAAAAAGACTCTCAAGGATATGCTAGATTTGGGAATCAAGGAAAGGCTTTTAGCAAGAATCAACTTTAATAGTTTGCAGAAAGCTTACTAAAATGAGTCCTTACTTTCAACATTTTATTGCTAGATTAAGTATTAGTAGACCTTGTTTGCATCTAGTCTAATTTCATCATCACATTAATCAGTACAACATGATTTTTGCTCATTATGATTCCATCCATGACTTAGATTGCAAGTCAGTGACCAAGTCTTCATATCCGAGAAGTAACAGCGATCCTGAATTGATTAAGACCCAGTTGAGGATCTCCAATCACACGACATATGTAGCACTTAACCCTTGCATATGTCAACTCGCCACCGGGTTTCTTAAGACCAGACTGGGTTCACGCCAACCGAGAGCACAGATACACCACCATACAACCTCTTGCCACAAAGGCTACACGCTACTCTCGCCATCTCTCCACTCCCATTGCGTGTTGGCCTTTCTGGTATTAGTCTGCCCGAGGCAAAGCTTACCCATGACGAGGCATGTGACCAGTTAAAAGGTCCTCGGTCAGCAGGCCTACATTCTCTATAATCCTTAATCAACCTAGGTGGAACATTACCTGTTCCTAGCCTAAGTCTCGATTCAAGTACTTCCACCCTTAGGATTGTTTGTGTTCCTTAGGATGAAAAGAGCATTATAGGGAACTTTGCAGTAAGATCCCACCACGCTCCCAATGAAAATATTCTTGCAGGTAGAAGCCATCCTTCCTTAGGATAAACCTAAGCTAGGCATTAGTGCAAAGGACAAACTCTATCCACAAGATTTACCTCTAGGCAGGGCTAAGCAATTTTGTAAATCATATTTGATACTTCACCAGAAGTATCTATAAAAGGAATGGATTTCAAGGTAGCCAATGCATCAAAGGGTTTCCAAGCAAATCCTATAAACCTAATGCACATTTCGCTAGTCGTAAAGTGTGTAAAAATCATTTAAAAATACAAGGGGTTGCATGCACCGGGGCTTGCCTGGGATAAAAACTATGTTAGTGTTTGTTAGGTGACGTCCACTTGGCGATCAGCTTTTGTGTTGGCACTCATTCAGTTTATCCATTTTCAGGTTCGTCCATCAGCATCATCTTGTGGAGAAGCTCACGCGCAGTGACATCTTGTGGTCGACTCAGCTTTGGTCCTCCATATCACGTAGTCAATAAACGTACTAATTGATTTGCATAATGCACATGAATGCATATAAGCAGGAATATCACAAACCTAAATAATGCTACATAATAGCGAATTAAACTCCTAGTGGCGAGGCGTTGTACCATTTCATACGGAAACACTAGTTATCAATATATGACTACGCCCAATTATCACACTTTTCTAGCGTAATCGCATCTACTTCAAACATCAAGTAATAATAAGCTAAGCGCAAGTCTTTTGTCAAAACCCCTAATAGCAAATTACTCGTCACATTTTCATTCACTATTTTTGAATACCGACAATTTAGAGTAAGGAACCATATTAATGAATTTTGTACACCACTTAAATCCTAAAGATTTAAAATACTAAAGAACCATGTCCACTGAGTAGTCTTTTTTTAGATTTCAACTGAAGCGGACCAAATAATGTTGTTCGCCTCCAATTAATTTGGAAAACCGAAAACAAAATAACAACTATTTATTCATAGCTATTAATCTAAATAATCAATATCCGACTCCAACATTATCGATCACAAACATAGATGATACTAACTACTAGCGCAGGACATCGACTTCATGTTACGCGCACTAAACACAATTAGCATCGACAGACTTATCGATAATTGCTTAAAATACTAAACTTAACCTACGCGTTACCGAAATACTACACTCTGTAAAATAGAACTAGTTCGAATATACTCGGCAACTAAACTCATCGAAGCACACCTCACATCACTGGTATTTCTAACTTAAACTTCATACGCAAACTAAGCACCTTATTTCCTGATCATAAAATCAATAGTAAAAATAGTGAATCGGCTCACCATAATTAACTTGACTCAATATTTGCGAGAACGACCTTAGTCTCCGATTGAAGTCTTCGATCAAACACCCGACGAGTATTGAACTGAGCTTCACTTTCTCCTCAATCCACAACTCTTGGAATCTCTCCGTATTACTAGAACTTCGCAAAAATGATGATGATCCTTGTTCAAGCCTTTTGTCGAGCACTTGGGGGCATCGACCAGGGGCTTGCTTCTCCACACTGTTTTGGGATTCTTTTGCCGGTATAAACATGAAATGCGGATGGCAATGCATGAACGTGGCGACGACGCATCTGAGGCATGCGAAGGTTTGATACCCGACGCGAACGGTGATGACGAGATAGAGCGTAGGGCGTCCATGACAAGAGTGAGACTGAAGGCGAGGGCACTGGGAGTTCGCAATGGTGCTCCATGATGGTCATCACCGACGTCGAGCAAAGGCGCGACCTGGCGAGGTCTCTACCGCCAGTCTGCTAGGGATTCTGGTGCCGTCGCCGGCTGACTAGCATGCCAACAGGCCACAAGGCACACCAATCGGGCAGGGCCCGAGGCATGGGGTAGTTTGAGCAGGCAGGACAACGGGCGTGAGCTACGGCAGTGAGGGCGCGGCTACAGAGCTAGGCGCTGAGCAGGGCCATGGATGCGGCAGCCATGGCGAGCTGGAAGATGAGCTCGGCAGGGATGTAGCAGAGGGCACGGGATCCGCCCTGTCCAATTGCAAGGACGAGCCAGGGAGATGAGATGCGACGTCGGACAGCGAGCTTGAGGGCGGGCACGAGCGCCGAGACCAGGGGGCTCGGATGCTTGCGGCTAATAGGGAGATGGACGCGCGCGCCATGGGAGAGGGAGAGGAGCGCGCAGGGGCGAGCTCGGCACGATGGAGCAGGGACTCGCCGCCGGCGAGCCGAAGACGACCGGCGGCGTTGGGGGCAGGGCGCGGGAGTATGCGCGCCATGGGAGCTCCGCGAGCTAGAGGGAGCTGGGGGGGGGAAGCCATGACGCGTAGGGAGCTGCGTGGTCGGCCGAGCTGGAGTTGGGGAGGGAGGAGGAGCGCGCGTCAGGGAGAAAGAGAAGGACGACGTGCGACTAGGAAAACGAATCAGGGCAACGGCTGGAAAAATCAGGGGAGAGTGAGGGCGGCTAGGCGGCAAGATATTTTTCTTTTTTTTCTTTTCTTTTGTTTTATCGAAAATCGTAGATATTTTTGAATCCATATTTTTAGCGATATAAAATGGGTCGAATCAAACGATATCGAGGCAAGAAACAACGGACCGAATTAAACGGATTTCGGCTTTGATAATTGCTCTGCGTGATTCGACCGAAATTAGCCGAAACTAGATTTGCTAATGTACACTCGATTTCGTCGCCAAAACAGCGTGCTGCAGGATAAATTGGATCATTACCTCGCGCAAGATTTCTCTCAGATAACACGCGATCCTAATTATTTTGCATTGAGTATTTTAGTCGTTGAGTTATAATAAATTTATTTGGGACATGGATCGCAACGGTGGATCGAGCTTCCAAATTTGTATTCGCTTAATCCATAAATTTTTAATCGAACACAAAACTCGACATATCACGAAATAAATGCACGATATCGATGCGGCATTGAGATTGCGATCCTTCCGGAAGCGACGTCTCGCATCGCACATGTGGGCGAGAAGCTGTGTATATTGTTCTTTTCGGATAGCGCGTGGCTCCAAATTTTACATAAAATCAGAAGTCTTCTGATTTTCGTATTCACTTACGCGCGTGATCCGAACGGTTCAAAATTCACCAGCTATGAAGATTTGATAATCCAAAGGCTTCATGAATCCTTTTTAATTGCATAGATTATCGAAATTGAAATGGCACCAAACTCGAACTTTTGCGAGATGATTAAATTTAGTGTCCACTTTATATACTGATATCCCGCGCTTAAAACCATAATCGCTGTTTACGGGAGATAACACATGGGGTGTTACAACCCTCCCCGCTTAAAAGAATCTCGTCCCGAGATTCGGAACAAAAGACTTTTAAGAGCGGAGAATAATGTAACTCCTGTCCATATCAGCGATCACATAATGCAGTTCCAAGCAAAGGCGAGTGTCTCAGGAGGTTGTTTCTCTAGTGGACATAACATGTATCACCTTAAGCTAATTTAGAGATGTCCACCAATAGAGACGATGTCTTCCAGAGGAACACATAAGGTTCCATGTGTGCAGTTTGCTTTTTCTGATGACACTGTACTATCTGAGTCTGTTGAGCGAGCGGCGAATACCCGATTTTACCCAAACAGAACTAGATGTAACCTCTTGGGTAAAACACACAAAAAGAAGTTTACTAACAAGTGGTCACGGTAAGTTCATAGCACACGAGACGGGTGTGGATGTCGAATACTGTCGCGGTTAACATGTGGCTAACCAAAGAATTCAAGTCCACAAAAGATGATAGAGATTCAAGAAAATATCAATGAAGAGGTCCGTTGATGTTGACTTCTCGACCAGCCTATTTCATCAAATACTTAGCACGGCTCGACTTGATCACACATGTTAGAAAATCACATGTGATACGATCGAGGCATGACTAGAGCAATGATTAGGTGGTTACTGTCCGACTTAATCTCGATTCTTATAAACACTTCCTTAGGATGGGTTGAACCAAGGTGAGTTTAGATAACTCGTTGAAATGATCTGTAAACTCAACCTTTGATCACAAAGCAGTTACAAGTTAGTAAAACCAACTTGTTGAACTACTTTTGACCTTGAGTGGGTCCTCTCAATACCATCGGTAAGCCAAGGGTTGAGAGTTGACATTTGCTAGCAAAAGGTCATGCATTTGGGTAGAAATCCATTTGGTCAGGTTGTTCATCCGTTTCTTCATGCGAGATGAACTGACTTGGTTCGGGAATACATGGATTAAATAAGAAAGCGAATGAACAAACTCCTGCATCAGCAACAGGGAAAGTCAATCTCCATTTTGAGAACTAATTAGTTGTCTCTCAACACTAAAAAGCTCCAAGGCTTCACCTTTACAACAAGGATGCAAAGGGAACTTGTATGAGTAGTCACTACCAAGATCAAAAGAAAAGAGACCACACATGAAAGTGGTATGCCACTTTTGATCCAACAGAGATGATAGATGTTGCTTGGTCACTTTGACAACCGACACCGAAATCGTTTCAAGGAAGAGATCTACGGAAGATAACATATTAGGGTAGTTCCATAATGGATCACGACTAGAGACCTTGATACCAGCATCCGACGAGTAGCACAGTCCTGTGTGCGCATTCACAGGAGGCTCTCAGTTTCGCTGCGACACCATAAGTCCTTAACCCTGACACCATTACAAAACTGGCACCAATAATGAATCTCACGTGGTAAGAACAATTTGTGCAGAGATAACATATCGATATAGTCTCATAATGTATTATGACTACTAATTGTGATACCAGCGCGTGCCAAGTAGCACAACCATGTGTTGATCATCCACAGGAGGCCCTCGGTTTCGTCGCGGCACCATCGGTTTTAGTCATAACTCCATCACCAGACGTAATCCATAAGAAGTCTCGCATGACACAAACGGATTGAGCAAGGGTGACAATATATAAAGAGATACTCCACCTGTAAGAATGGTTATAAGTAGAGAAACAAATAGATCATGGCCCGATGAAATGAACAAAACACGGCCATAACCTAAACTTGATGAAAGGAGTACGATTGGAGACTGCTAATTCAGCCCTAAGAATATTTCGGCGCCATTGCAACAATTACAAGTCAAGGATTAAGTTGGTATGCCTTCGATAGGTATGGGGAAACCAAAGGCATCAAATTAAAGAAGATGATCAGGCAGGACTTTCCTAGGTTGGGTTGATAAAACAACATTGCGATCTTCAAGAATAGGCAAACTGGATAAGGGACATCAGCTTGCGCCAATCAAATAAGGGCATGATCTAGGTTGGAAATATGACAACTAAAACATCACAGATTAAATAACAAGAACACGGACCCAAAATTCTAGCTTTAAGCCCATGCACATCTTGTGTTAGATAAAGAACTTATCCAAACATCCATTTGCATGAGTTTAGTCATGGAGGGATAACGGAAAAATCAACTTTGGGTCATGGTTCACTAAATAAGAATATGACCTAGTTTTGGGTTTAAGCAAACAAGTTACCAACATTCTATCGGCACATCAAGTATAAGAGCAAGCACATATATAACACCTAAATAGATTACCTAAAGAACGGAGGACAACTATTTCATTGGAGTTCATAATACAGCATTACACCACATTATCTACAATCACTGGTTACTGGAATAAAGATGAGAGAAGCAATTTGGGGTGTACAGGTGACAAACATGATGCAACAATCAGGATGCATGCTCGTCCTATTCGTCCTCGCTGATTTTGCCAACCTAATGTGGCAATAGCGTTTTATATCGTTGGCATACTTACGACTCTCTCGGTATTTTGCTAGTCGTCAACTATACATACGTTTTCGAGGTTAGTGTACCTGCAGAAAATTCCATTACAGCTCATTTTTCCCATGATGCAATATCCACACATGACAGTTTATCACAGTGTATACTCCATATATCACTATATGGAGGCCACCTCATCATTAAGTGCTGAGCCACGCATAGGCGCCACTGCCACACTTTAACCATAGGGCAGCTCGTTATGGTAACTCACCTTCTTACCTGAGCGTAGGTGCGTCGTTACAAGTACATTACACTTCTCATTATTCCCATGTCTGTATACCCATACACACACCTGGGGTACTGAATCCCGGAAAAGTAATTACTTCACATCGCAGCCTTCATATATACATATGTAGAACATGTATATAGTCAAGTGCTTTTTATGCTCTCCCCTAGACCGACAATTGTTCAGTCATGCTCTCACATCTCACCTTACCTGAGCATTGATCCATGCAAAACTGAATGGCCTCAAACATAACAATACACATGTATGCAATACCCACCCGGTTGTGGGTTAGTGTTTTAAACTAAGCCACCTGATAGTCCTTAGTTTTAGGGCTTAACAGAGGATGTCGCTAGCATATAGTTTTTTTCAAATCTGTTTTTTAAAAACCAAACAATGTGTTTAGTTGAAATTAGGTTTTCTAAAACCAAAACTTTGTTTTTAAAATAAGTATGTGACCGTATTATACTTAATCTTGCTCCGATACCAGCTGTGGCAGAACCTCCCAAGTTATTGGGCCCACATGCACCTGTCCTTGTCTCAAAGACCTCAGACGGTTATGCATGTGCACCAAATAACTTAATAGGATCCGTTCGAGTGTCCCAAGGACCCCGGATAAACCACTTACAACCAGGACCGCAAGATTAAGTAAACACAAATCACACACCAACATTTTGTGCGGAATTTCTTTATTACAAAAAGTTACAAGTTACATTGATTCCATTATACAAGATCGAAGTGATTATAAAATAAATCCAAAGTATTTACCTTTGAGTGGTGTATAATTTTCATAAGTTTAAAATATATATGCTAGCTCAATGACAATCCTCAATAAGAAGTATAGAAGAAGTACGTAGACTTATAAGAAGGCCATGCCCACCTACACTTAACACCATCCACAACAGCACAAATTTTAGTACCTGCCACAACATGGGTTCGAAAACCCTAAGTATGGAGTGTACTTTCGCAAGTCTTACCCGACTAAGGAAAAAGACTCTCAAGGATATGCTGGATTTGGGAATCAAAGAAGGGCTTTTAGCAAGAATCAACTTTAATAGTTTGCAGAAAGCTTACTAAAATGAGTCCTTACTTTCAACATTTTAATGCTAGATTAAGTATTAATAGACCTTGTTTGCATCTAGTCTAATTTCATCATCACATTAATCAATACAACATGATTTTTGCTCATTATGATTCCATCCATGACTTAGATTGCAAGTCAGTGACCAAGTCTTCATATCCGAGAAGTAACGGCGATCCTGAATCGATTAATACCCAGCTGGGGATCTCCAATCACACGACATATGTAGCACTTAACCCTTGCATATGTCAACTCGCCACCGGGTTTCTTAAGATCAGACCGGGTTCACGCAACCGAGAGCATAGATACACCACTGTCCAGCCTCTTGCCACGGAGGGTACACGCTACTCTTGCCATCTCTCCACTCCCATTGCATGTTGGCCTTTCTGGTATTAGTCTGCTCGAGGCAAAGCTTACCCATGACGAGGCATGTGACTAGTTGAAAGGTCCTCGGTTAGCAGGCCTACATTCTCTATAATCCTTAATCAACCTAGGTAGAACATCACCTGTTCCTAGCCCAAGTCTTGATTTAAGTACTTCCACCCTTAGGATTGTTTGTGTTCCTTAGGTTGAAAAGAGCATTATAGGGAACTTTGCAGTAAGATCCCACCACGCTCCCAATGAAAATATTCTTACAGGTAGAAGCCATCCTTCCTCAAGATAAACCTGAGCTAGGCATTAATGCAAAGGACAAACTCTATCCACAAGATTTACCTCTTGGCAAGGCTAAGCAATTTTGTAAATCATATTTGATACTTCACCAGAAGTATCTATAAAAGGAATGGATTTCAAGGTAGCCAATGCATCAAAGGGTTTCCAAGCAACTCCTATAAACCTAATGCACATTTCGCTAGACTTAAAGTGTGTAAAAATCATTTAAAAATACAAGGAAGGGGTTGCATGCACTGGGGCTTGCCTGGGATAAACACTACGTTAGTGTTTGTTAGGTGACGTCCACTTGGCGATCAGCTTTTGTGTTGGCACTCGTTCAGTTTATCCATCTTCAGGTTCATCCATCATCATCATGTTGTGGAGAGGCTCACGCGCAGTGACATCTTGTGGTCGACTCAACTTTGGTCCTCCATATCATGTAGTCAATAAACGTACCTAAATGATTTGCATAATGCACATGAATGCATATAAGCAGGAATATCACAAACCTAAATAATGCTACATAATAGCGAATTAAACATCTAGTGGTGAGGCGTTGTACCATTTCATACGGAAACACTAGTTATCAATATACGACTACGCCCAATTATCACACTTTTCTAACGTAATCGCATCTACTTCAAACATCAAGTAATAATAAGCTAAGCGCAAGTCTTTTGTCAAAACCCCCAATAGCAAATTACTCGTCACATTTTCATTCACTATTTTTGATACCGACAATTTAGAGTAAGGAAGCATATTAATGAATTTTGTACACCACTTAAATCCTAAAGATTTAAAAATACTAAAGAACCATGTCCACTGAGTAGTCTTTTTTAGATTTCAACTGAAGCGGACCAAATAATGTTGTTCGCCTCCAATTAATTGGACAACCAAAAACAAAATAACAACTATTTATTCATAGCTATTAATCTAATTAATCAATATTCGACTCCAACATTATCGATCACAAACATTGATGATACAAACTACTAGCACAGGACATCGACTTTATCTTACGCGCACTGAACACAATTAGCATCGACAGACTTATCGATAATTGCTTAACATACTAAACTTAACCTACGCGTTACCGAAATACTACACTCTGTAAAATAGAACTAGTTTGAATATACTCGGCAACTAAACTCATCGAAGCACACCTCGCATCACTAGTATTTCTAACTTAAACTTCATACGCAAACTAAGTGTCTTATTTCCCGATCATAAAATCAGTACTAAAAATAGTGAATCGGCTCACCATAATTAACTTGACTCAATGTTTGCGAGACCGACGTCAGTCTCCGATTGAAGTCTTTGATCAAACACCTGACGAGTATTGAACTGAGCTTCACTTTCTCCTCAATCCACAACTCTTGGAATCTCTCCATATCACTAGAACTTCGCAAAAATGACGATGACCCTTGTTCAGGCCTTTCGCCGAGCACTTGGGGGCATCGACCAGGGGCTTGCTTCTCCACACTGTTTTGGGATTCTTTTGCCGGTATAAATAGGAAACGCGGATGGCAACACATGAACGTGACGACGATGCGTCTGGGGCATGCGAAGGTTTGATACCCGACACGAACGATGACGACGAGATATAGCGCATGGCATCCACGGCAAGAGTTAGACTGAAGGCGAGGGCACTAGGAGTTCGCAGCGGTGCTCCACGACGGTCATCACCGGCGTCGAGCAAGGGCGCGACCTGGTGAGGTCTCTGCCGTCAATCTGCTAGGGACTCTGGTGTCGTCGCCGGCTGACTAGCATGCCAACAGGCCACAAGGCACACCAATCGGGCAGGGCTCGAGGCGTGGGGTAGTTCGAGCAGGCAGGACGACGGGCGTGGCCACAGAGCTGGGTGAAATCTGAGCAGGGCCATGGATGTGGCAGCCATGGCGAGCTGGAAGACGAGCTCGACAGGGATGTAGCAGAGGGCACGGGATCCGCCCTGTCCGAGTGCAGGGAAGAGCCAGGGAGATGAGATGCGACACCGGAGAGCGAGCTTGAGGGCGAGCACGAGCGCTGGGACCAGGGGGCTCGGATGCTTGCGGCTAACAGGGAGACAGACGCACGCACCATGGGAGAGGGAGAGGAGCACACAGGGGCGAGCTCGGCGCGATGGAGAGGCTCGGCTGCGGAAGATGGAGCAGGGACTCGGCACCGGCGAGCCGAAGACGACCGGCAGCGTTGGGGGCCAGGCGCGGGAGGATGTGCGTCATGGGAGCTCCGCGAGCTAGAGGGAGCTGGGGGGGAAAGCCGCGGCGCGCAGGGAGCTGCGCGGTCGGCCGAGTTGGAGCTGGGGAGGGAGGAGGAGCGTGCATCAGGGAGAAAGAGAAGGACGACGCATGACTAAGAAAACGGATCAGGGCGACAACTGGAAAAATCAGAGGAGAGAGAGGACGGCTGGGCGGCAAGATATTTTTTTTGTTTTATCGAAAATCGTAGATATTTTTGAATCCAGATTTTTAGCGATATAAAATGGGTCGAATCAAACGAGATCGAGGCAAGAAACAATGGACCGAATTAAACGGATTTCGGCTTCGATAATCTGCTCTACGTGATTCGACCGAAATTAGCCGAAACCAGATTTGCTAGTGTACACTCGATTTCGTCGCCGAAACAGCGTGCTGAAGGATAAATTGGATCATAACCTCGTGCAAGATTTCTCTCAGATAACGCGCGATCCTAATTATTTTGCACTGAGTATTTTAGTCGTTGAGTTATAATAAATTTATTTGGGACATGGATCGCAACGGTGGATCAAGCTTCCAAATTTGTATTCGCTTAATCCATAAATTTTTAATTGAACACAGGACTCGACATATCGTGAAATAAATGCACGATATCGATGAGGCATCGAGATTGCGATCCTTCCGGAAGCGACGTCTCGCATCCCACATGTGGGCGAGAAGCTGTGCACATTGTTCTTTTCGGATAGCGTGTGGCTCCAAATTTTACATAAAATCAGAAGTCTTCTGATTTTTGTATTCACTTACGCGCGTGATCCGAACGGTTCAAAATTCCCTAGCGACGAAGATTCGATAATCCAAAGGCTTCATGAATCCTTTTTAATTGCGTAGATTATCGAAATGGAAACGACACCAAACTCAAGCTTTTGCGAGATGATTAAAATTTAGTGTCTACTTTATATACTGATATCCCGCGCTTAAATCCATAATCGCTGTTTACGGGAGATAACACCTGGGGTATTACATCTATAATCCTTTCTCTCTTACCATATGTTTCTAACTCAGATGGTCAATACCAGGAAGGGTTGTGGAATTGATCTACCTCCCAATCAACACACTCGTAGGATATTTAGATAACCACAACAACAACAACCTGAGATGGATCCTCCACAGCCTCCACCAGCAGGAGTTGACCCAGCTATTGCAGCACAGATGAGGATAATGCAGCAGATGGCAGACACCATGGCGGATATGCATGCGCAGATGCGACAGGAATGCCGGGAGATGCGCCAAGAGCGAGAGGATATATGCCAGGAGATGCGCCAAGAGCGAGAGGAGATACGCCAATAGAGAAGGGTGCAACGGCAACAGCAACAACAACAGCAGCAAGCACCACTGCCTCCACCACCACCAGTTTCACCCCGGGACAAGCATCGGGAGTTCATGAGCCATAAGCCACCGACATTTGCTAACTCTCCTGATCCACTGGACGCTGATGATTGGCTGAAGTCTATGGAAAAGATGTTGATTATTGTGCAATGCTCTGACCGGGAGAAGGTTCTATATGCTTCTGGTCGTTTGACATGTCCTGCTGCTGATTGGTGGGATTCATACACTACTGCCCATGATGCTGCTAATACTATCACATGGGCGGAGTTCGCTACGCAGTTCAAAAACTATCATATACCAGCTAGACTGATGAAGATTAAGAAGAAAGAATTTCTATCGCTGAAGCACGGGAGCATGTCAGTCAGCGAGTACCACAATAAGTTCATTCAGCTCTCCAGATATGCACCGGATGAAGTTGCTGAAGATGAGAGGAAGCAAGAGCATTTTATTGAAGGGCTTGCGGACCTCTATAGTATGCTCTAGTGGCACATACATTTCCATCATTCCAGAGGCTGCTTGACAAGGCCCTAGCTATTGAACATAGGGGTGAAAACGGGTCGAGTATACCCGTCGGGTACCGGATACGGATAGTGCAAATATACGTTTTTTCGGATACAGATTCGGGTATTTTTATATTCGGGACGGATATGGGTAATACCCGGGTACTGTAGCTTCGGATACGGGTCGGATACGGAATGAGGACTACCCGGTTAATACCCGGATATTCGGGTCGGATACGGGTACCCGGAATTCGGGTACCCGTTTTTTCTTTTTCTGCATAATAATATAGTTATAAAATCATAACTTTTACATATAAAATCGGATGAAGATAAAGTTTATATGAAAATTGTAGAGCTCGAAGAGATCTATAACTTTGTAGTACATTATTTTTTTTGTTTAAACACATATTTAGGCAAAAATTATTAAAATTATGTCCAAATTTATATCAAATTAATATACTTTAGCATTTTTATGTGGGGGGCTTAAGGTTATCTCCACGTGGGAACTTAAGGTTATCTTTGTATAGACTATTTATTAGTATTGGTAACTAATTTACAATTTTCGGTCGACGCTACGTTATTTGATGGATTTAATTGTATTTTGATGATTTTCTATGACTAGAAATTAATAATATATAAATAGTCTCAAAAAATCATGAAACTTTACGGAGGCACAACATATGTTTCTATATAACCATAAAAATGTTTGGATCATAAGAACTATAAGATGCTCGCATTTCTTCCATTTCAAGTTCACCTATTTGTATGAGTTACATGTAAAATCACTATAAGTATCCAAGTTTTAACATAATCAGTACTTTGAACTGCAATGCTGTCAATTTTATTGGTTTCCTTTCCTACATTTGATCTATCATATACATGATTATGTATTGCTTAATTTGTGTATATGTTAGGTGGTTAGACAATTAATATCATCGGGACAAACTACCCGACAATTACTCGGTACCTACCCGAGTAGTATCTGTTATCCGTTTCTTACCCGCCCAAATTATTACCCGGTCCCATCCTGTATCCGTCTCGAATCTTAACTACCCGTATCCGGTCCCGTATCCAAGAGAAATACGTTAGGGTAGGATACGGGATGACCCTGTATCCGGCTGTATCCATCCCGTTTTCATCCCTAATTGAACACAAGCGTGTTTAGCTGGGCGATTTGAAGAGGAAGGCGATATCCTAGGGACAGGGAAGCAACAATGTTCGTCCTCGCTACAGTTCACCATAGGGTACACCAGTGCGCACTGGCGGAGGCCAGCGCCCAGCTCAGCACTCACCTCAGGGGACTCCACCGACTCGTCAGGCTACCCCCACTGGCACCCCCAACGAAGTTTTCAAGACAAAGTGCAGGCACTACTTGCTACAAGTGTGGGAAGACTGGACATTGTACAAATGTTTGCCCATAGAGGATTGCTACTACCCCAGTTCAGAATAAGTAGCAGACTCCAGGATCTAGCAAGGGATTCTCTATTGCTAGGGTTAATCAAGTCAGCGCTGATGCTACTCCTGATGGACCTGACATTGCACTTGGTATGTTTTACATTAATGCTATTCCTGCAACAATAGCATTCTGGTGCTACACATTCATTCATGTCTGCTCGATATGCCAACACAAATGAGTTACCACTAAAAAATATGAAAACACCAATGATAGTAATAACACCTAAATGGCCTGTTGAGGCAAATCATATGACACATAAATTGACATTGACAATTATGGGAAGAGAATTTGGGGCTACTGCTATAATATTAGAGGCAAGCAATATAGATCTAATTCTTGGTATGTCATGGCTAAGAAAGGCAAAGGCCATTATACAATGTGGTAGGGGTACTGTAGAACTCACCAGCCCTAAAGGAGAAAGATTTCAAGTTGAAATTGTAGTAACTACCTCTTCCAGACGTGCGATGTTCTTTATAGCTGAGGAGTTTGTTGGTAACAACATCCGTGTGGTTAGGGATTTTCCGGATGTCTTTCCAGAGGAGTTACCAAGGATGCCACCAGATAGGGAAGTTGAGTTTATTATTGATCTCTTACCTAGGACTGCTCCTATTTCTAAACGGCCATATAGGATGTCTGTAGAAGAGTTAAAAGAACTTAAGAAGCAGTTAATGGAGTTATAAGAGGCTGGGTACATTCATCCGAGTTCCTCACCTTGGGGAGCACCGGTTCTGTTTGTATAGAAAAAGGATGGATCACAAAGGATGTGTGTGTATTATAGATCCCTTAATGATGTTACTGTAAAGAACAAGTATCCGTTACCCCGCATTGAGGATTTATTTGATCTATGAGAGGTGCTAGGGTATTCTCGAAGATTGATCTCCGATCGGGTTACCATCAAATGAAGATTAGGCCATCGGATATTCCCAAGACGGCTTTCTCGACCCAATATGGTTTATATGAGTTCATGGTTATGTCATTTGGACTAACTAATGCGCCAGCTTACTTTATGAATCTGATGAATAAGGTGTTTATGGAGTATCTAGATAGATTCGTCGTAGTATTCATCGATGACATTCTTATTTATTCCAAGAGTGAGAGCGATCATGAGGAACATCTGAGATTGGTGCTACAGAAGCTACGAGATAATCAACTCTATGCCAAGTATAGTAAATTCGAGTTCTGGATTGACAAGGTGCCATTCCTTGGACATATCATTTCCAATGGAGGGATATGAGTGGATCCTGCTAAACTCAAAGAGATAATGGCGTGGAGCATACCCACTACAGTTACAGAGATTCGGAGTTTCTTGGGGCTTGCAGGATACAACCGGAGATTTAGTGAAAGATTTTCTAAGATTGCTAAGTCTATGACCTCGCTTCTGGAGAAGGGAAGAGAGTTTAAATGGGACGAAAAGTGCCAAGATAGCTTTGATCAATCAAAGAAGAGATTCATGTCACCACTAGTGTTGGTTATGCCAGATCTACAGAAGGGATTTGACATTTATTGTGATGCATGTGGCCAAGGCTTGGGATGTGTGCTTATGCAAGAAGGACACGTGATTGCCTACGCGTCTCGTCAGTTGCAGAAACATGAGTTGAACTACCCCACTCATGACTTAGAACTGGCAGCCGTAGTGCACGCTCTTAAGATATGGAGACATTATATCATGGGAACTAAGTGCCAAGTGTACATGCATCATAAGAGTTTGAAGTATATATTCACTCAGAAGGATCTCAACCTTAGGCAGCGCCGTTGGTTGGAGCTTATTAAAGATTATGATTTGGAGATTCACTATCACCCGGGCAAGGCGAATTTGGTTGCTGATGCCTTGAGTCGAAAGGAGCACGTTCATTCAGCTATTGTGGCCCAGCTACCTGAGGAGATTATTGAGGATTTCAGGAGACTTAACCTAGGGATAGTTGCTCACACTGAAGGAGTTACTATTGATGTGGAACCTACCTTGGAACAAGAAATCCATAAAGGTCAGGTTGGTGATGCTAAGATACAAGAGATCAAGGATCCTATTACGGAAGGTAGAGGTCCAGAATTCACGGAGGATGAGCAAGGCACCGTATGGTTCAAGGACAGTATATGTGTTCCTGATATTGATAGTCTTCGTGAGACTATATTGAAGGAAGCCCATGATTCTGATTATTCTATTCATCCTGGTAGCACTAAGATGTGTCGGGATTTGAAGCAAAAGTACTGGTGGTATGGATTGAAGAGAGATGTGGCTGCACATGTGGCTATGTGCGATGTGTGTCAAAGAGTTAAGGCTGAACACCAGAGGCCAGCTGGACTACTGCATCCATTAAAGGTACCCGAGTGGAAGTGGGAAGAGATTGGTATGGATTTCATGACTGGATTGCCTCGCACCCAGAAAGGATATGACTCTATATGGGTGATCGTGGATAGATTGACTAAAGTAGCTCACTTTATTCCTGTCAAGACTACTTATAAAGGCTCTCAACTAGCAGAGTTATATATGGCTCGGACTGTGTGTCTACATGGAGTACCAAAGAAGATCGTGTCTGATCGAGGTTCACAGTTTAAATCATGATTCTGGAGAAGCTTTCATGAGAATATGAATACGAAGTTGAACTTTAGCACAGCCTATCACCCTCAAACTGATGGACAGACTGAAAGGACTAATCAGGTATTGGAGGATATGTTGAGAGCTTGTGCCCTTCAGCATGGAGGAAGTTGGGATAAAAGTCTACCATATGCAGAGTTCTCAAACAATAATAGTTATCAAGCCAATCTGAAGATGTCACCATTTGAAGCTTTATATGGCAGGAAGTGCAGGACTCCTCTATACTGGGATCAGACTAGAGAAAAAATAGTTCTTTGGGCCTAAACTTATTGAAGAGGCAGAAGAACAAGTCCGTATAATCCGGGAGAATTTGAGGGTAGCTCAAACCAGGCAAAAGAGCTATGATGATAATAGAAGGAGACCACTGGAATTTGAGGAAGGAGATCATGTGTACCTCAAGGTGTCACCACTTCATGGAATGAGGAGATTCAAAGTTAAGGGAAAATTGTCCCCTCTCTTTATTGGACCATTCAGAATCTTTAGGCGAGTTGGGGAGATGGCATACCAACTAGAATTTGAGGAAGGTGTTTTTTCGCCGAAGGCTCAAAAACAGTATGTACACAAATTTCATGCATCACAAAGAAATATATTACATTAATATGCATACAAATGTTCGATGTTCAACTCATATACAAATATTACATTTCTTAGTACACAAGAATTCAGTCTTCTTTCAATATCTTCTCAGCAGCTTCATTTAGGAGTCTGTTGATAGCTTCATCAACAACTTCGTTGCCGATCCTTATCATTTCTAATGCTTCCTTCATGGCCGGATCGGCCTCGGGATTATACAGCTCATTCGACGGTGAAAGTTCAGCTGTAGTAAAGAACAAGTTGTTAATCCGAAGCTAAAAACAAACACCGAAGCTAATTTTCAATAAAAGTACCTATAAGCCTTGTGTGCTCAGCAGCCTCTTCAGCTCGCTTAGCTTCTTCTCGAGCGTCGTGAGATTCTTTCTCGTTTTTTCTAATAGCTTCATCAGTCATCTCACGACCACCCTTCATCCACATATCAGAGTAGAACTTACCACCCAAGGTAGAGGCTTCAGCCAAGGGTTCTTAATATCTTCACCGAGAAAACAAATCCTGGCCTAGCTGCAGCTTGAACGTGCTCACAATCGGCCTTCTCCAAGATCGCGGCGACCCCTCGGGCGCCAGCAAACACGCAGAAGTCTCCTCGATCGCTTAAGATTTCCTCAAAGGCTTTGACTTTCCGTTGATCCACTGCACGACACCATTAGGGTCACCGCGGATGAATTTCTGCTCTGAAGAGTACGCTCCCACTTTTGCAAAACTGTCCTTTAGAGTCTTGGCGCACCCTAAGGATATTTTGTAGCATTTCTATTTAGAATTCCAGAGCTCTTCGACATTCTTTTGTGCTCTGGATTTCTCAATTTCGATTATTTCATGTTTTACCATTGCGACTTCAAATTTCTCACTTGTTTCTGCGAGTTGCTTCTTTAAGTTTTTTTGGTTTGTGCATCGAGCCTAGCTTCACTGGCCTTCAGCCTATCCACTAAGGAAAGCAATATCTTATCCTTTTCAAGGGCTTTGATCCTTAGGGAAATGACCTCCGCCTGAAGATTCACAAGACCTATTTGGCAGCTCTCATCTTCTGCTTCTTTTTGGGCTCTCAAAGCTTTACTTAGGATCAAACCCTAATAATAGAAATGTATGAGAACACAACAATAAAAAGAAAATCTATAAACATAACTTATTTTACAACAAAAATATATATACCTTCAAGCTATTATAAGCAAGGCAATCTGCAAGTTCATCCTTCGACATTGCAGATAGGCCAACCTCTAGCTTCGGGAATCCTATATTTTTTGCCATCTCCCGACAAACAGATATCTCTTTATTGTCTGGAAGGCAGTATAGAAAGTCGTCTTCATCAGTGCCATTAAACACCAAGGATCCTAGGGGATACATCAAATCCTTGGCATATTGCATAGCTTCGGCAATCTGCTCTTCTGATAGTTTTTCCCCTGCCGCGTGACGCACTATAAATTCCAATCCCTCAGTAGAAGCTTCAGCAGCAGGGAATTCAGACTCTTTGCTAGTTTTTGTAGCATCTGAAGGTTTTGCTTTGGTATTCTTTTCAACAACCTCCGTAGGCCCTGTTTCTGCGGGAACTGAGGACCCAACTTCAGTTCCAACCTGAGTCATGACGGCTTCGGCAGTTTCCTTCGTATTCATTTCACCCATGTTAGGTACTTCTGCAGAAGCAGGAGTCAGTACCTTTGTCGATTCCATGATAGCGTCTAATACGCTGGCCATTCTTCTCCTTTTTGGAGTTACTGTAGGAATTTTTGACACCTTCGTCAGCTCCATCTCTTGCTACAGGCTCAGAATCTTTGGTTGCTCTGCCGATTTCTTTGATTCTGGCTCTTCAGCTGTTTTTGCTCTAGCTTCGGCAGGACGCTTCCTCACTTCGGTGGTCTTGGTTTTTTGCTGCTCCGTTATTACCTTCGGCTTAGTCACTTCGGCCAACTTTCCCTTAGCTTTAGCAAGAGCGGGGCAGTCTGACCCAGAAGCAGAAGACCCTTCAGTAGGTTTCGGCACTTCGGCCGTCTCAGCGCGCTTGGGCGTGCTGGCGATCGCTGAAGCAGCGATTTTATCTTTTTTTTCCTTGCTTTCGTGAAGGATAGCAATAATCCGGGTATACGAAGCCAATAACGTCAAAAACTCTATTCAATCTTTTCTTGCCATGTCCTCCGAAGGCCACTGTCATGGCATCGTCTTCAGCCCTTGTGTAGGCACCAATCAACTCGTCGCTGGTTGCCTCAATACAATCGAGCCAGTCATTGTTTGGCTCATTGAATTGATTTCTGTACCTGGAGGTGTACTTCAGGCAAACTAAGCCGCCTTGACTGGACCCAGTAGCAGCTTCCTTCGGCATCTCCCAACCACTTCCAAGATGCCACACTCTATAAGCAATATGCTCCTACACTAGGTCCCTCGTGCCAATATAAGTGCATACGGTGTAAAGGCCATCTGGCATGCTTGAATATCATTTCCAAGGGCAGTGGCTGGCCTCCTAATGCCGAAGCGAGACCAGATAGGGCGTTGAATGATCCCCTTTATATCTTCTCTTTCAATCAAGTTGTTTTTCACATAAAACCAATCTTGCATCCAGGCTCCTAGCCACCTCTTCCTAAATGTTGGGACTAGATAGCTCACATCAGAGCGAGGCACGAAGATGTAGCAACCAAAATTATTATGATATTGTTCTTTGCCAGTAGCCTTCTTCTCATAGGACAACTCATGAATGCTGCAGAAGCATTTTGCATTTGGCTCTAACCCTGGCTCCTCATGGCCCAAATAAAAATTCCCATTCTAATGATAGCCTCAGGGGTAATCTGATGAAGGTAAATTTCAAAAGTATTCAAAACTTCAACCAAAAATTTATCCAAGGGAAACCGAAGCCCTACTTTCATGAAGCTTCTGTAGACAACTACTTCGTCAGCTTCGGGCACAGGGGCATTGTTGTCTCCCCCAGCCGTCATGATAGAAATATCGTGGAAATATCTACCTTTCATTGCATCAATCTGGCTTTGTTTAATGGTTGATTTCCCGAAGAAAGTATGGCTTGGTTGCCATGGACGGTCTTCGGCATCTTCGTTCTCACTCTCTGCATCAAAGCTTTCATCATCACTGGAACTCTCAGATATCCCAGCTAATGTTTCATGTGTAATTTTTTCTGCGTTGGTTCTTTCCATAGCTTCGTAAAATTTGGACAGGGCTGGGTCAACAACCTTCTCACCAGCCATCAGATTGAAATGATGAAGCTTAAAATTCAATCAAAATTCAATAGAGCATGAAAACCTAAAATGACAAACACAAAGCAGGCAACTGAGATGGCACAAGAAAATACTCTCAGTGCGAGCTCCTATTTATATGCCTAGCGTCTCATGATTTGGTGGGTCCTACATGTCAGTGTCTTGCGCTATTCTAGCGAAGGGAAGGTGTATTTCGGACCTTTGGCTAAAGGCCTTCGTTTACGTCGCTGTCTAAATTTGTTACAAAGAAACAAATTAATACTGCGAGGGGCTACTGTTGGGGGCCTTCCTCTTCTGAAGGTCCTAAAAAACGTCACTAACCATATGTTTTTAGTATGACATAGACTATTATAGGAGGCTTCGGCTTTGGGATGAAGGTTCTCTCATGATAAAGGCGTGTGTAATATGAAGATACAACCCAAAGGTGACATGGATGAACGCCGAAGCTATGGCTAAAGGAGCTTCGGCTTGGTATGATAGCAAGCATGAAGGACGGAACTGACTTAAGGGGGAAAAGATTACTTCATCCTTGATAACTCGTATTATGATTAAGAGTAAATGTCAGGGGCACGGATCTAATCTTATCCGGGCTACGTCCCGTGCCTATAAATAGATGAACAGTAGCACCGTACTGTTCACGCTGGATTGTAATCTCTCTCTCGCGTCATCTTTGCATTCTCATCTTCTAGCAAACCGAAGGTACATTAGTATTATAAATATCATTAATGTTAATTCTTATATGTGGATATGAATATAAATAAATTGTGAGGATCTGATCATTATCTTTCATTCTTTAATGTTCTTTCACACTCTTACTCATATTTATATTTATATCCATACTTACATATTGAGATGATGAAGCTACGTCCTTCATAACCTTCATCTGAAGATCATTATATCCAAAAGGAAATAATGCTTCGAAGGACGAAGGTTTTTAACCATTAACAATTGTGTTGCCTTGTTCTTGATCTGTAGCATTTGAGAACAAGTGACCAACACTGATCATTGGGTAAGTACGTGTCAAGATCGCAAATTTATGCAAGAAAAAACTAGTTCAAGAGAAGAAATCAAGAAACATGGTTATTAGTGAGACTAGATAAGGAACATCGGGTGTGTCACTAGTGCTAATATTCATGTGTGTGCTGATATTTCTTTGTTTTCTTCTTATCAGTGCAAAGGGACTAGAGCCTTGCTGATGGGTAATAGATCTCATGTGTGTGTTCTTGGTTTTGGTACAGTCATTCTAAAGTTTACTTCTAGAAAGACGGTGCTGTTGAAGAATATGCAATATGTCCCCTCCATAAAAAAGAATCTAGTTAGTGGTTCCTAATTGTGACGAACGATGATCGACGACTGAGGAAAAAGCCTCACCTGCCTCCATGGGGGCGAAGGCGGTGCAGGAATCGGAATGCAGTGGGATTGACGACTACCGCAACCTCCGCGGCGTGCGCGTCGACCCGGACACAGGAGCTATTGGTCACTTGTTCTCAAATGATGTGGATCAAGAACAAGGCAACACAATTGTTAAGGATTAAGGACCTTCATCCTCAGAAGCATTATCTCCCTTCGGGTATAATGATCTTCAGACAAAAGTCGTGAAGCATGAACCTTCATCATTTACAAGAGTAATCATTTAAGAAGATGATGAATATAAATCATTCGTATATCAATTCATATATTTATTTAATGATGAACATATGATTGGAATTCATATTATATTGATACCTTCGGTTCGCTTGAAGGTGTTGATGCGAGACTAATTACAATCTAGCGTGAACAGTATGTACTGTTCACCTATTTATAGGCATGAGACACAGCCCCGGTAGAAATACATTTATGACCTTGACACGTACACATAATCATAACATAAATCATTAAGGGTTAACTAGTCTTTTCCTCTTCGACTTTGGCACCATACTTGACCTTCGTCACCATCTTAAGCCAAAGCTATCGTCCTTCGGCTATAGCTTCAGCATTCGTTGTTAATGCCCTTAGATGACATCTTCGTCTTGAGGACCTCTGGCAGGTAAGAGGATCCTCAACATCTCTTTGCCAATGACACCTTCGTCTTGAGGACCTTCAGCGGAAAGGAAGACCCCCAACAGTAGCCCCTTTGCAGTGCTAGATCGTTTTTTCATAACAAGCTTGATCCGCGAAAAATACAAAGGCTTCAAGATGCCGAAGGTCCAAAAAACACCTTCCCTGAGCTTGTTATTAAGAAACAAATGTAAAATTCACAGCGCTTACCGGTCCACCGATCAGCCAGTACATGTGCCTTGGCGGTTCGCCTTCTTCTCCTACGGGGCTATATAAACAAACGAGTTGGTGAGAAGTTACAACAACATTCATTGATATTGCACCATTGTGCTGCTGAAATTTTTTACTAAAGTCGAAGCTTGCTGCTTTACGTTTTGGACAAATGTTCCATTGCTTAAGTGTAACTTCGTCTGTCAGAGACTAAACACTGAAATGGCTAGAGTAAGATCTACTTCTAGGGTGGCCCGCGATGGAGATGAGGCTAGGACTACTAAGATAGCTCCCATTTTGGAGATGATGAAGCGTTCTGGATTGGTTGTGTAAGAAGAGACTATCACCAAAGGTGCTGCTGATGCCAAAGTTGAACCGACTATTGCCGAAGCTGATAGTGAAAATGAAGATGAAGATGATGACAATATCTTAAGCCCAAGCAAACCCAGCCATATCGAATTTGGGAAATCCATGGTTAAGGCAGAGGATCTAATTTTAATGAAAAAACTACGATATTTTGGAGAGAATTATGACGGTCTGGTTCGTTTTGCTGGGGAAGAGGTGATTCCAGAGCCAAGAGATGATGAAGTTGTAGTCTTTAAAAGCTTCTTCAGGGCAGGACTTCGATTCCCCTTTACGAGATGATTAGCGAGGTTTTGAAGGAATTCGAAATTTTCCTACATCAGCTGACCCCAATGCTATTGTTAGACTTAGTGTGTACATTTGGGCTCTTCGAAGCCAAGGAAAGAGTGCCAATGCCGAAGGGTTCTATCGGGTGCACGAACTTCATTATCAGACGAAGGCTAGGGCCGATGGCCTGCACAAGAATTTTGGGTGTTATAACTTTGCATATCGGAAGGACACCAAGGCTCCTATGATCGGCTACCGCACTAAATGGTCGACCGGGTGGACGAATGAGTGGTTCTACATGAAGGCTGATGAGAAGAAGAGGGAGAAGCTCATGAGCATGGTAATGTGTCCCTTAAGGCTGAACTTCGGAATGACTCGACCCGTGTGCAATATGCAGCTGGGGTCTCCTTGCCAACTGGATGAAGTGGAATTTAGGGTCGTGGCTGAGCACATTAGCACTAGGGACATAGTGCAAGAATATTTAGCAAACAGAACATTCCCAACTTCTAGCGGTTGGGGAATACCGAAAAAGAAGGAAGAGGGAAAACGTATGAACTTGTATGACTTCCTTATCAGTTTAAATTCTAGAAAAGATTCAACAAACCCTGCACTGAATGGCTGGAGCTAATAGAAACAATGTGCAATGAAATTCTCGGGAACTACATGAAGAAAGAAGATAAGTTGATGACAACTGCCTTTGGCACCCATGAAAAACAAAGGTTGAATCGGGTGATGGATGCTCTCAACTTTGAATACCCAGATTACGACAAACTTGATGAAGCGGCTAGGGGGCGAAAAGAAACAGGGTTGTGAGTATTTTTGTCACACCTGGTTCCAAGGGCAGAAGCCGGATGCATCGCATATGTGTGCCAGGATCTATTTCCACAAATATGTTGACGTCACAAGTGTAATATATCAAAAGAACAATGCATAAAAGCGTAAATAATGATTTTATTAACATATTACACTTCGAACAGACATAATGTCTTAACCTTTATTCATCAAAGTACAGCGAAACATGGACATCCATCTACAGGAAGATGACCGGGGGTATCACTAGACTAGCATCCATGGAGCTCAGCATCATAACTTCATCTCCAAACTTCTGATCAAAATTTAAGCAAGGGTGAGCTCACTTATGGTCGGGGCTCAGCAAGTGGGGGAAAACTAATGCAAGTTTAACAAGGTGACGCTAAGGTTGAGCAGTAAGCATTTTAGTTGGTCAACATTTTATTAACAACACTTGTCTTACTAATACGTGTGAATCCCAAGTATTCCCATTAAACAAAGATATAAGAGTATATCAAAAACACTTAAGTGAAACCACTTAAGCAAACCATAGGTAGATCATCGGATCTCGATTTATTTCCATCTTCAAGTTCAATTATCATGTGAGGAGTCCAGGCTGCTCATAACCGTGAGCATGGCTGATATATTAGTTTTACACTCTGCAGAAGTGGCACATCTTTACCGATGAGTCACGATTCCCTTCTAGTCGAGGTTGGCTAGACCCGTATTCACTTCCGAGGTAGGAGCTCAGAGAGGAAGAGAGGAAGGGAGTCCCGGATTTTATAGGGAGGGAGAGAGGAGATGAGAGGGCGCCGATGCTTCAAGGCGGTCATCAATGGCGTCAATGAAGAGAGGGAGTAATGGGGGAGGAGAAACGACTCCATTAACGCGAGGAAGAACGGATGGTTGTGCACGGGGGCACGGCTGGCTCGGCGGTCCTGGCACGGTCGGACGGCCAAGTGCAGTGCTAGGCGCGCGGGTGTCGCGGGGCGTCGGGGTCGGTGGCTCGGACGAGGCAGGGCTGGGCGCGCGGGGTACAGGGCGCGGTCAGGCGTCGCAGCGTCCTGGCGGGCGGTCAGGGTCACGCGGCTAGGCGGGATCGGCTACGTGGCGGCTCGGTCAGGGAAGCACGGAGAGGGAAGGGCGTGGGAGAGAGATGGGTGGGGCCCGCGCAAGAGAGAGAAGAGGGAGGGAGAAGGAAGAAGCCTAACGGCGGCGGCCAGGGGAGGCAGGGGGCGCGCGACCGGTTGGGATGTTGGACCCCTAGTGAGCCTTAGGGTTAGGGTTTTCTTTTTTTCTTTTTTATTTCTTTTATAAATTAAAAATATTTTTTTAAATAACCCTAAAATTCATAATAATTATACCAAAATTATTTATAAATAAAATATTTATTTTTGGACTAATAATTATTATATTATTTATTTGGATTTTTATTTAAGAAGAATGCTATTCAAAATCCAAAATCAATCATGTGCAATCAAAAATTATTCCAATTGCAAATAAATAACAAACACTTGAATGAAAAATTTATTGCCATAATTACCATTAATAACTAAATGCATTATTTTTATTTAATGGTTTTTATAGTGTTACAAACCTACCCCTCTTAAAAGAATCTCATCCTCGAGATTAAGGAAGGCTAGCACAAAAGCAAAGGAGATACATGGTTATTTGTAGGTTCTTAGTTCATATTAAACTCTTCTAATATTAAGGAACTTCCTTTCTTCTTTGCTCCGCAATGTATACTAATCAAGCGACCTTCATCATCGTACTTATAAAATGGTTGGCCTTCTGAATTATTGCTTAGGTCATGCTTGGTAGTTTTCTTCTTTAGTCGGTCTAGACGCTTCTTGGGGCATTCACGAATAATATGTCCTTCGTTTTTGCAGTAGTAGCAAGCACCTCTTGCTTTGAGTTCTTTGCGAGTCAACTTTGCTTGATCAACAGGGGGTGAGGGTTGATTGGGTGTTTGTATCTCATTTAGCTAAGCCTGACTTGATTCTTCTGTTTGGGTATCCATGTGTTTCGTGGCTTTTGCTTATGGTTGAGGGGGACTAATCATGTATCCAAACATTTTTCTATTCCTTTTGTTGTTCTTGATTCCATTCATCAAATATCGCTGTGACTTATTTTTCTTGTTCATAGTTGTTAAGTTAGGAATTTTGTCGTTGGCATCATTTACTTTATTTCCATTGGGGTTCATCATCTAGTAAGAGGGTAAAAGAGTTAGTGAGATAGACTGCATAAGAGGCTTGCATGACATTAAGATAAAATGCTGACACAACATTTTGATTTCCATGATAAGATTAGTTAAGGATGATTTCCGATTCTGCCTAGTTTCATCATACTACCAAAGTGTACAAGTGTTATAATCCTTAACAAAAATCTTTTAAACTTTATAGATTTCAGAGCATGATATCCAAATCATCTTTCTGATCCAACAGTATTTCTTTGAGCACAATTTGAGAGAAAGACTTGAGCGGGACTTTAGGGCAACTAGAGTATCACATTGTTTGCATATAGCAGATGACACCATGCTTTATTCTCTTTATAAAGAGGCAAAACACAGTAGGCGCGAAAGATTCTCCAAATTTATTCATATCTCACTTAGCACAATTACAAATCTTGAAAGGGGCAACACCTTGACATTTTTTTTCTTCGTGAGACATACTCCTTCTTCTAGCTAAATGATATATTATTCTTCCTTGTCAGATGCACCAATCAGAGCTGGAGGTCGATTGTCTTCAACTACTATTCTTTCTCCAGATGGGGTTTCCAAACACATGGTTCTCTCAGTATGTTGGATTACTGCCTTAGTTCTTTGTAACCAATTCTTTCCAAGAATCACATCCTTTCCCATTGATTCTATCACTATAAGATCAGCTAGAAAATCTATCCCATTGATTTTAACACTTACATTTGGACATATGTAGTTTACTAACATTTTTCTTTCGGGTGCACTGATGGTCATCCTTGGTCTCAAGGGACACTTAAAGATACCATACTTTGTTGCAAACTGGGAACTGATAAAGGAATGTGTTGTACGAGGATCATACAACACGGTGGCGATGGTTGTGTGAATGACCAGTGTTCCAAAAATTACTGCATTATCATATGGAATGGTTCCTGTCACTGCGTAACTTATCCTTCCTATGGACTTTTTCCGTTGTTTATTCTTTGTTGATGCATGAGTTTGAGGGTGTTGTCTTTTCTTTTGGACCTTATTGATCTTCACATCTTTCTTAGGACAACCATTAAAAAGATGGCCGGTATCACCCCAGCCAAAGCAAGCACGACTTGATAAGTTACATGGTGGAGTTGTCTTTACGTTGTTGGTAGAAGTTTCTGTGCATTTTTGTTCATATTCCATGTCTGAAGACTGAGATAGCTTCATCTCGGAGGTGATCTATAGTTAACTCTTCTCAGGACAATTACGGAAGTAATGACCTCCATGTCCACATTGATAGCAAGCTTTTCTTGAAGTTATTTCTTGACTTTTTCCATGTTTCCCTTTTTGTTTCTTGGACCTGATGCGACCACGAGGCTGAAACTGTGTGCAAGTAATAGTCCATCCATCAATGTAACACTCCTGTGTTTCTTCTTGGGGCTAGGCATCCTTGTGATGTTTCCTTTTTGGAATACTTTGCGATTCATCAACTGACAGTGCATTAGGTATGAGAGACTCTGCTATTAGTTGTTCAGGGGGAGACATCTATCTTTTTATGTCAGAAAATAAAATCTGGTTCTTCTGTTTTGTAGTTTCACTTTCATTTGCATTGATTTGGCGACAAGGAATTCCATAGTACTCACAACAACAACATGTTCCAAGGTCACTTGTCTGTTGGTTTGGTTGTGCATTCTTTTGTGTCTTGAATGTCTGTTCATCAACTATTTTACTTATAGTGTTGTTTTGACTTGCCAACACACCACATTCTTTGCATTTTGTGGCATCACTTGTAGTTGACATTCCAAGGTCTGACATCTGTATGGGTATGGAAGAATGAAAGGGACGAAAGGGTTGAGCAAAGACAGATTATAGAGAGCAGAGAAAACCCATCTATCTAAGGTTTTACCTAGCTAACTGATGCCATTGTGGACAAAAGTCACACAATACACCAACAATCATTTAAAAGAAGCAAATCAAACATGAACACAGTGGATAATGAACTCAAGCATACCAGCACAACACAATCCAATTCTACTCATTCAACCAAAACAAAAGGTGAGACAAGGTTTGGAATAAGAAAGATATTATAACATCAAGGAGTTTCGTAAGAATTATCAAGGAGTTAGACAAGACATATTTATTGGTGACCAAGAGTGAAATAAAATAACCATGAACCATTAATCGTGAGGATGAATGATACAACCAAGGATATGAAATGGGTTAGGGAGAAAGCATTATTAAGGAGAAAAGTAGAGAGGCAAAGGTTTAATATATCAAGGTAGATATTGCGCAAGGGTGGAAATAAAATGGCAAGAAAATAAAAGTATAAGTAGTCAAGAGTTATATAGTAATATTAGGGATTAGAAGACCACTATAATATAATATAATATCGCCATTACCGATCTAGTCGAACATCTTAATACTAAAGAGCAATCCTATCAACCTAGCCAAGAAGTCAAATAATAGATCCAGGGGATCCATAACAAAACTTCTTGCGGAGTGGGGATAAGACAGAGAATAGGGCATCATCAATAGCTTCGAAAAGGTTTCTTCTGGCAAACTTCGCTTCAAGTTCCACAATCCTAGCTTGATCATCTTGCAATGCTTCTCATTAGAACCTTCTGATAGACGAAGAATCAGGCAAGAAGGGTTGAAGATAAAAGAGACGAGTTTTGATATAAAGTATGTTTTTATGAAAAAAATTAGGTCAAGTTTTGAACGACTGACTGGGCTTTCCATTTCTAACTAATCTAGCGACCTACGGTCACATTGCTTTTATAACACTTCTGTCACACCCGGTTCCAAGGGCAGAAGCCGGATGCATCGCATATGTGTGTTAGGATCTATTTCCACACATATGTTGACATCACAAGTGTAATATATCAAAAGAACAATGCATAAAAGCGTAAATAACGATTTTATTAACATATTACACTTCGAACAGACATAATGTCTTAACCTTTATTCATCAAAGTACAGCGAAACATGGACATCCATCTACAGGAAGATGACCGGGGGTATCACTAGACTAGCATCCATGGAGCTCAGCATCATAACTTCATCTCCAAACTTCTGATCAAAATTTAAGCAAGGGTGAGCTCACTTATGGTCGGGGCTCAGCAAGTCGGGGAAAATTAATGCAAGTTTAACAAGGTGAGGCTAAGGTTGAGCAGTAAGCATTTTAGTTGGTTAACATTTTATTAACAACAGTTGTCTTACTAATATGTGTGAATCCCAAGTATTCCCATTAAACAAAGGTATAAGAGTATATCAAAAACAATTAAGTGAAACCACTTAAGCAAACCATTGGCAGATCATTGGATCTCGATTTATTTCCATCTTCAAGTTCAATTATCATGTGAGGAGTCCAGGCTGCTCATAACCGTGAGCACGGCTGATATATCAGTTTTACACTCTGCAGAGGTGGCGCATCTGTACCCATGAGTCACTGTTTTTCCAGGTGGTCACTCCATGTTCCAATTAAATCATATGATATTGCTTAATCGTCGGATTAGCAACAATAATGTAAACTTACCATTTGGAACATTAATATCTTAAACATGAGTGACTGCATAAATTTAAAGTTGTAGCAATAGCACAGCTACTTGATTAGATCATAATCCTAGGTTAAACAAGGAGTAAGGTTGGAAAG
Source organism: Zea luxurians (assembly GCA_029449295.1). NCBI lineage: Eukaryota > Viridiplantae > Streptophyta > Magnoliopsida > Poales > Poaceae > Zea > Zea luxurians. The sequence goes on along the minus strand of JAOPSE010000028.1, from coordinate 2,309,889 downwards.
GTTAGGGGTATCTAAATAGGTAACCCATCAAATTATGCATATATATCCAAGAATAAACTTTATTAAATGTATTGTTTGGGATCAAATAGAGTATGCAGAGGGAGAAGTCCACTTGCCTTGCTTATTGAAAAGATGAGGTTCTTCCACGGATAGGAATAGATCTTGATTCTTAACTACTAGATCAACCACTGAATATCACACAAACAAACAAGCATCACTCAATAACATACAACATTCACCATACGCAAAGCTAAAAGAAAGCTTTAAACATCACAAGTAATGGTTATAATAAGTAGGTATCCTTTTCAAAAATATGTGATCTATACTTTATAAAACAAGACATGAGCTTAAAAATATCTTAATTAAAATATACAAATATTAGGTTCACCAATTTAATCTTTTATAAAACGTCATATGTGATATGTCTAAGATTTAGGGTTTATAAAATGATAAAACAGGTTATAACAATATTAAACCTTTTTAACCTTTTTGAAAAGATATATGTTATATATCTAAGGTTAATGGCTATGAAACACGTTATTAATTTTAGAAGCATTATGGAACGTATTATAATTCATTGTTAAACCTTCAATTATGATAAACTAAGATATAAGTCTAAATAGGTTTTATGTACCATTATTATTAAACACCTATTTTATGAAAAACTAGGTTATAGGCCTTTAAGTGGATTATCGTGTAAAAGGAAATGAACGAATAACAATCTTTTATTTTTATTAGAAGGTACATGGTCTATATTCTTTATTAAGAAAGCTATATACAAAATAATATGTAAACTATCATTTTAATTATAAAAAGAACATGAACACTAATTTAGTTATTTTATCCTTTAGGCTAAAGCTAAGTGATTCATATATAATGTGGACTAAATTCTATGAAATCATTAATCATGCGATAAATCTAGTTAAGAACAAATTGACTATAAGTTTGATTAATAAATTATGATAAAGGATAATTAATCTATTAATTATCTTTAATTTCTATTATAGGAACAAATGATCTAATTCATTAGAAAGGAAATTATGTATAAACTATCCACTACCGGAATCCGAGCCTTTGCCGAGTGCCGGCCGCTTTGCCGAGTGCCTTTTCTCGGGCACTCGGCAAAGACGGCTTTGCCGAGAGCCGCACTCGGCAAAGCTCGGCTCTCGGTAACGAGCGTCTTTACCGAGCGTAGGACACTCGGTACAGGTCCACACTCGGCAAATCCATGTTTGCCGAGTGTCAAACACTCGACAAATGGCGCTCTCGGCAAAGGGCCGTCAGCGGCCGTCCCAAAGCTGACGGCCGTCAGTCTTTGCCGAGCGCCAATGGTTGGCACTCGGCAAAGAGTCTTCTTTGCCGAGTGTCGCCCAGTTGACGCTCGGCGAAGAACTCTTTGCCGAGTGCCATCCCTAGACACTCGGCAAAGTATATTTTTATTTCTTTTATTTTGTCTCCCAAACTTTTTGTGGTATGTTCCTACACTATGTAGACCTACATGTATCATTTGTGGACAATTTTAACAGAGTTTCAATCGTTAGTAGATTTAGTTCGTTTATTTGAATTTCTTCGGAAAATTTAGATTTGAACTGCAGGTCACTCGAAACTTGGAAAACCGTGCATGAAAAAATGATATTCATGTTACTTAGCATAAGTTACGACCGATTCCAGGAGCGGACCAAAAACTTCGAGCAACATGCTCACTAAACATGGTCGGGAACTTGTCATCAACATGTTTAAAACTTGTATAAAACACAAACAAAGTCAGAAAATCTTGAAACTTGTCCACGTGTCATGATATCATATGTACAGGCTGCGATAAAAAATTGAAAAAATTTCGAGAAAACTATGACGCGCTATGTGTACAAACCTAAGAGATCCACATTGAAACTCTATGATTTCATGTGTAGTTCTCTTAGGTTTCTACACATAGTGTCTCACAACTTTGTCCAAACATTCTCAATTTTTTATCACAACCTGTACATATGATATCATGACACGTGGACAAGTTTCATGATTTTCTGACTTTGTTTGTGTTTTATACAATTTTTAAACATGTGGATGGCAAGTTCACGGCCATGTTTAGTGAGCATGTTGCTCGAAGTTTTCGGTCCGCTCATGGAATCGGTCGTAACTTATGCTAAGTAACATGAATATCATTTTTTCATGCACGGTTTTCCAAGTTTCGAGTGACCTGCAGTTCATATTTGAATTTTCCGAAGAAATTCAAATAAACAAACTAAATCTACTAGCTATTTCAAACTCTGTTAAAATTGTCCACAAATGATACATGTAGATCTACATAGTGTAGGAACATACCACAAAAAGTTTGGGAGACAAAATAAAAAAAATACAAATGCACTTTGCCGAGTGTCTAGGGATGACACTCGGCAAAGACTTCTTTGCCGAGTGCTAGATGTGTGGCACTCGGCAAAGAGGTAGTAAAGAACCTTTGCCGAGTGCCGCAACGGGGGACACTCGGCAAAGAACTCTTTGCCGAGTGCTACTGATCTGGCACTCGGCAAAGAATATTTTAAAATTTTTAAAAAATATTTGCCGAGTGCCGGATCACGGGCACTCGGCAAAGAAACTAACTTTAACCGGCCACGCGGCCGGCTTTCTTCTTCCTTCTGCTTTGCTTCTTCTTTCGCGCCTCACCGCCGCCCGCCTTCCCGTGCCTCACCGCCGCCCGCCTTCCCACGCCTCACCGCCGGCCGCCTCACCGCCGCCGGCCTCCCCACGCCTCACCGCCGGCCGCGCCCGGCCGCCCGCGCCCCACCGCCGCGCCCCACCGCCGCCGTTCGCCCGCCTCACCGCCGCCCGCGCCCCACCGTCCGCCCGCCCACGCGCCGTCGTCCGCCCGCTCGCCGTCGTCCGCCCGCTCGCCTCCGGTACGTAAATAGTGGCCTCGAGTACCATATTTCCTAAGTCATTGTGACAGTGCATTTGTTAGACTTGTAATGCCACACATCACATGTTTAATGTGTTGTACCTAAGTTTATCCAATACGCTATCGCTACAAACCCACTCATGAACTCTAGACATGGAGTCCCTGATTTAGGGTACTAATGCCCTAGTGGGTCTAGGAAAATAATTCTGTCTTGTGGATAGAATTACACTTAGTAGCAATAAGTCTATTGTTTATAGGAGAGAGCTTGGGCCCCAAGGGTTTGAGGCCCGATGTTTCATATTAGGCGATGCCAGGGACCTTAGGCACCAGGAGCCAACAGAGGGCCCCAAGCGACTAAGTGTTGTCGAGTGCCTTGTGGGTCAGAGGGACCCGAACACCTAGTTCCATTAGCACTCTAGGGAACGAAGGGCCATGGGTACTTAGGTTATGAGTGGATCGAGGTGGCTCGAGGCATGAGGGGCCTCGAGGGCATGATGCGAGGGACTTATGCTAGTAGGGAAGAACCTATGGCATTAAGGGTCTCGTGCCTGAATCTATTCTTGCGAACTACACCATAGATGTGAGGGTGCCCCAAGCCAGAAGTGCCTTAGATTTCAATGTGCTTTTTAATGAAATTTGGTGGTGCAGCTATCATCCCTTAGGGGTGCCTTGATATCAAGTTCCCTAGAAGGTCAAGCATCTTCTAAGGATGGGGCAAGGGGATGTCCCAGGGCATGGGTCCCATGGAGCGATGGTCCAAGTAGTTCGGACCCACAGTAGAATCCTATGCCAAGATCCTTGAATGTGTGTTGGTAGTATCTAGGATTATGGCCTTCCCTGAGTGCTAATAGAAAGCTCTGAGTTAGTTACTCGATAGGTCCTATAGGTGGGGACATCTTATTTGCTAAGCATTGAATGAAACAGATTCTAAGCATTCATGATTGGAACTATAAATCTCACTGTCAGGGTGCCAGCATGAATTGAGCGGAAGGGAAGGTTTGAAATAGGCTATAAAGAAGCAACCTGCCATGGCAGAGCAGATTCATACAATGCGTTAGCTATTCCTTGGGTTCCATCTCTTGACAATCAACTATGCCATGCATTGGGCCTGTTATCTTTAGCTCAGAAGACGAAGCACCAATATCTATCATGTTTCATGTCTCCACCCCTTCTACCATGATGTGTAAAACCTTGGGCCTAGAATTCAAATTAGTAATTACTCAAAAGAAAATGTATTTTTAGTGGGCAGATTTTTTAGTAATCCTACATGGATTTTGAGAGAGTGCTCAAGTCTTGAGCACACATGATGGATCTATCTCGTTAGGGATGTTTGGTGTAATGTCTGGATAGGTTTTATTTGCATAATGCAATTGTCGCACAATTCGCATTTTCATATAGTTCGTGTGACAATTTGGGTTATTCACCTAATAATAGTGAGAGGAAGATAGAAAAGGGCTTTAAATAGGTTTATGTATTATTTTTACTTTTTTCATGTAGTTTTGCAATCTCATTGTCCTTGCCTTCTTCTTTTCCTCATCATCCTTCTCTCTCCATCTCTCCTTTAAGTGAGAGTGTCAAATGAGGGGTGCTTGGACAATATTTGAGATCTTCTAGGATGGATCTCACCACCAGCTTCTAATCACATGTATCCGGCAACCTTTCCACCACGCACCCCTTAAGAGGAGTTGGGCGAGTACATCATTTTCTATTTTCATGTTGTGGTGGGTATAAACTTCACTATTTCCTATTTATTTCATCAGATCTTTGACTACTACGGCCTCTAGGTTGGGCACATTATGTTTGCCTTGTTGACCTTTCAATATTTGTGTGAAGCGTTCATCAGGGTGAGGCCATGTGTAGATCTCATTCAATATTTATTTGTCCTTCGGGTTTTGAGCAATCGTAATCTCTTTGAGAAGGTCTACTGTTGGGGGCCTTCGTCCTCCGAAGGTCCTCAAAAACATGATTTGACAATGTTTTCCAAGTGGATTATATGAACAGGTATTTTCGGGTTCAGAATTATGGATATGGAGCACGACCAGGACGAAGCCTGAACCAGACGAAGGTCGAGGGCGGCCGAAGCTGTGCGCAGGGAAGCTTCGGCGCGTTGGCATACGAGAGAACCGACTTAAAGATGAAAAGACTTCGGGGGCCTCGACAGATTTCCATAAACTGTTAACAAATGTAATGGACATGAATGTAATTTTACGTGGGCTGCGTCCCGCGTCTATAAATAGATGAACAGTACTCCCGTACTGTTCACGCTGACTTGGCATTCTACTTTTGCGTCACACTTGTACTTTATACCTTCTTTCAGGACCGAAGGTACATTTGTAATTTGAAATCATTTCTATTTTTCCATGTTTATAAAATAGAAATGATTTTATGTTGTTTATATTATATTTCGTGCTTTATGTGAGTTCGTCATTACTCGTTATAGTTACGAAGGTATGTCCCTTATGACCTTCGTCCGAAATTCATTATCTCCTGAAGGGGCATAATGTTTCGAAGGACGAAGGACTTTATCATTTAACACTTTTTATGTTGCCTTGTTCTTAACTCTTAGCATTTGAGAACAAGTCCCCAACATTGGCGCCCACCTCCGGTGAACTCACTTCCACTTCGAGCTTTTGTGAACACCTTCGGAAGCTATAGACCTTCGCTATGGCGCCGAAGAAAGCTTCAGCAATTGGGGCTTCAGCACTGCAACCGCTGGACCACAACCAAGAGACCGTCTCTCTTCGGGAGGCCCGAAGTCAGAAGAGAAAGGCCGTCAGCCCGACGCTCGAGGAAGAAGAGCTAGACCAAGAAATCAGAGACATGGAGATGCTACATCAACAAGTGCAGAGGAAGAAGGAGAAGATGGCCCGCCTAGCTGAGTTGCAGAGACAAATAGACGAAGCCTCTGAGGAAGTTCGCCATCTTACCCACGATGAGCAGAACAGAAGACCTCATCAGAAAGACCTTCATCAGGAGGGCTTCGTCAACGAAGATGACTGGTATGACAATTTCCATCAGGGAAATTTTGTTTTTGATGACGCTTCTCCTCTGTCCGCTGAGCTGCAGGCTACACCTTGGCCTCCATCCTATAAGCCACCTCAGCTTCCCATGTTTGACGGCCACTCTGATCCGAAGCAGTTCTTGATGAGCTACGAAGCAACAGTGTCTTCGTACGGGGGCAATGCTGCAGTCATGGCGAAGTCTTTCGTTATGGCCGTCAGGAATGTTGCTCAGACCTGGTATTCCTCCCTTCGGCCAGGAACAATCACTTCATGGCAGAAGCTGAAGGACATGTTGCTGACCAGCTTTCAAGGATTTCAGACAAAGCCGGTCACAGCTCAAGCCTTGTTCCAGTGTGTTCAGGATCACGAAGAGTACCTTCAGGCGTATGTCCGAAGGTTCTTACGATTGAGGGCGCAGGCACCAACGGTGCCCAATGAAATCGTTATCGAAGCCATGATCAAGGGACTCCGTCCTGGACCTGCAGCTCAATACTTTGCTCGGAAGCCTCCTCAGACACTGGAGAAATTGCTCCAAAAGATGGATGAGTACATTCGTGCTGACAATGATTTCCGCCAAAGAAGGGAGGAGGCCTTCAGATTTTCTGAAATGACCAGGGGCTTCGGAGGAAGATACTACCCGAGGCACGTCCGTTCCATCCACAACACTCAGAATGATGATAAGGGGAGTCAGCAAAACAGGCCGCAAAGCTCCTCACAGGCTTCGGCGCAACAACAAACTTCCTTCCGGCCACCAGCTCCAAGGGGCAGAGGCGCCAGGGGCTTCGGCGGAAGATTCGGAGATCAGCCAAGGAGACTGTTTTGCTTGTTCTGTGGAGAAGGCAAGGGCCATACCACTAGGACGTGCCATGTTACAATCCAGAAACAAAAGGAAATAGCCGAAGCTGCATCTCAACAAGCTCAGCCGAAGCAGGTTATGCATACTGCTTCGTATCATCCGCCTTATATCCCACAATACATAGACAACCACCCTGCAGCTTCTGTAGCTTCGGCAAGTCAACCTCAAGCTTCCTGGCAACAGCTTCCGCCCCCACCTCCATTGCAGCAAGGCCAACAGCCAGAAGGGAGTCAATACACTCCACATCAGAGGGACTTCAGAGAGCAGTCCGAAGCTCGCACAGTTAACAGCACTGTGCCAGAGTCGAAGCACATATATTGACACATATCCTACCTTTGATAGCACTCTTTCCTATTCAGTTTTATTTTCTGTGAAGCAAAAAACATTGGTAGTTTTCATGTAATAATTTCGTTGTTTTCCGCGAGGAAGATCTATTTGTTCCACAAGCTTAAGTTGCTGAAGTTTAAAATTTTTTCCGTTACCAAGGAGGACCTTCGAATTAAAAATCCTTCGGAGTAACAGAAAGTCGTTCTAAGGAACGCAGCGTAAGTTTGCGAAGTCACAAAAAGTCGTTCCAAAGGGAGCGCAGTGTAAGTTTTCTGCTCAGAAGTCGTTCCTAAAGGAATGCAGAGCCTACAGCGAAAAGTCAACGCTGATACCGCCTAAGTAAAAGGCGAAGAAGCTCCTAAGGGAGGCTTACAGCGAAAAGTCAACGCTGATACCGCCTAAGTAAAGGGCGAAGAAGCTCCTAAGGGAGGCTTACAGCGAAAAGTCAACGCTGAGATCGTCTAAGTAAAAGACGAAGAAGCTCCAAAGACGTTCCTAAGGGAATGCAGAGCTTACGAATATATTTTATGAGTATCTTCGGAACAAATGTCACATGCATAGCATAACATCATCACATCATTTTGCATAACATAAGCATCATACATCATTTTGCATTTGGCAAAAGAAAATGACACTCTCAACCTTCGAAAGGATGCTCTGAGAAAGTGATATCGAAATTGTATAGCTTCGGATTACAGCTTCGGAGAATATTTTTATGAAACATGGGTGAGCTTTTTCAGATCAATATTGAGATCGTATAACCTCGGAGTATAGCTTCGGATAATGATTTCACGAAGCATGGATGTCATTCATCAGAATAATTTTAACAAAGAATGTCTTCTTCACGAAGCATGAAAAGAAGGGAAGGTGTTTTTTCGCCGAAGGCTCAAAAAGGTATGTATATAGAGTTTCATGCATCGTGAAGAATTGAATAATGAAAAGAAACTTGTATATTACATCCAAATGTACAAAATATTACATAGATCACAATTTAAATGTTTTTCTTATAGCATCTAGTCCTCTCTTAATACTGCTTCAGCGACTTCATTTAAAAGTTGGTCAACAACTTTGTCCATGATAGCTTCGGCCATTTGTTTGATTTCTTCATCTCCTTTTGTGTGGGGGTCGGCAGTCAACCCAGCAGCTTCTGAGGGAAGAGAACATTTCTTCATCACTATTACAAACTAAGTGCAGAGTTTGAAACAAAAATTACAACACAATAAGAACAACTAATTAATACCTAATTGCCTTTCGGGCTCCGTACTTTTTTCAGTAGTTTCCGCCACTTTTCTAGCATCATGGATGCCTTTTTCACTCCTTTGGATAATCTCTTGCGCCATTCCTCGGCCGCCGTCGTTCCAGATATCCGTAAAAAACTTGCCGCCAACCACGCTTGCTTCGGCCGAGGGGTCCTTAATGTCTTCGGAAGATAAGGCAGCTTCGGACTGAGCAAGAAATTTTACATGATCGCAACCTTTCTTCTCTAAGACAGAGGCAATTCCTCTGGCGCCCGAAAAAGCGCAGATATCGCCACGACTGCTCAGGATCTCCTCGAAGGCCTCTGCTTCGTGACTAATCCATTCCAGTGGACCTTCGGGATTGCCTCGAGAGAAATTCTCTTCGCTGGAGAAGGCGCCCACGCTGGCAAAGCTGGTTTTAATTTTATTCACACATTCTATAGATTTGACATAACACTTTCCCTGAGATGTACGAAGCTCTTTAACTCTTAACTCCAATTTGTTGACCATATGATCACTGAGTTCTCGTTTTGTTTCCTCAAGAACGCGCTCCTCTCTAGCTCTAGTCAGCTGTTTCTGAAGATCTTTAATTTCACGCTTGTGGGCTTCGGCTTGGGTTTTTGAAGTAGCTTCATCCTTTTTTACTTTGTCTATCAGCGTAAGAAGAATTTTATCCTTTTCTAGAGCTTCGTTCCTCAATTTGATAACTTCGGAGCACAAGTTGTTGAACGCAATCTCATAACTTTCATCTTCGGCGCTCTTTTGCGCTCTCAGCGCGTTGCTTAGGATCAGGCCCTATACGAAAAAGAATTCATATAAGAAAAAACGAATGTGTCGTGTAAAAAATATAATAATAATACAAGAGGGTTTTCTTTTCAAGCGTTAAATTCCCATACCTTCAGGCTGTTGTACGCAAGACTGTCTGCGAGATCTTCTTTTGTCATGGCGCTTAATCCAGATTCGAGCTTCGGGAAACCAATACTCCTGGCCATTTCTCGGCAGACAGAGAGCTCTTTGTTGTCAGGCAGGCAGTATAAAAAATCATCTTCATTTGTCCCATTGAATATTACTGCCCCCTTTGGATATTTTAGCTCCTTTGCATAATGGTTAGCTTCATGAGTTTCTTCTTCAGATAATTTTTTCCCCGAAGCATGTCGTATGATGTAATCACACATGCTGGCAGGCGCTTCGGGGATGGCAGTGTCAGTCTCTTCAATTGAAATTGGTTCTGGTACTTTTATTGCTTCGGCTTCCAAAGTTTGTTCCTTGAAGGGCTCTGAAGGCCCAGCTTCAGCTTCGGCTTGTTGCGTCGGAGTTTCAGAGGAAGCTTCAGCAATTTCAACACTCTTTTTTGGAGTTGTGCTTGAAGACTTAATTGTCTCCAAGACATCTAGTACATTTACCATTCTCTTCCTTTTTGGGGTCACCATTGGACCCTTTTGGATTTTTGCTGCTTCGACATTTACTACAGGACTTAAAATTTCTGATGTTTTTTCCTTAGACAGATTTTTCGCTTCTTCCATTTTTCCTGTCGATGGTGCTTTGGCCATCTCTGCAATTTCTGGCAGCAAGGTTGGCTGTTCAGCTTCGGCGGCCGAAGAAGTTTCTCCAGTGAAATCAGGCACCGAAGCTGGTTCAATATGGCGTGGTCGGTGTGTAAGGACCTTCAACCTTTTTCCTTTTGGTTCTGGCTCGCTAGGAGCGGTTCCAGCTTCTTCTTTTTCAGAGATTATGTTTTTCCTTTTTTGCCTTCGGATGGGATAACAGTAATCAGGGTAGAAGAACCCGACTGCATCAAACACTCGGTTCAGTCTCTTCTTTTTTCGGCCTCCGAAGGCTGCTGATAGTGCAGTATTTTCAGCCTTCGAATATGCCCCAAGTAATTCATCACTTAACGTTTCAATGCTTTTCAGCCACTCATCATCAGGTTCAATAAATTTATCTGCATATTTGAATGTGTACTTTAGTCTAACTAGTCCGCCTTCGTCGGACTCTTTGATGGTTTCCTTCGGCATTTCCCACTTTTCTGCAAGTGGCCATACCCTGAAGGCGATGTGTTCTTGGACCAAATCCCTTGTCCCAATAAACGAGCAAACTACCCCGAAGGCTCTTTGGCATTCTTCGGCGGCTTCGTCCATTTCGATCTTCGGCCTTCGAAGACCGAAGCGTTGCCAGATTGGGTGCATAATAATACTCTTCACATTCTCTTGAGCTGTTAGATCATTCTTTACATAAAACCATTCAGTCATCCAGGCTCCGGGCCACCTCTTCCGAAAGGTCGGCACAGGGCAGCTTGACCCGGAGCGGGCGCCGAAGCTGTAGCACCCAAAGTTGTTGTGGTATTGCTCTTTTCCCCAGGGCTTCGTCTCGTATAATAACTCATGAATGTTGCAGAAGCTTTTAGCGTTCGGCTCCAAACCTTGGCTTCTTGCAGCCCAGACAAAAATCCCCATTCTTATAATAGCTTCGGGAGTGAGTTGATGAAGGTAAACTTGGAATGTTTTTAGTACCTCAACAACAAAATTGCTCAGGGGGAATCGAAGCCCGGCCCTGAGGAAGCTTCGGAAAATCACAACTTCATCCTCTTCGGGGGTGGGAGAAGTCTTCTCCCCGGCATCGGCTCTCACAATAGATATGTCTCGGAAATATCGCCCCCTCATATTATCAATGTGACTCTGCTTGATGGTCGTTTTCCCAAAAACTGTGTGACTTGGTCGCCACGGTCGATCTTCGGCCTCTTCCCCACCACTTTCCACATCATAGCTGTCGCTGTCATCAGAATCTTCAGATAAACCTTCGAGAATTTCCTTCGTAATTTTCTCTGTATTAGTCTCTGCCATCGCTATCAGGAACCCTAGATTCTTCTCCTCCTCGAGACTCAGCTTCGTCTCAGCAGGGATCTTCAGCTTCGTTTCAGCAGGGGTCTTCTTGCCTTCAGACATCTTCGGGAATGCTCAAAAATTCTTTCCGAGGCCGAAGCTTCGAAATCAAAAAGAACAGCAAATCTTAATGAACAAGTGCTAAAAATTTTAGTGGGCCGAAGCAAAAGGCAAGTGTGCGTATCAAATGAGTTCGCGATGTGATCTTATTTATACGCCTAGGGCGCTGAAAATTAAAAGGCCCCGCTTGTCAGTGAATGTTGCTATTCTAGCAAAGGGAAGGTGTTTTTTTCGGACCTTCGGCTCAAGGCCTTCGTCCATATCGCAATCTGAATTTATTATTTACAAATTAATATTGCGAGGGGCTACTGTTGGGGGCCTTCGTCCTCCGAAGGTCCTCAAAAACATGATTTGACAATGTTTTCCAAGTGGATTATATGAACAGGTATTTTCGGGTTCAGAATTATGGATATGGAGCACGACCAGGACGAAGCCTGAACCAGACGAAGGTCGAGGGCGGCCGAAGCTGTGCGCAGGGAAGCTTCGGCGCGTTGGCATACGAGAGAACCGACTTAAAGATGAAAAGACTTCGGGGGCCTCGACAGATTTCCATAAACTGTTAACAAATGTAATGGACATGAATGTAATTTTACGTGGGCTGCGTCCCGCGTCTATAAATAGATGAACAGTACTCCCGTACTGTTCACGCTGACTTGGCATTCTACTTTTGCGTCACACTTGTACTTTATACCTTCTTTCAGGACCGAAGGTACATTTGTAATTTGAAATCATTTCTATTTTTCCATGTTTATAAAATAGAAATGATTTTATGTTGTTTATATTATATTTCGTGCTTTATGTGAGTTCGTCATTACTCGTTATAGTTACGAAGGTATGTCCCTTATGACCTTCGTCCGAAATTCATTATCTCCTGAAGGGGCATAATGTTTCGAAGGACGAAGGACTTTATCATTTAACACTTTTTATGTTGCCTTGTTCTTAACTCTTAGCATTTGAGAACAAGTCCCCAACATCTACTTTGATGATAAAAATAGTAGAGTTGTACAGGAGGAAGTAGGCAAGCTCCTAGATGTATAATTTGACATGGAGGTTTTACATCTAGACTAGTTAGAAAATCAAGTCCTTATACCTGAAAACATAATAAATGGAGAATGTGTGTTGAATATACAACCTTAAAAAGGCACGTGCTAAGGATCCTTGTCCTTTACCTCATATAGTCAAGTCATTAACTCCACTATAGCTTATGAGCTACTCTATTCCCTTGATGTTTGCTCTAGATACCACTGGATCTGGATGGAGTCTAACTAGCTAGCTACTTTGATCATTGCCCCAATTGGCTCATATTGCTACATCATGAGTGTATGTTATACTCTCTCCGTTCCAGGATATAAGATGTAACCACTTTTTGTTTTTGTCTCACAATATAAAGCGTGCTCTCTCTATGCATACGTACATCGATGTAGTGGTATTTGTGCGTAGGTTGAATGTCCTTATCATTTTATGCATGGATTTCCGGCCATCGTGCCGTTGAATTATGCGTGGATGTCAGCCATCGTGCTGATAGTTTTATTTGCAGGATTTTGAAACCTCCCCGTGCAGGGGAGGTGCTGCCGAAATTTTCTGTTGCTAGGCTTTTGTATTAACAGACTTGTGTTTCTTTTTTACAGAGAAGATACTTGTCTTCCTAGCCGCTGCGGGTCTCCCTGCACCGCGTCCCGTCGCCACTGCACCGACCCGCCACAGCCCCACTAGCCTGACTCCACCGCCACCCTAGGTATAACCTCTACATCCGCATCATGGTCGTAGATCACCTAACCCAGTTAGGCGTCTCCCGTTCGAAAGTGATACGGTGTAGATATGCAGATCTTTGCATATCTACAAATGTATCAGTTTCGAATTGTCCACGTTTTTTGGACAGCCCGCGGTTGCGTAGATGGTGTTAGTTTCATGCTCTACTCCGGTCTGAGATAGAGTTTCGGCGTCACCTCCCTGTTGTTCTCCGGACAGTACACTCTCCCTGCCAGGACGTGTATCCGGAGAACAGCGGGGAGGTGCTGCCGAAATTCTATCTCGGATCGGAGTAGAGCATGAAAACTAACTCCATCTACGCAACCGCGGGTGGGATTAGGACCTATCGTCACCTATTAGAAGGTAGGAACGTAGTGTACATGCATTACATGTCTATATTAAACTATACTCGGTTATATATGTTAGAGGATGGAGGACCGTGAGTGGATGTACACATGCCGTAGAGGAAGGAACGATGTCACCACTGAATGGATTAGAAAGACCGATGATTTCGTGGAACGGGCATATGGCGAAGCTGCTAAAGGAGCGAGTCTAGTCCCATGCCCGTGCAGCAAATGTGACAACCGGAAAAGAAAACCAAAGAAGACCATGGTGGAACATATTTGGAAGAATGGATTTACGCCGGGCTATACTCGGTGGATATTTCATGGTGAAGCGCATCGTACGAGAGAAGAGGTGCTGAGACAACGTGTCGAGGATTATGACGCGGATGCAGGGGTAGCGGATATCAAGAACTTTACGAAAGGTGTCGTAGTGACAGACCGCCCACCTGCAACGATGACTGGTGCCGAAATTCGTCAACAGATAGATGGGCTCGTGGCCAATACAGAAGGTGGTTTTGTGGGATATGGTGAGCAGCATATGTGGACACATAAGTCTGGCTTGACTCGGCTCCCCTATTATGATGACCTGCTCCTTCCACACAACATTGACGTGATGCACACTGAAAAGAATGTTGCCGAGGCACTGTGGGCAACAATTATGGACATTCCTGATAAGTCAAAGGATAATGTGAAGGCAAGAGTGGATCTGGCAGCGTTATGTGATAGACCAAAACTAGAGATGAAGCCGCCAAGTGGGGGAAAGACGTGGAGAAGGCCTAAGGCCGATTTCGTCCTAAGCAGGGCCCAGAGGAAGGAAGTACTTCAGTGGATAAAGATGTTGATGTTCCCTGATGGATATGCAGCTAACCTGAGTAGGGGGGTGAACTTATCTACTATGCGAGTCTTAGGGATGAAGAGTCATGACTTCCACATATGGATTGAACGGATTCTTCCTGCGATGGTTCGAGGCTATGTCCCTGAGCATGTCTGGCTAGCGCTTTCAGAGTTGTGCTATTTCTTCCGTCAGCTTTGTGCAAAAGAGTTATCTCGGACCGTGGTTGCAGACTTGGAAAGATTGGCCCCCGTGTTACTGTGTAAGCTTGAGAAGATATTTCCACCTGTCTTCTTCAATCCAATGCAGCATTTGATTCTTCATCTCCCCTATGAGGCACGAATGGGGGGCCCCGTGCAGGGACGTTGGTGCTATCCAATCGAGAGATGTCTAAAGACTATTTGAAAGAAATGTAGAAATAAATGCAAAATCGAGGCTTCCATTGCAGAGGCATACATTCTAGAGGAGGTCTCAAACTTCACAACAACTTATTATGGTGACAAACTGCCGAGCGTGCATAATCCACCCCCTCGTTACAATGATGGCGACAATGAATCGAACCTTAGCATATTTCGAGGCCAACTCAGAAGCGCAAGTGGCTCGACCACCAAGACCCTGACACATGAAGAGTGGCGGCATATCATGCTATACGTATTGACCAACCTTGAAGAGGTGACGCCATACATGGAACAATTTCTTCATGAATTCTGGCGTCGATCAAGGGACCCCACTCCACAGGAATATGACGCTCTTCTTAGAAAGGGTGCGAGAAATGGGTTGCCCGATTTCATTTCCTGGTTCAAACATAAGGTACGTGCTTAGTTTGTAAAAGAGATACGTCTTTAAACTCAATTTAGCGTCTTTTAACTTGCGAATACTTGCAGGGCCAAAGAGATCCGTCTATGAGTGCCGAATTGAGACAAGTAGCCAACGGCTTTGCTTATAGGGTCAAGAAATATTCTGGGTATGACGTCAATGGATACCGTTTTCGCACAACACACTACGACAAAAGTCGGCCCAATCGGAAAACAACGTGTTCTGGGGTCTTTACGCCGGGCCTTGACAATGTCGATTATTTTGGACGAATCGAAGAAATATATGAGCTCAATTTTTATGGTTCCAAACCTCTTACTCCAGTGATATTCAAATGTCATTGGTTTGACCCTCAAGTGACGAGACGGACACATTCTAATCTTGGGATAGTCGAAATTCGACAAGATTCAACCTTAGCAGGAGACGATGTCTATATCGTTGCCCAACAGGCCACACAAGTGTATTATCTCCCATATGCGTGTCAAACGAAAGAACATCTTAAGGGTTGGGATGTTGTGTATAAGGTATCGCCGCACGGGAGGTTACCTGTTCCTAACGATGAAGATTACAACTTAGACCCGGACACATATGATGGAGAGTTCTTCCAAGAAGATGGGCTAGAAGGGCGATTTGAGATAGACTTAACCGAAGCTATCGGAATGGACGTAGATATTGAAATGGTTGTTGATGAGGAGGAGGATGAGGTGCAAAATGATAATGACTTAGTAATCCTTGAAGGCAATGACATTACTGACGAACTTGCGTCTTCCGATGGTGTCGAGATTGAAATGCTTGATAGTGATGATGAGAGTTATGATCCGGCTAACCCCGACACATATGAAGATTATTTTTAATCGATGTAATGCTATATGACTTTTTATTTTGCACCTGTTTTTAAATACATCTTTTTATATGTGCTTATTTGTTTACTCTTAATTGCAGGTTGTTGGACAAATATGGTGGGTGGTTTCCTGAGGAGGAGGAGGGGGAGGAGGAGTAGGACGGCGGACGATGCAGAGCAGGCAGCGCAACAGGACGAGGCAGAGCAGGCAGCGCAGCAGCAGGCGGTGCCTCAGGACGACGACGGCCAGCAGCAGGACGACGACGACCAGCAGCAGGACGCCTTAGGTTCAGGCGGCTCTAGTTCGAGGAGCATCTACCTGCGAGGCCCCGCGAGTCTCCCTCAGCGTCCCATACTTCGGGACAGACGGCCGCTGATTCGGCCGGAAGGGGAGAGGTATGTAACTTTATGTTCTTCATTCTTGTTCATATTATGTGTTCAAAATCATAATATAAACTAATACTTTTTATTTATCACTTGGACAGGTCTTGGACGGTTTTGGATTATGCTGGGGGTCATCGTCGCCCCCCCAATGGCATCCTCGGCCTGCTGTGCAGGGAACACTTCCCTGGACTTGTGGAGTACGCCGGAGTGACGGGCCCAGCCTTCACCTTTGACCACTACGCCGTCGCCCTCGATGCAGTAGACCGGGACGGCAGGGAATTCAATAACAAGGCGGAGCGGGTGAAGCAAGAGCTGTGGGTAAGTCTTAGTATAATGTAAAATATGTCGCATTCGTTGCAAATTCTTGAAATAATGTATGGATACATCGTTTTTGTATGCAGGATTTCTTCAGATGCGATGCTGGATACGAGGCTAGGGCGGATGTGGTGGCCACCACGAGCTGTAAGAAGCTCGTCGTGGACATGCACTATGAGGCCCGCATCCAGGCCATCATCACCTACCACGGCTCCGTCCTTGGGGAGAAGGTGACCAAAACTCAAGCCCGAACCATGTCGTTGACCAGGGAGCAGTACCTGCAGGTAAAGTCATGCATGTTTGGTACCAGTACTCCATACATGAATTTTATTTTATCTTCTGATATGCACTTTACGTGTTTACTTTGCAGATGATTCCACATTGGTGCGCCGCACATCCTCTGTGCTGGGAGCAGATGGTGGATAGGTGGTGTTCGGCTGAGTGGGACGAGGCGCACACAGCTAGCCGGGAACGACGTTTGATGATGCAAGGCCCCTCCCACCACCAAGGCAGCCGGAGCCTGGGCCAATATGCCGAAGCATGGGTACACCACCTTTTTATTTAGATATATAGCACTAAGTTAGATATTATTTCTAACTATCTCGTTGGTTTTCGTTGCAGTCGGCGTCACATGGTGGAAGGCCTTGCTCCACCTTCTCGACCTATGCTATGGCCCATAAGGGTAAGGCGACGTCCGACGTCACCTACAACCCGGATGACGGGCCCGAGGCCTACACCAACCCCGCCGTCTACAGCCGCCTCCATGACTACACCGCCATGGCGTAGGAGGTCCATGGCCCAGACTATGATCCGAGCACCGAGCCGATCGACACCGATGTGCTCATGAGGGTCGGAGGAGGCAAGAGACATGGGCGGTACTGGATTGCCGACGGGGCAATCGACTCGTCCTCCACTCCCACTCTGTCTCAGGTGAGAGCAAGGAGCACGGGCTCGAGTCCAGCCATACGACCTCGGCACGACAGCTCACAGCATCGCATACAGCAACTCGAGGTTAGTGTAACTCGTCCTTCCTTGAGTTATATACCTACTCTTTGAGTTACTATAACGTTGGCTTGTAATATTACAGACCCAACTAGAAGAAGAGAGGAGGGAACGTCGCGAGATGGAGGCGAGGATGATGGCGGAGCGGGAGGCGGAGCGCCGGGCAGATCATCAGAGGATGGCGGAGATGTTCCAGTACATGCAGAGCCTTGGCGCCGCACAGGGCATCGCTCCGCCACCTCCATTGTTCCCTCCAGTTGACCCTGCTCTCTTCCACACTCCTGTGAGTATCAAAATTGTAGTTAGATGTTTGTAATGCATCTGGTATAACACATGCAATCTCTTCTCTGTGCAGGGCCAATCTGGGGCGGCATCCAACAACCCTCCGGAAGGGTTCAGCCCAACGCAGCCCCGGTCAAGCCGCCCACCTCCATGAGTGTTGTGTTTTCATTGTTTTAGACTTCTGTACTTGTGTATAATACTTATGTCTGTGTTTGATACTTATGTGAGAGCTTGCGACGTTAGAGACTTATGTTTGTGTTTGATACTTATGTTGAACACTTATGTTTGTGATGGATATTTATGTTTGTGGTGACGGTTTTATGTTTGTGTTGGCTATTTATGTCTGTGATGATATCTGTGATGTATATATGTGATATATATGTGATATCTTCTGTTTGTGTGGATGGAATACAAAAAACAAATAAAAAAGGTATATACTGGTCACTTTGCCGAGTGTAACACTCGGCAAAGAGGCTCTTTGCCGAGTGTCTGGGTCATAACACTCGGCAAAGAGCACAGACCTGGGCACCGACTTAGGTTCTTTGCCGAGTGTTACGTCCCTGGCACTCGGCAAAGAGGTCGGCTTTGCCGAGTGCCACTCGGGACACTCGGCAAAGAACCTGACATGGGGACCCTCCCTGGCGGGTTCTTTGCCGAGTGTCCCAAGTGGCACTCGGCAAAGATGGATTCTTTGCCGAGTGCTACACGGAAGACACTCGGCAAAACTAACTTCTTTGCCGAGTGTCACATGGGACACTCGGCAAAGCCGCCGTCTCCGTCACTCGACGCCGTAACGGCTGCTTTTCTTTGCCGAGTGCTCTCTGGCACTCGGCAAAGATCTTTGCCGAGTGCCCGATAAAAAGCTCTCGGCAAAGAAGGCTTTGCCGATGCACTGTTCGCCGAGCCTTCTTTGCCGAGTGTAACACTCGGCAAAGCCTTTTGCCGAGTGTTTTGAACGCTTCGCCGAGTGCTTCAGGCACTCGGCAAAGCGATTGATTCCGGTAGTGATCATTTTAGTTTATAAAAGCAATGACCCTTGTTATCTTTTAATTAAGAAAATATAAATAATCTATTAATTGGACATATATTTATCTTCTATTTTTATTAAGAAACATATGGTCTACATATTCTTTTAAGTTTCTATTTAATACGACTATAATTAAACAATTATAACGAACCTTATTAAATTAAAAACATGATATCTATTAAAAAGGTGATTTTAAAATTAGAAACTAATTATCTACTTCATTAGTAAGAAACCTATGTTTAACAACATAACTATCATTTTCTTTACTAGAAAAGTATGAGTGCCTAGTTAAGTCATTTTAACATTATTATAAATTCTACTCTTTCGGTTTTCTCCTTTCTTTTCTAAATAGAATTTATACGTATAACTAAAAATTGTTTACTTATAATTCTTCTGACATTAATATACTAAGAGTTAATTGTAAATTACTAAATGGGACTTTTAATAACATATTCATGGTTATTATGACATAAATAAATATTTTACTCATTCTAAGTAATTAAGTGCTATACCTATGAATACATTTATCATGAATAGTAAAATATATATTTTCATCTGACCGGAAATACGTGGCCTAGTATTTCTTCTATTTTTCTTATATCAATAAAATTATACTTATATCAATACTAACCAATATCATTCCATGTGCTAAAGCGAGGTTTAACTGTAGACGTATTCTAGTATGAAAATCACCGAGGTAGTGAATAGTGACAGTACTCATTTTTAGAATTATAAAATCATACACATATTCAAAGTATTATCGCGGGGTTCGATTTTGGCTACACGTATACATCGAAATCTCTAAAACCATACACGTGAATCACCAAATCACATCATCTCAATATTACAACGATAATTCACAATATTCATAAATAAATTCAAAACATGCTTTAGAAAATAAATCAACAATTTGGGGTTGTCTTCAACCTTGGGTTATCGCTCATGCGTAGGGATGAACGCGACAAGGGAGAATGGTCGGTCGAGCAGGGAACGACGAGGTACAAGCTCCGGCGAGGCTGCACGGGCTCCGGCGACGGCGTGGCGAACTCCGGCGACGGCGTAGGCCAGCAAAGAGTGTGTGAGAGAGGGGCGAGCTCGGGTAGGGAGAAGGGAGAGAGAAGCTCGGGGAGGAAGAGAGGAAGGGAGTCCCAGATTTTGTAGGGAGGGAGAGAGGAGATGAGAGGGCGTCGGGTGCTTCAAGGCGGTCATCAATGGCGTCAATGAAGAGAGGGAGTAATGAGGGAGGAGAAATGGTTCCATTAACACGAGGAAGAATAGACAGTTGGGCACGGGGGCATGGCTGGCTCGGCGGTCCTGGCACGGTCGGACGACCAAGCGCGGTGCTGGGCGCGCTGGTGGCGCGGGGCGTCGGGGTCGACGGCTCGGACGTGGCAGGGCTAGGCGTGCGGGGTACAGGATGCAGTCGGGCGTCGCGGCGTCCTGGTGGGCGGTCGGGGTCACGCGGCTGGGCGGGGTCGGCTTCCTTGTGGCTCGGTCAGGGAAGCAGGGAGAGGGAAGGGCGTGGGAGAGAGATGGGTTGGCCCACGCAAGAGAGAGAAGAGGGAGGGAGAAGGAAGAAGCCTGGTGGCGACTGCAGCCAGGGGAGGCAGGGGGCGCGCGGGCGGTTGGGATGTTGGGTCCTTAGTGGGCCTTAGGGTTAGGGTTAGGGTTTTCTCTTTTTTTATTTTTTTATTTCTTTTCTAAATTAAAAATATATTTTTAAATAACCCTAAAATTCATAATAATTATACCAAAATTATTTATAAATAAAGTATTTATTTTTGGACTAATAATTATTATATTATTTATTTGGATTTTCATTTAAGAAGAAATGCTATTCAATATCCAAAATCAATCTTGAGCAATCAAAAATTATTCCTATTGCAAATAAATAACAAACACTTGAATGAAAAATTTATTGCCATAATTACCATTAATAACTAAATGCATTATTTTTATTGAATGGTTTTTATAGTGTTACAATTTTGAACAGGCACGTGTTGGGACCATGCTTCGTCGCCGAAGGTCCTGCAGGAAGAAACAGTTTCGGTTGAAGTTGTCTGTACGTAATGCCGAAGTGTGTTGTCCATGAAGCTTCGGAATTACAAACCGACTTAAAGATACAATGACCTTTTAGTCCATAAGAGTTTGAGTCGATGTTGTAAACTTTTATGAGGGGTATGATTGTAATTGTTCACAGGCTGTGTCCTGTGTCTATAAATAGTGAACAGTATTCCTTTACTGTTCACGCATTCCTGCAATTGCAAAAGCATCATTCGGGAATTATTGCTTGTCAAGGCGAAGGTATAATCATACCTTAAACATTGTATTAAAAATAAATATGTAAATGGTGTCATTTATCTCCAACATATCTATCTCTAATGTTCTACATTTTACATCGTTTTATGTTATTTTTGTCACCTTCGTAATATTATGTTTATATCCTTCGTCCGAAGTTCATTAAACCCCTGAGGAGATAATGCTTCAGCGGACGAAGGATATTTAATATTTAACATCTTCGTGTTGCCTTGTTCTTGATTCATAGCATTTGAGAACAAGTCCCCAACATTGGCGCCCACCTCCGGTCAACACACTTCCACTTTTTTGAGCTGATGGCTTCGTTCAACTATCAAGCTGGAGCTGCTTCGGCCCCGAAGCTGCTACTCCCGATAACAGGTGGTTCATGCTCAGAGCCAGCCAACAAAAAGCAGAAGAAGGAAGCACAGAGAAGGGTATAGCATGTTGGGGTGCAAGGACCCTTCATCAAGTCAAGATGGTCTCACATTCCAATTACCTTCTCCCAAGAAGGTCTCCAACTCAAGGATTACCCACACAATGATGCTATGGTTATCTCTTGTGTGATCAAAGTATTTCTGGTCCATAATGTTTTGGTTGACACAGGCAGCGCAGCTGACATCATATTTGCTAAAGCTTTCAGACAAATGCAAGAGCCCGAAGACAAGATCCATGATGCTACGCACCCTCTTTGTGGCTTCGGAGGACGGCAAATTGTAGCACTTGGGAAGATTACCATGCCGGTAACCTTCGGATTTGTTAACAACACAAGGACTGAGCAAATTGTGTTTGATATTATTGACATGGAGTATCCTTACAATGCTATCATTAGTCGCGGTACTCTCAATGCCTTCGAAGCAATTCTTCACCCAGCTTACCTCTGCATGAAGATACCTTCGGACCAAGGGCCTATTGCTATTCATGGAAGTCAGGAAGCTGCCAGAAGGGCCGAAGGAAATTGGACAGATTCAAAAGCAATCCATAACATAGATGGAGCTGAGGCCTGTGAGCAATACAAGTTCAGAAGGGAAAAAGCTGCTTCAGCTGACCAGCCGAAGCCCATGCTCTTATGTGAGGATATAGCAGATCAGAAGGTGCTATTGGGATCTCAATTGTCTGAAGAGCAGGAAAAACCTTGATAAGGTTTCTGTTCAACAATAAAGATGTTTAAGCCTGGTCAGCTAATGATCTTTGCGGAGTTAACAGGGATGTTATTGAGCACTCGCTCAATGTTGACCCATCCTTCAGACCCAAAAACAGAGACTTCGGAAGATGTCTGATGACAAGGCCGAAGGTGCTCGGAATGAAGTGAAAAGACTCCTCAGTGCTGGAGTTATTAGAGAGGTGAAATACCCAGAATGGTTGGCTAACACTGTTATGGTGAAGAAGGCCAATGGTAAATGGAGAATGTGTATTGATTTTACTGACCTCAATAAGGCTTGTCCGAAGGACGAGTTTCCATTGCCAAGGATAGATTCCTTAGTCGATGCAGCAGCTTCGTCAGAGCTTATGAGTTTGCTGGATTGCTATTCAGGCTATCATCAAATCTGGATGAAGAAGGAGGATGAACCGAAAACCAGCTTCATGACCCCTAGTGGGACATATTGCTACCTTCGGATGCCTAAGGGGCTTAAAAATGTTGGAGGAAGCTTCAGCAGAATGACAGCGAAGGTTCTCCATTCTCAGATAGGCAGGAATGTACTAACTTATGTTGATGACATTATTGTAAAAAGCACGAAGCAAGATAACCACATTGCTGATTTACAGGAGACCTTCGCTAATTTTAGACAGGCTGGTTTAAAGCTGAATCCAGAAAAATGTGTCTTCGGAGTTAAGAAGGGGAAATTTCTTGGTTGCCTAGTTTCAACAAAGGGAATTGAGGCTAATCCAAGTAAAATCGAAGCTATACTTCGAATGGAACCACCAAGTACAAAAAAGGGGGCTCAAAGATTGACGGGAAGGCTGGCATCTCTCAACAGATTCATATCCAGATCAGCAGAGAGAAACTTACCATTCTTCGAAGTGCTGAAGTTAGCCAAAGTCTTTCAATGGGGACCAATCCAGCAGAAAGCCTTCGAAGAGCTGAAGCAATATTTGATAGATCTAACAACATTAACTCCACTAACGCCAGGGGCTCCTTTGTTATTATATGTGGCAGCTTCGCACTCAGCGGTAAGTGCAGCACTTGTCCAGGAGAAGCTTAAAGGCCAAGTTAAGAGGCAGGCCCCAATATATTTCATATCCGAGGTTCTTAGTTTGTCGAAGAAAAATTATACAGAACTGGAGAAGGTACTGTATGATGTTTTGATGGCCTCCAGGAAGCTTCGGCATTATTTTCAAGCTTACAACATAATTGTTCCTTCTTCACAACCTCTGAAGGATATTATGAGAAACCGAGAAGCTACTGGAAGGATTGGAAAATGGGCTGCAGAGCTCAATGAATTTTGTATTGATTATGTTCATAGATCCTCGATTCAGTCCCAGGCGTTAGCAGACATCATTGCTGACTGGACGCCAGGGGCTCAGGAGGAAGAAACAAATAAAGATGCCGAAGCATGGACAGTGTTTTGCGATGGGTCTTGGGGAACCTTCGGAGCAGGAGCGACTGCTGTGTTGGTTTCACCTTCCAAAGTTAAAACTTGTTATGCGGCAAGACTTGATTTTAGTTGCACAAATAATATCGCTGAATATGAAGCTCTGCTCTTGGGTCTTCGGAAGTTAAAGGCAATGGGAATCAGAAGGGCCATTCTTAAAACTGATTCTCAAGTTATTTCTGGTCATGTTGACAAGAGCTATAAAGTAAGAGACCCGAAGCTTGAAAAGTATCTAGATA
This sequence comes from Zea luxurians, assembly GCA_029449295.1. Taxonomy (NCBI): domain Eukaryota; kingdom Viridiplantae; phylum Streptophyta; class Magnoliopsida; order Poales; family Poaceae; genus Zea; species Zea luxurians. The sequence continues at coordinate 2,285,920 of JAOPSE010000028.1, read as the reverse complement.
CAGTCCGAAGGATTGAGGCTTCCTTCGAAGGTTTCTCTGTCAAAAATATTCCTCGTGGAGAAAATGAATACGCCGATCTATTGGCCAAGTCAGCAGCACAGGGGCTGCCTATACCTTCGGAAGTATTTTTCGAAACAATAAAAGCACCTTCGGTCGAGCTTCTTGAAAGAGCAATCCTTAATATATCCCCTGTTTATAGCGAGGATTGGAGAACTGAGATCGTCTCTTTCCTTCAGGGTAATTTTCTTTCAGACGACGAGGCTTATAACAGGAGAATAGAAGCAAGAGCTCGACCATATGTCATAATAGAAGGAGAGTTATACAAGCGTGGGGTCTGTTCCCCATTGCTCAAGTGTCTATCCAGATCCGAAGGTATAGAATTAATGAAGGAAATACATGCAGGCCTGTGTGGATCTCACATTGGATCTAGGCCCTTGCTCGGCAAAGTTTTTCGCCAAGGATTTTATTGGCCAAAGGCAGCTTCGGATGCAGCGGATATAGTCCAAAAGTGCGAAGGTTGTCAGAAATGCGCAAGAGATCAAAAACAACCTTCGTCCTTAACTCAATTAATACAGCCCACTTGGCCGTTGCAAAGGTGGGGCCTTGATTTGCTAGGCCCATTACCACCAGCACAGGGGAACTTAAGATATGTGGTAGTAGCAGTGGAATATTTTTCCAAATGGATTGAGGCAAAGCCCTTAGCCACAATAACTTCATTTACTATTCAAAAGTTTTTCTGGCAGAACATTGTTTGTCGCTTCGGAGTGCCGAAGGCCATTACTGTGGACAATGGGACACAGTTTGATTCTGAAGCTTTCAGAGAATTTTGTGATCGAATTGGCACGAAGATCCATTTTGCATCAGTTCAACACCCAGAGTCAAATGGACTTGTCGAAAGAGCTAATGGGATCATAATGACAGGAATAATGAAGTCAATCTTCAACTAGCCTAGGGGAAAATGGCCTAACGAGCTAATCAAAGTGGTATGGAGCCATAATACAACCATGACAAGGTCAACAGGTTTTACTCCCTTTAAACTATTGTTCGGTGACGAAGCAATAACCCCAGAAGAGGCCAAAGCAGGATCAATAAGGATAGTAGCTTCGGCAGAAGGCAAAGACGAAGCTGATTGCTCTGTAGAAAAAGATGCTATTGAAGGGATCAGACTTCAAGCTGTGGAAAACATCAATAAATATCAAGCTGAAACAATAAAATGGCGTGACAGAAAAGTCAAGCTGAAGAACATTGAACCAGGACACTTGGTGCTTCGAAGAGTAGCCAACCCTGAGACAGCAGGCAAATTACAGCTGAAGTGGGAAGGCCCCTTTTTGGTAGTATCTTCGTTAAGACCTGGTTCCTACAGATTAAAGGATATGGACGGCAACGACATTCCTAGATCATGGAATGCGGATGAGCTTCGACGATATTATGTTTAGCCTGATGTAATTTTTTATATTCTTTTTTCGTGGCACCCTTTTCCTTTCCAAAGGGGGAGAAAGGTTTTTAATGGGGCCACAACATGTAATTTTCCTTATTTCAATTTTATGAGAGTGATATCCCCCAAAAAATGTAAATGTAAAGGCAAAAGGAAAAAGAAAAGGAAACAGGGAGAAGCTCAAAAGTCGTTCCTAAGGGAATGCAGAGCTTACAGCGAAAAATAAACGCTGATTCCGCTGAAAGTAAAAGGCGAAGAAGCTCCTAAGGGAGGCTTACAGCGAAAAATAAACGCTGATTCCGCTGAAAGTAAAAGGCGAAGAAGCTCCTAAGGGAGGCTTACAGTGAAAAGTCAACGCTGAAGGACTATGATTATGTATTTTGATATTCATTTGCATAATGCATCTCATCATGTCATTTGCATTCATAAATATGCATTTAGACATATATAGGATCATCATTGTACCGCATAAAAGCATAGATACTTCGGCGATGAGGAAAAACTCGAAGGAAAATTTTCATGCTTCGTTGTGTACGAAAAGAAGGGAAGGTGTTTTTCGCCTTCGGCTCAAAAGAGAAGTTTCGTCCACAGCAAAGCAGATTGTACGCAGACAGCAGAAACAAAATATATTACAAGGTATGTACAAAGTTACATAAGTTGTTCCATAACTATATTACAAAAGTTTCTCCAGAATTTTTGCAGGACAGTATATTATAAACAATTATCAAGCTTCAGGCTAGGCTTCATCAAACTTCAACTTTGTCAAACTTCAGCTTCGTCATCCTGCGTACATCAAACAGCAAAATAAGAAAGGTGCAAATTTCAAGGAGAAGGTAAAAGTAACAAAAGTAGGTTTCTTACCGGCTTAAGGTGACTTCGAGCTTCGCCACCCGCCATTTTTCGCCCGCCACTTACCCAGATCTGGGTCATGAATCTATTCCCGATGCTTCGGGCTAGGCTTGGGATATTTATCAGATCTGATGCTGACAAGCTGAAGTTTGGTCTGTTCACAATATTTCCATTCGTGCAGCCAGCCTTCAGAAAAGCGGTGGCTGTGCCCCGAGAAGCTACCAGGGCGTAGAAGTCGGCGTGCCCACCAATAACTTCGTCAAGGGCATCAACCTCGCCTTCAATATATTCTAACGTGCTGGGCAGATTATCAGCTGAAGGTGTAAATTTTGCAGAGCTAGCTCCAACAGAATGGAACACATCCTTCAGCCGTTGCACGCATCGGCTGCCGAAGCTAAGGCATTTCTCTTGAAGTTCTTTAAAGGATTTCTGCAAAATTGAATTTTTATCCACCTCAGTTTTCAGCCTTGCTTCGAGATATTTCTTTTCTTGCTCAAATTTTTCTGACTGTTGGAGCACTTCATTCTTTAAGCTGTTATTCTCAGTTTGGATTTCAGCCAAAGAACCCTCCATAGACTGAATAACAAAATCTTTCTTTTCTAATGCACCTTCGTGCTCTTTGACCATCATTTCAAGATCTTGGATGGTGAAATCCTTCTTTTTCAAATCAGCTTCGTAGTTTTCAACTTTTTCAGCCAAATTTTGGATGACGGTTTTGTTCTTCTCTTCTTCGAGATCTTGTTGCATTTTTAGAACCTTACATAACAGTATGCTCTGTCGAAAAGATCTTCGTTAGAAAACGACTTAAGAGATAATAATAACAATAAAATAACAAAAAAAATTTTACCTTGAAGTTAGCATAAAGCAAACTTCCGGCGATATGGTGCCGTTGGTAACGGCAGAGGTCCACTTTCAGCTTCGGCAAGCCTATGTTTTTGCAGAGAGTTCTAACAATTTTAGCTTCGCTGCGGTTTCGAAGGCACCTCAGCTTTCCTTCGTTAACCCCGCCAAATAGTGTGGCCCCTTGCTTATATCCGCAGGCTAAGGCACATCTTTTAAGCTCTGCTTTTTTAGCGTCTTTCAGCTCTTGCCCAAGTAGATCTTGAAATTCAAAATCTTCACCCTCCAAAATGTTTTCAGCTTGTTTTTTCCCCTTTTCAGTGCCTGTGCTCGCCGCGGCCACAGCAGATTCTTCCTCAGTCATTTTTAAGAGTATGTTATCAATAACTTCAAGTGTTTCGTCCAGGTTCAGATCTTCTGCGGCTTCAGTTTCAACTCCGGCAGCTTCGGCTGCGCTAGTTTTAGCTTCGGAGGTTTCCGCTCTGGTGGTGGTTTCGGCTGTGGCGCCCTTAGCTTCGGCAGTCTGGTCAATAGCAATTCTTAATGCCGGTGTTGGCAATGATGTCCCATGAATTACATCTGCTATTTGAATAATCCTTCGTTTTTTCGGCAGTGCAGGACCTTCTTCTGCCGAAGCTGCCTTGTCCTTCTGAAAAAACTTCGTCAGTTCCAACGACAGCGGACTTAGCTTCACAGGCAAGGGTTCAGTCATTACCTTCATAATCTCTTCTACTTCAACAGCAGAAGGCGTTGCAGGAGTATCTTCTTCTTGAACCAACGATCTTGGTTCTGGAGATGCAGTTTTCCTCTTACCTCCAGTGGCCACCTTCGGCTCAGGATTCAATTCTTCAGGGCTAAGTTTTTCAGAATCTCCCCTTTTCTTTTTAGTTACCTTGGCGACCTCTTCGTCAGCAGCGCTAGAAATTCTTTTTCGCTTTGGGCCTCCAGTATCTCCACCCAAGCGATCATAATCAGCATATTCAAAACCTATGGCATCGAGCACCCTGTTCAGCCTTCGCTTCAGCCGAGTGCCGAAGGCTGCTGTTATTAGCTGGTCCTCTTTTTTGGAGTAATTTCCAAGGATTTCATTACTCATTACTTCAATTGTATCAAGCCATTCTTGACAGGGCGTTTTAAAGTATTTCTTAAACTTATAATGATAGGGTAGTCGGACAAGCTCCCCTTCTTTCTTTTCTCCTTTAAGCTTCGGCATAGTCTACTCCTTCATGGTCGGAAATACTCTGAAGGCCAGAAATTCCTGCACTAGATCTCTAGTGCCAATGTGTTCTGCAATAATTTTGAATTCAGCTAGCGCGGCCCAAGTTGGACCTTCGGTTGTCATTCTACAACGAGGTCTTGTTTCTCCGAAGATCAGTTCAAGAGGGCTCTGTACTAGCTTCTCCTTATCTTCGTCAACTTTAACATAAAACCATTCTGACTTCCAGCCTGCCGGCCATTTGCTTCGGTAGCTAATCACAGGAAATTTTGTGGTCTTCCGATAGGCAAAATTGTAACAACCAAAATTTTCGTGCAACCCATCCTTTCTGGCCTTAGTCTGGTAATGCAGCTCATGTACCCGACAGAAGCTGTCGGCAAACGGCTCCACCGCCTGGCTTCGGAGAGCCCAGATATAAACGCTAAGCCTGACGATGGCGTTGGGGGTCAACTGGTGAAAATAGATCCCAAACCTTTGCAGCACATCAAAAATCATTCTATTCAAAGGAAATCTCAACCCAGCCTTTAAAAAACTCTTGAAAATAACAATTTCATCCTTTTCCGGCTTCGGGGTAGTCTCCTCTCCCCCGAAGCGAAGTAGCTTCTTCTCATCTTCTCTGAAGTAGCCCGCCTTTACCATCTTGGAGAAATCCGCCTTGGAGATAGTTGATTTCCCGAAGTCCAAATGACTAGGCTTGCTCTATACTGCGATATGGTAATCATCATCAGAACCAGCTTCCTCAATATCTCCTCGTTCTGCTTCGGCAGCAGCTTGTTCTGTTTCGGCAGCAGTTTGAGCAGTAGGGATTCTTTCCGAAGTCACCAATCCGGATCGCTGCATTGCTTCGGAGATAGGAACAGTCTCTGCACCTTCGACTTTGCCTCCCTCACGCTCAACCCTAGCAGTAGAGCGTAATCTGGCCATCCAATTCCAAATTTCTTGAAAAGTTTCTCGCGAACTAGATAACCTCTTCTTCTGACGAAGCTTTTCTTCTGACGAAGCAGGCACCTAATTGGAGCTTCGTCTGAATCTGGGAGTTGAGCTTCAGCTATGGTTAAAAATTTTGGCAGCAAAACAGTGTAATAGCAATGAATGCTGTGGTAACTTTACACCTACCAGTCTGTTTATATAGTGTTGCAGGAAGGAAGGTGAATCGTCGGGAATTTTTACACCAGGCAAACAGTTGCTCGCACCCGCTGAACGGTGGACCGCAAAAACCAGAATAGTGAACTCGCATGGTGGAACCGCTACGCGCTCGAAAGCTGTATCGTTTCTCGACAACGAGCTCAGGGAAGGTGTTTTTCGGACCTTCGGCTTCCTGAAGCCTGAGAGACTTTTTTCACGGATCAAGCTCGTTACGAAAAACGATCTAGCACCGCGAAGGGGCTACTGTTGGGATCATGCTTCGTCGCTGAAGGTCCTGCAGGAAGAAACAGTTTCGGTTGAAGTTGTCTGTACGTAATGCCGAAGGGTGTTGTCCATGAAGCTTCGGAATTACAAACCGACTTAAAGATAGAATGACCTTTTAGTCCATAAGAGTTTGAGTCCATGTTGTAAAATTTATGAGGGGTATGATTGTAATTGTTCACAGGCTGTGTCCTGTGTCTATAAATAGTGAACAGTATTCCTTTACTGTTCACGCATTACTGCAATTGCAAAAGCATCATTCGGGAATTATTGCTTGTCAAGGCGAAGGTATAATCATACCTTAAACATTGTATTAAAAATAAATATGTAAATGGTGTCATTTATCTCCAACATATCTATCTCTAATGTTCTACATTTTACATCGTTTTATGTTATTTTTGTCACCTTCGTAATATTATGTTTATATCCTTCGTCCGAAGTTCATTAAACCCCTGAGGAGATAATGCTTCAGCGGACGAAGGATATTTAATATTTAACATCTTCGTGTTGCCTTGTTCTTGATTCATAGCATTTGAGAACAAGTCCCCAACAGCAGGCCATCTGGTGCATCAAAGAATATCAGAGGACTGTTAAGAAGCAGAAAACTCTAGCAGAGGCGAAGGATTTGGCTCCAAAAAACAAAAACTTGTCAGTATGGCTGCTGCGGATATGAAGGTACAGGATGTACCAGGAAAGACTGTGGGCCCTTCTCCATCCTCCTCTATCGATGTTTCATAGATACCGAAGGTAATGACTGAACCCTTCCCGTTTGCAATGCTAAGTCCCCTAGGGTCGGATCTGACTAGCCTATTGCAGTTAAAGGAGAAGGGTGTTAAACAAAGCTTGGAAGGAAAGGAGACTGCTTTGGCTACCGGGGGAAACGCCAGGGGTCCAAAGAAGCGGCGAATGATGGACGTGATGCAAGCCATTGAAAAGACCCCGCCCTCGGCTTCGGCGGAAAAAATTGTTGTGCCTGCTAATGCCGAAGATACTGCCAAAGCTGAAGCTAATGAAGCCAGACCTAAAGCTGAAAACCTCGGGACCACAATGTCAGAGATTGACAGGCTTATATCTGATGTGGCTCCCGAGAAAGACATAGCCGAAGTATCCACTGGTAAAGCTTCAGAGGATACATATTTGAACCTACAACACTTGGGTGGCCAAGAACTGTCCGATGAAGACATTTCTGAGTTGAAAGAATTCACCCTTGCTGGTGGATACAAACCTAGATCCGTGCTTTTTGGCGGTGTGGACGAAGAAATTTTGGGATGTATCCCCGACCGGGGCGGAGCAAAGATTGTCAATAATCTTAGTAATTATAGAAGACAACACATTACTGGGAGCCTATTCTACTCAAACTTTAAGGTACAAACTCTTATGTCCACCCCTTTGAATTTTTTAACTTTTAAACTTTTAGATTTTGTGGCTAACTTTTATTTCTTGACAGATTTATTGTTGAGTAAGGCTTTGAAGCTTCAGCAAGAAGCTGAAGATCAAAAGAATGAACTTGTTGTCAGCAACCTGGAGAAAAATGTAAAAGAGCTTGAAAATTCTTTGGCAGAAAAGGATTTGAAGGTTAAAAATGCTGAAACTAAGTTGGCCGAAGCTGAGCTTCGTATCACGGATCAAGCTACTCGCATCTTTGATCAGGATAAAGAGCCTGAAATAGGACATTCAAAATTGAAGGAAGCTATAGATCATTACAAAATTGAGGTCCGAATCTTGAGAAACAAGGTCGAAGCCAAAGCAAAATAGAGTTCCAAATTATCTGAACCTTTAACGTCGCTTCGGGAAACATGCTCGAGCTTCGTGGAACAAAGCTCCGCCCGCCTGCGCGAAATTTTTAACTCAGTTGGGGTAGTGTCGGGGGAAAAGAATTATTCTAACGAAGACATTCTAGGGGCCCTCGACTTCGTGGAGAAAGAAATTAATGAATTTGACAAAGTAATGGAGGGGCATGGAGACTTCTGTGCGCTGGTGGCTTCTCGTGGCACAACCACTATTTTTGTTAAGGCTGGATGCAACCATATAAGAACTGTAAATAGGCCCAACTTTAGTCTCTCATCGTCTGACCTAGTTAACATTCCGGCCGAAGCCAGCAGCATAGGCAACAGGTTCATTACTCAGATCCGGGCCAAAGGCGGCAGAGAGATTGCTGGGAACAAAGCTCGTGCCTTACCTTCTTGCTTTTGCTTTAGATTTTGTTATATTCCTCAATGCCTTTTCCTTGTTGTTTTTTAGGGCGATGTTTATGAAGGCTGATGATCCGGACCTCGCTCTAGCGATCAGAAGAAAGCTTCGGGAGCTAATGGCTAAAAACACTTTTAGGGCTTCTTTGTACAGAAAAAACACTTTATTCAGCGAGTAGCGATTAAATGTAAAAAATTGTGCAAATATCTATGAATACCTTGTAATTGTTTCTTTTTCCTTTTTGCCCCCATGTTGTTTGCTTTGCTGTGGACGAAACCGATGCTCCCCTCTTTTTGAGCCGAAGGCGAAAAACACCTTCCCTTCTTTTCGTTCACATCGAAGCACCTTTGGACCAAAATCAAAAGATGGCCTCCTCGTACATAACGAAGTGTTTTCCCTTCTTTTCCTGATAACGATCTTCATTTATAACGAAGCATCTTCATTCATAACGAATCATTTTCACATTGAAAACAGGAACCTTCTCTTCCTTTCTACTAATGCCTTATGCGATATGTCATGATGCGAGGAAGCTATCGATATCTAATGTATGCTTGTATGAATGCAGAAAATGATGTGATGGAGTATGCAAATGTATGCCAAAGATAAAAAACGCACACAAATACACACCCAGACTCTGCATCCCCTTAGGAACGACTTTGGAGTCTCTTCACCTTTTACTTAGGTGGTATTTCAGCTCTGCATCCTTTTAGGAACGACTTTGGAGCTAAGCTCTGCATCCCCTTAGGAATGACTTTGGAGATTCTTCACCTTTGACTTAGGTGGTATTTTAGCTCTGCATCCCCTTAGGAACGACTTTGGAGCTAAGCTCTCCAACCCCTTAGGAACGACTTTGGAGCTTCTTCACCTTTGACTTAGGTGGTATTTTAGCTCTGCATCCCCTTAGGCGCGACTTTCGAGCTTCTTTATACTTCTTTATAATCGATGGTGTAATCTCAGTGTCACACCCGGTTTTGGAAGGCAAACCGAATGTGAACCATGTACGTGTCAGGATCAGAAACTCACGCACACAGTGATTACATAATTGGACATCATCACACATTGCTCAAAGTAAATAGCAGAAAGGTACTTTATTACATCAAGATGACCAACACATCCATAGAGTCTAAGACATAGTCATTAACATTAATACAATCAAAGTGCGGAAATACGAAACGTAGTCTAAAAGATAGTCATCAACATTAGGCAGCTGACTGGGGAATTGCCACTAAGAAAAACTAGAACTCGTCGTAGTTCTAAAACTCCTCAAAGTCCTCCATGTTGCCAGTATCTCTTCCTGAGCACTAAGTATAGAGGGGACAACCTAGGGTGGGGTGGTTTGTAAAGCAAGGGTGAGTACACATCAACGTACTCAACAAATGTCCCATTTGGCTAAAGTGGACTAGTTGTATGTGGGGTTAGGGTTAATGAAAGTCGCCTAGAGGGGGGGGGGTGTGAATAGGTAAACCTGAAATTTGTAAAGTTTAAGCACAACTACAAGCCGGGGTTAGCGTTAGAAATATAATCGAGTCCAAAAGAGAGAGCGAAAACAAATCACAAGCGAATAAGAGCGGATGACATGGTGATTTGTTTTACCGAGGTTCGGTTCTTGCAAACCTACTCCCCATTGAGGTGGTCATAAAGACCGGGTCTCTTTCAACCCTTTCCCTCTCTCAAACGGTCACTGAGACCAAGTGAGCTTCCTTCCTTGATTTCCCAGGTCACTTAGACCACACAATTTGTGTCTCTTGCTTTGCTTACAAGGCTTTGAGAGTAAGAATGAGAGAAAGAAGAAAGGACAACCAAGCAACAAGAACAACAAAAGAACCCAAGTCGATCTTCTCACAAGTCCTAAAAACTAGAGTTGAATTGTGGACTTTGATTCAATCGGTGGCTTTGATTTGTGTCTTGGAGTGTTGTGTATTGCTCTTGTATTGAATGAGGAGTAGTGAATGCTTGGATGCCTTGAAGAGTGGTGGTTGGGGGGTATTTATAGCCCCAACCACCAAAATGGTCGTTGGGGAAGGATGCTGTCGTATGGTGCACCGGACAGTCCGGTGCGCCACCGGACACTGTCTGGTGCGCCAGCCACGTCACCCAACCGTTAGGGTTCGACCGTTGGAGCTTCTGACATGTGGGCCACTGGACACTCCGGTGGTGCACCGGACAGGTCCTGTTCACTATTCAGTGCGCCATCTGCGCCTGCTCTGACTTCTGCGCGTGCAGTCCACGCACTGTAGCGTTGTCAGCCGACCGTTGAACTCGACCGTTGCGCTGGCGACCGTTGTTCCGCTTGGCACACCGGACAGTCCGGTGCTACATCGGACAGTCCGGTGAATTATAGCGGAGTGGCTTCCCAAATTCCCGAAGGTGGCAAGTTTGGAGTTGATCTCCCTGGTGCACCGGACACTGTCTGGTGGCACACCAGACAGTCCGGTGCGCCAGACCAGGGCAGCCTTCGGTTGTCTTTTGCTCTTTTTATTTGAACCCTTTTTTGGACTTTTTATTGGTTTGTGTTGAACCTTTGGCACCTGTAGAACTTTATAATCTAGAGCAAACTAGTTAGTCCAATTATTTGTGTTGGGCATTTCAACCACCAAAATCATTTAGGAAAAGGTGTAAGCCTATTTCCCTTTCCATCTCCCCCTTTTTGGTGATTGATGCCAACACAAACCAAAGCAAATAGGTAAGTGCAGAATTGAACTAGTTTGCATAATGTAAGTGCAAAGGTTACATGGAATTAGACCAATATACATTTCATAAGATATGCATGGATGCTTTCTTCATATTTAACATTTTGGACCACGCTTGCACCACTTGTTTTGTTTTTGCAAACTCTTTTGGAAATTCTTTTCAAAGTCTTTTTGCAAATGGTCAAAGGCAAATGAATAAGATTTCAAGAAGTATTTTCAAGATTTGAAATTTTCTGCCCCTGTTTCAAATGCTTTTCCTTTGACTAAACAAAACTCCCCCTCAAAGAAATTCTCCTCTTAGTGTTCAAGAGGGTTTTAGATATTAATTTTGAAAGGGGTCATTCCAATATGAAATTATATAAAAAATAAGATACCAATTGAAAATTTTCTTTAATACAAATTGAAAGACTACAAATTTTTGAAATTGGTGGTGGTGCGGTCATTTTGCTTTGGGCTAATACTTTCTCCCCCTTTGGCATGAATCGCCAAAAACGGATACTTGTGAGTGAAATATAAGCCCTTTGGTTACTTTCTCTCCCTTTGGCAAACAAAATATGAGTGAAGATTATACCAAATTGGAGAGCGGTGCGTAGCGACGGCGAAGAATGAATAATTCGATGGAGTGGAGTGGAAGCCTTGTCTTCGCCGAAGACTCCATTTCCCTTTCAATCTATGACTTAGTATGTAATACACTTGAAAAACACATTAGTCATAGCACATGAAAGAGAGTTGATCAAAGGTATATAAATGAGCTATGTGTGCAAAATATCAATCAAAATTCCTAGAATCAAGAATGTTGAGCTCATGCCTAAGTTTGGTAAAAGTTTTCTCATCTAGTGGTTTGGTAAAGATATCGGCTAATTGTTCTTTGGTGCTAACATAGGCAATCTCGATATCCCCCTTTGTTGGTGATCCCTCAAAAAGTGATACCGAATGGCTATGTGCTTAGTGTGGCTGTGCTCAACGGGATTATCCGCCATGCGGATTGCACTCTCATTATCACATAGGAGAGGAACTTTGGTTAATTTGTAACCATAGTCCCTAAGGGTTTGCCTCATCCAAAGCAATTGCGCGCAACAATGTCCTGCGGCAATATACTCAGCTTCAGCGGTAGAAAGAGCTACAGAATTTTGTTTCTTTGAAGCCCAAGACACCAGGGATCTTCCCAAGAACTGACAAGTCCCTGATATGCTCTTTCTATTAATTTTATACCCTGCCCAATCAACATCTGAATATCCTATTAAATCAAATGTGGATCCCCTGGGGTACCAAAGTCCAAACTTAGGAGTATAAACTAAATATCTCAAGATTCGTTTTACGGCCCTAAGGTGAACTTCCTTAGGATCGGCTTGGAATCTTGCACACATGCATACGGAAAGCATAATATCTGATCGAGATGCACATAAATAGAGTAAAGATCCTATCATCGACCGGTATACCTTTTGATCTACGGATTTACCTCCCGTGTCGAGGTCGAGATGCCCATTAGTTCCCATGGGTGTCTTGATGGGTTTGGCATCCTTCATTCCAAACTTGGTGAGTATGTCTTGAACGTACTTCGTTTGGCTAATGAAGGTGCCCTCTTGGAGTTGCTTGACTTGAAATCCTAAGAAATACTTCAACTCCCCCATCATTGACATCTCGAATTTTTGAACCATAATCCTACTAAACTCTTCACAAGTAGATTTGTTAGTAGACCCAAATATGATATCATCAACATAAATTTGGCATACAAACAAATCATTTGCAATAGTTTTAGTAAAGAGAGTAGGATCAACTTTTCCGACTTTGAAGCCATTAGCGATAAGAAAATCTCTTAGGCATTCATACCATGCTCTTGGGGCTTGCTTGAGCCCATAAAGCGCCTTGAGAGTTTATATACATGGTTAGGGTACTCACTATCTTCAAAGCCGGGAGGTTGCTCAACATAGACCTCTTCCTTGATTGGTCCATTGAGGAAGGTACTTTTCACGTCCATTTGGTAAAGCTTAAAGCCATGGTAAGTAGCAGAGGCAAGTAATATACGAATTGACTCAAGCCTAGCTACGGTGCGTAGGTTTCACCGAAATCCAAACCTTCGACTTGTGAATATCCCTTGGCCACAAGTCGGGCTTTGTTCCTTGTCATCACACCATGCTCATCTTGCTTGTTGCAGAAGACCCATTTGGTTCCTACAACATTTTGGTTAGGACGTGGAACAAGATGCCATACCTCATTCCTCGTGAAGTTGTTGAGTTCCTCTTGCATTGCCAACACCCAGTCCGAATCCCTTAATGCGTCTTCCACCCTGTATGGCTTAATAGAAGACACAAAGGAGTAATGTTCACAAAAATGAGCAACACGAGATCGAGTGGTTACCCCCTTTTGAATATCGCCGAGGATAGTGTTCACGGGGTGATCTCGTTGTATTGCTTGGTGGACTCTTGGGTGTGGCGGCCTTGGACCCTCATCATCTTCCTTGTCTTGATCATTAGCATCTCCCCCTTGATCATTGTCCTCCTGTTGAGGTGGCTCCTCTTGATCTTCATTTTCATCATCTTGAGCTTGATCCTCATTTTGGGTTGGTGGAGATGCTTGATTTGAAGATGATGGTTGATCTTGTGCATGTGGAGGCTCTTCGGATTCCATAGGACACACATCCCCAATGGACATGTTCCTTAGCGCGATGCACGGAGCCTCTTCATCATCTAGCTCATCAAGATCAACTTGCTCTACTTGAGAGCCGTTAGTCTCATCAAACATAATGTCACAAGAAACTTCAACTAGTCCAGTGGACTTGTTAAAGACTCTATATGCCCTTGTGTTTGAATCATAACCAAGTAAAAAGCCTTCTACAGCCTTAGGAGCAAATTTAGATTTTCTACCTCTTTTAACAAGAATAAAGCATTTGCTTCCAAAGACTCTAAAATATGAAACATTGGGCTTTTTATCGGTGAGGAGTTCGTACGATGTCTTCTTGAGGATTCGGTGAAGGTAGAGACAGTTGATGGCATAGCAAGCGGTGTTGATATCTTCCGCCCAAAACTGGTCCGAAGTCTTGTACTCATCAAGCATGGTCCTTGCCATGTCAAGTAGAGTTCTATTCTTCCTCTCCACTACACCATTTTGTTGAGGTGTGTAGGGAGAAGAGAACTCATGCTTGATGCCCTCGTCCTCAAGAAAGCCTTCAATTTGAGAGTTTGAGAGTTCTTGAACTCCGTCCCATTGTCGCTTCTAATCTTTTTGATCCTTAAGCCGAACTCATTTTGAGCCTGTCTCAAGAATCCTTTTAAGGTCTCTTGGGTTTGAGATTTTTCCTGCAAAAAGAACACCCAAGTGAAGCGAGAATAATCGTCCACAATAACTAGACAATACTTACTCCCGCCGATGCTTATGTAAGCTATCGGGCCGAATAGGTCCATGTGGAGTAGCTCAAGCGGCCTGTCAGTCGTCATTATGTTCTTGTGTGGATGATGAACACCAACTTGCTTCCCTACTTGACATGCGCTACAAATCATGTCTTTCTCAAAATGAACATTGGTTAGTCCCAAAATGTGTTCTCCCTTTAGAAGCTTGTGAAGATTCTTCATTCCAACGTGGGCTAGTCGGCGGTGCCAGAGCCAACCCATATTAGTCTTAGCAATTAAGCAAGTATCGAGTTTAGCTCTATTAAAATCAACTAAGTATAGCTGACCCTTTAATACTCCCTTAAATGCTACTGAATCATCACTTCTTCTAAAGACAGTAACACCTATATCCGTAAAAAGATAGTTGTAACCCATTTTGCATAATTGAGAAATAGAAAGCAGGTTGTAATCTAAAGAATCTACGAGAAAAACATTGGAAATAGAATGGTCAGGTGATATAGCAATTTTACCAAGTTCTTTGACCAAACCTTGATTTCCATCCCCGAATGTGATGGCTCTTTGGGGATCATGGTTTTTTTCATAGGAGGAGAACATCCTTTTCTCCCCTGTCATGTGGTTTGTGTACCCGCTATCAATGATCCAACTTGAGCCCCCGGATGCATAAACCTACAAAACAAATTTAGGCCTTGTTCTTAGGTACCCAAACGGTCTTGGGTCCTTTGACATTAGAAACAAGCACCTTGGGTACCCAAACACAAGTCTTTGAGCCCTTGTGTTTGAGCCCAACATATTTGGCAACTACTTCGCCTGATTTGTTAGTTAAAACATATGAAGCATCAAAAGTCTTAAATGAAATAATAGGCTCATTTGATGCAATAGGAGTTTTCTTCTTAGGCAATTTAACATGAGTGGATTGCCTAGAACTAGATGCCTCACTCTTATACATAAAAGCATGATGCGAGCCAGAGTGAGACTTCCTAGAATGAATTCTCCTAATTTTGTGTTCGGGATAACCGACAGGGAATAAAATGTAACCCTCGTTATCCTGAACCATGGGAGCCTTACCCTTAACAAAATTAGACAATTTCTTAGGGGCACTAAGCTTGACATTGTCTTCCTGTTGGAAGCCAATGCCATCCTTAATGCCTGGGCGTCTTCCACTATAGAGCATGCTTCTAGCAAATTTAAATTTTTCATTTTCTAAGTCATGCTCATTAATTTTAGCACTAAGTTGAGCTATGTGATCATTTTGTTGTTTAATTAAGGCTAGGTGATCATGAATAGCATCAACATTAATATCTCTACATCTAGTGCAAATGGTAACATGCTCAACGGTAGATGTAGAGGGTTTGCAAGTATTTAATTCAACAATCTTAGCATGTAAAATAGCATTCTCATCTCTAAGATTGGAAATAGAAACATTGCAAACATTTAAATCTTTAGCCTTAGCAATTAATTTTTCATTCTCACTTTTAAGGCTAGAGAGAGATGCATTCAATTTGTCAATCTTAGCAATCAAATTAGCATTATCATTTCTAAGGTTGACAAGAGAATCATCACTATCATTTAATTTCTCAACCTTAGCAATCAATTTATCATTTTCAAATTTAAGGATGGAAATAGTGTCATGGCAAGTGCTTAGCTCTTTAGTCAATTTTTCACATTTTTCTATCTCCTGAGCATCAGCATTTTTTACTTTAACATGCTTCTTATTTTCTTTAATAAGAAAGTCCTCTTGGCTATCCAAGAGTTCATCCTTCTCATGAATAGCACTAATCAATTCATTCAATTTTTCTTTTTGTTGCATGCTTAAGTTGGCAAAAGGGTGAGCAAGTTATCCTCATCATCACTAGAGTTCTCCTCATCACTAGATGTTACATATTTAGTGGAGGCTCTAGATTTTACCTTCTTTTTGCCGTCCTTTGCCATGAGGCACTTTTGGCCGACGTTGGGGAAGAGAAGACCCTTGTTGATGGTGATGTTTGCGGCGTCCTCGTCGGAGGAGGATTCGGTGGAGCTCTCGTCGGAGTCCCACTCCCGGCAAACATGGGCATCGTCGCCCTTCTTCTTGTAATACTTCTTCTTCTCCTTCCTTCTCCCCTTCTTGTCGTCGCCCCTGTCACTATCACTTGATAATGGAAATAAAATGACTGGGCTTACCACACTTGTAGCGAACCTTCTTGGAGCGGGGTTTGTAATCCTTCTCCCTCCTTTGCTTGAAGATTTGGCGGAAGCTCTTGATGATGAGCGTCATCTCCTCGTTGTTGAGCTTGGAGGCGTCGATGGGGAGACTACTTGATGTAGACTCTTCTTTCTTGTCCTCCGTCGCTTTGAAGGCGACGGGTTGCACCTTGGATGTAGAGGTGGCGCCTTGCTCAATGATTTTCTTGGAGCCTTTGATCATCAATTCAAAGCTCACAAATTTTCCTATCACTTCCTCGGGAGACATTAGTTTATATCTTGGATCACCACAAATTAATTGAACTTGAGTGGGGTTAAGAAAAACGAGTGATCTAAGAATAACCTTGACCATTTCATGGTCATCCCACTTTGTGCTCCCGAGGTTGCGCACTTGGTTCGCCAAGGTCTTGAGCCGATTGTACATCGCTTGTGGCTCTTCCCCTTGATGAAGCATGAAGCGACCGAGCTCCCCCACGATCGTTTCCCTCTTGGTAATCTTGGTCACCTCGTCTCCTTCGTGCGCGGTCTTGAGCATGTCCCAAATCTCTTTGGCACTCTTCAACCCTTGCACCTTATTATACTCCTCTCCACTTAGAGAGGCGAGGAGTATAGTAGTGGCTTGGGAGTTGAAGTGCCGGATTTGGGCTACCTCGTCCGAGTCATAGCCTTCATCCCCCACGGATGGTTCCTGCGCACCAAACTCAATAATGTCCCAAATACTAGCGTGGAGTGAGGTTAGATGGTGCCTCATTTTATCACTCCACATACAATAATCTTCACTGTAAAAAACCGGTGGTTTGCCTAGAGGGAAGGAAAGTAAAGGGGTGCGTTTGGAAATGCGAGGATAGAGTAAGGGGATCTTACTAAACTTCTTGCGCTCATGGCACTTAGAAGTGACAGAAGGCATGTCGGAGCCGGAGGTAGAGGGCGACGAAGAATCGGTCTCGTAGTAGACCACTTTCTTCATTTTCTTCTTCCTGTCACCACTCCGGTGCGACTTGACGTGGGGAGGTGACTCCTCCCTCTTCTTGTTGCCGGACTCCCCTGATGGAGCCTTCCCGTGGCTTGTGGCGAGCTTCTCGCCGGTCACCATCTCCTTCTTGGCGTGAGCTCCCAACATCACTTCGAGCGGTTAGGCTCTTAATGAAGTACCGAGCTCTGATACCAATTGAAAGTCGCCTAGAGGGGGGGTGAATAGGCAAATCTGAAATTTGTAAAGTTTAAGCACAACTACAAGCTGGGCTTAGCGTTAGAAATATAATCGAGTCCGAAAGAGAGAGCAAAAACAAATCACAAGCGAATAAGAGCGGATGACACGGTGATTTGTTTTATCGAGGTTCGGTTCTTGCAAACGTACTCCCCGTTGAGGTGGTCACAAAGACCGGGTCTCTTTCAACCCTTTCCATCTCTCAAACGGTCACTTAGACCGAGTGAGCTTCCTTCCTTGATTTCCCGGGTCACTTAGACCCCACAAGGACCACCACACAATTGGTGTCTCTTGCTTTGCTTACAAGGCTTTGAGAGTAAGAATGAGAGAAGAAAGGCCAACCAAGCAACAAGAACAACAAAAGAACACAAGTCGATCTTCTCACAAGTCCTAAAAACTAGAGTTGAATTGTGGACTTTGATTCGATCGGTGGCTTTGATTTGTGTCTTGGAGTGTTGTGTATTGCTCTTGTATTGAACGAGGAGTAGTGAATGCTTGGATGCCTTGAAGAGTGGTGGTTGGGGGGTATTTATAGCCCCAACCACCAAAATGCCCAATTGGGGAAGGCTGCTGTCGTATGGCGCACCGGACACTGTCCGGTGCGCCAGCCACGTCACCCAACCGTTAGGGTTCGAACGTTGGAGCTTCTGAAATGTGGGCCACCGGACACTACGGTGGTGCACCGGATAGGTCCTGTTCACGGTCCGGTGTGCCATCTGCGCCTGCTCTGATTTCTGCGCGCGCAGTCCGCGCACTGTAGCGTTGTCAGCCGACCGTTGAACTCGACCATTGCGCTGGCGACCGTTGCTCCGCTTGGCACACCGGACAGTCCGGTGCTACACCGGATAGTCCGATGAATTATAGCGGAGTGGCTTCCCAAATTCCCGAAGGTGGCAAGTTTGGAGTTGATCTCCCTGGTGCACTGGACACTGTCCAGTGCGCCAGACCAGGGCAGCCTTCGGTTGTCTTTTGCTCTTTTTATTTGAACCCTTTTTTTGGACTTTTTATTGGTTTGTGTTGAACCTTTGGCACATGTAGAACTTTATAATCTAGAGCAAACTAGTTAGTCCAATTATTTGTGTTGGGCATTTCAACCAACAAAATTATTTAGGAAAAGGTGTAGGCCTATTTCCCTTTCAGTTAAGCAGTTGCTTTTAGTTGGTCAAGTATTTATTACTAGTAGTAGAGCCAAGTTTTAGTAATAAACCCAGTTATTACCCAAATGTACTCCCTCCAAGAGGAAATACCGGAGATCATAATTATACCATCATCATTAACCATCATCATAAAAGTAACCAAAGTTCTTCTAATCAAAGAGGATCCCAAGGCCGCTCTTAACCGTGAGCATGACTGATATATCAGTTTCTAACACTCTGCAGAGGTCGCACACTTTACCCACAAGCCATGATTCCCATTCTGCCCAGAAAGAGCCAATCTCCATTGACCACTACCTAGGTGGCCTGGTAGGGTATCACTACGTAGCCTTTACAAAGATTTCCCAGATGTCATAGCCGCCCGTTAGTGTAAAGCCCAAAATTTGGTAGAAAAAAATCCTAATTTTGGGGTTTAGAAAAATATTGTCTAAAGATTAAAGAAATAATTAAAGAGCCTTTCTAAAGTTTATGTATTTGAAACTAAGTAAATATTAAAATTTTGGCTGTGATTTTAAATAAATAAATATGGTGACACACTTTACATAGCTTAATAATGTTGAATTATATATGTTGAAAGCATCTGCATAAATAAGTAAGGTGGTAAATAAATAAGCAACATAAAAATCATAATGTGCATGATGGTGATTTATTTGTTGTGCATTTAGAAACAAAATTAGTGTGAAATTCAAATCTAAATACGGGGATTCAAAACAGGAAAGGAAATTCAAAGTATAATAGAAATAAAAAAAGAGGGAAAAAGAAATCTGGAGCGACTCCTTAAAAAAACAATGGCTGTCCCATCTCCCTAGCGTATAGCCCACATTTGTTCTTCTTTTTTTTATTATTTCCAGCCACGATGACGTCATTCAACATATTTAATCCAACTAAACTGTGCACGCACGTCTCTAGTGTGTCTACGACGGGTGGGGACCTCGGCCTGTGGAACACCGGTGTGCGTGGGATTCTTCGTCCGCCTTACTTCCAACCGCAGCTCCGCGCGCATGCTACAATCAACAAGTCGCTAGCTCGTGGGGCCCTGTGCTCAGGCTCGTCCCTTTCCGCTCGCACCGGCATGAACAGAAGACCCTGGAAATCTCGTGGTAGCCATTGCTACCTGCGATTGGCCAGCGCAACAACCGCTCCTGCTATGGAGGGATTCGGTTACCTCCTATCCTCCGTAGGATCCGTGCCTGCTCCTCCATAAATAGCAGAGCTCCTCACCTTCGGCCATGAGCGCCAGCACCCAACGATTCGATTGGGTTGTGAGAGAGAAAGACGCTCCGCCAAGGTGGATTTCGAGCTCGGATCACCCTCGGGTCTCGGATGGTGTTCCCTGGGGGGCTGGCCGTGTGTAGGCTGTGTGCGACTGTTGCCGTACGTAGAGATTTGTGGGGAAGCGCTGATCCCTCGCGGGGGCAAGGAATCGCGGCCAGGTCGCGCCACGATGCGGGCTGCCTCACCGACACCATTGTTTCGGGATATGCGCCGGTGAGATCCTCGCCATGGGTTGCTCTGTGTCTCCAAAACTCCACCGCACGACAACCAGTGCGAACAAGCCGGGACCTCGCTCCGCCAGCTCTCGTAGTCAACCATCCCCTCCGTCAAGCTTCGTAAAGGTCAGACAACACGAGCATGCATACAACGTTTTCCCTAGGCGAGATCTCGTATAAGGCCTCGGCCGGGCAACCATAGCTGGCGCTGCGCCTAAATCTCGCATAGGGCGAACCCATGGCCATGCCCCTCCTCGGTTCAGCCGCGGCGGCTCCCACCCTACACAGCCATGGTACTCGTCGGGAGGAAGACAGTACCAGAACCATAGATTTAGGTTTGAATGGTGGAGATTGATTCCAGGGTACCTTTTCGTCAAATGAAATGCGGACCGTTGATCATAGATCGGTGGGTGGTGAGTAGTTTAGAGCTCATAAAATCCTGGTGGTCGAATTTTGATCCGATGGCCACGATCCCGTACTGATCCAGGCCGTTGGATCTAATCCGAGCGGCTCAGGTTTGATCATACCCCTTCGCCGTGGCGATTATTCTAAAGACCCCCTTGATTCTTCCCAAATCAACCCGCCGTCCTGCACGGCTTGTCTCTGTGCCTTAGAGAATTTTGCCTCGAGCCCCCTGGCCTTTTATGAATTTGAGGCCCAGTCCAGAGATTGTTTAAATGGAATAAATGAAATAGAAAATAGATTTCTAATAGGAAAATAATTGCTAGAACTTAAATAATTCATAGAAAATGCATATGAACTCCAAATTACTCCATTCCAGTTGCGTTAGCTTCATAAAAATATTCTCTACATACTAAAAACATTAATCATACCATATCTCATACTTTTATAGTTAGATATTTATTTATCCTATGTCTATTCGATTAACTCTTCTAAATCAAAGCTAACATGTCCATAATTATGAGTTAATTAAGATATAATCTCTAGTCAAGTTATAATTAAGATTAAAGTTGAATAGATTATTTATTTAGATTATATTTATAAAATCCACTCAAGACCTAGTTTTAATTACTTCATCACGTAGGCCTTCCGAAAACCATAACTCCTTAACCGTAACTTCGATCCTAGTAATTCTTGAACCCACGATCCCGTTAGGCGCGTAGATTATTATTACATAGTTTATTCTTATGTTTGGTGTGATGTTAATTTTGCCTATACATGTTTGTCTATATTGCTACGTTTAGCGGTGAGGACACGAGTCATCTGAAAAGCAAGTTGGTACCTGGATTCTCAAGTCCCAGGCAAGTTGTGCCCTTGATCACTTCTTTTTACCCACTCATGTTCTAATTAATCATAATGATCTGCATAGGTTAATTTTGATGGGACCCAATAGGTTACCCTAGTTTGTCTATCTTTATACCTTGTTTACCACTGAACTTTCTGGGTAGTACTTGCTAGTGCTATATGTGGTTATGGGTATGGAGATACACTTTATTCATGATTATACTTTTATTGTCAGTTGTTATTTACTGTTCATGTTAAGATCATTATGTTAACTGGAACATGGAGCGACCACCCGGGAAAACAGTGCTACCACAAGGGAGGAATGGGACCCCTTGGCTGATTAATTAGGAAAGCTAGTGGAAGACTACCTTACCCGAAAGGGGCAAGGGCAGTGGGGGAGTGGTCAGTGTAGGGAGGCCCTCGGGAGGATTTTGCTGCGATGGCGGTCCTGCAAGGGATTCCTGCATTGGAGCTTCCTATAAACTGTAGCGGGTTTTCTGAAGCTAGTGGAACTTTGTAAAGGCCTCGTAGTGTTACCCTGCCTCGCCTCCTCGGTAGAGGTGTATGGGAAGTCGCGATCCCTTGGCAGATGGGTAACATGACTTGTGGGTAAAGATGCGCAACCTCTGCAGAGTGCAAAACTGGTATACTAGCCGTGCTCACGGTCATGAGCAGCTCGGACCCTCACATGATTAAATTATGGAACTTAAACTCAATTTGTCATATGCATTGCATCGCAGGTGAAGTTGTTACTTTTGTTCTACTATTTAACTGGGTTGGTATTTACTTATACTTAGTAACTGCTAATAAAATTTTGACCAACTTTAAAAGCAATGCTCAGCTCTAACCATCTTCTTTGGTAAGCCTTACACTTCACGTGAGCTTCCACCTTTGGCGAGTTCATGCACATTATTCCCCACAACTTGTTGAGCGATGAACGTATGTGAGCTCACTCTTGCTGTCTCACACCCCCCTCCCACAGGTCAAGAGCAGGTACCGCAGGATGAGGCGCAGGGAGGATGCTGCGATGAGTTCGTGAGTGGTCTAGGTCGTCGTCTCCCAGTCAACTTCGGGTTGCTGGACCGTTGTCTCCTTATAATGTAATTATTTATTTATTTTGTATAGAACTCCTGTTATATAGTAAAGATGTGACATTCGATCCTGTGCCATGATTCATCATATGTGTGAGACTTGGTCCCAGCACACCTGGTGATTATGTTCGCGCCCGGGTTTTGGACCCCTAAAATCCGGGTGTGACAGAAGTGGTATCAGAGGAATGTTGACTGTAGGACAAAACCTAGATAGAACTGGACAACCATTATCTACTTACCTTTGCTACTCTGATCCTTTCTAAACTTTTCTTAATCAATTCTCAACTATTTCCGCTTTACTCTGATTATTCTTACCTTTTTTCTTCTAAAGACAAATGTGGATTTCACACTTTGAAATCCTGTGCCTAAAGTGACCTTTAGGAATAGGAGACCTACTCTCAGGAACAAAAAAAACTATTTTTATGGGTATCTATGCACTTGAATGATTGTTCTTATGATACTTGGTTGATTTGGATCTTTGATTGAGTGTGATTAGTTATGGAGTAATGTCCACAATTACATCTGCATATATATAGGAAAAAAATGCTTATAAAAGTAACTAGACAAATTAGATTATCCCTCATTAAAAAAATGTATCTAGCTTAATAGATTCATCTCATCTTAAAAGATTCTATCCTACACTCATAGATCTATCTTATCTCAAAAGATCCTAACTTATCCCAACGTATCTAGATCCATCTTATCTTGAAAAGATTTTATCTCATCTTAATAGATCTAACTAACCTCAAAAGATTCTACCTTATCCTTATGGATTCATCTTGCCATAATTAGCATATTTATCCCACTCTAGAATAACAACCATGATCTAACCCAAAGTAATCAGATATTACCTAGTCTAACCTAGTTATACCAATCTAATCTAGATCCCATCTAATCTAATATGGTCCAATTTAAAGTGAGTTACTTAATGGACCAGTTAATACTTGTGAAATAGATTAGACCCTATCCACATGTTTTAACCTAGTTCACCCTACACTAAATAAAGAATGACAGACCAACCCAACCAATAGAGTCATGATGGATTGCGAAATCTATCTAATCCCACCTATCAAACCAACTTTTGACCTACATCATGTAGTATATCTCATCCATATCTATCTTAACCATATTCCCTAACTCCGATGAAATACCCTAACCCCGAAGCAATGAGACCAAGACCGGAGAATGAAAGATCAACCTCGCCAAGGAAGGATAAAAGTCAAACTAGATCTTCAGATGCGTCACCACCCAAGATGGGGTATTTTCTTGCCATAATATTTCTTACCTTAACCTACCCATCTTTTATCCTACATAATAAGTAGCTAGATACCTATGCTCTTCTAATCACTCACTATTGTCTATAAAAAATATGGGATTCTAGATTTTTGAACCAATTATATACTAAAAGCCGAATTACAAACCAATCCTTCAGTATCCCTTTTCTTACAAATCTCGAGGACGAGATTTCTGTTAAGGGGGTAGGATTTGTAAAGCCCAAAATTTGGTAGAAAAAAAATCCTAATTTTGGGGTTTAGAAAAATATTGTCTAAAGATTAAAGAAATAATTAAAGAGCCTTTCTAAAGTTTATGTATTTGAAACTAAGTAAATATTAAAATTTTGGCTGTGATTTTAAATAAATAAATATGGTGACACACTTTACATGGCTTAATAATGTTGAATTATATATGTTGAAAGCATCTGCATAAATAAGTAAGGTGGTAAATAAATAAGCAACATAAAAATCATAATGTGCATGATGGTGATTTATTTGTTGTGCATTTAGAAACAAAATTAGTGTGAAATTCAAATCTAAATATGGGGATTCAAAACAGGAAAGGAAATTCAAAGTATAATAGAAATAAAAAAAGAGGGAAAAAGAAATCTGGAGCGACTCCTTAAAAAAACAATGGCTGTCCCATCTCCCTAGCGTATAGCCCACATTTGTTCTTCTTTTTTTTATTATTTCCAGCCACGATGACGTCATTCAACATATTTAATCCAACTAAACTGTGCACGCACGTCTCTAGTGTGTCTACGACGGGTGGGGACCTCCGCCTGTGGAACACCGGTGTGCGTGGGATTCTTCGTCCGCCTTACTTCCAACCGCAGCTCCGCGCGCACGCTACAATCAACAAGTCGCTAGCTCGTGGGGCCCTGTGCTCAGGCTCGTCCCTTTCCGCTCGCACCGGCATGAACAGAAGACCCCGGAAATCTCGTGGTAGCCATTGCTACCTGCGATTGGCCAGCGCAACAACCGCTCCTGCTATGGAGGGATTCGGTTACCTCCTATCCTCCGTAGGATCCGTGCCTGCTCCTCCATAAATAGCAGAGCTCCTCACCTTCGGCCATGAGCGCCAGCACCCAACGATTCGATTGGGTTGTGAGAGAGAAAGACGCTCCGCCAAGGTGGATTTCGAGCTCGGATCACCCTCGGGTCTCGGATGGTGTTCCCTGGGGGGCTGGCCGTGTGTAGGCTATGTGCGACTGTTGCCGTACGTAGAGATTTGTGGGGAAGCGCTGATCCCTCGCGGGGGCAAGGAATCGCGGCCAGGTCGCGCCACGATGCGGGCTGCCTCACCGACACCATTGTTTCGGGATATGCGCCGGTGAGATCCTCGCCATGGGTTGCTCTGTGTCTCCAAAACTCCACCGCACGACAACCAGTGCGAACAAGCCGGGACCTCGCTCCGCCAGCTCTCGTAGTCAACCATCCCCTCCGTCAAGCTTCGTAAAGGTCAGACAACACGAGCATGCATACAACGTTTTCCCTAGGCGAGATCTCGTATAAGGCCTCGGCCGGGCAACCATAGCTGGCGCTGCGCCTAAATCTCGCATAGGGCGAACCCATGGCCATGCCCCTCCTCGGTTCAGCCGCGGCGGCTCCCACCCTACGCAGCCATGGTACTCGTCGGGAGGAAGACAGTACCAGAACCATAGATTTAGGTTTGAATGGTGGAGATTGATTCTAGGGTCCCTTTTCGTCAAATGAAATGCGGACCGTTGATCATAGATCGGTGGGTGGTGAGTAGTTTAGAGCTCATAAAATCCTGGTGGTCGAATTTTGATCCAATGGCCACGATCCCGTACTGATCCGGGCTGTTGGATCTAATCCGAGCGGCTCAGGTTTGATCATACCCCTTCGCCGTGGCGATTATTCTAAAGACCCCCTTGATTCTTCCCAAATCAACCCGCCGTCCTGCACGGCTTGTCTCTGTGCCTTAGAGAATTTTGCCTCGAGCCCCCTGGCCTTTTATGAATTTGAGGCCCAGTCCAGAGATTGTTTAAATGGAATAAATGAAATAGAAAATAGATTTCTAATAGGAAAATAATTGCTAGAACTTAAATAATTCATAGAAAATGCATATGAACTCCAAATTACTCCATTCCAGTTGCGTTAGCTTCATAAAAATATTCTCTACATACTAAAAACATTAATCATACCATATCTCATACTTTTATAGTTAGATATTTATTTATCCTATGTCTACTAGATTAACTCTTCTAAATCAAAGCTAACATGTCCATAATTATGAGTTAATTAAGATATAATCTCTAGTCAAGTTATAATTAAGATTAAAGTTGAATAGATTATTTATTTAGATTATATTTATAAAATCCACTCAAGACCTAGTTTTAATTACTTCATCACGTAGGCCTTCCGAAAACCATAACTCCTTAACCGTAACTTCGATCCTAGTAATTCTTGAACCCACGATCCCGTTAGGCGCGTAGATTATTATTACATAGTTTATTCTTATGTTTGGTGTGATGTTAATTTTGCCTATACATGTTTGTCTATATTGCTACGTTTAGCGGTGAGGACACGAGTCATCTGAAAAGCAAGTTGGTACCTGGATTCTCAAGTCCCAGGCAAGTTGTGCCCTTGATCACTTCTTTTTACCCACTCATGTTCTAATTAATCATAATGATCTGCATAGGTTAATTTTGATGGGACCCAATAGGTTACCCTAGTTTGTCTATCTTTATACCTTGTTTACCACTGAACTTTCTGGGTAGTACTTGCTAGTGCTATATGTGGTTATGGGTATGGAGATACACTTTATTCATGATTATACTTTTATTGTCAGTTGTTATTTACTGTTCATGTTAAGATCATTATGTTAATTGGAACATGGAGCGACCACCCGGGAAAACAGTGCTACCACAAGGGAGGAATGGGACCCCTTGGCTGATTAATTAGGAAAGCTAGTGGAAGACTACCTTACCCGAAAGGGGCAAGGGCAGTGGGGGAGTGGTCAGTGTAGGGAGGCCCTCGGGAGGATTTTGCTGCGATGGCGGTCCTGCAAGGGATTCCTGCATTGGAACTTTGTAAAGGCCTCGTAGTGTTACCCTGCCTCGCCTCCTCGGTAGAGGTGTATGGGAAGTCGCGTTCCCTTGGCAGATGGGTAACATGACTTGTGGGTAAAGATGCGCAACCTCTGCAGAGTGTAAAACTGGTATACTAGCCGTGCTCACGGTCATGAGCAGCTCGGACCCTCACATGATTAAATTATGGAACTTAAACTCAATTTGTCATATGCATTGCATCGCAGGTGAAGTTGTTACTTTTGTTCTACTATTTAACTGGGTTGGTATTTACTTATACTTAGTAACTGCTAATAAAATTTTGACCAACTTTAAAAGCAATGCTCAGCTCTAACCATCTTCTTTGGTAAGCCTTACACTTCACGTGAGCTCCCACCTTTGGCGAGTTCATGCACATTATTCCCCACAACTTGTTGAGCGATGAACGTATGTGAGCTCACTCTTGCTGTCTCACACCCCCCCATAGGTCAAGAGCAGGTACCGCAGGATGAGGCGCAGGGAGGATGCTGCGATGAGTTCGTGAGTGGTCTAGGTCGTCGTCTCCCAGTCAACTTCGGGTTGCTGGACCGTTGTCTCCTTATAATGTAATTATTTATTTATTTTGTATAGAACTCCTGTTATATAGTAAAGATGTGACATTCGATCCTGTGCCATGATTCATCATATGTGTGAGACTTGGTCCCAGCACACCTGGTGATTATGTTCGCGCCCGGGTTTTGGACCCCTAAAATCCGGGTGTGACAGTTAGGTTTCTCTAGTTTGATAAACACAGTACCTCTCCCCAAAGGAAGGGTGACTAACAGAACCAAATCAAGAACCTCTGCAACCAGCCTTGGTAGAGCAAGTACTATGCCCGGACCCCATTGACGGCCCTATGGTGAAGCCAACTACACCTCTGGTTCCTCTAATTAATCAGCTAAGGGCATCCAATTCCACCCTTGTAGTTGCACTGTTATCCCGGGTTGTCACTCCACAAACAGGTCCTTACGGAGAGGTACTCAGAAAACAGCCCAAGTCCCCTAAAGTATCACAAGATCATCATCGGGATAACATCATCGTATCATAAATATTCACATCATGTTCATTGATTAAGGTAAAGCAATAGCATAGTGCTAACCATGATAACCCAAAAGGTAAACAAGGATAAGTAAATACAGACTAGTCAATCCTTAGGTTTCAATAAAGTAATGCGGCATGATGAATTATAAAGTAAGTAGGACATAATGGGTCAGAGGACACTTGCCTTCACCAGGTTGTTGCTCATGGAGATCTTCGGCAACACACTCAGGAACCACAGGCTGCTCGTTGTCTAAATAAAGCGATCATACATTCAATACATTTGGAAAAATACAAATGAACAGCACACCAGACATGTACAATCAAGTGAACACAAGTTTGACATGACATTATGAACACAAAAGATAGACTTAAATGCTAGGGATTAATTCATGTAGAGATTAGTGATTCCTTAGACATTATGGATTACATAGTTTAATTCTACTAATTTTAGTGAGACATCCAATTATACCAGGGATAAATTCTTACATGGCATATTATTAATCTCACAAAGTTAAATATTTCCCTTTTTATTTATTTATTAAACAAATAAATTAACACATAACCTAACCTATAGCTTAGACATAAAATTAGAGTGCACAGACTATGTATGAACCATAATTTATTTGAACAGAGAACATTCCTATGAACATTTTGCAATTTGAATCACTAAATCTGGAGTTCATATGAAAATGATATGAAATAAACAAGTTTGGAAGTTTGAAATACAAAATTAAGTCTAATTTTGTGATTAAAACAAAAACCTAGGGTCCAATTTGCAAGTTCATAGGGGCCTGCGCGCGATTCAGAGGGACGGCGGGTTGATTACAAAAAAACCCGACGGTTTCTTTAACAAAAATACACTCAAAGGGGTATCGAGCAATCTCAACCATCAGATCGCAGATTGATGGCCAAGATCAGATCCCACGAACAAGCGCGCGGGCGCAGGCGTGCAACGAGCGCTGACAGGTGGGCTTATGATGTCAGCGACCTGAGGTAGGGCTGACAGGCCGGTCCCAACAGTAGAGAGCGGGTGAGGGGAGCGGGTCCTGAGCGGTTGGGTTTGCATCGGAATTTGCGATTAGATCTGTTCTGATTAAACCCAGACCACCAGATCTCAGATGGATGTCCGAGATCCAACAGCCGGCGACTGGTCTTAGGTGCGGTGGCGCCGCTCGGCCTCGCGGCGAGGTTTCGCAGGAGACGAGGGGGATAGCCACGATAGGGCTCTAGGGGTTTGGGGAAAGGCTCGGGCACGTTCAGGGTGACATGGCGAACTTAGTCATGGGCGCAACGCCGGCACGGGGGCACCAGAGGGCACAGAACACGGCGTGGTGGCCTAACGGCGGCACGGATCAACTCTAACGAGCAATTACGCGGACACTAGGGCAGTAACAGGCGAAATAAGGGCATGGAGAAGGTTGCTCACCTCGAGTGCAGACTCAGGGGCGCTTGAGCGACGGCGGGCACGCGGGGAAGCCTTGGGTTGACGGTGGCAGACTCTGGCTGCACGGGGAAGTCTCTGGTCAACGCGGACCAGGCGAACCAAAGGGGTTGGGGGCGAACCGAGGGGTGTCCCGAGTTGCTGACGGTGAGGCGGAACTCACCGAGGCAACGGGCGAGGCGATGGCTCGACGGCAACCGTAGAACGAGCGCGAGACCACGGCGAGCGGCGGCGGAATTCCCTGGGCGTGCGTGCGGTGCGAGAGAGAGGGCGAGGGTGTTCGACTGGGAGCGCAACTGAGCGAGGGGAGTGAGTGAGTGGGGTGTGGGCGCTAAATGGAGGTCGGGTGCATGCGGAGGTGGCTAAGAAACAAGCGACGTGGGCGTGTCCATGGCGGGGTGCGGGCGGTTTGGACGGGGGAGACGGTTCTGACCGGTGGGACCCACGTGCCAGTGAAAGCGAATGGTCAAATGGGTGGTCGGGCTGACGAGCAGGGCCCACGGGACAGCGAGAGAAAGCACGCACGTGCGGAATGGGTTTGGCGCCGACAGGTCGACCCAGTGAGCCACGAGAGAGAGAGAGAGGGCGTGCGCTGGATGGGCTGACAGGCGAGGGGCCACCTGTCAAGGGGGAAGCGGACGCGCGGGCGCACGCGAGGCCTAGGTGGGCCAAGCTGGGCTGACTAGGCCGATTTGGCCTTTTCTTTTTTCTCTGGAATTTCTAATGGCTTTTCTATTTTATTTTCCCTACGGTTTTCAATTCAAATTCAAACCAAGATTTAAATTTAAACTAATTCAAACATGTGCAATGTAACACCCGGTTTTAAGGAACAAAGCCGGGTGCATCTCATACATGCGCCAAGAAGACAACATATATAATAACAGAGTGTATAGAGATAAATGTCATAAATCATCAGAGTATTTATTACATAGCGGAAGACTTATTACAAAATAAAGTAATAAAGATAAAACAAACTAAGGATCGTTGGCGCCAATGTCGACTGGGAAACGCCACCTAGATCAGATCGAACTCCTCAGTGTTAGGCGGCTCCTCCTGAACCACCTGATCATCTCCTGTGGGGGGGTGTGAGACAGCAAGGGTGAGCTCACACATGATCATAGCTCAACAAGTTGTGGGGAACCAGTGGACATAAACTCACAAAGGTGTGAGTTCATGTGAGGTGTAAGGCTTAATCAATGACAAGGGTTAAAGCTGAGCATTGCTTTTAAGTAGTTGGTCAAAATTTTATTAGCAATTACTAAGTGTAAGTAAATACCAAACCATAAGTAAAGTAATAGAACAAAATTAATAGTAAACCCATGCAATGCAAATGACAAAATTGAATTTAAGTTCCATAATTTAAACATCAGAGAGTCCTGAGCTGCTCGTGACCGTGAGCTCGGCTAGTATACTAGTTTTACACTCTGCAGAGGTTGTACCCTTTACCCACAAGTCATGTTACCCATCTGCCAAGGGGTCATGAATCCCATATACCTCTACCTAGGAAGCACGGCAGGGCAACACTACGAGGCCTTTACAAAGTTCCACTAGCTTCCGAAAACCCGCTACAGTTTATAGGAAGATCCAGTAAAGGGTTCCTGGCTGACCGCCATCGCAGCAAAATCAACCAGGGACCTCCCCGCACTGACCTCTCCCCTACTGCCCTTGCCCCTTTCGGGTAAGGTAGTCTTCCACTAGCTTTCCTAATTAGTCAGCCAAGGGGTCCCATTCCTCCCTTGTGGTGGCACGTGGTTCTCAAGTTAAGCTCTATGTTCCAATTAACATTAATGATATCAACATGAACATAAACAGAATAACAACAAGAATTGGAACATAGAGGTAATAAATGATTATCCCAAAACCATATAAAGCAATAGCAAACTACCCAAGTGATTCAGGGGTAAACAAGGTAAAGAGATAAACAATCTAGGGTAACCTATTGGGTCCCATCAAAATTAACCTATGCATGGATAAGTGATATTAAAGAACATTATTGGGTAAAAAGTGGTCAAGGGCACAACTTGCCTTCAATGAGCTCCTGCTCAGCTACTTCAACCTGCTGCTCACCAGGCTCCTCAGCAACGGGCTCTTCTACTCGCCACAATACAAACAAGCACAGTGCATATAGAGAAATTAACATTACACCAAACATATATACAAAATACACAGAGATATTCTACATATTAAAATAAAATCCTAGGAACAGAAATCATAATTTTTGGAGTTATAGATTTCGAGTTATGCATTTTCAAAGGTTTTATGTGCTTTAAATAGGATTAAGCGATAAATAAATTTCCTTACTGTTTTTATGCCAAAACAGAGACACTAAGTGCTAGAGAATAAAATTACAAAATTTTAGGAACTGGAATGGATTAATTTGGAGTTAGTATGAATTTTCTATGAATTATTGAAGATTTAGCACTTATTTTTGTATTAAAAATACATTTTCTAATTCATTTATTCGTTTTAACCTGTCACTGGACTGGGCCTCAAATCCAGAGAAACCCAGGGGGCTCTGGGTAAAATGTTCTAAGACTCAGATCAGCCGCACAGTGGACCGCGGGTTAATTCTGCAAATCTACAGGGGCTCTTTAACAAAGATGACCCGCGAAGGGGTACAGACTAATCTGGATCGCTGGATCACACACGGATGGCTCGGATTAGATCTAACATATATCGAACCGGTACGCGACTACAGCCGTTCGATCGGCGATCAACGGCCCGCGCTCAACATAACCGAGATCAACGCGCAACCCTCGGATCATGAATCTACGGTCGAAGCTCGTTTGAACGAAGGGGTATCTTTGATCTAATCGGGACCGTCTAAAAGCGATCGGACGGTCCGAGAATCGCCCCCAACCTCAGCTCAACGGGGAGCGCCGCCGAGACATCTCCACGGCGGAGCTGGTCGCCGGTGCGCATCGCTCGACGCCCCCGAGCCCGAATCCCAAAATTGACCAACGCTAAACGATGTGAAGGACATGACGGAAGCGTGCGGGTAGTAATTTACCTTGTTTCACGGCAGCAAGGTCACTGCCCACGGAGGTGTGCGGATCCGCGGCGGAGCTTGTACTCCGGTGAGAAATCCAGGGCGTTTGGGCGGTCGACCGAGCGCAATACTTCACGCCAACAATCCCCAGGCGCCGATGAACGAACACGACACCGCACCGGCCACCAATCGGCGATATAAAGCTGAGTCGACGGTGATGGCGCGGAGGTCGGCGATACTCTTCCGCTGCACGCACGAATTCTGCGGTGACGGTGGCTCACCAGGGAAGAGGCTTGGTCTGCCAGGGGCGGAAGTATCCGAGGTGGAGTTTATACCCTGGTTCCATCCCCTCTCCAACCGATCGAGCCGAATTTACAGGCGAATCGCTCGGAGCTTTCACGGTGGATTCGGTGAACGGAGAAGAAGACACTGACCCGTTGGGCCCGCGCGACAGTGAGACAAGGGGATAGCCACGCGCGCAAGCGGCCGGTCCAGGGGACCCCACCTGTCGGCGCACGCGGGCGCGAGTGGGCGACTGGCGAGCGGGCCCCACATGGCAGTTGCCGGGCGCGCGCAGTGAAGCGTAGGAGTGGGCCACCGCGGAGGTGAGCGCCAGTGGGCCGAAAAGGGTGGTGTCGGCCCAGTTAGGTATAGTACCCCTTTTCTTTTTATATTTTTTTGTTTTTCTGTTTTCTTTTCTTTTTATTTTTCAATTCCCAATTTGAATTCCAAGTATGACTTTGAATTTGTACTCAAATTATAGATAAATTTCAATCATACCAGTATGGTTGAGTTTGTGTATTTATAAATTTTGTTTTACATTTTGTATTATTTCTTTCTTTCTTTCTCCTTTTTCCTCCAACCCTCTTCTCATTGTCATTTTATTTCTATGTTGTCACCAAATGCACACACAAATAAAATATCCAGCATGATGCAATGATTTAGTAGCATGTCTTTTATTAATTATTTTTGGACATGGTGTTCACATAGGATGATGCATAAAGATCAATCTTCACACCAGGGGAGAAATTGTTTTCTCAATTGGTGTTTTGTCTAGCAATTACAAAGTGGGTGTTACAAATCCTACCCCCCTTAAAAATAATCTCGTCCTCGAGATTTAAGAAGAACTAGAGAAAAGGTGGGGAAAATCTATATGAAGCTCTTCTTCTCTTTCCCAAGTTGCTTCATCTTCACTGTGGTGACTCCATTGAACTTTGCACATCTTTATCACCTTATTTCTTGTAACTCGAGTCAATGTATCCAAAATCTTGATCGGGTACTCCGTGTAAGTCAAATCACCTTGAACACTAAGCTCTTCCATGGGTAACTGTTCCTCGGGAACACGGAGACACTTCTTAAGTTGAGACACGTGGAACACGTTATGCACATCCGATAGACTAGCAGGTAACTCGAGTTGGTATGCCATCTCCCCAACTCTTCTAAAGATCAGGAATGGTCCAATATAGCGAGGGGACAATTTGCCCTTGACTTTAAATCTCCTCATTCCACGAAGTGGTGACACTTTGAGGTACACATAATCTCCTTCTTCAAATTCCAGTGGCCTTCTTCTATTATCTGCATAGCTCTTTTGCCTGGTTTGAGCCACCCTCAAATTCTCTCGAATTATACGGACTTGTTCTTCTGCTTCTTGAATCAGTTCAGGCCCAAAGAACTGTCTCTCTCCAGTCTGATCCCAATACAAAGGAGTTCTGCACTTCCTCCCATACAAAGCCTCAAAAGGTGACATCTTCAGACTGGCCTGATAACTATTATTATATGAGAATTCAGCATAAGGTAGACTCTTATCCCAACTTCCTCCATGCTGAAGGGCACATGCTCTCAACATATCCTCCAATACTTGATTAGTCCTTTCGGTCTGTCCATCGGTCTGAGGGTGATAAGCCGTACTAAAATTCAACTTCGTACTCATGTTCTCATGAAAGCTTCTCCAAAATCTCGAGGTAAACTGTGAACCTCGATCAGACACGATCTTCTTTGGTACTCCATGTAAACACACAATACGAGCCATATATAACTCTGCTAACTGAGAACCTTTATAAGTAGTCTTGACAGGGATAAAGTGAGCCACTTTAGTCAATCTATCCACAATCACCCATATAGCATCATATCCTTTCTGGGTGCGAGGCAATCCAGTAATGAAATCCATACCAATCTCTTCCCATTTCCACTCGGGTATCTTCAGTGGATGCAATAGTCCAGCTGGCCTCTGGTGTTCAGCCTTAACTCTTTGACATACATCGCACATAGCCACATGTGCAGCTACATCTCTTTTCAATCCATACCACCAATACTTCCGTTTCAAATCCTGATACATCTTGGTACTACCAGGATGAATAGAATAATCCGAATCATGGGCCTCCTTCAATATAGTCTCTCGAAGGCTTTTAATATCAGGAACACACATCCTGTCCTTGAACCATACGGTGCCCTGCTCATCTTCCGTAAATTCCGGAACTCGACCTTCAGTAATCAGATCCTTGATCTCTTTTATCTTAGCATCACCAATTTGTCCTTTGCGGATCTCTTGCTCCAAAGTAGGTTCCACATCAATAGTAACTCCTTCAGTATGAGCAACTATCCCCAGGTTAAGTCTCCTGAAGTCCTCAACAATCTCATCGGGTAGCTGGGCAACAATAGCTGAATGAACATGCTCCTTGCGACTCAAGGCATCTGCAACCAAGTTTGCCTTGCCCGGGTGATAGTGAATCTCCAAATCATAATCCTTAATAAGCTCCAACCAACGGCGTTGCCTAAGGTTGAGATCCTTCTGAGTGAATATATACTTCAAACTCTTATGATCCGTGTACACTTGGCACTTGGTCCCCATGATATAATGTCTCCAAATCTTAAGTGCATGCACAACGGCTGCCAATTCCAAGTCATGAGTAGGGTAGTTCAATTCATGTCTCCGCAACTGACGAGAAGCATAAGCAATCACATGTCCTTCTTGCATGAGCACACATCCTAAGCCTTGGCCACATGCATCGCAATAGATATCAAATCCTTTTTGTAAGTCTGGCATAACCAAAACTGGTGGCGACATCAACCTCTTCTTCAATAGATCAAAGCTGTCTTGACACTTCTCGTCCCACTTAAATTCTTTTCCTTTCTCCAAAAGCGAAGTCATCGGCTTAGCAATCTTAGAAAATCCCTCGATAAACCTCCGATAATATCCTGCTAATCCCAAGAAACTCCGAATCTCAGTAACTGTAGTGGGTACTCTCCACTCCATTATCTCCTTAACTTTAGCAGGATCCACTGCTATTCCTCCATTAGAAATAATATGACCAAGAAATGGCACCTCGCCAATCCAAAATTCGCACTTGCTGAACTTAGCATAGAGTTGATTATCTCGCAGCTTCTGTAGCACCAACCTCAGATGTTCCTCGTGATCACTATCACTCTGAGAATAAATAAGAATATCGTCGATGAATACCACGACGAATCTGTCCAAATACTCCATAAACACCTTGTTCATTAAGTTCATAAAATAGGCTGGTGCGTTGGTTAATCCAAACGACATAACAGTAAACTCATATAATCCATATCTAGTCGAGAACGCCGTCTTGGGAATATCCGATGGTCTAATCCTCATCTGATGGTAACCGGATCGGAGATCAATCTTCGAAAATACTCTTGCTCCTCTCATTTGATCAAACAAATCCTCAATGCGGGGCAACGGATACTTGTTCTTCACCGTAACATCATTAAGAGATCTATAATCCACACACATCCGTTGCGATCCATCCTTCTTCTGTACAAACAAGACCGGTGCTCCCCAAGGTGAGGAACTCGGACGAATGTACCCAGCCTCTTGTAACTCGGTTAACTGCTTCTTAAGTTCCTTCAACTCTTCTACGGACATTCTATATGGCCGTTTAGAAATAGGGGCGGTTCCAGGTAAGAGATCAATAACAAACTCAACTTCTCTATTAGGTGGCATTCCTGGTAACTCCTCTGGAAAGACATCCGGAAAATCTCTAACCACCCGGATATTGTCACCAACAAACTCCTTAGGCATAAAGAACATTGCACGCATAGATGAGGAGGTTACTGCAATGTTAACTTGAAACCTTTCTCCTTTAGTAGTAGTGAGTTCTACGGTACCTCTACCACATGCTATAACGGCCTTTGCCTTTCTTAGCCATGACATACCAAGGATCAAATCTATACTGCTTGACTCCAATATTATAGCAGTGGCTCCAAATTCTCTACCCATAATGGTTAATGTCAATCTACGTGTCATTTGATTCGCCTCAACAGGCCCTTTAGGTGTAATTACTATCAGGGGTTTTCTCATATTTAGCAGTGGTATTTCATTTGTGTTGGCATATCTAGCAGACATGAATGAATGTGTAGCACCAGAATCAAATAATATGGTTGCAGGAATTGCATTAACATAAAACATACCAATTACGAGGTCCCCTCCATCCGGAGTAGCATCAACGCTGACTTGATTAACCTTGGCAATAGAATATCCCTTGCCAGTTCCTGGAGTTTGCTGCCGGTTCTGAACTGGAGTAGTAGCAATCCTCTGTGGGCAGACATTTGCATAATGACCAATCTTCTCACACTTGTAACATTGAGTGCCCGGACTCTGTCCTGAAAACTTCGTCGGGGTGCCAGTGGGGGTAGCCTGTCGAGGAGGTGGAGTCCTCAGTGGTGATTGCGGAACTGGGCGTGGTCCTCCGGGTCGAGTCGGTGTACCCTGTGGTGAACTGTAGCGAGGACGAACACTGCTGCTACCCTGTCCTTGCGATATGGCCTTTCTCTTCAAATCTCCCAGTTGAACACGCTTGTGTTCAATAGCCAGTGCCTTATCAAGCAGCCTCTAAAATGATGGAAATGTGTGTGCCACTAGAGCATACTGCAGTGGTCCATTAAGTCCTTCAATGAAATGCTCCTGCTTCCTCTCGTCTTCAGCAACTTCTTCAGGGGCATATCTGGATAACTGAATAAACTTGTCGCGGTACTCGCTGACTGACATACTCCCTTGCTTTAGCGACAGAAATTCCTTCTTCTTAATCTTTATCATACCGGCTGGAATATGATAGTTCCTGAATTGTGTACTAAACTCTGCCCAAGTAATAGCATCTGCAGCATCATGGGCAGCAGTATAAGAATCCCACCAGTCAGCTGCAGGACCAATCAGACGTCCAGAAGCATATAAAACCTTCTCCCGGTCAGTGCATTGTGCAATATTCAGCATCTTCTCAATTGCTTTCAGCCAATCATCCGCGTCCAGTGGATCAGGTGAGCTAGCGAATGTAGGTGGCTTATGACTCATGAACTCTCTATGCTTGTCTCGGGGTGGAACTGGTGGTGGTGGTGGAGGCAGTGGTACTTGTTGCTGCTGTTGCTGTTGTTGCATTTGCTGTTGCAGCTGCTGTTGTTGCGCCCTCCTTTCCTGGCGTATCTCATCTCGCTCCTGGCGCAACTCCTGGCGTATATCCTCTCTTTCTTGACGCATCTCCTGGCGTTCTTGCTGCATCTGAGCACGCATATCAGCCATAGTGTCTGCCATTTGCTGCATCATTGCCATCTGAGCAGCAACCAGTGGGTCAACTCCGCCTGGTGGAGGATTAGGAGGATTCATCCCTGCAGGTTGTGGCTGAGGTTGTCTTCGAGTGTGTTGGTTAGGAGGCAAGTCAATTCCACCACCCCGCCTGGTATTGACCATCTGAGTTAGATACATATGGTAAGAAAATAGCAGACAAGGCAGGTATTTACAAATCAGGTTACTTTGGGGGATTTATTAGCTAAGCAGATTAATATTTCACCTACTATAGCTGATTCAATACCTTATGTTGGTACATGCTAAGATGTCCATCTATAATAATTCAATCAATCAAAGAAGCAAATCAGGCATTGATCATCAGAACAATCAACCAACATTTTTAATAGAGAAAATAGTTTTAATTTTGTCTTAGGCCTCCTATCTCCTAAAATGTCATAGGGGTAGGGATTCCAAGGTTTGAAATCCATCTTGTCTTAGAGTAGAAAAGGTAAGAATGATCAGAGTAGAACAGTAGAAGGTGAGACAGGATCAAGATAAGAAAGAAAGAATCAGAGTAAGGTAAGTGTGGAATGAATCAGAATAAGATAAGTAGGTAAGGGTTTGTCCATTTCTATCTAGGTCTCGTCCTACAGTCAACATTTGGCTCTGATACCACTTCTGTAACACCCGGTTTTAAGGAACAAAGCCGGGTGCATCTCATACATGCGCCAAGAAGACAACATATATAATAACAGAGTGTATAGAGATAAATGTCATAAATCATCAGAGTATTTATTACATAGCGGAAGACTTATTACAAAATAAAGTAATAAAGATAAAACAAACTAAGGATCGTTGGCGCCAATGTCGACTGGGAAACGCCACCTAGATCAGATCGAACTCCTCAGTGTTAGGCGGCTCCTCCTGAACCACCTGATCATCTCCTGTGGGGGGGGGGTGTGAGACAGCAAGGGTGAGCTCACACATGATCATAGCTCAACAAGTTGTGGGGAACCAGTGGACATAAACTCACAAAGGTGTGAGTTCATGTGAGGTGTAAGGCTTAATCAATGACAAGGGTTAAAGCTGAGCATTGCTTTTAAGTAGTTGGTCAAAATTTTATTAGCAATTACTAAGTGTAAGTAAATACCAAACCATAAGTAAAGTAATAGAACAAAATTAATAGTAAACCCATGCAATGCAAATGACAAAATTGAATTTAAGTTCAATAATTTAAACATCAGAGAGTCCTGAGCTGCTCGTGACCGTGAGCTCGGCTAGTATACTAGTTTTACACTCTGCAGAGGTTGTACCCTTTACCCACAAGTCATGTTACCCATCTGCCAAGGGGTCATGAATCCCATATACCTCTACCTAGGAAGCACGGCAGGGCAACACTACGAGGCCTTTACAAAGTTCCACTAGCTTCCGAAAACCCGCTACAGTTTATAGGAAGATCCAGTAAAGGGTTCCTGGCTGACCGCCATCGCAGCAAAATCAACCAGGGACCTCCCCGCACTGACCTCTCCCCTACTGCCCTTGCCCCTTTCGGGTAAGGTAGTCTTCCACTAGCTTTCCTAATTAGTCAGCCAAGGGGTCCCATTCCTCCCTTGTGGTGGCACGTGGTTCTCAAGTTAAGCTCTATGTTCCAATTAACATTAATGATATCAACATGAACATAAACAGAATAACAACAAGAATTGGAACATAGAGGTAATAAATGATTATCCCAAAACCATATAAAGCAATAGCAAACTACCCAAGTGATTCAGGGGTAAACAAGGTAAAGAGATAAACAATCTAGGGTGACCTATTGGGTCCCATCAAAATTAACCTATGCATGGATAAGTGATATTAAAGAACATTATTGGGTAAAAAGTGGTCAAGGGCACAACTTGCCTTCAATGAGCTCCTGCTCAGCTACTTCAACCTGCTGCTCACCAGGCTCCTCAGCAACGGGCTCTTCTACTCGCCACAATACAAACAAGCACAGTGCATATAGAGAAATTAACATTACACCAAACATATATACAAAATACACAGAGATATTCTACATATTAAAATAAAATCCTAGGAACAGAAATCATAATTTTTGGAGTTATAGATTTCGAGTTATGCATTTTCAAAGGTTTTATGTGCTTTAAATAGGATTAAGCGATAAATAAATTTCCTTACTGTTTTTATGCCAAAACAGAGACACTAAGTGCTAGAGAATAAAATTACAAAATTTTAGGAACTAGAATGGATTAATTTGGAGTTAGTATGAATTTTCTATGAATTATTGAAGATTTAGCACTTATTTTTGTATTAAAAATACATTTTCTAATTCATTTATTCGTTTTAACCTGTCACTGGACTGGGCCTCAAATCCAGAGAAACCCAGGGGGCTCTGGGTAAAATTTTCTAAGACTCAGATCAGCCGCACAGTGGACCGCGGGTTAATTCTGCAAATCTACAGGGGCTCTTTAACAAAGATGACCCGCGAAGGGGTACAGACTAATCTGGATCGCTGGATCACACACGGATGGCTCGGATTAGATCTAACATATATCGAACCGGTACGCGACTACAGCCGTTCGATCGGCGATCAACGGCCCGCGCTCAACATAACCGAGATCAACGCGCAACCCTCGGATCATGAATCTACGGTCGAAGCTCGTTTGAACGAAGGGGTATCTTTGATCTAATCGGGACCGTCTAAAAGCGATCGGACGGTCCGAGAATCGCCCCCAACCTCAGCTCAACGGGGAGCGCCGCCGAGACATCTCCACGGCGGAGCTGGTCGCCGGTGCGCATCGCTCGACGCCCCCGAGCCCGAATCCCAAAATTGACCAACGCTAAACGATGTGAAGGACATGACGGAAGCGTGCGGGTAGTAATTTACCTTGTTTCACGGCAGCAAGGTCACTGCCCACGGAGGTGTGCGGATCCGCGGCGGAGCTTGTACTCCGGTGAGAAATCCAGGGCGTTTGGGCGGTCGGCCGAGCGCAATACTTCACGCCAACAATCCCCAGGCGCCGATGAACGAACACGACACCGCACCGGCCACCAATCGGCGATATAAAGCTGAGTCGACGGTGATGGCGCGGAGGTCGGCGATACTCTTCCGCTGCACGCACGAATTCTGCGGTGACGGTGGCTCACCAGGGAAGAGGCTTGGTCTGCCAGGGGCGGAAGTATCCGAGGTGGAGTTTATACCCTGGTTCCATCCCCTCTCCAACCGATCGAGCCGAATTTACAGGCGAATCGCTCGGAGCTTTCACGGTGGATTCGGTGAACGGAGA
Organism: Zea luxurians; assembly: GCA_029449295.1. Taxonomy (NCBI): domain Eukaryota; kingdom Viridiplantae; phylum Streptophyta; class Magnoliopsida; order Poales; family Poaceae; genus Zea; species Zea luxurians. The sequence goes on along the minus strand of JAOPSE010000028.1, from coordinate 2,244,960 downwards.
AGAAGACACTGACCCGTTGGGCCCGCGCGACAGTGAGACAAGGGGATAGCCACGCGCGCAAGCGGCCGGTCCAGGGGACCCCACCTGTCGGCGCACGCGGGCGCGAGTGGGCGACTGGCGAGCGGGCCCCACATGGCAGTTGCCGGGCGCGCGCAGTGAAGCGTAGGAGTGGGCCGCCGCGGAGGTGAGCGCCAGTGGGCCGAAAAGGGTGGTGTCGGCCCAGTTAGGTATAGTACCCCTTTTCTTTTTATATTTTTTTGTTTTTCTGTTTTCTTTTCTTTTTATTTTTCAATTCCCAATTTGAATTCCAAGTATGACTTTGAATTTGTACTCAAATTATAGATAAATTTCAATCATACCAGTATGGTTGAGTTTGTGTATTTATAAATTTTGTTTTACATTTTGTATTATTTCTTTCTTTCTTTCTCCTTTTTCCTCCAACCCTCTTCTCATTGTCATTTTATTTCTATGTTGTCACCAAATGCACACACAAATAAAATATCCAGCATGATGCAATGATTTAGTAGCATGTCTTTTATTAATTATTTTTGGACATGGTGTTCACATAGGATGATGCATAAAGATCAATCTTCACACCAGGGGAGAAATTGTTTTCTCAATTGGTGTTTTGTCTAGCAATTACAAAGTGGGTGTTACATGCAACAATTCAAAGAATATCTTAAGCTTAGCATGACGCAACATTTCATAACCCATATTGTTTTGACAAAATAAATAATTAATCTATCTCCTAATTAACTCAATTCGAGCTAAAAGAGAGAGAGAGTCTAGAGAGAGATACAAGAGTAACACCTGAATTTGGTAGATATTTAGAAAGAAATTTTATACCCCCAAATTTAGGATGTTACACTCAGATCTTTACATTTTACAAGTGGGGGAAGCTGGCCCTTGTATTGCACAGGGCTGCACAAGAAAAATGAAAAATTACAACCTATAACCCCATTAAAAACCTTTCTCCCCTCTTAAAAGGAAAAGGGCGCCATAGGGAAAAGTAAGAAAATTTCATAGTTTACACATAATATCTTCGAAGCTCATCTGCATTCCAAGATCTTGGAATGTCATTGCCATCCATGTCCTTCAACCTGTATGATCCAGGTCTTGACGAAGACACTACCAAGAAGGGACCTTCCAACTTAAGCTGTAGCTTCCCCACTGTGTCTGGGTTGGCTATTCTTCGAATCACCAAGTCTCCTAGCTTGATATTCTTTAATCTTACTTTTCTGTCTCGCCACTTGACTGTTTCGGCTTGATATTTATTGATATGGTCTACTGCCTAAAGTACAGTCTCTTCTGTAGTGTCTTTTGTTATTTTGCAAGCATCTTCGTCCTCTGCCGAAGCTAGAGTCATATCGAGCCTGTTATTGCTTCATCTTCGAAAAAAAGCTTGAACGAAGTAAAGCCTGTTGATATTGGGACAATAGTGTTGTGATTCCATACCACTTTCACCAATTCATCTGGCAACTTTCCTTCTGGCAGATTGAAGATTGACTTCATTATGCCTGTTATGATAATTCTGTTAGCTCGCTCTACCAATCCATTAGTTTCTAGATGACTCACAGATGCGAAATGTATTTTTGTACCAATTTGGTTACAAAAAGTTTTGAATGTCTCAGTATCAAATTTAGTTCCATTATCAACCATGATAGCCTTCGATACACCAAACCGGCAAACAATATTCTGCCAGAAGAATTTCTGGACTGTAGCCGAAGTGATTGTAGCTAGGGGTTTAGCTTCGATCCATTTTGAAAAGTACTCCACTGCTACCACGATATATTTCAAGTTTCCTTGCGCTGGTGGAAGTGAGCCTAGCAAGTCTAGGCCCCACCTTTGCAGTGGCTAGGTGGGTTGGATGAGCTGGGTTAGAGACGAAGGTTGCTTTTGATCTCTGACGCACTTCTGCAGTTTTCACATTTTTGAACTAGATCCGCTGTGTCCGAAGCTGCCTTCGGCCAGTAAAATCCTTGTCTAAATACCTTCCCAAGGAGGGGTCTGGATCCGATATGAGCTCCGCATATCCCTATGAGTATTTCTTTCATTAGTTCCTGACCTTCAGCTCTAGACAAACATTTTAATAGTGGAGAACAAACTCCTTGTTTGAATAACTCCCCTTCTATGATCATATATGGTCTTGTCCTGGCTCACATCCTTTTTATGTAAGCTTCATCGTCCGAATGATGGTTGCCTTGGAGGAAAGATACAATCTCGATTCTCTAGTATTTGTTGTGCATAGGTGATATTGTAAGCACCGCTCGCTCCATGAGCATGACTAAATGTGCTTTTAGGATTTCAAAGAATACTTCTGACGGGAGTGGGAGCCCCTGTGTCACTGATTTGGCTAGTAAATCTGCCTGCTCATTTTCTCCTCTTGGAATATTCTTCACTTAGAAGCCTTCGAAGGAGGCTTCCATTCTTTGGACTGTATCAAGGCACTTCTCAAGCTTTGGATCTCTTGCTCTACTGCTTTTATCAACGTGGCCTGTGATGACCTATGAGTTAGATTTGAGAACTGTCCTTCTTATTCCCATTGCCTTAAGCTTTCGAAGCCCCAAAAGAAGAGCTTCGTACTCTACAATGTTATTTGTGCAGTTGAATTCCAATCTGGCCACATAGCAGGTTTTGATCTTAGATGGTGAGATTAGAATAGTTGCTACACCTGCGCCGAAGGTCCCCCATGACCCATCACAGAACACTATCCAAGCTTCATTGTATGTTATGCTTCCTTCGTCCTGAGCACTAAAACTTGAGCATGACATCATGTGCATTGACATTTCATGTTGGTTGTTACCCCTAGAATGCATTCACTAGGTAAAATTTTCAAATAAGTTGTGATGAGGTGACTTGATGTGTGATTAACCCTAGGGTAGTGTACTTAACCCTGGATTAGGATATGAGGGTAGTAGTAGCCTAAATGGGTAAAAATCTCAAAAGCCATGAGAAATGTTCACAAAGTATCACATTTGATGAACTTTAGTGGCACAAAAACCCTAAAGTACTCAAAACCCTAAAAGAAACCCTAGAAAACCATAATTGGAACCCTAGGGGGGTAAATGCAAATTCTATGCACTTTTGGACCAAAGTGCAAATATCAAAGTGATAAAACACCATAAACCAAGTAACCTTCACATTGGAGAATTTTCAAGTTGAATGATGGAATTTGGACTTATTTGCAAAAGTGCCCCATGAACACTATATGGTTAAGTCTGAAATTCAATGTATTGAAGTCAACTTTGGAGCTCTATATCTTTAAAATCATAAGGATTTTGCCCTAGGTCAATACATCAAAATTGTAAAGCTATGTTAGAAGTACAACTTTGCTTAAGTGGCTAAGCATTGATGCTATATAAAAATTGGAGATAAATAGGCTTGAAGTCGGGCTGTCAGTCAACTCTGAATCTGAATTTTGACTGACAGTGACCTGGGACAAACGTTGGAAGCAATTTTGAGTCGGATCCAGGGAGTGTTTGATTATGGTTGCTATAGCAAAATCAAAGCTGGTTTATAGAGCAACAACTTTGGTGCAGATGGATCAATAGCTGTCCACATGAAAAATGGAGAATGGAGCTTCTCAATCTGCTCTGTCAGGCGCTCTGAAGGGGGATTCGCATGGTACAGTAACTTGACGAAGATCGCAAGGTTTAGTGCACCACCGCCGGTGATCTCGCGCCGTGATCCTCGCCACTGTTATGATTCGTGCCCTGTGGAGTGCAGATAACTACGAAGGGTGAAAAATCTCGCGCAGGGGATGAGCTTGGGGCACTGTTTTGCCCTGTCGCTGTACCCACTTGGTCTACGGCCAGCCGAGATGATCCTCGCCGGCGTTGGCCGCTTACCGTCCGTGCGCCACGTGCCTAGGAGCTTTAAGCACGTCACAGTGAAATGTAGTAGTAAGTCCGTCCTTCACCGGAGGCTTTGCCACGGTGAAAGCCACGATAACACTCGCGCCAGTAACTTCCCCTCTCTCCGGTCGCCAGCGCGCCTTCTTTAAATTGGATGCCACCGCCGATGGAGTCTATAAATTTCTGCCCTAGTGAGCTCCGCTAGGTTATTATGCATCCAGTGCACCAACTCGCACCTCTGATCATCCACCAGAGCCTCCCAATTTCGCATTTCCCCCAAATCCGTCTTCCGCGCCACTGTGAGTACTTTGCCATGGCCAGCCCCCTGCAGATCAGTTCAAGCTTCTTTGATTAGTGTTCTAGCCTCCCTCAAGCCTCCTATTGCTCGAAGACCCATTTGATTAAGCTAGACTGCACCAAATCGTCATGAACACCTCGAATTGTCTCTAATTTTCGCCATCGTCGTGGACACAGAGATTTTGGCCCGGATTCGTGCAATTAGTTGAGGGATTAGAGTCGCCTAGGGTAGGATTTGGTGTTAGCCAAGTTAGGGCACCAGCCATTGCGTATTCCGGGCAGTATGTGTTCGCCGGAGGCATGCTCGTCGCCGATCACCGTCGTGGACTTGGCGCTGCGAAGAAACAGAAGTGCAGGGGCCTATCTGTGAATGAAAGAGACACAGATGAATAGTGCGCAGGGTTCTTTTCCGGTTATTTGAATGACCGAGGTCCTCTGCGTAAATTTAACATCGCGGGCGCGCGCATAGGCGCGTTTCCCCGTTCGTGGGCCGGTTTGGGCTGGTTTCAGCCCATCACTGTTCATCATTTTCCCTTTTCTTTTTCAACCAAGCTTAAGGAATTTATAGGAAATTCTAGAAAAATGATAAAAATATGGTACCAATTTTACTAGACTCTTAAATTCCTCTAGTATTTAATAAAAATAGTTCCAAGATTTTTAGTCCCAACTAGGAATTATTTAGCAATTAATAATGCCAAAAGTTTGTCTTTTAGAATTCTATAATTCAATTGGTAGCTCCAAAAATCATAAAACTTTTTTTATAAGCTTAATATGATAATTAGAGCCCTTGGGTGAAGTTTGACATGTGTTGTACATTGTTTGTGTTGGGGACTTGTTCTCAAATGCTAAGAATTAAGAACAAGGCAACATAAAAAGTGTTAAATATTAAAGTCCTTCGTCCTTTAAGACATTATGTCCCTTCGGGCATAATGAATTCCGGACGAAGGTTACGAGGGAAAGAACCTTCGTGAGCTCGATAGACAGTAAAGAAGAATTCATATATCAAATACAAAGAATAATTTAGATATTATTATCAACTTATATTTATTTGCATTATCATATCCAAAATAACAAATTATAAATGTACCTTCGGATTAACAGAAAGTAAAGGTACAAGCGTGATGCAAAAGGCGAATGCTGAGTCAGCGTGAACAGTACGGGAGTACTGTTCATCTATTTATAGGCACGGGACGCAGCTCGTGTAAAATTATATTGATGCCCTTTACATTTGTCAATAACTTTATAGCAATTCTTCAAGGTTTAATTTGACTTTTCATCTTTAAGTCGGTTCCTCTTTTCTGCTGTCATGCCGAAGCTTTTCTGCACATAGCTTCGTGATCGTCTTATCCTTCGTCGTGGTCGCTTTCCACCCCAGTCAAGCTTCGTCTTAACCATGCTCTTGTACACCCACAACCTGACTCCGAAGATACCTGTTCACATGTTTCACTCGGAAAATATTGTCAAATCATGTTTTTGAGGACCTTCGGAAGCCGAAGGCCCCCAACAGTAGCCCCTTGCAATATTAATTTACTGTAATGATAAATTCATATTGCGACATGGACGAAGGCTTTAAGCCGAAGGTCCGAAAAAACACTTTCCTTCTGCTAGAATAGCAACAGTCATTGACAAACGGGGCCCTCCAGTTTTCGACACACTAGGTGTATAAATAAGAGCTCACCGCAAGTTTATTTGGCACGCTCTTTTGCCATCTGCTTTTACTCACCCAACTTTTTAGCCTGCGCGCAACAGCACTTGCTCGGTTTTAAATTTTTAAGCTTCGGCTTCGAGTGTGTTTTGTCAGCATTTGCGAAGATGCCTGAGGATAAGAAAGTTGTTGTTGCTTCGAAGCTAAGCCTTTCTGAGGAGATGCACCTGGCTTTCTTGAATCAATGTCAAAGACTAATACGGAGAAGATTACCAGGGAGATTTTGGAGGGTTTATCTGAAGATACTGGCGACAGTGAAAGTTACGATGTGGATAGTGGTGGTGAAGATTCCGAAGATCAAACCTGGCGACCAAGCCATGCAGTTTTTGGTAAGTCCAGCATTAAGGAAAATCATCTTGTCAATATGAGAGGAAGATACTTTCGGGACTTGTCTGTTGTGAGGGCTGACGAAGGAGAGAAGACTTGTCCGACTCCCGAGGAAAATGAGGTCGTGATATTCTGAAGCTTCTTAAAAGCTGGATTACGATTTCCCTTGAGCAGTTTTGTCGTGGAAGTACTGTAGACATTTGAAATCTACCTTCACCAACTTATCCCCGAAGCAATCATAAGGATGAACATCTTTGTGTGGGCCGTGAGAAGCCAAGGTTTGGAACCTAACGCAAAAAGCTTCTGTAACGTACACGAGCTATTGTATGAGACAAAACCCTGGGGCAAAGAGCAGTATCACAACAACTTTGGCTGCTACAGCTTTGGCGCTCGGTCTGGGTCAAGCTGCCCTGTGCCAACCTTTCGAAAGAGGTGGCCTGGCGACTGGATGACAGAATGGTTTTATGTGAAAAATGACTTGAAATCACGTGAAGATATCAAGGGTACCATTATGCGCCCTATCTGGCAACGCTTCGGCCTCCGGAAGCCGAAGGTGGAAATGGATGAAGCAGTCGAAGAATGCCAGAGAGCCTTCGGCGTGGTTTGCTCTTTTATTGGGACAAGGGATTTGGTCCAAGAGCATATTGCCTTTAGAATATGGCCACTTGTAGAAAAGTGGGAAATGCCGAAGGAGACCGTCAAGGAACCTGACGAAGGTGGACTAGTTAGGTTAAAATACACATTCAAATACGGAGATAAGTTTGTTGAACCAGATGACGACTGGTTAAAAAGTATTGAGGCCATAAGTGACGAATTGCTTGGGGTATACTCGAAAGCCGAAGATAGTGCATTATCAGCGGCCTTCGGAGGCCGAAAGAAGAAGAGACTTAACTGAGTATTCGATGCAATTGGGTTTGTCTACCCCAACTATCATTACCTAGTGCGAGGCCAAAAAAAGAAAGAATACTTCTCCTGCAAAGGAAATTGCTTTAGCTGCTCCTAGCGAGCCAGCGCCGAAGAGAAAAAAGGTAAAGGTTCTCACACATCGACCACGTTATATTGAACCGGCCATAGTGCCTGAGTTTATTGGTGAGGCCTCTTCGGCCACCGAAGCTAGAGAACCAACTCCAGTGCCAAAAATCGAAGAAATGGCCGAAGTACCAGCAACAAAAAAAACAAAAGAACCGAGGACTGAAGAAACAAAAACATTAGAAATTTTAAGTCCTTCAACAAAAATTGAGGCAACAAAAAGCCAAAAGGGTCCAGCAGCGACCCCGAAAAGAAAAAGGATGGTTAATGTGCTGGATGTTTTGGAAACAATTAAATCTTCAAGCATAACTCCGAAGAAAACTGTTGAAACTTCTGAAGTGTCTACTGAAGCCTTTGTTGCTGAAGCTTTGAAGCAACAATTTGAAACTGAAGCTGCGCCTTTAGAGCCCACCAAGGTAAAACCTTTGGAAGCTGAAGAAACAAAATTGACAGAGGCAACTTTGGAAACTGAAAAAACAAAAATGACAGAGCCGATTTTGGTTGAAGAAATTGACACTGCCGCCCCTGAAGCATCTTCCAAAATACGTGATTATATTGTGCGACATGCTTCGGGGAAGAGATTATCTGAAAAAGAGATTTTTGAAGCTAATCACTATACCCGAGAACTGAAGTATCCGAAGGGGGCCGTAGTGTTCAATGGGACAGACGAAGATGACTTCCTATACTGTCTCCCAGACAGTAAAGAATTATCCATTTGCCGGGAGATGGCTAGAAGCATGGGGTTCCCGAAGCTTGAAGCTGGCCTTTGCGCCATGACGAAGGACGATCTTGCGGATAGCCTTGCATACAGTAGTCTGAAGGTACAAAAATTGTGAATTTTGAAGTTTATGAATTTTGAATTAGTCTTTTGTTCTTATGTTAATGCATTCATTCTTTTGAATAGGGCTTAATACTCAGCAATGCCTTAAGGGCACAAAAGAATGCTGAAGATGAGAGCTGCACTATTGCTCTCAACAACCTTCGAACAGAGGTTATCAGGCTAAGAAACGAAGATTTGGAAAAAGACAAAATTCTGCTTACATTGATGGATAAGATAAAGGAAGACGAAGCTAGTTCTAAAGCTCAAGCCGAAGCTCAGAAGCACGAAATCGAAGATCTTCGGAAACAATTAGCCCGAGCTAAAGAAGAACACATACTTGAAGAAACAAAACGAGAACTTAGTGATCAATGGGCAAATCATTTGGAAATAAATGTTGAAGAGCTTCGTGCTTCCAAGAAAAGGTGCTATGATAAATCCATAGAGTGTGTTAAGAAGATAAAATCCAGCTTCGCCAGCGTTGGCGCATTCTCTAGCGAAGAAAATTTCACAAGAGGGAATCCAGAAGGCCTGATTGAATGGATCAGTCACGAAGCTGAGGCCTTCGAGGAAATCTTGAACAGTCCGGGGACATTTGTGCTTTTTCGGGCGCCAGGGGAATTGTTACTATTTTGGAGAGGAAAGGGTGCGAGCATGTGAAATCTTTAGCACAATCTGAAGCTGCTTTATCCTCTGAAGATATTAAAGACCCTTCAGCCGAAGCAAGCCTGGTCGGTGGAAAAATTTTCACCGACATTGGGACAATGGCGGCCGAGAAATGGCTCAAGAAATCATTCAAAGAAGCGAAAAAGGCATCCATGATGCTAGGAAAGTAGCGGAGGCTGCTGAGAAAAATGCAGAGCCTGAAGGGCAAATAGGTATTAACTAGTGGTTTTTATTCTGTTGTAATTTTTGATTTCAAACTTTATTCGCGGTTTGTAATAGTAATATAGCCGTATCCTCTCCTCCCTCAGAACCTGCTGAGACATCTTCGGGCCCCCACCCAAAGGGAGACAACGAAATTAGAAAAATGGCCGAAGCCATCATGGACAAAGTTGTCGATCAGCTACTGAACAAAGCTGCAGAAGTAGTTCTTAGGGAAGATTAAATGCTATTGTAAAAATATTTGGAATGTGACTTGTGTAAAACTTTGTAACTTTGAATATAATATATAATATATTTATGGTTCAATTCTTTACGATGCATGAAATTTTCCATACAAACCGTTTTTTGAGCCTTCGGCGAAAAAACACCTTCCCTTCTTTTCATGCTTCGTAAAGAAAATCTTTTATATATCACAAGAATTTCCATACTTCTCTGATGAAGAATATCCAAGCTTCGTGAAAACATTCTTCGAAGCTATAAAAAAGTTTTATGTTGTCTCTCTAATGAAGCTACATTTCTTCTCAATTTATCTTGTGCCTTAGCACGATTTTCTCTTTTTCAAAACATTCTCCGAAGATCAATACTGTGTCCCCTTCTTGTTCTACATGCAATATGATGTATGATGCTTATGTTATGCAAGATGATGTGATGATGTTATGTTATGCAAAATAATATTTGTGCCGAAGATACACACATCCCTGCAATAGAGCACACAATCTTTTTATATCAGCGCTGACTTTTCGCTGTAAGCCTCCCTTAGGAGCTTCTTCGCCTTTTACTTCAGCGGAATCAGCATTTATTTTTCGCTGTAAGCCTCCCTTAGGAGCTTCTTCGCCTTTTACTTTCAGCAGAATCAGCGTTTATTTTTCGCTGTAAGCTCTGCATTCCCTTCGGAACGACTTTTGAGCAGAAAACTTACACTGCGCTCCCTTAGGAACGACTTTTTACTACTTCGAAGAAGTTACAGTGCGTTCCTTAGAACAAGTTTTTGATAATTCGAAGGTTCTCCGTGCCACCATAAATTCTTGTGCTTCGGCAACTCAAGCCTATGGAGAAGATATATTTTCATTATGATAATAAACTAAACTGTTACAAGAAATTGAAAAAACGATAAAAGACACTTAAACTTCCCATAATTGTTCCTTGCTACAAAGAAAGTAAAACTGAATGCGAAAATGCAAAAAGCCGCTGTCGAGGTAGGATATTTTGTCAGTAAATGTGCTTTGACTCTGGCACAGTGCTATTGACTGTGCGAGCTTCGGACTCCTCTCTGAAGTCCCTCTGGGGGTGAGAGTGCTGGCTCCCTTCTAGCTGCGGACCTCGTTGTATTGGTGGTGGCGGTGGAAGCTGTTGCCAAGACGCTTGGGGTTGACTTGCCGAAGCAACAGAGGCTGCAGGGTGATTGCCTACATAATCTGGAATGTAAGGCGAATGGTACGAAGCAGTATGCATAACCTGCTTCGGCTGGCTCTGTTGCGCTGCAGCTTCTGCTAGCTCCTTTTGCTTCTGGATGGTAACATGGCACATCCTGGTGGTATGGCCCTTGCCTTCACCACAGAATAGGCAGTAAATTTTTCTTGGTTGATCTCCAAATCTTCCCCCGAAGCCCCTAGCGCCTCTGCCCCTTGGCGCTGGCGGCCGGAAAGAGCTTTGCTGTTGCCCCGAGCTTGCGAAGAGCACTGTAGCCTTTGCTGTTGACTCCCTTTGTCATCACTTTGAGTAGAATTGTGAATTGACCTGATGTGCCTCGGATAAAATCTTCCTTCAAAGCCCCTGGTCATTTCAGAGAACCTGAAAGCTTCCTCCCTTCTTTGGCGAAAATCATTGTCAGCTCGAATATACTCGTCCATCTTCTGGAGCAGCTTCTCCAAAGTTTGAGGAGGCTTCCTGGCAAAGTACTGAGCTGAAGGTCCTGGCCGAAGCCCCTTGATCATGGCCTCAATGACAATTTCATTGGGCACTGTTGGTGCCTGTGCCCTCAGACGCAGGAACCTTCAGACATATGCCTGAAGGTATTCTTCGTGATCCTGGGTGCACTGGAATAAAGCTTGAGCAGTGACTGGCTTCGTCTGAAACCCTTGGAAGCTGGTTATCAACATATCCTTCAGATTTTGCCATGAGGTGATTGTCCCTGGCCTAAGAGAGGAGTACCAGGTTTGTGCAACACTCCTGACAGCCATGACGAAAGACTTTGCCATGACCGTCGTGTTACCACCATACGAAGATATGGCTGCCTCATAGCTCATCAAGAATTGTTTCGGGTCTGAATGACCGTCGTACATGGGGAGCTGGGGTGGCTTGTAAAACTGTGGTTAGGGAGTAGCTTGCAGTTCTGTTGACAGGGGAGAAGTATCATCAAAAGTAAAATTTCCGTGATGGAAATCTTCATACCAGTCGCCCTCGTTGTAGAAACCCTCTTGATGAAGCTCTCTGCGCGGGGGCCTTTGGTTCTGGTCATCTTGAGCAAGATGTCGAAGCTCTTCAGAGGCTTCATCTATCTGCCTTTGAAGATCAGCTAGACGAGCCATCTTCTCCTTCTTCCTTTGGACCTGTTGATTGATCATCTCCAAATTTTGGATTTCTTGATCCAAGTCGTCCTCCGGAGGCGTTGGACTGGTGGCCTTCCTCTTCTGGCTTCGGGCCTCCCTAAGAGAAAGGACATCCTGATTGGGATCCAGCGGCTGCAGAGCGGCAGCCCCTGTTCCTGAAGCTTTCTTTGGCGGCATGACGAAGGTGATGCTTGCCGAAGGTGTTCAAAACTCAAAAAATGGAAGTGAGTTCACCGGCGGTGGGCGCCAATGTTGGGGACTTGTTCTCAAATGCTAAGAATTAAGAACAAGGCAACATAAAAGGTGTTAAATATTAAAGTCCTTCGTCCTTTAAGACATTATGTCCCTTTGGGCATAATGAATTCCGGACGAAGGTTACGAGGGAAAGAACCTTCGTGAGCTCGATAGACAGTAAAGAAGAATTCATATATCAAATACAAAGAATAATTTAGATATTATTATTAACTTATATTTATTTGCATTATCACATCCAAAATAACAAATTATAAATGTACCTTCGGATTAACGGAAAGTAAAGGTACAAGCGTGATGCAAAAGGCGAATGCTGAGTCAGCATGAACAGTACGGGAGTACTGTTCATCTATTTATAGGCATGGGACGCAGCCCGTGTAAAATTACATTGATGCCCTTTACATTTGTCAATAACTTTATAGCAATTCTTCAAGGTTTAATTTGACTTTTCATCTTTAAGTCGGCTCTTCTTTTCTGCCGTCATGCCGAAGCTTTTCTGCACATAGCTTCGTGATCGTCTTATCCTTCGTCGTGGTCGCTTTCCACCCCAGCCAAGCTTCGTCTTAACCATGCTCTTGTACACCCGCAACCTGACTCCGAAGATACCTGTTCACATGTTTCACTCAGAAAATATTGTCAAATCATGTTTTTGAGGACCTTCGGAAGCCGAAGGCCCCCAACAGTTTGATTCCCAAACCTTAAACCCTAGCTTTCTTAGGTAATAATTGCCTTATCCTAATAGAGTACGGACTCAAAAAACCCTAGTTACCCGGATGTACCATGAAAGAAAGTTATATTCAAGATATAACTTACCATGTTTTATCATAACTGCATATTCATAACATCACATGAGCATTCATGTATATATATGGTTATGTATATATATACATAGAAGAAGAGGTAATTGTCGAAGAAGAAGAGACTGCACCACCAACTGAGACTCCACCTGCTGGGAATAGTTTTTATTTTGATATCTGTGGAACAGATCCCGAATCCTCTACAACACAAGGCAAGCCCTAGTGCATTCACCTTTTCCTTGTGATTTTAAACTCTTTATCACTTGAATGATGCATTAGGTGATAGGAGTTGGGTGCTAAACCAATTACTACATTTCCTTCCTTGGAACTGTTTACCCTTCCTTGATTACATGTTTTGTTAAAAAGTTTTCTAATGCTTAGTCTTGCTTTAGAAAAACAAAATGTTTTAAACAAAAGATGATGCTTCAGATGGAATGGGTGTTTTCAAAAAAAATAAAACTTGGTGGTGGATCCATCATGGCCGTGATGGGTTCAACATCGGATAAGATGTACCTCTGCCAGGTACCAAATTTTGGGATTGAAAATGATAAAGAAGAGACCAGGCGGGTGACTTGCACGAGAAGGAAGTCTCGGTGTAGTGTCTCCGTCTTAGTCGCTTAAGGACCGTGTCGATGTGGGCCTGTTGACCGACGTCCCTTTAACTGGCCACATGCCTCATCATGGGTAAGCTTTGCCTCGGGCAGACCAATACCAGAAAGGCCAACACGCAATGGGAGTGGAGAGATGGCGAGAGTAGTGTGTACACTCCGTGGCAAGAGGCTGTACGGTGGTGTATCTGTGCTCTCGGTTGGCGTGAACCCGGTCTGGTCTTGAGAAACCCAGTGGCGAGTTGACATATGCAAGGGTTAAGTGCTACATATGTCGTGTGATTGGAGATCCTCAGCTGAGTATTAATCGATTCGGATCACCGTTACTTCTCGGACATGAAGACTTGATCACTGACTTACACGTAGCAATCCAGTAAACTAAAGGGATGATGAAAAGATGGCTAGTGTAGGCCAAGTGCTTGAACTATGGTAGAAAGAACTCTAGATTCAGGTATTGACTTAACCTGATAATAAAACTGGATTTTTAAGGATCAACTGTTAGTAAGCGTTTCTGCAAACAGAGTCTTTGATTCTTGAATAGCCTTACCTTGACTCCCTCAAGCTAGCATATCCTTGAGAGTCTTTTTCTTTTGTCGGGTAAGACTTGCGAAAGTACACTCCGTACTCAGGGTTTTCGAACCCATGTTGTTGTAGGTGAGGAAATAGCAGAGTTTTGTTGTTTCTGTTCAAAGGTGGTACCCAAGGAAGAGCCCCAACAGTGAAGTTGGTCACGGGAGGATGTCTGCCTCCCACCTTGAAAAAATAAACTTTTGTGCGGGAGGGTGTTTTGCCTCCCTGGTCTGTAATAATACTTTATGCACTCATAATACCCTGGTATTGTAATAATAATACTCTCTCTATATTTTATGAATGTAAATTAAGTTATTGTAATATGCTTCCGCTTATTCTTTCCTCCGATGTGATGTAATATCTTTGTGACGGGTGAAGCACTCTTTGGTGAAATGATGAGGATACAGTTACCGAACTTGTTGAGTGATTATGTGCATCTACAGGGTTGTCCAACGTCCTTAGGAAAAGGACAACTGTAGGTGGGCCTAATACCTTGGGAGGTTCCGTCACAGGGGAGGACTCTATCGAGGGAGTCCGGCGACAAATACAAGGAGGAATCCTCTTCCTCCATCAAGTCACATAGGAAGGGTGACAAGAAGAAAAAGAAAATGAAGAAGGTGGTCTACTACGAGACCGACTCTTCATCACCTTCCACATCCGGCGTCGAGTCTACAAGTTCGACCGCCACGAGCGTAAGAAGTATAGTGAGATGCCTCTACGCTATCCTCGCATTCCTAAACGTGCTACTCTACTTTCGGTACCCCTAGGCAAACCACCATATTTTGATGGTGAAGATTATTGCATGTGGAGTGATAAAATGAGGCACCATCTAACCTCACTCCATGAAAGCATATGGGATATTGTTGAGTTTGGAGCGTATGTACCACAAGTGGGCGACAAGGACTATGACTCGGATGAGGCCGCCCAAATTAGGCATTTTAACTCCCAAGCAACTTCTATACTCCTCGCCTCCTTGTGTCGAGAGGAGTATAATAAGGTGCAAGGGTCAAAAAATGCCAAAGAAATTTAGGATGCCCTCAAAACGGCGCACGAAGGGGACGAGGTGACCAGGATCACCAAGCAGGAGATGATCGAGGGAGAGCTCGGTCAATTCGTCCTCAACAAAGGAGAAGAGCAGCAAGCGATGTACAATTGGCTCAAGACCATGGTCAATCAAGTGCGCAACCTCGGGAGCACAAAGTGGGATGACCATGAAATGGTCAAGGTTATTCTAAGATCCCTTGTTTTTTGTAATCCCACTCAAGTTCAATTCATTCGTGGGGACCCTAGATATAAATAGATGTCTCCCGAGGAGGTGATTGGTAAGTTTGTGAGCTTTGAACTTATGATCAAAGACTCCAAACACATTGTCAACTTGGAGCAAGGCGCCGCCTCTACACCCGAGGTGCAACCTGTTGCATTCAAAGCAACGGAAGAAAAGAAGGAGGAGTCTACACCAAGTAGACTACCAATCGACGCCTCCAAGCTTGACAACGAGGAGATGGCTCTTATCATTAAGAGCTTTCGTCAAATCCTCAAACAAAGGAAGAGGAAGGACTCCAAGCCCTGTTCCAAGAGGGTGTGCTACCGGTATGGTAAGTTTGATCACTTTATTGCTAAATGTCCATATACAAGTGATAGTGACAGGTATGAAGACAAGAAGGGGAAGAAGAAAAGAGAGAAAAAGGTATTACAAGAAGGGTGGCGAGGCGCACATGGGGCGGGAATGGGACTAAAAGGGAAATAAGGTTAACCTTCCTACAATTAATTTTGGTGGTTGAATGTCCAACACAAACAAATGGACTAACTAGTTTGCTCTAGAACTCATGAATTACAGGTGCATAAGGTTCAACACAAACCAATAATAAGATTCAAGTTAGGGACTAAATTGAACCAGAGCAAAGAACTGAGTGTGCTGTGGTCTGGTGCACTGGACTGTCCGGTGTGCCACCGGACAGTGTCTGGTGCACGATGCCCGTACAAATCCGAAGCAGCCACTCTCGGGAAATGGAGGTGCGCTCTGCTATAATTCACCGGAATGTCCGGTGTGCCACCGAACTGTCCGGTGAGTCAGCGGGCAACGACTCTCCAGCGCGCAACAATCAACTCTGACAGCGGAACAGTGTAGCACAGTACCGCGACAGAAGTCAGAGCAACTAGTCAAAGGGGCACCGGACTATCCGGTGCACCACCAGACTGTACGGTGCCACAAGAAGACAAAGGCGCCAACGGTCAACTGTTCTAGAACCCTAATGGTTGGGTGATGTGGCGGTGCACCGGACACTGAACAGTGAGTGTCCGGTGGCGCACCGGACTGTCCGGTGCGCCCATCACCAGCAGCCTCCCCAACGGCTACTTTGGTGGTTGAGGGGCATATATACCGCCCAACCACCACAACTTCAAGCATCCAAGTTTTCTGAATATCACATTCAATACAAGAGCTCTCTCATTCACTCCAAGACATAATACAAAAGATCAAATCCTCTCTAAGTCCCAAATTCACTCCAAGCACTTAGTGGCTTATGAGAGAGAGAGATTTTTGTGTTCATTTGAGTTCTTGTCGCTTGGATTGCCTTTCTTCTTTTCTCATTCTTATTTTCAAGTGATTTGTAAGCGAGGCAAAAGACACCAAGTGTCTGGTGGTCCTTGCGAGGTCTTAGTGACCCACGAGATTAAGGAAGAAGGCTCACTCGGTCTAAGTGACTATTTGAGAGAGGGAAAGGGTTGAAATAGACCCGGTCTTTATGACCTCCTCAACGGGGACTAGGTTCTTTGGAACCGAACCTCGGTAAAACGAATCACCATGTTCACTCACCTTATTTCTTGCTTGATTTGTTTTCCCTCTCTTTCTGACTTTAATTTAACTCTAACGCTAACCCCGGCTTGTATTGTGTGTTTAAAGTTATAAATTTCAGGTTTCGCCTATTCACCCCTCCCTCTAGGCGACTTTCAATTGGTATCAGAGCCTGGTGCTTCATTAGAGTCTAACAACTCGAAGTAATGTCAGGAGATCACGCGAAGAGGGAGATTATGACCGGCGACAAATCTGCAAGCTTGGGGAGGACTGTCTCACGGGAGTTCGGCAACAAACACCAGGAGGAATCCTCTTCCTCCATCAAGTCGCATCGGAAAGGTGACAAGAAGAAGAAGATGAAAAAGGTCGTCTACTACGAGACCGACTCTTCGTCACCCTCCACATCAAGCTCCGAGTCATCCGTCGCTTCTAAGCGCCATGAGCGCAAGAAGTATAGTAAGATGCCCCTACTCAATCCTCGTATTTCAAAGCACGCTCCATTACTTTCCGTTCCCTTAGGCAAACCACCATATTTTGACGGTGAAGATTATTGTATGTGGAGTGATAAAATGAGGCATCACCTAACCTCACTCCACGAAAGCATATGGGATATAATTGAATTTGGAGCGCAGGTATCACAAGTGGGGGACAAGGATTATGACTCGGATGAGGCTGCCCAAATACGGCACTTTAACTCCCAAGCAACTTCTATATCCTCGCCTCTCTATGTCGAGAGGAGTATAATAAGGTGCAAAGATTAAAGACTGCCAAGGAAATTTGGGACGTCCTCAAAACGGCGCACGAAGGGGACGAGGTGACCAAGATCACCAAGCGGGAGACGATCGAGGGGGAACTCAGTCGGTTCGTCCTCAACAAAGGAGAAGAGCTGCAAGCAATGTACAACCGGCTAAAAACCATGGTGAACCAAGTGCGCAACCTCGGGAGCACCAAGTGGGACGACCATGAAATGGTCAAAGTTATTCTTAGATCCCTCGTATTTCACAATCATACTCAAGTTCAATTAATACGTGGGGATCCTAGATATAAACTAATGTCTCCCGAGGAGGTTATTGGCAAGTTTATGAGCTTTGAACTTATGATCAAAGACTTCAAACATATTGTCAACTTGGAGCAAGGTGCCACCTCCACACCCGAGGTGCAACCCGTCGCATTCAAAGCGACAGAAGAGAAGGAGGAGTCTACATCAAGTAGGCTTCCAATCGACGCCTCCAAGCTCGACAACAAGGAAATGGTGCTCATCATCATGAGCTTCTGCCAAATCCTCAAGCAAAGGAAGGGGAAGAACTACAAGTCCCACTCCAAGAAGGTGTGCTACCGATGTGGTATGTCTGGTCACTTTATTTCTAAATGTCCTATCTCTAGTGAAAGTGACAAGGACGATGACAAGAAAGGGAAAAAAGAAGGAGAAGAGGAGGTACTACAAGAAGAAGGGCGGCGATGACCACATATGTCGGCAATGGGACTCCGATGAGAGCTCCACCGACTCCTCCGACGAGGACGCCGCCAACATCGCTGTCAACAAGGGCCTCCTCTTCCCCAACGTCGGCCACAAGTGTCTAATGGCTAAGGACGGCAAAAAGAAGAAGGTACAATCTAGAGCCACCCCCAAATATACAACATCTAGTGATGAGGGTAGCTCTAGTGATAGTGAAGATAATTTAATGTCTCTTTTTGCCAACCTTAACATGGACCAAAAGAATAAATTGAATGAATTAATTGAAGCAATTAATGAGAAGGATGAACGTTTGGATAGCCAAGAGGACTTCCTTATTAAAGAAAACAAAAATTTGTTAAATTGAAAAATGCTTATGCTCAGGAAGTAGAGAAATGTAAAAATTCATCTAAGGAGCTTAGCATTTGCCATGATTCAATTTCTAGCCTTAGAAATGAAAATGCTAGCTTAGTTTCTAAGGTCAAAGATTTAAATGTTTGCAATGATTCTATTTCCTGTCTTAGAGATGAGAATGCTAGATTAAAATCTAAGATAGAAGAATCAAATACTTGCAAACCCTCTACATCTATTGCTGATCATGTTTCCATTTGCATTAGATGTAGAGATGTTAACATTGAAGCTATTGATGATCACATTGCCATGATTAAACAACAAAATGATCATATAGCTAAATTAACTACTAAAATTAATGATCATGAACTTGAAAATGAAAAGTTTAAATTTGCTAGAAGCATGCTCTATAATGGGAGACACTCTGGCATTAATGATGGCATTGGTTTCCAACTGGGGAGCAATATCAAGCTTAATGCCCCTAAACGATTGTCTAATTTTGTTAAGGGTAAGGCTCCCATGGTTCAGGATAATGAAGGCTACATTTTATATCCTGCTAATTATCCTGATCACAAAATTAGGAAGATTCATGTTAGGAAACCTCACATTGTTTCTCATCATGCTTTTATGTATAAAAATGAGGCTTCTAGCTCTAGGCATACCACACATGTTAAAATGTCCAGAAAGAAAATTCCTGCTACACTAAATGAGCACAAAGTTTTATTTAAGACTTTTGATGCATCTTATGTTTTAACTAACAAATGAGGCAAAGTAGTTGCCAAATATGTTGGGCGCAAACACAAGAGCTCCAAAACTTGTGTTTGGGTACCTAAGGTGCTTGTTTCTAACGTCAAAGGACCCAAGACTGTATGGGTACCTAAGAACAAGGCCTAAAATTGTTTTGTAGGTTTATGCATTCGGTGGTTCTAGTTGGATAATCGATAGCGGGTGCACAAAATACATGACAGGGGAGAAAAGGATGTTCTCCTCCTATGAGAAAAATGAAGATCCCCAACGAGCTATCACATTCGGGGATGGAAATCAACGTTTGGTCAAAGGTTTGGGTAAAATAGCTATATCTCCTGACCATTCCATTTCCAATGTTTTTCTTGTAGATTCTTTATATTACAAATTGCTTTCTGTTTCTCAATTATGTAAAATGGGCTACAACTATCTTTTTACTGATATAGGTGTTACTTCCTTTAGAAGAAGTGATGATTCAATAGCTTTTAAGGGAGTGCTAGAGGGTCAGCTATACTTAGTTGATTTTAATCAAGCTGAACTAGACACTTGCTTAATTGCTAAGACTAACATGGGTTGGCTCTGGCATCGCCGACTAGCCCATGTTGGGATGAAGAATCTCCACAAACTTCTAAAGGGAGAGCACATTTTAGGACTAACAAATGTTCATTTTGAGAAAGATAGGGTGTGTAGCGCATGCCTAGCAGGAAAGCAGGTTGGAGCCCATCATCCACACAAGAACATCATGACGACTGACAGGCCGCTCGAGCTACTCCACATGGATCTATTCGGCCTGATAGCTTACATAAGCATCGGGGGGAGTAAGTATTATCTAGTTATTGTGGATGATTATTCTCGCTTCACTTGGGTGTTCTTTTTGCAGAAAAATCACAAACCCAAGAGACCTTATGTAACACCCTGAATTTGGGGGTATAAAATTTCTTTTCTAATATTCACCAAATTCAGGTGTTACCTTTATCCTCCTATTCCTTTTCGCTCTTTTCTCTCTGTTTCAAAGTAGCAGAAGGATTCATTTTGATGTCTTGTACTAATAAAACCCTAAGGGAATAATTGTTGTTGCATCATGCTAAAAGGCATTTATTTTCTGTTTGACGTATTGTCTTGGTATGCATCATTTAATTTGTAGCTCTTTCTTGTGTATAGATCTGAATAAAAGAAAAGAATAAAAAGAAGAAAATAGAAAAGGGCCACCCAACCTTTTTTCTAGCCAGCCCAGGCGCAACACCCGCTCCCCCTCTGACCTGCTCGGCCTCAGAGGCCCAGCAGCGCCAGCGGCTCTGCTCTCCCTGCGGGCTTGCGCGCGCCCAGCCACCTCCCTACGTGGGGCCCACCTGCAGCACCAACGGCCCAGCGCGCATAGCGCCCCCGCCGGCCCATTTTTCCCGCCCCGCTGCTGGCCCACAATGGCCCAACGATCGGCAAGCAAAGCGCGACTGTAGCCACCGCCGCCATACGCGGACTCGTGCAGGTGCCCCGTCTCCACGCCACCCCCTGGCTAGTGGGCCCGCAGGCGTAGTGCCCCAACCGGATGCTTGCTTGCTTCTCTAATCTTCTTCCACGACGCATGTCTTAGACCACATAAACTCGAAACTGCATGCCCCGTCTCTCTCCCTGCACAGCCCGCTCATCCTCCCCTCTCTAGAGCTACCTGTTGCGTCGTCGTTCGTCGGATCCGCGCCCTCACCGCTCGTCCGCTAAGGTGAGCATCCTCCCCGTCGCGTCTTCCCTCCCCTCCCTTCGGCGACCTTCTTCCTCGTGCAGCCCATGGAGGACGTGGCCAGGGAGCCGTTTTCCGCTGCACACGTCACTTGCTTCGTGTCCCGCGTGCCATGCCTGCCATGTGAGCCACCATGGCCGCTACTACTGTACCGCGCCCGCCCTGCTCCGCCGTGGCCGAGGCGCCGAGTGGCCCCTGGCGTGCCTTGCCGCAGCCAGCATACAACCATGGCCACACGCTTGTAGCCCTTCACTTCCTATTCTGCGTGCTGCTTCGCCACCGCGCTCTGTGTAAAGCCCTGCTAGCGAGCCATCATCTCACCTCGTGCCCCTGCCTGCTGGTCACTCGCTGCCATCGCCCGGTCCGCCATGGCAGAGCCTAAAGAAAAAGCAACCGTTGTAGAGAAAAGAAAGGGAAAGTAACCATCGTGCGTGGTAAATGGTACGTGGAGAAGAGAAGTGCCCCACGTCAGGATCTTGTGCATATGTTTTCCATGTGACCCACAGTGTGACCTTGGTTGCAGCAAATCCTAATGCGCAACATTGCTTTAATTCTGTAGTTTATTAATTATTCAATATCTTTTGTGTTGTTGTTCAATTTTGACCCGTACCAGTTGCGTTAGCTTCGTAATAATACCGTTTACATGTTAGAAACAATATTTTACCACGAAACAAGCTTTAATTAATTACTTAGTCCAGTAATTGGTTTTTTAATGGTTATTTAAATACTTTTCTAGTAAAACTATTTTACAGTTTCTAACATACGCTTTCATAAATAAATGTTAACGTGATTAATGTGACTCAAATGTCTTGATTCAATACGTACTTAGGGTAATCGTGATGTGTGTTTAGTGGTTCTTAATAGCCACGTATTTTATAATTCACAAATTGTTATTTATTCAATATATTATTCATCGTAAATCTGTTTGTACTTGTTTCAATCGCGTCAACTTTATAGCAACATCTATTTAGTATTAGTAGCATTTTTTGTCGTGATACACATTTTATTTATTTAATAATTTATTTATCCAACAATTATAAAAGTAGCAACCTAGTTAAACTAATTTATAGTTTTAGTTGCGCATTATAAATAAATGTTAATATGATTATGCCCACTCGAATGTTTCTGAATTTATACTTGTTTAGTATAAACGTGATATCTGTTAGTGAGTCTCGCGTGTCGCGAGCACCGTTTACTCGTTGTTCGCGTGTATTGCGCTCGCCATCGTCGTCGCGTTGTCCGCTCGTCGTTCGAGGGCGTCGTTGGCGCGTTGTCGCGTGCGTTGTTTCGCGTGCCACAGTGCTATTTCGTGCACATTGTCGCGTGTCGCGCGTGCCATTCGCACGCGTTGTCGTGCGCCGTTCGCACGCGTCGTCGCGCGCTGTTCGCGTGGGTCGCGCGTCTTGCCGCGCGTTGCTCGCGCGTATCTCGCATGTCGATCACATGTGGCATGCGACGTTTGCGCGTGATAATAAATTGTTTTCGCTTATAAACACTCATGTTAATAACGTTAATTCGTCAGGTCACATATTTTAGATAATTGACTTAAGGTTTGCTCGACTAATATTTATTAGATCAATATTTCAATTAGGTTAAATATGTAGTGTTCAACTTACGCTTTTTATAATAAACATTAACATGGCTAATGTGAACTTAACTACTTTTTGTTTATTTAATATTTGTTTAGTATAAGCACGTCTTCTATTTAGTATTTTCTCGCTTGTCGCGTCAGCTGTTCCGCACGTGGCGACGTGCTGGTTCGCACATCGTTCGCGCTGGTCGCGCGCACTAGTTCGTGTGTCGTCAGCATGCTATGTCACGCGTGTTTGCGCGTCGTTTCGCACACTGTCGTATTGTTTCGCGCGTCGTAAATTCGCCTCACTTAGAATCTCTCGTTTAAATTAAATTACTTATTTATTTGACAGCTTTTAGTGTGGTAGATTAATCAAAACTAAATGGTAGATATTATTTATATTTGATAATATTGAATTAAATGTTTTAGTTAATATTTATTTAGCGTAAACGCGATATCTTTCTGACCGTCGCTTCGAGTTCGATATTTCTTTTTCCTCGCGTGACCGTAGTAACGCGCTCTATTTTGCTTTGCATGTTTTATTATGTTTTTATTTGAAAGATGTAATGTTTTTATGCATATATATGTTTGCTTGTTTGTGCCTGTTTGTATTCGCTGTGCGTCGCGAATAGACTGCGATCCATTCCGAGCTTTGAGGGATCGACGATCAAGTGTTGGCGACCAAGTGGTCGGGCTCTTCGAGTTCCACAAGGTTGAAGACCCTGAGCATCTGTTTGGTGAAGGCAAGTGTCCTCTGACCTATTATGTCCTACATACTTATAATTCACCATCCCGCATTACATTATTGAAACCTAAGGATTGACTATTCTGTATTTCCTTATGCTTGTTTACCTTTTGGGGTTATCATGGTTAGCTTTATGCTATTGCTTTACTTTAATCAATGAACATGATGTGAATATTTATAATACGATGACGTTATCCCAATGATGATCTTGTGATATTTTAGGGGACTCAGGCCATTTTCCTGAGTACCTCTTCGTAAGGACCTTTTCGTGGAGTGACAACCCGGGATAATAGAGCGACCATGAGGGTGGAATGGGACGCCCTTAGCTGATTAATTAGAGGAACCAGAGGAGTAGTTGGCTTCATCGTAGGGCCGTCAATGGGGTCCAGGCACAGTACTTGCTCTTCCGAGGCTGGTTGCAGAGGTTCTTTGATTTGGTTTTGGTTAGTCACCCTTCCTTTGGGGAGAGGTACTGTGTTTATCAAACTAGAGAAACCTAACGGGTGGCTATGACCTCTGGGAAATCTTTGTAAAGTCTACGTAGTGAGACCCTGCTAGGTCACCTTGGAAGTGATTAATGGAGAGTCACGATCTCCGGGCAGAATGGGGATCACGACTTGTGGGGAAAGTGTGCGACCTCTACAAAGGGTTAGAAACTGATATATCGGTCGTGCTCACGGTTATGAGCGGCCTTGGGATCCTCTAATATTAGAGATACAAATGGTTTGATATACAATGGTTCTATTTATTATTTTGGTTCGATGATGATAATGATGTTTCTCGATGAGGAAAGGATTCAGGGGTTGGTTATATTATAAAACTTGGCTTCCATTAATAATAAATACCTGACCAACTAAAAGCAACTGCTTTGACCTTAACCCCCACATAAAGCTAGTCCACTTCAGCCAAACGGGACATTTGCTGAGTACGTTGATGTGTACTCACCCTTGCTTTCACAAAACACCAGGTTTCCTTTGGTGCAATCTATGCTCACGTAAATAAGAAGGCGTCTCTCCAGGAGTTCCAGGACTTCAGCGAGTTCGAGGATTAGGCTAGCGACCTCCCCCAGTCAGCTGCCTGTGGTGGGTTTATTTACGTTGGCTACGTTTCGATTCTGTGTACTTTGATTTATATTATATAAATGCTCTAGTCCTTTAATATTATTACTTACTCTTCCTTGTTATTCGAAGCATTGTGCTATGATGAGTCATTTATGTAATCGTCGTGTACGTGAATTTCTGATCCTGACACGTACATGGTTCGAATTCGGTCTACCTTCCAAAACTGGGTGTGACCACTTAAAGGGATTCTTAAGACGGGCTCTGTTAGGGGCCTGCTTCATCGCCGAAGGTCCCATAACAAGAAACACCTTCAGAAGACTGGTACAAAGCCGAAGCTATCAATCAAAGGGCTTCGGAGTACATTTCCAAATGCACCGACCTAAAGATGAAATGACCAATTGGCCCGAGATAACTTGTATTATGATTATAAACCTTTGTAAAGGATATGAATGTAATTTCTCACAGGCTGTGTCCTGTGCCTATAAAAAGATGAACAGTACCCCTGTACTGTTCACGCGATTTTGTATTCGCTCGTGCGCAGCATTTGGATTTTTTGCCTTCTGTCAAGCCGAAGGTATAAATGTGATTAAATATTGTATTTAAATACTTGAATTTATGTAATGAAGATATGTGAATAATGTTATATGATTGTTCATGTTATCTTTCATGTTTCATATGCTTTGTCTTTCATTATCACTTATCACGATGATGAAGGTACGTCCTTCATGACCTTCGTCCGAAGATTGTTATATCCTAAGGGAAATAATGCTTCGAAGGATGAAGGATATTAACCTTTAACACTGTGTTGCCTTGTTCTTGATTCATAGCATTTGAGAACAAGTCCCCAACATTGGCGCCTGTTGGGGCGAAGGCGAAGACGCCACCCTTCGCTCGAAGCCTTCGCCGTAATCGTTGGACCAGCGGAGACAAGACAACGGGCAGGCTCACCCTTCGCCCCATACGTCATCGGACGAAGACCTGTGACGAGGTCGTCCCATCATTGTGACCTCGTCCAGCATGGAGGCCCATGTGTGATCCGGCCCATTGTAACAGGCCCTGCGTGGCCGCAGCGCGTTACGGGCCTAATTTGCAAAGGCATCCTTGTAATTACGATCTGTAACCCCGCTTTATGGAAATATTCTGGGGATAACCTAGATGCCTGGGGCACATGCGTCCTTAACACAGGACGCTGGGCACTCAGGTACCTATAAATACCCCGCACAGTGCCCTTAAGGGGCTAGAGGAACAGAGCTTTTGCCATCACGTGTTGAAACCCTGTTTACGCTATTAAACCCCCCCGTTGGATCAACTTGCGCCTGTGAGCAAGTTCCAACAGCGCCCACCTCCGTTGAACTCACTTCCACTTTTGAGCTGATGGCTTCGTCCAAAACCCAAGCTAAAGATAATTCGGCTACGAGGTTGGTGCTCCCGATAACAGGCGGATCATGTTCAGAACCAGCCAACAAGAAACAGAAGAAGGAGGCCCAGAGAAGGGTGCAGCATGTTGGGTGTAGGGACCCTTCATCAAGTCAAAATGGTCCCACATCCCAATCACCTTCTCCCAGGAGGACCTTCAACTCAAGGATTACCCTCACAATGATGCTATGGTTATATCTTGTGTTATCAAGGGATTTTTGGTCCACAATGTTCTGGTTGATACAGGCAGTGCAGTGGATATCATATTTGCTAAGGCCTTCAGACAGATGCAAGAGCCAGAGGACAAGATTCATGATGCTACACACCCTCTTTGTGGCTTCGGAGGAAGGCAGATCATAGCACTTGGCAAGATCACAATGCCAGTGACCTTCGGATTTGTCCACAACATAAGGACTTAATAGGTTGTGTTTGATATTGTTGACATGGAATACCCCTACAATGCAATCATTGGTCGTGGGACACTTAATGCTTTTGAAGCAATTCTTCATCCAGCATACCTATGCATGAAGATACCTTCGGAACAAGGGCCTATTGCAATTCATGGAAGTCAGGAAGCTGCCAGGAAGGCTGAGGGAAATTGGACAGACTCAAAAGCCATCCACAATATAGATGGAGCTGAAGCTTGTGAACAGTACAAGTACCGAAGAGAGAAGGCTGCTTCGGCTGATCAGCCGAAGCCCATGCTTCTATGTGAAGACATAGCAGAGCAGAAGGTACTGCTGGGGTCTCAATTATCTGAAGAGCAAGAAAAAACTTTGATAAGGTTTTTATTCAACAACAAAGATGTTTTCGCATGGTCGGCCAATGATCTCTGTGGTGTCAACAGGGATGTCATTGAACATTCACTTAATGTCGATCCATCCTTCAGGCCCAGAAAACAAAGGCTTCGAAAAATGTCTGATGATAAAGGCGAAGGTGCTCGGAATGAAGTAAAAAGACTTCTCAGCACTGGTGTCATCAGAGAAGTAAAATATCCAGAGTGGCTAGCCAATACTATTATGGTGAAGAAGGCCAATGGAAAATGGAGAATGTGTATTGACTTCATGGATCTCAACAAGGCCTGTCCGAAGGACAAATTTCCATTACCAAGGATAGAGTCTCTTGTGGATGCAGCAGCTTCTTCAGAACTTATGAGTCTGCTGGATTGCTACTCAGGATATCATCAAATATGGATGAAGAAGGAGGATGAGCCGAAGACTAGCTTCATAACTCCCAGTGGAACCTATTGTTATCTTCGGATGCCTGAGGGGCTCAAAAATGCTAGAGGCAGTTTCAGCAGGATGACAGCCAAGGTCCTTCATTCCCAGATAGGTAGAAATGTGCTAACATACGTTGATGACATCATAGTAAAAGCACGAAGCAAGAAAATCATATCACTGATCTACAAGAAACATTTGCTAACTTCAGACAAGCTGGCCTGAAATTAAATCATGAAAAGTGTGTCTTCAGAGTGAAGAAGGGTAAGTTCCTTGGCTGTCTGGTTTCAATGAAGGGGATTGAAGCTAACCCAAGCAAGATCGAAGCCATCCTTCGAATGGAACCACCGAGCACAAAGAAGGGGGCCCAACGGTTTGGCAGGAAGACTGGCTTCATTGAATAGATTTATATCTAGATCAGCAGAAAGAAACTTGCCATTCTTTGAAATACTAAAGTCAGCCGAAGTCTTTCAATGGGGCCTAGCTCAACAGAAAGCCTTTGAAGAGCTGAAGCAATACTTGATTGATATAACAACATTAACTCCACCTGCGCCAGGGGCTCCGTTACTATTGTATGTGGCAGCTTCGCACTCTGCAGTGAGTGCGGCGCTTGTGCAGGAGAAATTCAAAGGACAAATCAAAAGCAAGCCCCAGTATACTTTGTCTCCGAAGTTCTAAGCTTATCAAAGAAAAATTATACAGAATTGGAGAAGGTGTTGTATGCTGTCTTAATGGCCTCCAGGAAGCTTCGGCATTATTTTCAAGCATTGCATATAATTGTTCCTCCATCACAACCTCTGAAGGATATCATGAGGAACAGAGAAGCTACTGGAAGAATTGGAAAGTGGGCTGTGGAACTCAACGAATTCAGCATTGATTATGTGCATGGATCCTCGATTCAGTCCTAGGCGCTAGCAGACTTCATCGCTGACTGGATGCCAGGGGCTCAGGAAGAAGAAGCAAATAAAGATGCCGAAGCTTGGACGGTGTTCTACGACGGTTCTTGGGGAACCTTCGGGGTAGGTGCGGCTACTGTCTTAGTTGCACCTTCCAAAGTCAGAACATGCTATGCAATAAAGCTTGACTTCAGCTGCACAAATAATATTGCTGAATACGAAGCTTTGCTTTTGGGGCTTCGGAAGTTAAAAGCAATGGGGATAAGAAGGATGGTCCTAAAAACCGATTCCCAAGTTATTTCTGGTCATGTTGACAAGAGTTGCAGGGCAAGAGACCCGAAGCTTGAGAAATACCTCGACACAGTTCGAAGGCTTGAAGCTTCTTTCGAAAGGTTTTCTGTCAAGAATATTCCACGAGGAGAAAAGAAGCACGCTGATCTGCTAGCCAAGTCAGCGGCACAGGGGCTGCCTCTACCTTCGGAAGTATTATTTGAGACAATAAGAGCACCTTCGGTGGAACTTCTCGAAAGAGCAGTGCTCAATATATCTCCTGTTCATAGTGAAGATTGGAGGACTGAGATTATATCTTTTCTTCAAGGTAACTGCCTTTCAGATGACGAAGCTTATAATAAGAGAATGCAGGCAAGAACAAGATCATATGTAATAATAGAAGGGGAGTTATACAAACATGGAGTCTGCTCTCCACTTCTCAAGTGTCTATCCAGAGCCGAAGGTATAGAGCTGATGAAGGAAATACACGCAGGCTTGTGTGGATCTCATATTGGATCTAGACCTTTCCTGGGGAAGGCCTTCAGACAAGGATTTTATTGGCCGAAGGCAGCTTCTGGATGCAACAGATCTGGCTCAAAAAGTGTGAAAATTGTCAAAAATGTGCAAGAGACCAGAAACAACCTTCGTCGCTAACCCAATTAATACAACCAACTTGGCCATTGCAAAGATGGGGCCTGGATTTGTTAGGTCCACTTCCACCAGCACAAGGCAATTTAAGATATGTTATGGTGGCTGTGGAGTATTTTTCCAAGTGGATTGAAGCAAAGCCTTTGGCAACAATAACTTCAGTCATAGTCCAGAAATTCTTTTGGCAAAAACATTATTTGTCGTTTCGGTGTACCAAAGGCTATAACTGTGGACAACAGAACACAGTTTGATGCCGAAGCTTTCAAGGAATTTTGTGATCAAATCGGCACAAAGATTCATTTTGCATCAGTCAGACATCCAGAGTCAAATGGACTTGTCGAAAGAGCAAATGGTATTATAATGACAGGAATAATGAAGTTAATTTTAACCAGCCTAGAGGAAAGTGGCTAGAAGGAGTTGATTAAAGTGGTGTGGAGCCACAATACCACCGTATCAAGATCAACAGGTTTCACGCCATTCAAGTTACTATTTGGCGATGAAGCTATAACTCCAGAAGAAGCTAAAACAGGGTCAATAAGAACAACAGCTTCGACAGAAGACAAAGTTGATTATCATGTGGCAAAAGACACTATTAGAAGGGGTCAGACTTCAGGCTATG